>CM046431.1:3098556-3820548 GCA_025506505.1 Flaveria sonorensis
GTGGTGGTGGTGACTTGTGAACTGGTAGAGGTGGTGGTGGTGACTTGTAAACATAATGATGCTTAGGTGGAGGCGGTGACTTATAGACTGGTGGAGGTGGTGGTGGTGACTTGTGAACATAATGATGCTTAGGTGGTGGTGGTGACTTGTAGACTGGTGGAGGCGGTGGGGGTGACTTGTATACATAAGGATGCTTAGGTGGCGGTGGTGGTGGAGATTTCTTAGGTGGCGGTGGTGGAGATGAGTAAGGGTAGTTGGCGGTGGTCAATGACGGTAAGCTTAAAGAAACAACAACCACTACAAGAGTGATTAGAAGGGTTGTCATTGAAGACATCTTTGTATTAGTTCCCATTTCTACTCAGAAGTGGGATCTGAGTTGAGTTATGAGGAAACATCTCAATCCTTTATATAAGAAAACAATACTTTTTTGTTAAGTTAAACTAATAGTATTGGTTGATTAAACTAAAGTTTCGTTGAAAATTATTCTACCAACTACAATAAAGTAATACATACATGTATACAAATGACCATCCATGCATCCTAAGCCGTCCTATATTCACACCCTTGAATAACTCAGCGTTTGAGTAGTTTTGTATTTAATATGACTTTTTTCCTTCTAAATTGTTAATTAATTTGTAGAATATTATTTTTATAATCACGAACTTACTACATACACCTCTCTTGTGTAGCTACTTCTAGTGAAGAACCAATTGTGTGAAGAAACTATTTACAATTATTTACGTCAAATTAATTACACATTATAAAAAAAGTACTAGTATAATACGCGACCTCACATAAGCACATACATGTGAACATGAGAAAAAGAAACTTAATTGCTATAAACTAATTGAAATCTTGTTCACTACACACTCGAGCATAACACTTATGAACTCGTGAAATATTTCGTCATAAGCCTATTTTTAAGTAAATAATAAAATTACATACCCATTATATATATATATATATATATATATATATATATATATATATATATATATATATATATATATATATATATATATTGTATTTTCTTTGATAGAAACAATATGTATTTGTATTGATATGTGGCTTAGAAATCTTCTTATGACGTAATTGCTTTTTGTTGAGTTTGGTACTTCGCCGGATTCTTCTTAATAATAATTTCGCAGCCTTTAAAAAAATACATGTTAATGAGGTGCTACTTTTTCTTTGATATATGATTTGATAATGAAGAACTACTTGATAAATGAAGAAATAATATGATGTTCATAAGAGTGAACGGCTTATATTGTTTTTCTCACTATTATCTAATTATACTAATAAAGTTTTAATGAATAAACCAATAAAAAAGTATTGCTTATATCTAGACTGAAACTGTAACGTGAAATTTGATGGTATTAACTAATCTGGCATGCTGTTACAAAAAACCACTTGAATGAATATTCAAAGAAGACTTGGCTATGAATGGCTAAAGTCTTTATATCTTTTTCACTTTAAAGCTAATAATTCAAATCTATTATATTCATATTTTATTTTTCAAAAAAGTTAACACTTATTCAGCTTTAACACGTTGTTTCTGAGTTATTGAATGAAAGAAAAGAAATAACATGAAAAGAAATTTAAAGAAGAAAAAAAAAAAAGAAAAGGAAATAAATAGAATCTTTTTGTGTTCTTACGTTCGAAAGAAATGAAATAAGAAAAAAAGAAAGAAATTGTGTGTTCCTGATCAAAGAGGAAAAGAGAATAACAATATGAATTCATTATTATACTCTTTTAATCTTCTAATTAAACTAGCTAGGTTGTAAGGGTGGGTTATTGTAAAAAAAAAAAAAAAAAAAAAAAAAAAAAAAAAAAAAAAAAAAAAACTAAAAAGGGTAAAAAAAATATTATTATCAACTAGATCTTAGATTAAAGGGCTGAAAAATTCGGTGGCATAATGTTATATAATTAAAACTTTAAATGATAGTCTAATGGTATTTTAGTTTTAACCACATTTTCAAGTTCCATATTTTTTTTTAAATGCTTGTAACTTTAACATACAACATTATTTTTTTTAATTATACCACAAAAACAAACGTTTTTTAATCTTAAAAAAGTTTATAATTTTGATACATAAAAAACAAAGTTTTTTTTTTCACATTATTTTAGTTTATTGTGTAGTATTTGTCAGCTCATTATGTAATATCAGATTATTGTATAATATTCATCAAATTATTTGGGCTAATGTTGATCATTTTGTTATGTATTGTGTTAAAAATAATGATAATCAAATAACACAATGCTAAAAATATAATTTTTTTTATATTTTTCAATTCATTGTGTAATCTTGGTCAGGTTATTGTGTAATTTTCATCTAGCATCTCATTTGTGTTTATTGTTAATCATCAAGTCTAGTACTAGTAATTGTGTTACCTATTATATCTAATGTTAACCATTATGTATTTTAAAATGATGATTTTCAAATAACACAATGTTGAAAATATAATTTCCTTTACATTTTTTTCAGATCATTATGTAATCCTCGTCAAGTAGTTCATTATACTTGTCTATTGCTAATTATTGTGTGTAGTGTTACCCATTGTGTCTAATGTTAATAGTGTTATGCATTGTGTTTTTTAAAATGATGATTTTCAAATAGCATAATTCTAAAAATATAATTTTTTTAGTTTTTTCAATTCATTATGTAATCCTGACGATGTCATTGTGTAATACTCGTCAAGCAGTTCATTGTGACTATTGCTAATAATCGAGTCTAGTGCTAGTCATTGTGTTACTTATTGTGTCTAATGTTGGCCATTGTGTTATGTATTGTGTTTTTCAAAATGATGATTTTTGAATAACACAATAATAAGAAAGGTAAACTTTTTATGTTTCAAGTTAGTTATTTATTCCTCATCAGATAACGATGTAATCCTTATCAATTCAGAAGATTACACAATGACCTAACGATATTACACAATGAGTTAAAAAAACATGAAAAAAAACTTTGTTTTATTTATATCAACATTATACGAGTTATAAAGTTAAAAATGATCGTTTTTATGGTGAAATTTTTTTAAAAAAATAATATCATGTGTAAAATTTATAAATGTTTAAAACATGTGGAACTTGAGAAAGAGGAACATTATCAATTTGCCCCTAACTTGATTTTGATCAAAAGAACACATGTCAATATCTTAATCCTTCTTATATTTTTTTAGTTTTAAAATACTTTATATTTATATCTTTCACGGGTTGTAAAGGTAAGAATTGTGAAATGGAGATTTTTATAAATTTTCCTTTCAGTTTCTTCCACTTCCTTCCGATTTGAAAGGAAAGCCGGGAATAAAGATTATTATAAAATATGTCTTTCATTTCTAACATTTCCTTCTACATTCTTTCACTTTCTTTCCATTTCACTAAAAAAACTCTAGAAACAAATATTTTCCACTTATTTGCCACATCCTTTCATCTTTCTTAAAAATTTTCAGGAAGCGTAAAGGTTACAAACTCTCCCATTGATAAAAGAATTAAATTTATATTCTAAATCATATATGTGTGTATGGAATGTATCATGAAACACACACACAAATATATATAAGGTGAGGTTTAATTATTAGCAAAAACTAAATTATATCAAGAACAAAAATAAACATAATCGTTAAATTTTTTAATATGTAGTTCATATTTTTTAAAATTTATACTTTTTACATACATATATATGTTATGTACATAAAAACTTAGCAAACTATTGTGGTCAGATGTTTTTAAAATTATTAGACGTTTAACTATGCATGACTTAAGCATTTATATGTTCCATGTATAAAAGAATTTTTTTCATGTAGTCCTTTTGGTTTAATAATAAATTAATAAACATTAAATTTTTTATTTCATTTTTCTGGAAAATATTAAGATTTAAAACGTGAATAATTCATTTCTATTTGTTCTTGCAATATATAACGATCCATATAGATCCCAAAGTGACTTTCTCTTTTAAATTCGACCCTTATTAGATTTAATATGAGTTACTTAAAATAATATTATAGTTTGATGTAAATTCTAGATTTCATCCCTACTCAAAATGTTTATGGATTTAATTTTTATAATTCAATGCTTTTTTCTTGAAACTTTAGACTGTTGTTATGTGATCCATTAAACTTAAGAACCTAACCATTAAGTTTATTAATTTACCCTTGCTTTCACTCTAGTTTTCTATATCTATCCAAAGTTTTCATAAAGGTGTGCAACAGCAATCTAATAAGCAAAAGAATCAACTTGAGCAACAACTTGGAAAACAATCGATACATTAAGAAAAAGGGTCGCAATAGAGTAATCAACTAACACTTCTATTATCTAATAAGCTTTTGAAATATATCTCTTTTAATGCGTTATTGTTTATGAAATATAATCTAGTTAATTTTTTTACATTATAGATCTTAGTTATTTTTTATCAATTTTAATTTATAAATATATCTCTATGGAAACAACCCTTAGTTAAGATCAAACTTTCTTAACAATCAAAAAGGGTATTTAGACTATAAACTTAATAAATAATCTTAACAATCAAACTTTTTAATCAGTAGACAGTAGGTAAGATCAAAGTATAGTAAAAAAGTTTGTACAAAAGTATTTAGTTAATCATAGTCATTTTTGCTTATTTTCTTTCAAGTTTTTCTGTTTTCTTTAAAAGATCATAACTTTATATACGACGTTATCTTTTTAAAAATATTACACCATAAAAAAAATTATCTTTAATATGGATATACAAGGTTAATATTAGGACAATGCACTTTGTCCCCTATAGTGTACATACTTTCTTTTATCGAATCCTCGTTCATCTTATGTCCTGATTTTTGCTAAATAACGAAACTCCGCTCCATCCACCTTCATTTAACCAAATCTAAAGCACATGTAAGATAACAACTAGCATCAATCATGCTTCCATATATCAAAGGGTACCGATTCAAGAAAGTGGAAGTGTAATTGAATAAATGTGTACGGAAGAAATGAATTACCAATAACAGATTCTTGGCCTTCAACAACCAGTTCAGCAATAAACTATGAGGCGTGATGGCATGCTTAGTTTGTATAAAAACAATGATGATTCAACCACGAATATATAAAAACAATGATGATTCAACCACGAATATAGTATCCTTTTAAGTGAGATTAAAAGAATTATGATATCAACTCATCATGGTTTTTAACATGTTATTGTGTTTTTTGGATCATCATCATGTGTTTTTTTAATATCATTATGTTTTCTAAATAATGAGTTTATCAAAACATAATGGTGAAATACTTGTGTTTTAATATTATGTTTTAAAACATGATGATATGTTTTCTATATATATTACATGTACGATAAGAAGTGACGAAAAAACAACAGCAGCAACCTACGGGTCATTTTTTCTTTTTTATTTTCTTTACGAACTTATAGATTTTTGTGTGTTTTATTTTTAACAATGTTCAACGGTTATTTTTTAACTGCTTAGTTTTTTATATAATCTTTAAAATTTAAATGTGATGATATATTTTTATGTATATTAGAGTTACAAATTATCATTTGCAAAAAGTGATGAAAAAACAACCGCAACAACAAGCGTGTCATAATTTTAGTCAAATTTAATTAGCTTTTTAATAAACAAATTATAAGGAAGATAGGAATAATGGATTACGGATACATGAAATTAACAAAACAAGCAAGGCGGCATATTCCCTAAACGTTTTATTTTACGGAATCAAAAACACTAATTATTGATCATGCGGGTCCGCTAATAATCACAAAGAAATAAGTAACATCAATTTTAAGAAAAAGGAAAGTTAGAAATTTAACAATCCAGAATATTACTCATTGGACGATAAAATTCATATTATTGATTTGGTTAGTAATGTATTTTAACTTTTATTTTTATTACCAACAACAGTTTTACTAATATAATTGGAAAATATTTACGTTTGATTTGCATACAATTTAGTTCACAATAATGATTATGAACGGAATGAGAAAACATAGACACCAAATCGGGCCTAAAATAAATACACATAAAGTGTAAATATTTGATTATTGTATTAATAGGACTATTGTTGGTAATAAAAATAAAAGTTGAAAGTATTACCGTTCAAATTAATAACGAGTTATAGTTTAAATTATTGAAAACCAAATTTCCTAAGAAAAATAAAATAAAACCAATTAACGTATTGCATATAAATACTTTTTCAACTACACATGAATTAAATATTATTAGAAATAAACCTAACTAGGTTTTGCCCCAACATGCGTTGCGTGGGAAATTCTGTCATAAGTCGTAACAATTGTCATTCTAACGTAATGGATTACGGATACATGAAATTAACAAAACAAGCATAGCGGCATATTCCCTAAACGTTTTATTTTACGGAATTAAAAACACTAATTATTGATCATGCGGGTCCGCTAAAAATAACCAAGAAATCAATAACATCAATTTTAAGAAAACGGAAAGTTAGAAATTTAACAGTCCAGAATATTACTATTGAACGATAAAATTCATATTATTAATTTGGTTAGTAATACATTTTAACTTTTATTTTTATTACTAACAACACTCTTAATAATATAATTGGGAAATATTTACGTTTGATTTGCATACAATTTCGTTCACAATAATGATTATGAACGGAATGAGAAAACATAGACACCAAATCGGGCCTAAAATAAATACACATAAAGTGTAAATATTTGATTATTGTATTAATAGGACTATTGTTGGTAATAAAAATAAAAGTCAAAAATGTTACGGTTCAAATTAATAGGGAGTTATTGTTTAAATTATTGAAAACCAAATTTCCTAAGAAAAGTAAAATAAAACCAATTAACGTATTGTTGTATATAAATACTTTTTCAACTACACATGAATTAAATATTATTAAAAATAAACTTAACTAGGTTTTGCCCCAACATACGTTGCGTGGGAAATTCTGTCACAAGTCGTAACAATGGTCATTCTAACGTAAACCCTAACGCATCAAAAAAGACACAAAAAACATGTTTCAAGGATTATCACACTATCGTAAAACTGTAATGTGTACTCTGTTATAATAGTAAACCTCACCGCGTTGTAAACCACAAAAATACGCTCTCTCTCCCTCTAAATAACCTTAATGACACTAAAATAACAACATATTAAAGTCTATATTAAATGCCGTAACCCAACATAAATGAGAGGAGATTCTGGGTTCAAACCCAAACATGGTATGATTTGATGTAATATATGAGTAGAAGTAAAAAAATTTACCGTTCAAAAAAAAACAAAACATAAGTAAAATATCCCTGTCATCTCAAATACATTAATTATGAAAGTTTAACTACTACTGCTAGCTTGCAAGAATATAGTTCACATATTTATCCTCACTTTACTTGGAGACCTTAAGCACACACCTTTCACTAAAAAACTTTCTCTAATCTCTCCTGCCTCTTCTCACAAAATTTCATCTCGTCTCATTCGAATTTTAAGACAAAATTAACTCTCCATCCTCTTTCATTTACCTAGACATTGTTAGATATTTTAGTATAATTACATTGACTAACGATCAATTTAATCATAATATCTATCAAACAAGTTAGCAGGTGCGGAGTGCACACTTGTTTGATTTTATGGTGACCTTCGAAATTAAAAACCTTTTTAGGGCGAAGCTCCTAAGCAATGGGGGATCCATAGGGGGTAAAAAGTGTATTATTTGGATATAAAATGCACTAAAAATTGCTTTTATAAAAAATACACGGAAATTTGATTTTCCCGAAATTTCACATGTAAAATTCGGGGGGTAAAAAGTGTATTATTGGGATATAAAACTGCCTCCGACAGTTTTCAACCCTTCCCTGCAAATGTTAATTTCAAAACATTTTGGTCATTCTGTTCTTCCTTTGATTCTTGAAACACATACTACGTTCTTGATTATGAGTTGTATCCGATGAAAATATTCGGGTGAACCACCAAATAATTTCGATCTGAAAGTGACCTTCAAAACTCTTAGATTATCCGTTTGTTTATTTGAAATTTCCTACAGATATCACATAAACAAACCTCACGTACGAATACCTTCATTGGAGGTGCTCTTATCACTTTACCTAACTTGGTGATTCCATACTTTATGGGCATACGATAGTATAAATTATACACTATCAACAATCCATATTTTAAATCATAAATTATAGAGGATTTATACTCATATAATCAATAATTTGGAAAATCCGAGAGTCGCAAGATCTTTTTTAAATTGAAATTATTTGGATTCATATCAATGTTGAATCATATATAACTCATGTTTAAAAACAAAGTATGATAAGTGTGTTTGCAAAAGTGAACCAGCAAAATAAAGATGACCAAAGAGTTCAATTCGATTTTTCAGGGGAATCACCAATTTTTGTTTCGAACTTTACATAAAAGTTGCGTCATTTTTCACCTGGAATTTCACCGGTGAAATTTGGATAAATCAATTCTTAATGCAGTTTTCACAAGTCGGAGGCTCTAGCCCTTGGACCCCGGGTTTATTATTAATAGTAACCAAGTTTTCGAGTATTCTATTCAAGTCAGTTATAATTTTCAATTAATATAAAGTAAAAGCTGATAGTTAAGAAAATAACAACCAAATAGTAACTAGGTTTTATAATTGTTAAATATAACTCAAATTGAAAAAAAAAATCATTAAATACTAACATGATTCATATATGTTTAACTTTTTCTTAATTTTAACAATCCTAATATTTACAAATAAACAAGATTATAAACCCATGTATTACTTGGGTTAAATAAGGTTTATAAAATAATCATAAAATTGCATTTAGTTTAAAAACATTATTATTATCTTTAATATCATTATTATTTAATATCTAAGAACAATTTTTTTATTTGTTTGTTTTTATGATCTATTATTGTTAAGAGAGAGACGTAAGGAAAATGAAGATGCATAAGAGGGTGACAAAAAAGATTACACAAAATATAAGATTAGAACAACTAATAATAACCGAGTGATTTAGAAGAAAACAAATTTTTGAATGAATTTAATAAAAGACTTTGTAAACTTATTAATATAATTACCACAAATATAATATTAATGATATTTGAAAACTCTAAAAGAAATTTCTATGATTTCTCTACAAGCTAGCAAATTCGTCTAGCATATATCACCGTAAGAGAACTAATATATTGGCATTATTAAAGCTTCCAATTACAAGATTTTCAAAATTCATTTATTTTAGAGTAAAATGCATTTTACATCTATGAGGTTTCATATAAATTGTCATTTAAATCCAAAAGTTTAAATTTTGTCATTTGCATCTAAAAGTTTCACAAAAATTGTCATTTGAATCCACTTAACTACTCCTAATTAACGCCGTTAAGTTTTTCCGTTAAGTTTATTAAATTGTAGGTATTTTATTCAAAACAATTACAAAATAAAAAATCAGTTCTACGTGATAAGTTTTAGGCGTTCAGTCTCCTTTGGTAATCACCATTGCAATTTTAATTTACCAAAAATAATAGGTCAATATTTCATTCATTTCATCAAAAAATGCAACTTTGAACATCATATTATATATAGTTATTTGATTTTAATAATCTTAACTTTTATTTATTGGTTAGGATTAATCCCAACTCAGAAAATATTTACAGACACCCCCAATTTTGAGCTTATTTTTCTCCAACGATCTATTACTAAGAGATCTTTGGAGGAAAATAAGCTCAAAGTTGGGCGTGTCTGTAAACATTTCCCGAGTTGGATTAATCTCGGCTAATAAATAAAATTTAGGATTATTAAAATCTAATAACCCTAATATATAAAATAAAATATAAGTATAAATAACTAAAAGTGATTCATTTATAACTTTATAAAACACACAAAACATATATATATAAACAAACAAGTCGTATAATATAAATTATTTAAATCATAACCATAAAAGACATATTATCATAAAAGTATAAGATCAACTAATAATATGGTAATAACTGCCCATGAATAATAATCATAAAACATCAATCATCATAACCATAATTAAGCTTTAAACCAAAGAAATTTATGTTTAATAAATCAGGTAAAAGTAACATGACAACTAAACCAAAAAACATTAACAAGACAAAACAATAAAAGACTATTATAGAGTTAAATCATAATTACAATTATCAAAAGAAGCTAAACATATAAAAACTCTCATGTGAGTTGATTTTTTATTTTGTAATTTTTTTATTAAAATAACTCTAATGTTGAAAACTTAATGGAAAAAGTTAACCGTGTTAATTAGGTGTAGCCAAATGGATCCAAATGACAATTTTTTAGAAACTTTTGGATGCAAACGGTAACATTTTAAACTTTTGAATTCAAATGGCAATTTATATGAAACCTCATGCACGTAAACGCATTTAACTCTTTATTTTAATATAATTTACTGTCGTCAATCATCCGTACGTCTAGAAATAATCTTTTTAATCAACCAAATCAAAATTTTAAAATGCAGAAAGATGCCCTTAGTGTCTAAAAGTCAAGAAGCTATCTTTATACGCAAAATTAGTTTCAACAAAATAATTCAATCGAACCAAACTAATGCATATTTTTCAAAAACGTGGATATGTTCAACCCTCGAGTTGATATATAATACTTTTGTAATATTATTTTACAAATATTAATGAAAGTTGCCAATTATTAATTTATAATCACATGTGTGTTATTTTTGTTAAAGATATCTCGATCAAGATTTAATTGATTGCAAAAGATATCCAAGGTTTTAAAATTTAACAAATTATATACACCAAATCCTTTTATTTTGGTATATTTTGAGATGAAGTCATATTTTTTCCTCATTAGTCACAATCATAACTACTAAAAAATCCAGTATCAACGACAAAAGAAGTCAGTCCCAAAAAATTTGATGGTTTTACGTAAAGATCGATTGCAATGAATTTTACAACGGTGATTTCATCAAGCATCAAGCATTGTAAACTACCTGTTTATAAAAGTAAAAAAGTTTTAAATTAATTACTTAAATCCGTCTCTAATTCCATAAAAAAATATAATCCAAAAAAAAATTAGTGAACTCCGTCACAAAAATTGTATTAACTAATTTTAATTAGTTATTAATTCCATCGTACATTTGTAATTAATAATTAAAAAAGAAAGTAACTAAATCCGTAACTAATGTTCACCAAAATTTTAAATAAAAGAATTAACGAAATTATAGCCTATATTATCTAATAAAAAATGTTTTGTTTACCACTTGTTATTTTCTTAACATATTTTTTGCCACTTATCCTTCTTCTAGATATGTTCACTTCATTTTTTCCTTTAAAAAAAAGATATTATAGTAATTTAAACACTCAAACTAATTTCTTTCTCTTATTAAAATTAATTTTATTAATTGCTATATTTCTATATCTTATCTAGATTTTATAAAATTAAGCTATCTTTTTATAAATAGATTTTAATAAAGAAATTAAAATCACATCTTTTTATTAAAATAAAAATTTTCAAAAAAATTATATAATATGACATTTTCTAAACAAAACACTAAACTTTTTGAAACAAAATATTTTAATCGTTCCTTATTAAAAAATATATAAAAAGGTGAAATTTTTAAAACAATCTTATTAAAACAACCACAATAATTACAAAACCATAGTTTTTAATAAACAAAATTTTTATAAAGAATATTTTTTTATAAAAAGTCTTAAAATGAATGTTTAAAAATGAAACTATTTAGATAAAAGAGTTAAAAAAAAGGTATAATTGTTTTATTTTTTTGAACTATTACATATATATAATTTCCATCATATCTCATATTAAAATATCATACTGTAACCATTCGTGTTTATTACTAACTAATAAGACATGACATAATTGTAAGACTTATCATACTAACTTTGTCATTTCTCTCTATTATTAATAATATTATTGAATACTAATAATATTACGCATATCATTTTCAAAATAAAAAATATATAAGTTAACAAACTAAAAACCTATTTTTTGAATAAAAACACACTTTTTGAAAATAAAAGTTTTATAAAATACATAATACAACGAACTTTAAAGAAATCATTTTTCTTAAAATAAAAGATTTAAAAACCATAATTTTTTATAAAACAAAAGTTAAAAAAAAAATTGTAAATTACTTACAGTAGCTATATATATATATACTAATTACCAACTTGATAATGAATAATGGGTTGTACTATGCGCTGGGTTGTACCCACCTTTTGTCTATTTTTTTAAAAAAAAATCTTTAGTTTTTTTTATTTTAACCCAATACTTTTACATCTTTTACAATATAGCCCCAAGATTATTTTTACTTTCAATTTTGTTTTCCTATACTTTTCATATTTTAAAAATATTTCTTTTTACGTTTCTATCTAAATTTTACGAGTTAACACGCTGCAGTTTGCGTGTGTGGTTCACTGTTTTTACGCTTATTTTTTCTTGTTTAACGGGCCTATCGCAAGGTACTGTTCCTGGATTGACTTACTATTTATTTTAGATGTTCTACGTTTCACATGCGTTGTTTAACGTTTTTACGTCTACTTTTCGTTCTATTATATTTTTTTTTTTTTTTATTTTCTTTTTTAATACGAGTTTTTTATGGTGTTGGTGGTCACTGACGCTGGTTTGTCATTAGTGCTACTTGACATGGTTAACCGTCTCCAGTTGCAACGTAACGGGCTTAATACTAGTTTATACGTAATTATAATCATATTTTATCTTCAAGCATGGATTTATAATTCTTAACTTTTAATTACTATTTATTTAATATTTTATTTATTCAACCCGTATATACACGGGATGCTAACCTAGTCTAATCTAATAAAGCAAAATTTCTATGTGACACATGACTATTTTTTAGCATGTCCACGTTATCGCCACCTAGGATTGTTCATGTGTCACCACCACAATAAATTACAATTTTGGTAAAAATCTTGACCTCAAAAATATTTTCTTAATAACTCTCATTTAATATCATACTAATCAAGATAATATCTTTCTAGAAATAAATAATATTTTATTAAAAATACTTTAATGAGACTTAATTTTGTTAAAATATAGTTTAGTTTGCACTTAAGCATTGTTAAAACTAAAATACTTCAAAAAGGTAATATAAAGAGGTTTATGGATATTTATGAATAATAAAAAAAATTATATTATTGTTATAACTTAAATATATTTGTTATATATAATAATTTCATAAATATGTTATCTGTAAGACTATAACATATATTAGTTTATACATTATACATATATATAATTTATTATATAACCTTTTATTATAACACGTGTAACACATGGGTATCTAACCTAATCTATACTAATAGATCAAAATGTCTACAAGCCACATATCATTTTTCACTATCCATGTAGGCACACTTAGAATTTGGACACGTGTCATTACTAGAATAAAAGTCAACCATTTAATAAGATATAAATGCTAATGATTTTGATGATTCTTTTCAAATTATAAACAAAATTTTTGATAGTTAAAAACACAATATTTTTATAAACAAAAATTTATGAATTATGAAATTTTTAATACAAAGAACTCTTCAAAAATAAAATTGCTTAGAAAAAGTATTTAAAAAAATTAGAGTTTTTAAAAACAATTTTAAAAGACAAAAGCTTAAAATATTGTTATTATTTTATTACTTAAAGTAGTTAATTATATGTAATTTCAATCATATTTTATGTTAAAAAATTATTTTATAATTTCTAGATATTAATAAATAACTATTATTTAATTTTTTTATTTAACCCTTGTAATACAGAGATGTCTAAACTAGTTAATTAATAAAGTTTGTGGCTAATTTTATCACAAAATTGTAATTAAAAAGAAATCTATATTCTATTTCATGACAAAGTTGTAACTAAAATTTAAAGGGAGAATTTAGAGTATATGATAATTGACTTATCTTCTTTTTTTACTCACAATCTTTGTCTGGAGACTGTTCCAATGGCTTGAAGCAATGATCTCAAGACCAAAAACATCAAAATTACCAATTGCTACAAGATCCGTCCTTAAACTAAAATTTAAAAGATATCAATTAAATTCCTTTTACTTTTTTTTAAATAATTACTCGAAATTGCGAGACAGGAGAATAATTTTAATCAATCTCTAAGGATGGAGCAGGAAGTGGATGCAACTATCCAGGTTCAAGAATACTTATGACTCCAGCTATCAAGTTTCAATAACCAGTTTAGAAGCTTGATTAGAGGTGAAGGTGATTATCATCAATTATAATGATTTTTAATCATAAAATTGGAGAGGTGTAGGTGACCCAATTGTGAAGATGTTAATGGTCAATAACGGTCATTAATTGATCACGTGTATGTTGAGTCACTCTTAGAGTCAGTCGGACGTTTGCATTTGAATCGGTCTTGTTTGTTCCAGTTTAGTAGGAGTTAGTTGTTGATCATTGCTATTTGTTATTGTGTCTTTGTAAGGCTATATATAGCCTGTTCTATTGAATGAATAACCATCCAGAAATTGTAGTAACTACATCGATATTACTTGATTCCTTCAAGTGATATCAGAGCGAAATTTGAGTGATCATAAAGAGAGAGTACAATGACAGAAAGCAGCTCATCGCATAGCTTCATCATTCCAAATTTTGATGGCAACTATGACCACTAAAGTTTGGTCATGGAAAACCTGCTTAGGTCGAAGGAGTATTGGAGTGCCATTGAATTCGGTTACGAAGAACCAAAAGAAGGAGATCAAGTCTCGGCACTTAGAAGGAAGGAGATAGACGAGATGAAACTTTGTTGATCTAAAGGCTCGAAACTATCTGTTCTATTCGATCGACAAAAGTATCATCAAGACCATTACTCAGAAGGATACCGCCAAGCAGGTATGGGATGCTGTGAAGATCAAGTACCAGGGAAATGCGAGAGTGAAGAAAGCACAACTTCAAAGGCTTCGTAGAGAATTTGAAACCCTTGAAATAAAGAATGGAGAAATGATAATCGAGTACTTCGATAGAGTAATGACTATAGCCAATGAGATATGCAATAGTGGTGAGGAGATGCCGGATGTAAAGGTTGTAGAAAAGATACTTCGCACTCTCACATCTAACTACAACTTTATAGTCTGTTCCATTGAGGAATCCAAAGATTTGGATCGCCTTTCTATGGATGAACTGCAAAGTTCATTACTTATGCATGGGCAGAAGCTACGACATAAAGACACTGATGATCATGCAATGAAGATTAATGAAACCAGTTCAGGTAGAGCTCGAGGTCGCAGAAGAGCAAGTCTTGGACGAGGTAGAGGTTGTGGCCGCGACCGTGGACGAGGGGGCTTTGACAAATCAATTGTAGAGTGCTACAAGTGTCAACAAATGGGACACTTTCAGTAATGTCCATAGTGGGATAAAAGGGTCAATTATGCGAAATTTATAAGAATGAAGAACTAGTTCTCATGGCCTATGTGCAGTAGGAGCCTGCCGAGTACAAGGACTTTGGTTTCTTGACTTAGCTTGCTCCAACCATATGACAGGGATGTGAGAATGGTTCATTTGGCATGATGAAAATATTACACATACGGTTAAACTAGGTAACAGCCTACATCTAGCCGTAAAGGGGATTGAAGACATTAAGATCGAAGTGGATGGCATTGTTCAAGTAATCACCAACGTATATTATGTTCCTCAACAGAAATCCAACTTAATAAGTGTGGGTCAACTTTAAGAAAGAAAAGTCAAGGTAGTCATAGAGAATGGGGAATGCAACATCTATCATCCATTGAAGGGATTGATCATGAAGTCCAAGATGACGAAGAACGGTATGTTCATTATGCATTGGAAAATGAAAACGTCCACATATCACTGTTTACACGTCAGTTAAAAAAATAACACTTACTTATGGCATCAACGGTTAGCTCACGTGAATCATAAAGCAATTAGAACCATGCAATACAACAACATGGTGAATTATCTGCCTCAAGTTTGTGGAAAACCTATAGTATGCGAAGTATGCAACATTGGAAAGCATAATAGAGAGATAGTTCCCAAAATATCTCATTGGCGATCATCCGAAAGACTCGAGCTAATCCATATGGATCTATACAGACCAATAACACCCACTTCCCAAGGAGGAAAAAGGTATGTTCTTGTTTTCATTGATGATTACACACGGAAAACATGGATATATTTTCTGGAAAACAAGAGTGAAAACTTTGAAAAATTTCAAAGGTTTAAAGCTTTGGTTGAAAATGAAGTTGGTACAAAGATAAAAACATTACAAAGTTACCGAGTAGGCGAGTTTACTTCAAATGAGTTTAATGAACTTTGTGATAAAAATGGTATCAAAACAACCGCGTACACCCCACAACAAAACGGGGTGGCCAAGAGGCGAAATAGAACATTGATGAACATGGTAAGGTGTCTATTAGTTGATAAGAACGTGCCAAAACACTTTTGGCCCGAAGCTGCCAATTGGGCTTGTCATGTATTGAACAGGTGTGTCACTCGATCCCTTGACAACAAAGTTCTAGAAAAGATGTGGACGGGGAACAAACCAAATGTGGAGTACTTTTGGGTGTTTGGTTGCATAGGACATGTGCATGTCCCAACTTAACTAAGAAGCAAATTAGATGCAAGAATCAGTAGGGAATCAAAGGCCTACCGGCTTTATGACCCAATCAAAAAGAAAATTGTTATAAGCCGTGATGTGATTTTTGAAAAAGGAAAACAATGGGATTGGGAAAATGAACCAAATGAGAATTAGTAATTGAAGGTGATCATACTCCACTAGTTGAAGTGCTTGAAGAAAAAGAAGAAGTCGAAGTACAAACAAACCACCCAAGGCACGAAGAAATGGGATCGGAACCAACCCAACCCCCCCTCCCCCCCCCCCCCCCCCCGAATTCAATTGTCCAAAGCACCAAATCGCGGCGATACGGCCACTGCCCCAAGCCCAGCAGAAAACGAACCAAAAGTTTCAACAGGTGATAAAACCTGGGTTTAAGTTCTCATGCACCCTCTAGTCGTGTTAGAAAGAAACCAGTGTGGATGGAAGACTACAACAGTGGAGAAGGTTTGTCTGGGGATGAAGAGGAAGTTAGATTTGCCATGTACAGCTCCTCGGGTGATCCCACATCTTTCAAGGAAGCTAGCCAAGAATCCAAATGGATGCAAGCCATGCAAGAAGAAATCTCCTCTATCAAACGCAACAATACATGGGAACTAGTTGAAGCCCCGGCAGAGGTGACTCCAATCGGTGTTAAGTGGATGTATAAAACCAAATTGAATGAAGAAGGGAAAGTTGACAAGTTAAGGCTCACTTGGTAGTTAAAAGTATTCACAACAAAAGGGAGTTGTATGGGGAAGTGTTTGCACCGTCGCTAAATGGGATACAATCCAATCTTTGTTGGCGGTTTCAGCTCAATGAAATTGGAGAGTGTTTCAGCTGGATGTTAAAAGTGCATTCTTGAATGGAGAGCTAAAAGAAACATTGTACATTATACAACCACCCGGATTTGTGAAAAAAGAGAGGAAGCTAAAGTATACAGGTTGAAACGAGCACTATACGGGTTGAAACAAGCACCTAGAGCTTGGTTTCATCGTATAGAAAGGTATTTCAAAAGGGAAGGTTTTAAGCAAAGTCAATTTGATCACACTTTGTTTATAAAGCGAGTAAGGAAGAATATTCTTGTAGTTAGTTTGTATGTGGATGATTTAATATTTGCATGAAACAATGCGACTATTTGTGAGCATTTTAAAACATCAATGAAGAAGGAATTTGAAATGACGGACTTGGCTCTAATGAAGTATTTCCTTGGTGTGGAAGTTCAGCAAACTGAAGATGGTATCTGTGTATATCAAAGGAAGTATATCAAAGAATTGCTTGAAAGATTCGGTATGTGGGATAGTAAACCAGTGAACAATCCCATTGTTCCAGGCATTATTCTAACCAAATCAGGAGTAGGGGAGGATGTAGATTCCACAAGATACAACCAGCTGGTTGGAAGTCTTATGTATGTAACAGTCACACGCCCAGATTTAACATATGCTTTTTGTCTTTTGTTACGGTTCATGGCTCATCCTAAGTCGGAGCATCAGCAAATAGCCAAAAGGATCCTAAGGTATTTGAAGGGAACGCAAGCATATGGGCTGTTCTACAAAAGAAAGTCTGTGATGAAACTTCAAGTGTTCACTGATAGTGATTATGCAAGAGATGTGAAGGATCGAAGATGTACTTCTGGTTATGTATTTCTATATAGTGAAGCTGCTATCTGCTGGAGCTCAAGGAAGTAAGAGATAGTTCCTTTGTCATCTACTGAAGCGGAATGCTGCCACTTCATGTGCGTGTCATTGCAAGTGGTTAAAGGGATTAATGAACGATATGGGTGAAGAACAACCTGGAACTACTGTGATAATGTGCGACAATACTTCGACAATAAAGTTGTCACTCGATCCAGTGATGCATAGAAGAACAAAGCATATTAATGTTAGATTTCACTATCTAAGAGAGTTGGTAAATCAAGAGGAAATCAAGTTAGAGTTCTGTAAAACTAAAGATCAAGTGGCGGACATCATGACCAAACCAGTCAAGTTAGAGACATTCAACAAAATGCGGGATGCTCTGGGCATTGTGGAGATAAACTGAAGTTGTACCGGTTCAGTTTAGGGGAGGATGTGAAGATTTTAACGGTCAATAACGGTAATTAATTGATCACGTGCATGTTGAGTCAGTCTTAGAGTCAGTCGAACGTTTGCATTTGAATCGGTCTTGTTTGTTCCAGTTTAGTAGGAGTTAGTTGTTGATCATTTCTATTTGTTATCGTGTCTTTGTAAGGCTATATATAGCATGTTCTATCGAATGAATAAGCATCCAGAAATTGCAGTAACTACATCGATATTACTTGATTCCTTCACCAATGAAGTTAATGAAAATCAAAGGATCATCAGAAGGTTGTTCTAATGATTTTATTATCATAAACGTTTTTGCTCCTCATGATGCCTATATTAAGGCAGCATTGTGTGATGAATTACTGGCTTTTACAAGAACTTCCATATATGGTATTTGGTTGTTCTTGTATTTTCCAGTTAGGTCTCTAAAGTAACATGTAAATTCAATGTCCTGCGAATGAAGCACCAATATATTCGATACTTCATAATCAATGTGAATCTCTTTGAATACACAATGGGAGGAAGACAGTTCACTTATATGTCGCACAATTTAAAAAATCACAACAAAAGTAATATAATTTTAATCTGTTATATTTTTATAAAACTAAGATGTTATGCATATTTGACAACCCTCCAACGGAATTCTCAAACCACAACCCATGCTCTTACTTCAGAAGTAGATTTTGGCCCCCGTTAAGGTTCAATTCTTCAACTCTTGGTTGGTAAATATAATTTGAAATGCACCATGTGGTTTAGTAAATATAAGTAATTAAGTATATAACTCCAGAAACTTAATATTAATCATTTCGTATGCCGTCAATCCTTGACTTTTGAGTAATATCTTTATGTAATAATAAAAACCGGATTGTAAACAATTATTTATTCTAATTATAATTTAATTGGTTTGATTTAAATCCACATTCTAGAAACTAATTTAATTGGATTGGAAAGATCAACATGTTCACAAAAATAAAAAACTTGACTTGGTGCATAATTTAAATCAATTTCAGGTAACATCCAATAAAAAGAATCTTATCTAACTAAATAAAAAATAAATAAACAAATATAAGTAGCATCTGAGAATGACAGAATAAGAAAACACCTTCAATTTTATACTGATATGGTTTTATGTCCTTTGAAATATTGGCATTTTGATTATGTTTATTATTTAAACATGCCTAACTATTGACTGTTATATAATTTAAATTTATATATTAATTAGTTATTAAAGTAATATAATAATCCACTATAAAAGCTTAAAAATCAAATAATCTAGTACTTTATACAATCACATTACTATTTATTAATGTATATTTATATTACATTAATATACGAAATATTATTATTATTATTATTATTATTATTATTATTATTATTATTATTATATATTATTATTATTATTACTACTACTATTATTATTATTATTTATTATTATTATTATTATTATTATTATTATTATTATTATTATTATTTATTATTCAGATTTCTATCTTATATTATCATTATGATATAATTATTATTTATTTATTTATTATTATGTTCAATCAGTGCCTATGGTAGGTATAAAAAGTGATCTCGTTAATATTGCATGAATGCATGATTAATGAGACGTGGAAATTAAAGAAATTAGATCAATAAATTGACACATGTTTGATGTTGAACTTTGACAATTCATTAATTAGTGTAGTCCAGCAAGGTGTAGTTGGTATCGACCATTGACATTAGATTGCGACAACTACATACAAACAAAAAAATCATGTTTTATTTTAATGTGGTGAACCTAAAAAAATAAAAGAGTGTTTATTTCATAGAAATTTTAGTAACCAATTGAACTAGAAATTTAATTTCGTTCCTTAAAGTTTACTTTATGGTTGAAAGAATGATGAATTAGAATAATTAGATATGAAATTGATTGGTATCAATTTCTTTATTAACAGATTAAGTAATCCTTTAGATTTTCTTCTTTTTTTTTGTGTGTTGTTTACTAGGTTCAAAACTTGTTGAATTATATGTTAGTATAACATATTTGTAATTTGTCATAGTTTTTATGCTTTGTTAGCATATGGGTTGGAAGTTAAGTCCTTTTGATATATAAGTGTTGCATCACATAGTTAAAAGGTTATGAGTTTTTAGTTCTGCACACTATAGATATGATTATTTATTATATAAAATCTAAATGCTAAGAAAAAATATATGAAGAACAAAATGTTTCATTATGATGCTAGGTGATAAAATGTGACACTCAATAATCTTTTAACTCGATTAAACACAGGGGCGAATACTCACTTTCAAACCATTGGTGTTAGTTTCTATAGAAAATTGTTTGGGCCCTACATATTTTATCACACGCACCTTAAAAGGTCTTGTCACTTCGTAAAAGCTATTGTCATTTAGATTGAAAGGTTTTGAGTTCAAACCTAGACATGGTGTATATTGATGTGATATAAGAGTAGAGTAAATTTGTCGTTAAAAAAAGATTGGTTGATCAATTGTGTTATAGGTTTTGGATTTTGTACTTGTGTGTGATTTTGTTTTGTATAGTGTATTTGTGAAATAATTAAAGGATTATTAAGGCAAATCCTTGTCAAGAAAGTGAAGATGAATATGATACAAGTTATTAGTTGTTTATTGTTGCTTATTGAAAATTTGTGAAGTGAACGAACCCATTTGCATCTTCTAGTCATGACTTATGAGGTTAGTTCTTTAACATTATATACTTTTACACGGTTAATATATTATTATTGTGTTTTGTTTGGTTATATTATTACTTAAATTCGTGTCATGATATCTGGAGTTTTTTAGAATTAATATAGTTTTTTCACACAATTTCTTCTGACCGATCTATTGTGAATCGTGTTAACATGATCCATCTTTTTCCCTCGTTGAGAAAAAATCTTGGATCTACCACTGATTAAACACATCAAACATTGCAAACTGAATATACCACAAAACATAATTAGAAAGTATAGAACAACTCAAACAAAAACATCTAGACTCTTCAGGAAATATGCTACCGAAGATTGAACCTTAACAACGGTAGAAAAGCCATCAAACACCAACTTTCATTGCAACACTCTAAGACCTTTTTTAATGAAGAGGTTAGAAGATTGCAGAAGTGGATGGTCCATGGCTGCCTCATGCAGATCTCAGGAAGACTTTTTTTAATGAAAGGTCTTCCGAAAAACAAACAGTCTACAGACCTTAACGTCTGCGCGTGGTCTGCGCGGCGCAGACAAAAAAGGTCAGGAAGTACTTTTGACAAAAAACAAACATCACCTAAGTCTTTCAATGTGTCAATTCCAGCCCTTGAACTTCAAAGTCACGCTAATCAGAATCCCTTAACTTTTAAATGTGACCGCATTAACCACAGATGTTCAAACAAACCAAACTAATGTATGGTTGCATATTTGATCAACCTTAGTTTGTAAAAATCATATTATATTTTTAACAGTGAGATGGATTATTATCCCTTTGCTTGGTTAACCTTGAGATTTTCAAGTAATAACATGTTTCAAAACCTATGTACCAATTGTTAACCAATTACCCATGACCTCTTTAACAAGCTCAAAACTATGAATCATAATTGTGACTGCGACCTGAATAATTGAATCATCGAAAAGTATGGTAGGTTTCTTGTTCCTAGTTGACATTTACTATCAAGCTCAAAACTATGAATCATAATTGTGATTGCTGAACTGAATAATTGAATCATCAAAAAGTATGGTAGGTTTCTTGTTCGTTGTTGACATTTACTACTTACACAAGTCTTGATAGAAATCAATGAAGGAGGGCCTGAAGATAAGCAATTATGATTATTCAAATAAGGTCATAAGTTTAAATTTTAAAGGCTGAACTTAAATCACGTGTTTTGTCATAATTATCTGGAATTATATATGAGTCACGCTTTATGTGATGCAATGAGAATTATGAGGCAATATCTTTGAAGTTTTTGAATTATTCAAAATTGAAATCGGACTTATTCAATTTGAACTCAAGTTCTAGTGTTGAAAGCAAATTTTCAATTTTTGTATTGAATAATGTAGGACGTGAATTCTTAACCTCATGGGAAAGGATACTACTATGTACATCAAATACCATTGAGCTATAAGCCCTTTAGTATATAATTTTTTATAAATGAATTTAGTTGTTTATATGTTAATAGGTTATTTGTTTAAATGTTCTCCATGTCAAAAAAAATAATACAATTTTTATTTTAGTTGACAGGGCTAATTTGGGATAAGAAGTGCGATTGGGCCGGTGGGCATCTATCATTTTAGTTATTTGGGCTAATTTTATATGTGGATTGGGTTATTTTAGACTTGGGCATAAAAACCGGGTTCGGACCCGACCCGGTGGACCCGACCCGGAACCGGGTACGGGTACGACCCGGTATATGCATACCCGGGTTGGACCCGAAAAAAACCCGTAGGGTTGGAACCGGGTATGATTTTCTAGAATTTCTTAGGACCCGACCCTAACCCGAACCCGACCCGACCCGGAACCGGTTGAACCCGGGTTGGACCCGGTTTTGACCGTTTTTTTTTTTTTAAAAAAAAGTGGCCGTTTTTTAACGGCTATATAGCCGTTACCTTCGATTTGTGACCGTTTTTTTTGTCACTTTTGCCCTATAAGTTAGTATAAATAGGTGTGGGTTGATATGGTTTAGTACCCAAGTCTCAAACGCAAAAACATACGCAAAAAATGCAAAAAATACTCTCGTTTTACACGTTCACTCTCTCGTTTTACACTTTCACTCTCTTCAATCTTGATATGGCTCACTCACAATCTTCCGTTGGTCAAGGTTTGTCCAACGCTCCAACCGTCGTTCGTGTTCTTGCACACAATCGTAACATGGATGTTTGGTGCAATTGGGATATGGTTGAGTTGAGTGACGGGTCTGTAAAGGCTCGTTGCAAGTTTTGTGGAGCTTTGCTTGCTAAAGATTCTAACACGACTTTAAACAAACACATTAGCAAGAAGTTTTGTAAGTCGTTGAAAAGTAATCCGGATTCGCAACAAACACAATTGGGTGGAGACGGTGGAATCTTTAATTACGATGTTAATACGGTTCGAGATCGAATGGCGAAGTTCGTGATTCAGAAGCTTTGCCTTTTAGTCACTTCGACAATCCTCGGTTGACCAACTTAATTCGAGAGACGCTTCAACCTCGTTACACTCACGTAAGTCGTACTACACTTAGACGTT
The DNA here is from genome assembly GCA_025506505.1 of Flaveria sonorensis. Taxonomy (NCBI): domain Eukaryota; kingdom Viridiplantae; phylum Streptophyta; class Magnoliopsida; order Asterales; family Asteraceae; genus Flaveria; species Flaveria sonorensis. The sequence continues at coordinate 3,122,367 of CM046431.1, forward strand.
ATTGTTTAAATTATGGAAACAAGCAAAAAATGATTTAATTGTATTATTTGAAAATTTAAATACCGGTGTAAACTTAACTAGTGACGTTTGGTCGACTCCACACGGTTTACCCGAATCGTACCTTTGCGTCACCGCTCATTGGGTGGATCCCAATTCATGGCAATTGATGAAACGTACGATTGCATTTGATCTTTTTCCACATCCACACACCTGAGAATTTTTGTTTTACTTTTTAGATAATGTAATAAGTACTTTTAAATTAGAAAATAAACTTTTTTCAATTGCATTTGATAACGCCTCTAACAACACAACCGCGGTTGAAAAATTAAAATTAAAATATCTTCCGATTGCAAACGGTGATTTTTTCCATACTCGTTGTGTTGCACATATTATTAATTTAGTAGTGCAAGACGGACTATCCGGGCAATATGTTAATAACTTTATTACATCTTTTCGATTTATGTTACATGACGTTTTTAAAAAAAGTAGAAGAAGATATCAAGATTATAAACAACTTTGTAAGGATACGCACTCTAGATTTTTAGGTCCTAATTGGGATGTACCTACTCGGTGGAATTCGACTTGTCACATGTTTGAATGTGCTTTAAAACAAAAGGGCACTTTGAAAGCTTTTCATAATAGTCTTTCGGATAATGGTGAAGCCGACCCATTTCCGGATGCGGGTTGGGAGAATCTTCAACGTCTATCCGAGTTTCTTGAGGTTTTAAAAACTCAACAACAAAATTATCGGGAGTTTATTATTCCACTAGTTATTCGGTGCTTCAAGAACTATATTTTATGTCTTTGAATTTTAAAAATTTTCAAAATAAAAATAATATGTTTAATCAAATGATAGAACCAATGAAAGAAAAGTTTAAAAAATATTTTAAGGACTTACCACCCGTTTTTACGTGTGCCGCCGCTTTAAATCCGTTTCTAAATGTTGCGGGGGTTGAATGTTTGATAGATGAGATAAATGACAATTTGGATATGCATGACGAAAACCCTGATTTTTCAAACGAGGCAAAAGAAAATTTTAATCATAGTTTGAAAACAATTTATAATTTTTATTTAAATAGATATGGGCCTAACGTAAACATAACCATGCCAAGCGGATCAACCTCAAGTGCTAGTACCTCGCTTAAAGACCCTGTTTTGACTATGTTGAATGTTGTTCGGGATGTGACGGCTAAACGTAAAGGGGTAACACCCCAACAAGTGAGCTCGGTAGATATAGTGGAACGGATTTTATTTCCACTATGACTACCGAAGATTATCGTGCATTCGATATTTTGGCTTGGTGGAAAGGAAAAGAATCTCAATTTCCGATTCTTTCTGCTATAGCCCGTGATTTACTAAGCGTCCAAGCTTCTACGGTAGCTTCGGAATCTGCTTTTTCTCTTAGTGGCAGGGTAATATCATTACGAAGAACAAGACTAACTCCGGAAGCAGTGGAGATGTGCATTTGTTTAAAGGATCACTTAGACGCAACGGATCGTATACAAGACCAAACAAGCCTCGAAGACGAGATTACACTCGAAGCTAAAGTACATGATGAAGAGGTAGAAGACGGAGTATCTTCTGGCATATCCGATGAAGAATTAGCATTTGATCAAGCATCTCGTAGTAGATAAAATTAGACGATATTGTTATTAATATTATATGTCTTTCATGTTCTTTTTAAATTTCTTTGTCATTCAAATGTTTTATATAAAAAGTATTTAATATTTGTATATTATAAGTGTAACATTTTCTGCTCAAGATTTGTATATATTTATATATTAAGTTGTTTAAATTTTTGTCATTCAAGTGAACCCGGTTAGGAAAAGAAAAATAAAAAGAAAAAAAAAGGAAAGAAAATATAAGAAAAAAAAAACATACGACCCGGTGTTCGACACACACACACAAGAAAAGAAAAAAAGAAAAAAAAAAAAAAAAAAGGCAAAAACCCGGTTGAACCCGGGTTTCATACCCGAACCGAACCCGACCCGACCCTACCCGGGTATACCGGGTAGGGTTTGTATCTCGCTGAACCCGACCCGGGTTCGTACCCGGGTTCACCAATACCCGGGTACAAAAAACCCGGTTGGGCCCAAACCCGGTTTGTACCCGGGCCCGGGTCCGGCCCAAACCCGTTTTGTGCAACTCTAGGTTATTTGACATCAAAAAGGCCCAAGTAAAGTAATTTAATGATATCTTGAGCACAAGTTTTTTTTTAACAGCAAATAGTTAAGTAGATAAGCGTCTTCATATAGAAAGTATGTATATGTTTTACTATTATGTAAGGAAGAATTATGAGATTGTGTTTAAGGTAATGTAACTAATTGAAGTTATAAATATGTTTACTTGGAACTTGGAAGTATATAGCAAATGGATTAAAGAATACAAGAAAGACGTTTTTGGGCGTATGGCCGTAGGTTATAAGACTATTGGTGATAGTTAATACGACTATGACGTATGGGATATGTGTGTCCTCCTTTTGGAGTATGTCACATAGCAATGCTAAGATACATTTCAAAAGTGGTTGTTTATACACCACATTGTTCCAACATAAATATATCAATTAGCAAAACAAGGTGTAGTAGGAGTGACCCCAAGTATCACAATGAATCGTTTGTTAACAATAATAATATGAGTCAATACAACGAGAAATGGGTTACAATTGAGTTGAATGCATTATAAGCAATACAAACATAGTTTGATCATATTATCTGAAATACATTATAAGTGTTACAAACATGTTTAAATACAAGGGTGTTTTAGGTTAAGTGTTTGATGAGAAACATTAAGATAATATGATCAATATATTTTGTGCAAAGAGGCGTTGTTGTTTACAACTCGATCCGGGCCAAAGTAGGAGGAGCATTTGTTATATTATATTTACTAGGTTAGAGCCCATGTATTACATGGGTGAAATAAATAAACATGTCAAAACCATTAGTTTTATAAATATTTTATTTTCTAGATGTTATTAGCCATTGGTGAAATAAAAATATAATAAATATCTAAAAGTTATAACAAATAATAAAATTAGAAATTATTACAATATATTTAAAGATAAAATATGTCTGAAATCATATAATTTACTATGTATTAATAAATTATTAAAATAAGAATATTTATATTTTAGATGTTTGATAGTTTAATTTACTTTATTTAAAATAATTATTATTTAATATGAGAGAGACAAGAAACACAAACATAAATATATTTGTTTTAACATATTTTAGTAAAAAATAGAAGTCAAATTGATTGTTGTTATAATTTTCGTATTTTTTATGAGTGAGAAGCGGGAAATAATTTTTTTATATGCTAGAATGATAAAACGTGTTTCAAAAAAGCTTCTTTTACTCTATGTTATAGATTCGTGCTACATAATACATACAAAAGATACAAGTCTTGTATGATAATAATTTATCATTATTCAGAGAAACAATATTATGTATAATTATATATATTAAATGTGTTTAAAAGTAATGTGTTTAAAAGTTATTTGCAGTATTTAAAATCTTACATCAATACATAATACTATACATGTTTTATGTAGGGGCATGATTTATATTAATAAAGCAAAATAAATATTAGCACCACATTATTTTTTAACATATACACATCATCTCCATCTAGGATTGTTCACATGTACTCATCACACTAAATTTACAATTTTTGGTAAAGATTTAGACTTCAAAAAAGTTTCCTTAATAAATCCTAATTTAATACTATATTAATTATAATTTCTTTCTAGAAAGAAATAATATTGCATTAAAAATACTTTAATGAGACTTAATTTTGTTGAAATATAATTTAATTTGTACTAATTATTGTTAAAACTAAAACTTTTTTTTGAACGGCAAATGTGCAACCCTGTTTCGGAGAATATGTGTTATCTTAATAGGGTCCACCTATTCATTTCTCAGCTGGGACCGCACCCCCAACCCCCTCAGTAGGAAACTCATTGCTGAGAAAACTCACTGCTCAACTCTGAGCATTTTGCTCATAGTGAGATTTAAACCCATGACCTCCTAATATTATGTCATAGGTACCTCACCTTAACCAATTGGGCTAAGGATCATTGGTTAAAAATGTATATAAAACTAAAACTTTTAAAAATGTATATAAAGAGATTTATGGATGAATATTTATGAATAGTAAAAATCTTTTGTCTCTTTATACTATTGTTTATAAATTAAATATGTTTGTTATATATAATAATTTTATTGATATGTTATCTATAACATATGTTAGATTATATATATATAATGTATTATATAATTTTTCAATTTCAACTCGTGTAACACATGAGTATATAACCTAGTATGTATAATAAGGTGTAATTATAATATAGGATAATAATGAGTAGAGAACACTATGTTATTATGAATAAAAAAAGAAGAAATACAAATTGTTTTATTTTTCTAATCATTGGTTTATATGTATTAAATTATGTATTTCTTACTTACATATGCGTAGGTTATCTACATATATATCATAAAACTATTTTGTTCATACATACTTACATATTTTAATTTTGTATCGTTAACCTAAACACTTGTAAGTTAAATTATCTACACAAAACCATCACACCAATTTGTTTGTATACTTTTTTTAAACTTTAACAGAGATGAGTGAAAAACAATAATCCACTACATTCATACTACAATTTTTGTTTTAAATTTCTTTAATTGAAAAGATTAATTATTTATTTTTGTTCCTTTTGTATTCTAGCAATAAATTGTGTTTTGTATAGATCTCTCCTATATAATCTAAATGATTTTGTGCACCTAAACTATGTATGTATTTGTTTTCTCAATTCATGTGTTTGGAACTGGAAAGTATTCTTAATATGATTAACTTGTTATTTATATAAAATGCATAATTTACTAAAGAATATATAAAATGGCCGCAAGATTTGAACATACGGACATTAAATAAACAAATTGTATTTTATAGGGTTTCTAGTAGCAAACGGATTAAACAATTAGAGAGTGGTTGTCTTTTGTTTATTGTTTAAGTAACATGCAAGTACACAAGCATGTTCCAACATGTTAAAAAAGTTTAAACATGTAAGAAAAGGTTGTATGATTTCTTTTACTATATAATGTTTTGCACCTTTTCTTGTTCTTTGATTTCAATTCACCAATACGTCGGCTCATATGCTTTGTTGTAACTAGTGCAAAAGCAAACACACACTTCAAAATGGATACTTACAATAACTCTCTCTTTCTTTATAGAACTGACATTTTTTTCATGTTTGAATTATTGTTAAGGATGGCTTTATAAAATAGTAGTCAAATTTTTTAATATGTTGTGTTTAAGTTACTTAAACTTTTTTGTAACTTAAAAATACTCAATTTTCACTTGTTACTTTGATATTGCTGAGTTACCACATTAATAGTTATATAATCCACATAAGCATTATGAATTAAAACAAAAAACAGTAACTTGTTAACATGGTAATTGCGTAAGATTAAAACAAGTGAAAGTTGAGCGACTTTAAAAATATAAAAAAATTTGAGTAAATTAAATGAAACAGATAATAAACCTGGTTACTATTTTCTAGAGTTCTCTTTATGTTTACTTACATGTGAGAGTGAAAAAAAAAACACTTTTGTGATTACTATTCATAGTGTAAACTTAGGTTTGAATGGAAAGCTATCACCACTTGCATGCACTATAAGAAATCTCACCATTTGTAGTGATGTCTTGTTACTCTGTGTGGATTATCTATAAAGAAAGCTCGTTGGTTCTTCTCGTCATCCACTATATCTGGTTGTCGACAGAAAACATCAAAGGTTTTCGACTTGAAAACGATGTATGCTTGTTTTCTTTTTATTTGTTACATACAAATGAATCGTTGGTGGAGTTCGTAAACAGTTTAAAAACATTGTATCTAGCTTCACATGCTATCGATGTCAAAATATATATTCAACACGTATAAAGTTGTTGGAGAAAATACTCAATTATTTGTCCAAGCTTTATCCAATCATATTTCCACCGTTTCTTTTCATTATCCCACTTGGGATAAAGTTCCTGATACGTTCAAGTTATCCTTGTTTAATTTTCTGGAGACGAGTATTTATGTAGTGTTTTATTTGTAATTTGATAATCATACTTTTATATGTTTCTAATTATTTTATTTTGCAGGAATATTTTGATCTAGAAGCTCATCGTTGCTCAGACCACTGGCAAGGTATACAACTTGAAATGCATATGGATTGCCAACGTGCTTTTAGAGATAGAAGATATAACATGAAACAACATTTCTTAAGTCAAGGAGGCTATGACAATATTGAGCAGGCTATTAATAATCCACCTGAAGGTCAAAGTCAAGAGTCATGAGAGCAGGTGGTTGAGTTGTTCTCAAGTGAACAACATAAACGTCTTTCTCAAAAAGGCGTAACGAATAGAGCTAAACAGCTCTATCCAAGTCTACATGGTAGTCAGTCATATTCTCAAAGGCGATATCTTCATGTAAGAAAACATATATTATACATCCTATGTATTATTAATTCTTTTCAAATATTATGAATATTGTTTTTAATGTTTTTAGGAGCAATAAACTAGGACCCCAAGTCACATCGAAACGTGAAGGAGGGCGCATTACAGTGAAGGTTCAGGATGAGTCAACCAGAGGGTAGAAGAAGATTGTATAAGTTTAATATGTTAAGTATGCTATTATTATGTGTTCATATGTTTATAATATATCGGGTTTAGTGCTTTTGACCCAATATGGTCTATATGCTATCCATATTTGAGAATTATTGGTTTTGATGAGTTGTTAGTTTATATGTTGAAACTTGAAAATTTTATGTTAGTTGTGCTTATAAATTTAAAAAACATGGTCTATATGCTATCAATATTTGAGAATCGTTGGTTTTGAGAAGTTGTTAGTTTATATTTTGAAACTTGTGAATTTTATGGTATTGTGCTTATGATTAAACAACATGGGTTTTTTCCATTTTATAATAGTTATGCTGTCGAAATTTCATAAGAATCTTAATATCGTTTCATTTAATTCTCTATAATTGCAGGCAAAAATTGAAAATCAATACGCCCAAATGCAAATTGAGGCGGGTGAGTTGCCCGTTAATGAGATGGAATGTTTAGATTCGGCATTAGGGCAAAAACGTGGTCATACGAGAGGTGTTGGACGAAAAGTAAAAAATATCTCTCGTTATAAGCCATCAAGCGGGTCATCATCACATCGGGATGAAGAAATAGAAACACTAAAGCGATAAATGCAAGAAACGCAAGAAAGAATGAATCAATTTGAAAGAAAAAAGCATAATCCCGATAACGATGAAGATGATGAAAACGACGACAATTAAATAGTTTGTTTGTTTGGGTTGTAAAAACTTAAGATATACTTTCTTTTGGTTTGGTGTGTATTTAAAATTGGGATCTTGGTTGGTTTATAGGTAAAAAAAAACTAGAAAAAAATAGAATTTTAAAAATAAAATTTTTAATCAGATACCCTATGGCGACGACATGTCGTCGCCATAGGTTAAATTAATTAATTATTTATTAATTTTTATTAATTAATTTAATATTAAATAATAATATTTACTAATCCTATGGCGACGACAGGTTAAATTAATTAATTATTTATTAATTTTTATTAATTAATTTAATATTAAATAATAATATTTACTAACCCTATGGCGTCGCCATAGGGTGCATTTATTTATTAAATTTAAATTTAAAAAATATCATTTATACTAATGCCTACAAGTTTTTGGCGACGACTTGTCGTCGTCAAAAACTTTTGAATTATTGCGACAAGGCTATGACTACTGACCCTATGGCGACGACTTGTCTACGGCGACAACGTCTATTGCGTCGACAAATTTTGAGCTATTACGACAAGGCTATGACTACTAACCCTATGACGACCATGTCGTCGCCATAGCCTATGGCGACCATGTTGTCGCCATAGCCTATGACGACGACATATAGACCCTATGGCGACGACTTTTGTCGTCGCGATAGCTACGTTTTCTTATAATGTAACAATATCATGGACACTGATAAATCATATGGCAAGTGTGTGATAGCACAAGGATCCGGTACCCCGGAGTTAATGTGTTGACCCATATGAGAAAAGGAATTCAAATCAACAAATAATAAGAGCTAGATTCGAATCTTACTTCTAACGCCAGCCAATAAGCAATGTGTGTAAGTTTTTAATATTTTACTAATATAATTATTTTAAACATTTTGTTTATATCTTGTAGCACTTAAAATATAATGTTATTTTAATATCGAATCTATCATTGCGATGTTGTGATCTTTATTCGTGTTTTGACATAAATTTTATTCAAATCGAGTCGGATCAGATATAGTATATTTTCACTTCTTCGTTTTTTAAATTCACTTATGTATTTCTTAACGCTCATTCTACAACAACATAATGTTTTCTTAAATTTTTTAATTTAAAATAAACTAAAAAGAGATTTTGTATTCCTTAACACTCATTTTCCCAACAATGTAATTTTTCTTAAATTTCACATATACCAATGGAAGTTGCAATCCTAAAATGAAAAAGTATAAGAACCACTCACTGTCTACATTCGATATAGGGGCGATCCTAGGTGGTGATTATGGGGTCACCCGAACCCCAAAAAATATTATTTTTCAAGCATGTATACGATTCAATCATAACTGACCCTCAAGAAATTTTGACACCAACCTCATGAACGACCCCAAAGATTTTTACACCAACCAAGCAATAAACTTTTGATGCTAACCTATTTTTTATAATTATAAATCCATTATAAACTAGTTAAAACATTTTTCAAAAAAAAAATTATAAACTCATTAAACAATTAAGCTCGTTACTTCATAATTAGTTACAGAATTATCCTAGTAATTAATAAACAATTCAATTACATTTACGTTATTATAATACTAGCAACAATTGAAGGGACACTTATGTTGATCGCATACCCAATTATAAACAGTTAATCGTCATTGTCGTCCTAAGTCCAACTATCAATTATATGTTGGAACCTTGTTGTCAGGGCTACTCACCACTCGTCATCCCTTTGTTTATGGTTATACCCTTTATTAAATGCGATTACAAACAACCGTAAACCTCAATTTAGATATTTACTTTTAAAAGATTGACGTATCTTTGTTATGTATTTAAAATTTAATTTGGTTTTATATTTTTATTGTGTAACCCAACCTCAACTCTGGAAAAAAATTTGATCTCCAAAAGTTTCAACTCCCATATAAAAAATTATGAGTCTGCCACTAATTTGATATTCAATATCGAGAGAAACGTGCAACCGTAACCCTCTAATTTATTATTATTAAGTTTAATAATATTCATATATTAATATTTTACAATCATTTTACAAGTTTGCATAAAGATATATACACATGTATATATAAACTAATTTTTAAAAATACAATCTAGATTTATTAATAAAAATAAATAAATATATTGAATAAGATCCACATAGTTTTTTTTTAATTCTCTCTCCGTAAATCTTAACCCTTGATAACATTTAAGGACGCACGCAACCCTAGGTCCTTAGCTTTTTTTTTAACGACCAACTAATTAAAGCTCGACTACCCGGGGTACCCGTCAATACAGAGACTTCATTTTTTGTATCTGCAACAAGAGCATATATTTTATATCAAAAAAACACAAGCAAGAAGCCAGCATCGTACAAATTACAACTGAGGCTATTTTAATCTGTAACTTCAATCAAATAAAAATAGTTTTTTTTCATTGGTAGACTATTCCAGTAAGATGGAATCGAATACACCAATTTCTCTTCTTTGAGTAATCAAAATTGCCCCTATATTTGACCCATATAAAAGGCCGGTGACACCACAAGAACTTTAAATATTGATTCCGGGCTACGATTTCCACCATTGAACCACTTGTTGTTTCTCCATTTCCAAATTAAAAAAAAAAAAAGTAAGATTTTGATGTACAATTCAATGACATGCAATTTGTACTCCTTCATTCATTTAATTTTAGAGCTTGATTAATTAATCTATGTTTACCTTCTTGCTTAATTCAATTTGCACTCCACATGGTGATGAAATGTATCCCAATAAACTTGTCAAACAAATGAAAATAAATAAATTGGAGATTATAATAATTATGATATGAGAAAATAATAAATAAAAAATAAATAAACTATATAAAAATCATTACAAAAGTTATATCTTTATAATACAAATAAGTTTATTAGTTAATTAATATCATTTTAAAGTAAGCTATAAAATAAAAGTGATAAAAAGAATAAAAGAAAAAAAAGAATAGGAAAAGAAAAAAAATTAAAGTAAATTACACATTATGTCGTTTATCTAGCATTACACATTAGTTTTATACTTTAGACATAATTGTCCTTTATAGTTTTACTTTAACTTAACAAAAAAAAAAATTAACAGCTGCTAGTTGAAAAAACAAAAAAACAAGTACAAGTTTTTAATTAAAGAAATATACATTATAATTGTTGAAGTCAAAAGACCCACTTTATAATTTACTATATAGTTTAAAGACATTGATTTAAAATTTACTTTTAAAAAAAAATATTTGTGGTGATTTGGGAAAATTGATAAAAAAAAATGTGTTTAGTGAGATCCATCAAGGTAGGTTTACACATACACCCCTCTCTAATTTATTTTACTACAAATGGGCCCTGCAAATCATGGTCGTTCACCTACACGTGCCTCGAGGTAAACGGCTTCAAAATGACCAAATCCACTCCTACTTGATAATCCATGTATTGTTGTCACTATTTTATTATTTGTAAATTCATATAATATTTAGTTATACAACTAATTATGTTTAAGGATAATATATATTATTATAGAGAGATTAAGATGCTCTTAAGTTTATAATAATATTGAGAGGAAATTACATAAATAGTCTATGTGGTTTGATCAAATTACACATTTGATCCTCAGACTTTGAAAATTACAAATTTAATCTAAACTTTTACATATTTGGTCCCTGATATTAAATTCATTTAGTTTTTTTATATTTTATAAAGTTTGAACTAACTTTTAAATTTAACTTTAGGGACCAAAAATACAATACTCACATAAAAGTTTGGATTATCTTTGTAATTTCTAAAAAATTGGGGACCAAACTTACAATGACTACACAAAAGTTTGGACTAACTTTGCAACTTTTAAAGTTTGGGGATTAAATGTGCAATTTGATCAAACCACAGAAACCATTTATGTAATTTTCTCTAATTTTGATAAAAATAGCTACTGTTTCTTTTTCAACAGTATTTTCAAATAACCCCCGTAACCTTGCATATGTACAAAACTCTATTAAAGTGTGCTTATAGAAAACTCAAAAAAGATCACTCAAAACTAGCTTGTTTACAAACCGAGACAACGTTTACAAAACCAAAAGAAAGCTTGGCTCAACTCATTTAAACTCTAGCAGACTCGACTTTGGCTTGAATTGTTTATTTTCAATTATATATATATATTTAAATGTTTGTGTGTGATGAATGCTTTTGGTTAGCTCACGTGTCACTGCGTAGTAATAATAATTATATAGATTTTAGCTTATACTACAACTTTAATCAAAATAATAATATATGTTCTCCACCGGTCAATATTCAACTAACTATGGCTTGAAAATTGCTCGAAAGAAGTTTGAAAACCGCTTGTGAGCCATCTTGAATCGGATTGTTTATAAACCAAACACGGATCAGCTTGGCTCGTTTACAAACCATGTCAGCTCAGTTCGACTCGTTTACAAACCAAATCGAGCCAAACCAAACTAGCTCGAGTTGACTCGTGAATAACCCTAGCTACGATCTATAAGGTCATTTATGATTACGTAAATGAGTGGCTAAAAGCATCGGTCAAAATATCGGAATGAATTATAATTAACAATATATCTGAATATTTTATTGTAACATCTAAAACAACAAAATAAGTTGGAAAGATGGAAACATTAATATTAACATTAACATGTTCTAATATTTAAATTAGATCAACAATCAATCACTCCTTCAACTACTTAATTACTTCGACGAGACCACCTTCTTCACTCCAACTCCGTCACCGGCGCCGGCGTCGTCCGTCGTCAACTCATCCCTCACACCGCCGGACTCCGGCAACCTTCTCCGGCGACCTCCTCTAACATCATATCCACCGTTGAAAAGAAACAATCGCCTAATAAGCATCATACTTGATGGTAGTATGCGAAGGATGAGGCGTTGATGATGATCGGAGATTGCATCGGCATGTTGTGGTGGTTAGGTGAATGTGTCAGATGGAATGGCGGATTCTGTTAGCTACGATTATTACGCTGATCGTCACTCTGACCAGGTATTTTAAGGAGTTCTTGATTCATACGCAGGTAAATATGAAAAAAAGTAAACTTGCAGTTTAAAAAATGTAAACTGTGTCAATAAATTACTAACACGTTATTTAATCAGCTTCTGACATATTGTCCGCCTTATTTTGGGAGATAACATGAGATTCTATCAGCTCTGACATGATCAAATATATTATTTATAAAATATGCAGCTTTTGTTAAATAGTTTGTCAGAAATTGTTGTTGATAAACTTTGGGAATTTAGTATATTCACCAGCTGAGGCTGAGTCGAACTCGGCTTAGATTGTAAACGAGCCGAGCACGGCTTGATTTATAAACGATCCGAGCCGACTCACAAACCGATTTTGATCGACTTTTTTCGAGCTTCTTTCAAACGAGATTTAAGGGATGGGTTATTTGGACATTCATGGACTTAGTTTTGGCTAATGGGCAACATATATAATTGAGTATTTTGGTTAAAATTAGGGTAGACGCTAAAATCTATATAAGTATTGTTACTACAAAGTGACGAGATACAAACAAAAGCATTCACCATTCGTAAACAATATATATATAAAATTAAAAATTGACAATTCGAGCCAAAATCAATTTGGCTTAAGTTTACACGAGCCAAACCGAGTTGGCTTGGTAGTTGGTTTTGTAAACATCTCGAGCCGAAAATATACCACGTCTTACGCTTGAAATTTGCAGTCATGGATGTCGTATCAGATGTATCAGTACTTTTTATGAAATCATTTGTAATCTTGTGGAACAAATTCAAATGATATCACATTTCTCCTAGAAAATTTTAATAGATGTTGCTTGATGCACGGTTTCTATTGCAACTAGCATTTTTGTTCTTAAACTACTTTCTTGCCTTTTGCAGGCATTAAACTCTCTGAAGAAGGGCGCGAAGTTACTTAAATATGGCCGCAAGGGGAAGCCCAAATTCTGTCTGTTTAGACTTTCTCATGTGAGTCATCAAAACGAGTTACATTATGTATACAGTATATATGAATATATGTAGGATCACTGCTAGTGGGGGATGTTACTGGGACAATTAGTTAGATTTGGTATTATTAATATCTGTTTTGATTTAGATTAGGGAGATATCGATGTTTTGTTTATCAACTAGGGTTTTTACCTTTGTAATCGGAGATTTAATCTATCTTAAATCAGGTTGTTTATCATAAATCTAAGCTTTTGATTTCCGGTATCTAACAGACTTCTTATCTGAATATACACACAGGATGAATCATCTTTAATTTGGATTTCCAGCAAAGGTGAAAGGAGCCTGAAATTATCCTTGGTCTCTAGAATTATTCCTGGACAAAGAACTGTAAGCATTCATCATGTTTAAGTATACTCTATTTGCAAATGTTTGCTAAATTCTCGGCATTACCACGTGCACGCGTGTTTTTTCAATCAAAAGAAACATTTCACATAATGTTTCATTGTTTCTCTCTTTGCCGCGCTATTATAGGCTGTCTTCAGGCGGTATCTACATCCTCAAAAAGACTATCTTTCATTTTCTCTCATATATAACAACGGAAAACGGTCTCTTGATTTGGTAAGTAATGATAGTTAATATCCATTTTCATGAAATACAAGTAGCTCTTTTTATAGTTTCATTAATGTAAACTGTTTGTTTCTGTGCTAGATCTGTAAGGACAAAGTTGAGGCTGAAGTGTGGATAGCAGGACTCAAAACACTGATTTCCTCTAAACAAGGAGGACGTTCCAAAATCGATGGATGGAGTGAAGGAGGCCTCTATGTTAATGTAAGTTTAAGTAGATGCTTATAACCAAATATCTTTAAAGTTAAAGCTCATTGATAAATATGCTTTCTTGCAAAGTATATGTCTCAGTATTTTTATTTTGACTAATTGATATCAGGATGATAAAGATATAACATCAAACAGTGCAAGCAACAGTTCCATTAGTGCATCGCAAGATTTTAGTTCTCCAGACACATCTATTAGCTCACATTCAAGTACCACCCTCACGAATTATCGTTCAGAAAATCCTTCTAGTTTCGAAAAGTCAAATGCACCTTTTGAGCAAACAAGTATGCAAGTCAAAGGGTTCGGTTCTGATGCTTTTAGGATTAGTGTTTCTAGTCAACCAAGTAGTTCTAGTCATGGGTCAGTCCTAGATGATTATGATGCTTTAGGAGATGTGTATATGTGGGGTGAGGTAATTTCTGATAATATTATCCAAGTGAGTCCTGACAGAAACAGTGATTCTGTAGCCACAAGAACTGATGTACTTCTACCCAAACTATTAGAATCAAACGTCGTTTTGGATGTGAGTCATATATCATGTGGTGTGAGACACGCAGCACTAGTGACTAGGCAAGGTGAAGTATTCACATGGGGTGAGGAATTAGGCGGGCGGCTCGGACATGGGATTCAAAAAGACGTTATTACTCCTCATCTGGTTGAGTCATTATCCGTCTGCAACACTGATTTTGTCGCGTGTGGTGAGTTCCACACGTGTGCTGTCACAATGTCAGGTGAACTTTACACATGGGGAGATGGGACCTACAATGTTGGGCTTCTCGGGCATGATAAAAACGTGGGCCACTGGGTCCCAAAGCGGGTCACTGGCCCACTCGACGGACTTAAAGTCGCGTCTGTCGCTTGCGGGCCATGGCATACGGCTTTGATAACATCAACCGGGCAGCTTTTTACATTTGGTGATGGAACTTTTGGTGTTTTAGGCCATGGTGACCGTGAAAATGTCACTTGCCCGAGAGAAGTAGAATCTTTATCAGGGTTAAGAACAGTTGCGGTTGCATGTGGAGTATGGCACACTGCAGCTGTAGTTGAGGTTATTGTTACACGTTCTAGTTCAGGTGTTTCATCTGGAAAACTATTCACATGGGGCGACGGTGACAACAACCGTTTAGGTCATGGTGATTGTGAGCCAAGGCTCATGCCAACATGTGTTTCATCACTTATCGAGTACAACTTCCACAAAGTCGCTTGTGGGCATAGTTTGACCATAGTTTTGACCACGTCGCGACATGTTTTCACCATGGGGAGTACAGTTTCTGGTCAACTTGGGAACCCACACTGCGACGGAAAATTACCATGTCTAGTAGAAGATAAGTTAGCTTGTGAACCCGTTGAAGACATTGCTTGTGGAGCCTTCCATGTGGCTGTTTTAACATCAAGAAACGAGGTTTACACATGGGGAAAAGGTGCAAATGGAAGATTGGGTCATGGAGACATAGAAGACCGAAAAACACCAACTTTAGTTGAATCTTTGAAAGACCGACACGTCAAATTTGTAGCTTGTGGGTCTAACTGCACGACGGCAATATGTCTGCACAAAAGGATTTCGAGTACAGAACAGTCTCAATGCTCATCCTGTAGACAAGCTTTTGGGTTCACTAGAAAAAGGCATAACTGTTATAACTGCGGGCTCGTGCATTGTCATTCTTGTAGTTCAAGAAAAGCACTAAGAGCAACTTTAGCTCCTGATCCAAACAAACCTCATCGCGTGTGTGATTCGTGTTTTCTTAAGTTACATAAATTCGCAGACATCAGTGTTGTGAACAGAAGAAACGTCATGCCTCGGCTTTCTGTTGAAAATATAGATAGATTAGACAGATCAGAAATGAGATTAGCTAGAACCGGATCACCATCAAATCAAGATTTAATAAAATTGTTGGATAATAAAGCGAGCCGACAAGGGAGAAAAGCAGATACATTTCTAGTACGTGGTTCTTCACAAATGAATCCTTTGTTACAGCTTAAAGATGTTGTGTTGGCTACTGGTGTTGGTTCCAGGCCCGTCTCACCTTTCTCCAGAAAATCTAGCCCGCCACGCTCTGCAACACCCGTTCCTACGACATCTGGGCTTTCTTTCTCCAAACATGTTGCTGATAGTTTAAAGAAAAGGAATGATCTCTTGAATCTAGAAGTTGTTAAACTACGCATGCAGGTAGATTACAAAACTTTAAAAAGGGTATGTAGAGGTAGCAACATAGGTTAGCCAGTGGGTCAAAACGGGTAGGGTCGAGTGCATGTGGTGGAAAACATGACTTTCTTATGAACAATTATTTTGTCAGATTTAATTACAAATAGATATAATATTCACTAATAATCTGAAAATTTTTAAAGAAAACACACAGGACTTGAGCAACTATGGAGGTGTTTCCTTTTTAGCAACTTTTTTTTCCTATAACCTATGCATGTTTGATCTTTTAGAGGCAAAGCATAACGCAAATCAACCCTATAAGTAAATGGGTCAAAATACCCACGTGTAGATAGTCTAATGAAAATGAATGATCTTTTGAAGCAAGAGTCCTTCAGTTACGGGCAGGTAGATCCCAAATTTTAAAAACATAAAGTATGTATAGGTTATATGTGTTAAATATATGTCTTGATCGACTTTCAACCCCTTTCCTTTGTAGTGTTTTTTCTTATTTATTTTCCCCTTTGACTTGTTAAAGATTAAAAAAAAATAACATGATTTGATGCATTCATAAGTAAATGGGTCGAAATTGCCACCTCCAGCTCTAATTTTTTCTTGAAATGCTATTAAGTTTGTATGTGCATATTGTTCAGGTTGACAACCTTAGGCATAAATGTGAAATTCAAGAAGCAGAGCTTAAAAAATCAATAAAGCTAGCTCATGAAGCAATGGTGTTGGCTGCTGAGGAATCTACAAAATTTAAAGCTGCAAAAGATGCAATCAAATCCCTTACTTCACAGGTAGTTCCTTTTTTGTGAAAACAAGGATTTCTGGGAGCTACTTTATAACTCATAAAATTTTGGTTTTAGTTAAAATTGCTTCTGTATTGACCCCATCCCTCTCTATACACACACACACGCCTAAATGTTGTATCCACATCATCATCATGTTTATATTAAGGTCAATTAATATATACTGCAGCTTAAGGATATGGCAGAAAGATTGCCACCAGGATCCTATGATCTTGACAGCATCAAGATACCTAATGGTCTAGAATTCACTCCCAGTCTACAATATCCTGATACAAATGGAGATGATCAGTCAAACTCGAACCTAGTCAACAATTCTTACCTATTCTCTCCAATTGACACGTCATCATCTGCGTCTACATTGGGCCCTAGTGAAACGTCCAACGGGTTCATTAAATCCGAGGAATCAACAAGGATTTCTAACAGGAAGAATGGATATTCAGATTCTAGATCTCTTGGTGGCAGTGTAGGTTCAGGGGTAGAATTGGGAACTAAGTATTTGTCAGATCATGTACCTTCACAAAAAGGGGAGTATGATGAGTTCAAAAGTGGAAATTCAGCATCTTATAATGGTGATAGTACTTATAATGCCCCTGATCAAGTAGAGGCTGAATGGATTGAACAATACGAGCCTGGCGTGTATATAACACTTGTCGCTTTACGTGGTGGAACCCGAGATCTCAAAAGGGTTCGCTTCAGGTATTATGTCGACAACTAGTCTTTTCTATAAAATGATTCAAGAGGTTTTATTTAACACACTTTATGTGCAAATTTTCCCTTGTGGGAAGTGAATATATATACATATGCATATATATAAGGGGATATACACAAACATATGTAGATATATACATGTGCATACGCATACATATACACACACATACTTATGGATACCTTTTGCTTTAACTGTAATATTAAAAGTGGCTCTCTATTGAACGCGCACTTATATATACTTAACCAATTCTAAGTAGATTGGTGGTGATATAGTGGTTCTATGTGCAGCCGTCGGAGATTTGGTGAGCACCAAGCGGAGACATGGTGGTCAGAAAACCGTGAAAAAGTTTATGAAACATATAATGTTCGTGGGTCAGATAAATCATCGGTCTCTACCCAAACTACCCTGCAGTCAGCTAAATCTCTACCACCACTTGCCCATTACTAAAGTATCATGACTTTAATGTATTCTCCACCTCTCTTTTTTATTTATATTAACAAGGGGAACACTAAATTCATGGGTAGCTGGTATATTCTTACATGTATCAGGATAGATATGGTGTACATAAGCTCTCAACTATTTGTATGTTTATATCTATTCAACAGGCAACCTATCTTCCTTTTTCTATCTAGGTGATTTTATATCATATCGTCACGCACTCCCACACGTCGTTATGAAATTTTGGCTTTCTACATGCATGATTCCTTTTGGAGTCTTGTTGATCCACAAAATCAGTCAACTCGACATGAGCCTCCTTGCAACAAAAAAGTTAAGAGTCCCTTTTTGGTTGGATGATGATTACATGGTAAACCTTTTCCGATTCAGTCTAGCTACATTGCGTGAAGTGTCTGGAAAACGAATGAAGTTTTCTGACCCGACTTCTATATTGGGAGTCAGGTTTGGATTAGATTTGGATTTGAGTGTTATGAATTGCCGGTTATTGATCAAAGGACCAGAGGACCCTTCTTCATTAGAAGCAAAGAAAACCACATACAAACAAACAAACATACTCAGTAAATGTCATTTAATAGCAAAACTACAAACAAGGTCTTGAAAAAGTAGATGACGTAAATAAACCCATCCCGTACCACCCAAAGATTGATTTTGCTGCTAGAATCGTACTATCCAGTTCTGTGTATCCAACCCAAATCTTGATTACCTTCTAAAAGTGGTTGTATTCAATCCACAAACTTATTGGTTTCCAGCTCTCCAAATTCATCCAAACTAACACTAAATCAACTGACGCTATAGAGAACGTGATTATCTCCATCAGAAGTAACCACCAAGAACGAGGAATCAAGCAAACTATTATCAAGTCATACGTGGTAAGTCGTAACCCCACGGACATTAGGCACAGGCAGCTCAACCTCAGGTTCTCAAACAAAATTTTAGTGTCAAGCCTTATAAAAAAAGTTATAGTAATCAATCTCTTCTCATAAATAGATTAATCAAAAAGTAAACTTTAAAGAATTTTCAAAAGTTGGCAACCCATATTAATTAGTTATCAAAATGACCAGAATTCTGTTAATCAAAATAATTTACATGTGAAGTTAAAAGTTAAGAATACTGTATAACAAGAAGTTGTGACCTATTGACATCAGAAATCAAACTCAATAATGGCAATGTGATTGACAGTACATAATCCAAAGATCAAAAACTTCTACATTATCACTAAAGACACTGGATTTAATAACCAGTAAGATGTATTAACAGGGGTCATAGTATAGTTAATATCCAGTAAGATCATCCATCTTCTTTACAGCGGTAATGGAATCATGAGTGTTATTGTTAATCACCCTGCAACAAACAAAATATATCAGCAAAGGCAAACTATCTCATAAATAGAGGCACACTCAATACGATATCAATTTTAAGTAAAGAACAACGCTAACTGCATAAACATTTGTACATAATGTTTGTCAGGTAGAATGGGAGGGAGAGGAAGGGTTATGTGGTTATGTGTAACCGTCTTATGTATCATATTTAAAGCAATAGATACACATGTTTATGCGGTTTTAACAGTTCTCTACTTGAATAGGTTGTTATGTATTGATTGTTGCTCTTTATAGATATTGTATCTCATGAAAATAGAATAGCAAGTTATCTGAGTGATTAATAAATAAAAACTTACCAGCATATCTTTCCCTTGTTAGAATTTTTAAACACTATTGGCGGTTAGAATAAAATGATGTTGCTTTCAGCTGTCGTCGTTGCCCTCTTCCTTCAGAGACGCCACTGTCACTAAAACTGCCGTCAACTATATTATCATTTACTTCTGAAAATTCTTTTGTCCAAGAATTTAATGGAATAACAGAACTGTCATCTTTAGAGCTTTTTATTCTTTCCTCATGACGTTTCACGTTTTCTGATATCTTGTGAAAAGTTTTATTAATTTTCGCTATTCCTCTTTCAACGGGCTCCACCACGTGTGAAACTGTAAACTTCATGTCTTCAACTATCTGTGATGGGTACAAACACCAAATGAGTCAAGTAATAACAAGCACACAGGAGAATTCTGACCCTTTTGCTATAAAAGGGTCGATTTGAGTTATATTTTTTCTCTAAAACATCAAATGGGTCAAGCAGGATGAGAATCATCCAAAGTGTTTTCAAATCCATAAGGGCCAACTATATTGCTTTATTTAAAAAAAAAAAGTCGAACTATTATCGTGATGATATAGTATGGTTGCCATATTTAACACATAATAAGGGTTTGTTGCATAATAAGTTAACATGCTTTTATTTTATTTCTGTTTTCAATATCTTGTTTTCACCAATGAAATGTAACTAAGTTTCAAAAAATTTATTCAAGGTGATCTTTAACCTTGTCAGCACATAACCAGTCAACATGGTCAAATAACAGACGAACCATCTGCCACGTCATCGATTTGAACTTTAAAAAAAACTGAAATTTGAGGGTTTTATCAAAAAGATCAAAACTTTTAGGAGATTTTTATTTTGAGTGAATAAACATTGTTTCCCAAAAAAAGAATTTAAACCAAGCTATGTTACCTTTTTAATTCAACAATCCCCGTTAAATTTATAAAATTCCATATATATGGATAAAAGAAGTGTTTGCAGGTCAGCCAACCATACCAGACCCATTCTCACCCATTAGGCCATTACCCAACATGACGGCATGACCCAACCCATTCTCATGTATTTTCCAACCCGTCCATTTAGTAGCCTCTAATAATAAGAAAATGGAAGGGATTAGGCAAAACAGCTCGAGTAAAAAGTTTTGTAACTCACAATTCCACCACTTCCAACAACCACGTCACGAACACTCTGATGTAACCTCATACGGTTTGCCACATCATCATGACCAAACCTTACTTTTGTTGTTCTCTCACAGTCCCGAACCTCATCTGGAGCAGGTTCGGTCCCTAATGATGCATAGTCAGCCATGACAGCGACGTTTCTCACACATCTTTCTCCCCGTCTATAAGGCGCTGCAGGAAATACATATAAATGCACCATTGCAGCAACAGCCATCTGTTCAACAAGTTCAGTACTCCTTATTGAAGATTAATTTACCAGAAAAAAAATCAAAATATATTCATAACTCACCTCAATACATATCAGATAATCTTGAATGCGAGTTTTTAACTCCTGAGCTAAAGAACCTTGAAGGGCTCCCAAAGAAAAAAGAAATGCAATAATGACACCTTGCCACCAAGTTAGGAACACTATTGATTTAAATGTCAGAAACTTAGCCAAAGGTTTAATTGGTGCTAGTTTATCTTTGATTACTGAGTAAAACTGCACAAGACAATATAACGCCCAGCTCTGGCTGAAATTAAGAACCAGTGCCAAGTACGGATAGCTGCAAAGAAATATAAAGACGTGTCAGAAGCAATCAAACATAGTCAGCTACAATGCGTCAAACAGGTAAAATAAACAAAAAAATAGCTAAAAGAAAAACTGTGTGAAATAGGTAGAAAGCAGCTCAAAAAGTATTTTAAATTCAAAAAATCCTCCTAGATTATTTTATTAAAAGTATAAAAAAATATATATATTTTGTTATCATATTTGACAGATTAATTGTTTACAACAATATATGGACAAGAAATGGGTTGTGTGAGAACCCAACAACCCGACACATTTTGACCCATCCAAAATCAGCCACTTTCACCAATCCACTAAACCGATCCATAATGCCACCTGTACTAAAAATCATTGCCTCTGCGTGCTACAGCAGTTATTGCAACAAAATGAACGTGATGGAAGAACAACATTTTCAGTAGAAACTTATAAACCACATAGAGGTGGCAATTTCAACTCATTTACTAATGAACGGGCCACTGCAGGTTATGTTTTTGTCTCTAACGGATCAAGCTGGTAATAAAATTATAGCTTAAAAATAAACGAGTCACAAGTAACACAAGTCCAAAGTTGTCCAAAATGTATTTTAAATGCATAAAACCACCCAAATCATTCTATTGAATAAGTTTCTGAATATAAATTGTTATCAATAATTAGCAGGTGAGCATTTGCCGTTCAAAAAAACAAGCAGGTGAGCATGATTAAAAAAATCGCATCATTTGATAACTTTTGTAATCATATTTGACACAGTTTATTAATAAAGAAGTTCAATATTTTTGGACAAAAAAGTGTTTCAGGTCAACCCACCAAACCCGTTTCAGCACATACAAAAAAAATTACCCATATTAACCCGTTACTACCTCAACCCCCTGATTTAACAACCAATACATGATATAGCAAAATTATCTTACGCATATCCCCATTCAAACTTTCCTTCTCCATAAACTCCCAGAAACTGAAACAACATCGCCAGCAGCCCACATATCAGCTTCAATATCATCTGGAAGCAAGAATGTTTCATAAGGTGGAAATTGTAAGACGTTTTACTGCAACAATGATAAATGAATAAAAAATGTCCATACATATTGCACGATTCCAATTTTTACAGCTTGGTAAAAGTCAGGACCAAGATACCACTCCCTCAGCATGAAATTCAATGGGAAAGGATGTTCAACAATTCCATAAGTATATGATTCTTCTATAAGAGGAATGCTAGAGCAGATTAGGCTTTTACTTTCCATGAATTTAATAGTTTTATCCTCTCCACCTTCAATAACACAATAATATTAGTCAATGATATCAATAAACAGCGAATTTGAGTACCAAAATAAGGCCACGGATAGCATTAATGCATATAATGTGCACATAAAACACAATCTGAAAGGAAAGTGTAAAGGAGAGCAAGAAATGGATGGGCTGGGTAATGGGACGAAACTGGTGCTTCTCATATGGATTAGTTTGACCCGCAAACACGTCCTAATGAACTTTATGAATAATTTCAAATATTTATTAGGTAAAAAATTATAATAATAATAATAATAATAATAATAATAATAAGACTTAATTGAAATAAACCCTTTTTATTGTTTAGGGTGAGGTGGGGTGGGGTGGGGTGGGGGTATTCATTTGAATACACCTTGGAAAACTTTCGACCTGTTTGGACTCATCGACTTGACTTGTTTCCTCCTTGCTTCGTTAGCTAAATTTTGTAATTTTACCCATTTAACCCACTAGAGATTAAGATATAACTTGCATTGATCCCTCTATAGGTAAATGGGTTAAAACTGGTACCCATATCTCTACTCAAATGACGAGCATTGTTATATATTAATGATTAAGCACCACAGTTGGATGAAACATGCAGAAAATAGAAAGAAATAAAATGTTAAGATAATATAACGAGAGCACAATGTTGGGTTTGTGAAGGCTTTGGGCTTGGGCCCATGTTTAGTTTTCTTGTCTATTAAGTTGTTAACCCTAATTAGTCTCTGTATATATCCGTGTCATGTATTTGTAATCTTTGTACTGAGCAAATAAAGAAAACCCTAGTTGCAGCCTGTGGACGTAGGTCACACCGACCGAACCACGTTAAATCCTTGTGTCGTTTATTTTCTGTTTTATGCGTAATAATCGTTTGTGTGTGTTCGTGTGTTTGTTCCGCTGCGCCGCTTGAATTCCTAACAAGTGGTATCAGAGCTTAGGCTCATTGAACACACGATTAGTTGCACCAATAAACAATTCGCAGAAGGAGGTTTTGCGCCGAAGTCGTGCCGTCATAAAGTTTTTGTTGTCGTTGTTGCTTGGAAAGAGTTTATCTTTTAATTGGAGTTCACGTGAGGAGCAGACAATTTCAATGGGAGTTGTCTAGTTCTTTGGGCCTTTAATAAAAGATTTGCGCCTACGGATCTCTTGGTGATTTTTTTTTTATTTAGTTGAACAACGCAAGCGGGACGCACTAAGCCAAAAAAAAAAGGAAACCGTGAGCCACCGCCGCCTACGACCATTATTTTCAACCACCAATCAAGAGAAAACAGGTTTATTTGTTTCATGTTTTTTTTGTGATTAGGGTTGCGATTTGGTTGTTGTTACGGGTTTGGGTGTTCAAGTTTCGGGTTTGCTTTTGATCTTAGATTTGTGCTTAGGTATTTGAGACGGGAGTACCAATTCAAGACTAGGTTATAGTTTTGGTTATCAAAGTTTTGTTTTTTGACTGGTTATTATCAACTGTTTGGGGAACCGTGTTTTTTTTGTGGAAGAAAAGTACGTTCGGGTTCAGATTTGTCTACAAGGTTTATTGTAGGAGTAAATTGGTCAATTGACAGTGTTCAGTAGAACAGCCGTCAAGTTCAGGCCCGTGCCATTGCTATGTCTGTTCACTGTTTTCGACTTGCTTCTTGTTTGTTGTTTGAGATGGCTGAAGATGGGAAGGTTGTGATCGAGAAGTTTAACGGTTCTGATTTCAGTTGGTGGAAAATGCAAGTAGAAGCATTGTTATGTCAAAAGGACTTGGATATGGTACTAGAAGAAAAATCTAAGGAAATAAAAAAAGCTGATTGGGAATCAAAGGACAAGAAGGCTCGTGCGGTTATTACATTGGCTTTGACGAAAAATGTTGCTTTTAACGTCATTAAGGAAACCACGGCTCGTGGTATGATGACTGCTTTATCAAATATGTATGAGAAACCGTCTGCGGCGAATAAGGTGTTCTTGATTCGGGAGCTGGTGAACACAAGGATGAAAGAAGGAAGCTCAGTGACTGCTCACATTAACAATCTAAATTCAATCTTAACAAGACTTGTGTCTGTTGGAAATAAGTTTGATGATGAAGTTCAGGCTCTACTGTTGTTGTCGTCTTTGCCTGATAGTTGGTCTGGAATTGTGACTGCAATTTCAAGTTCTGTGGGGACTAAGGGTTTCACTCTGAATGGTATTCGAGATCTAATTATGGGTGAAGAAGTCAGAAGAAAGAACTCGGGTGAATCATCTAATAATAAACTACTAAATGTTGGCAGGGGTCGGGGTAATAACAGGAACAGTGGGAGTCGGTGAAGGAGTTCATCTAAACCTAGGAAGAATGTGAAGTGTTGGAGCTGCAATGAGGTGGGACACGTTAAGAGTCAGTGTCCGAATAAGAAGGAATTAAACACTGCTGCTGGGGATGTTTCTGATGATGATGCATTGATACTCAATGTGGAAAACAGTATGGACTCTTGGGTCATGGATTCAGGGGCTTCGTTTCACGCCATGGACAACGGGGAAACGATGGTGAATCTGAAACATGGTGATTTTGGAAAGGTACGATTAGCCAATGACGAGATACTTGAGGTAACGGGCATGGGTGATATTGATCTGGTTACTTCACTGGGTACTACATGAAACCTAAAGAATGTTAGGGTGATTCCGGGGCTGAAGAAGAAACTGATTTCAGTTGGTCAGCTGGATGAACAAGGATTGGAAATGAGGTTTGGTAGTGGTAACTGGAGGGTGATCAATGGTAATCTGGTTATTGCTCGTGGTATAAAGCGTGGGTCATTGTATATGGTTGAGGTACCTGCCGAGGGATGTATGACCGTCCCGGTTAAGCACGACAAAATCCGGTTCGCTAAATCTGATGCTAAGAGAGTTCATTTTGCAAACGTGAAGTCTGGAGCAGGGATGTTAGGTGAGTGAGTTCGAAAGTCTAAACCATTCAGGGGATTCGGTAACAGTGGGAGCACGGGACGTGTTCCGGGTACAGTTACAAAGAACCGTTGGGTTTTAAAGACTACGATTGAAAAATTCTCTCCTGGTGATTGTTTGCTGAATTTGGAGAGTGATGGTGATCCTCGGTGTATCTTTGAATCCGGTGGAATGTGTAAATCGGTTAAGATAGAGGATGAGTCGTTGGCGGGACTAGCCACGACTGAGTTGGAGCTCGGGGGAGCTTCAACTGGCCCTTCTGGTACTTGATGATGAGGGGTCGCTGCAACTAGAAGATGTGATGGAGTCTTAGCTTGTTCTTTGGGAACTGGAGGCTTGGAAGACTTGTTTAAAGATTACTGAAGTTACTAGACGACTGGGTTGCTTTGTACTTGAATGGCGGGCTAGAATTTATCGCAAAGCCTTCAAGTGGGAGATTGTTGGGTTTGTGAAGGCTTTGGGCTTGGGCCCATGTTTAGTTTTCTTGTCTATTAAGTTGTTAACCCTAATTAGTCTCTATATATATCCATGTCATGTATTTGTAATCTTTGTACTAAGCAAATAAAGAAAACCCTAGTTGCAGCCTGTGGACGTAGGTCACACCGACCGAACCACGTTAAATCCTTGTGTCGTTTATTTTCTGTTTTCTGCTTAATAATCGTTTGTGTGTGTTCGTGTGTTGGTTCCGCTGCGCCGCTTGAATTCCTAACACACAAGACTCGAAGAATTCATGAGAACCTCATTGTAAAACATCAGGCAAAATAAAAAGATCATCAATGAGAAGGTTATCATCAAGAAGAAGATACCTAAGCAGGCAATCAAATATCTCTCAAAGCAATATAAAGCAAACGCTTCATAACAATCCCTGATTATTTCATAATTGAATGCAGCATCTGAATCCAATAGTGACAAAAACTGTCCACATTTGAAAAGGTCAAAATCAGAAACATAAGAAAAGGAACATAGATTCAAGCAGGGATGAAAGAAGAAAACTAAATCATAATTTTTTCATACCGACTCCAGTGCATAAACAGGAACCATCAGAATGAGCCCGATTAAAAACTTCTGCTCCTGAAATAAAAGTAATCCTCACTACCATCAATTTAAGATGATACAAGTAGCTAGCTATGATCCAAGTATTACGGATTGTAATCAAGGATTACATAGACTAGAAAAAGAGTAGGCAACAACTATAAAGCCACACGCTTGGGTTGACCAGATACACTATTTGTCCAAGAACTTTTAACTTAATAATAATTAGTGTGCCAAAGAAGATTACATAAATAAAACGAAAATGAAGCAGGGGGCTATGAAAAGAAGTAAGGTTAGTAATGGGATAAACATGTAAAATTTCACCATTTTGGCGGTTTAACCCCTAAAGCTTTTAGGGCAGTGGTCTGTCCCTTAACATTTTTTACTTGTTCAGGCTTACATATGCTTAGAGGTTATATTAGATTCAACCAACCAACTCTCATCATTCTGTCGATTAGGTCCCTTCACTTTTTTTGTCGTTGTTCAATCCCTATATTTTTTTTAATCTAACTCAAACTAAAATAAATTACTTATTATACCCTGGCACCCTGCCATTTAAACTTTTTTTAACCTGGCTAAGTAAAGTTTTCTAACCCTGCCATTTGAACTTTTGTTAACAAGTTAAAAGAGATGGAACCACTGCAGAATAAATGGAAAAAGGTTAAACCACCAAAATAGTGAAAGTTATGTTTATTACATTATTATTCCTTAATAAATAAAACTTTGGGTGACTTCGGCCGATTCCTGTTTAGCTATCAATTTTTTTAACCCATTTTGTCTAAAATATACCCAAATCTAATGTTACACAACAGAAACAGGGATAACAGAAATGCATAGCGTAAATGCAATCTGCATACGCAATGGAATACCTCAGGTTGATTGTAAGCAGATAAGTGCTCAAAGATTAGATACATTGAGAAGATAAGAGCAATGAGTACACAAAAGCTTGCACTGAAGATTGTCCAGTTGTGAAGAAAAGAATGTCCAGCAACAAGTTTTATTGACCACATCGATAACGATCTGCTAGAGGATTCTGCCAGAGTCAGAGTGAAAGATAAAGAGAATAATACTTCTCACCGTCCCATTGGAAGCATACGATGATAACACTGTGTAGAATGGGCACTGGATTAATATAAAAACAACTTGAAAATATCCCATCATTTTGTCAATAAGCATTCATATATATAGTAGGAAAAAACAAATAATTAAAACTAAATGACTCTGATTTTGAATCTTAAGCAGTACGTAAGTGAAAAACACGCAGAACTCTGATGAAAATAAAAAGGTTCAACTCCTCAGTTTCTTGAGCTAGTCAGATTAATGGCAAGCTAAAAATTATATAGAGACATGCAAACAAGACAGCGAAGGATTTTGAAATGCGTTGTAATTTCATTGTTTTGATTGGCTACCGTATGCAGAACCTTATGTAGAGACTAGATATCATAAGCAGTTTCTACAAATACAATCATAACCAAATACATAGAAATAAAATATAAACTGCTACAAAACTGATGTGTAGAAAGTTGTCAATCTCTTCGAAACAGTCATGTATCTAACAACGATAGCTCGGAAATGTTTAAATGTGATTTTAATTATCACATAGTTGGGCTGTTAGCCCATGATTAGTTGCAAGGGAAATGAGGGATCAAGAAAGGTTGGCTATAACAAGAGCAATGTGGATTTCCACAGTTTGAATATGTGGAACCACAAGATGAAGATATGACTTTTGAAGGTAACATCACGTGGACGAGAAAAAACACAGCCATCTACACATGTAAAGATCACCACAAAAAAATAATCAAGAACATATCACATGCTAGTGATATACAAGAAGCCTAGATTTTTACATAAAGCTAAAATATACAGCAAGTATTCAGGTATGAGCAACTATTTGGATATAATATTTGTTGCAATGTTGTACAGTTGATCACAAGCATTCATCAGCATACAAATATAAGTTTTGATCGAAAAATGTGATAATTAACACAAAAAAAAGTCAATTATACAAAACCTCCAACCACGGCAATCATTTAAACAAGCCAAAACACTTTAAGTGCTATGAAAGCTGCAAATCAGGTTAGGTCCACAAACTATATATGGTGTCTAGGAAGAAAAATTGACACCTTGCCAAATGCCATCAGTTGCAGCCTTCACTACTTAAGGAAACTAATGCAAAACTTATGCTTTTTGTAGCCTGCATATTATTGGCATGTGGATGTCCATTGATCTTAACGATTAAGTAAAATTCTTTGTTAAAAGGCATATACCTAAGAAATCTGAAATCAGAGACCTCGGGGACGATCAAAATCATATAAATCTCTAAAACTTCTTAAGGTTGTTTAAGGTATATACCTAAGAAGTCTGAAATCAGAGACCTCGGGGACACATCAAAATTTTTATCAATTTCTAGTATTTTCTTATGGTGTCTACACATCCTATTCGTTTATAATAGAACAACTTCAGTGGCTTCCATTGCAAATCTGTTAAGCTATATAGCTTTTCCTAATACCACATGTTTACCTAATATGTACCTATTGTGACCTAAACCAAGCTATAACAATAAATTGGAAAGATAACAGCTAAAACACATAATATACATACGCACATACATGTATACATATATAATTAACCATAAACAAGTGAGATTATAATGTAATGAGACAGGCTAAACACTAGCATACTACACTGCTAACTCGATTACAATCAATTAACATTCCGTAATTCGAATTGAAGGCACAATAAACACTACTCCCTTCAGTTTACGAATAGCTAACAATATCATCTCATGTCAATTAACATGTAATTCCTAACGATACATGTTAATAAGCTGTATAATTGATAATGAATCTATAAACCCTAAATGAAAAGCGCGAGGGGATGAAGAATACCTGTAACCGAAGAAAAAACCCTAGAATTCGTTGTGATTATCTCTCTATTACAACATTGTTATTGAGTAGCTCCAAGATCTTCGTTTCGTGAGTGGAATTTTAGGTCATTTAATTGTAGGTGATTTGGAGATATATGGAGTTTAGGGGTGGGAATCGGAAACCTTGAAACTACAGGGGCGCTTCTGCAAAATGTTAATTTACAATTGATTTAATTACATAAATGGTTTTTGTGTTTTATCCAAAATAACAGGTTTGGGTACTAAGACTTTTTTTTAACAGATTGGGGTACTATGTTTTAAATTTTGTAACGAGTTAAGGTACTAAGACTAACAGACGTTAGTTTCTCTGTTAAGTTTAAGTAAAATGACTAAAATACCCTTTGAGGGACTACTTTTGTAATTTTATATATTTTTTTATCCAGAGACCATTACTGTAATTACATATAACTTTAAAAAACACATCCTACATTTCCCCCGATCACCCACCATCACCACCATCTACCCACCACCACTACCATCTACCCACTGTCACCACCACCCGCGCCTCCTGCCCACCAGTCATCACTGAACAAACCCAATCCCGTTTCCCCATTAACCACCATTACCACCACCTACCCAATCCCTTTTTCTCCATCAGACACCATCACCACCACCTACCCATCATAACCACCATCGACCCATCATCACCACCATTTAGCCGCCATCAATATCGTTTATCCCTGTCAGCTACCATTGCCACTATCTAGCCACCATCACCATTGATTGTCCTTCTATTCACAATAAACCACTAAAGAAAACCCTAAAATCGTCAAAAGGGTAAACCAACACCATATAGGCGCCATCATCGGAAACACAAATAAAAATAAGGACGCTGCAACAATAAATTCATAGTTATATAATAGAGCGTATTCTAAAAGTTATAAGATAAACAAAAAAAACATAATGTTACGAGTGAGTTATTGTCACACCCCAACCTTAACGGCGGAAACGTTAAGATGTGAGGGTTAAGATTGTTCATGCCACACAACGCTATTTCAAAGTGTAAATATTATTAAATTCCAAATTTCATGAACATACATAAATGAAAAGCATAAGTTTCAAACAACCAATATAACAAGAATTCAAATAGCATCATGTGACAAAATATGTCATTTTTATTATTCTCTAGGTCCTATCCTAGAAGTGTTCAAGTCTTCATGAGCAATTAAGCGGGATCATTTCCTGAAACATGTTAAAAATAATGTCAACATATAATGTTGGTGAGTTTCCTATAGATTTAACATACATATATATATAAACAATAAGTTGACAATTCATGTTATAGGTTATAGAATAATATAATAATAAATGGATAACCAAATGTAACAATCAAACCTCGACAAATATGGCTACAACATAGTTATACGATTAGCTAAGTGTGCTTGGTTCCCATAGTGATCAAGAATACGTCACTAGGAGTCGGTAATACCTCGGCTTTAGCACTTGTCAGGCCCATAGATCTATGACGTCGCTAGACTAGCAATAGTTGATGATTGTATCTTACAAGTGTTATCACATGATAATTACAAGAGTCCAAATAACCATGACAAAATAAGATGAATTGCACAAATGTTACAAGAGTAAAACGTATTTACAAGTGTGTTTATAGTAAGGTTAACATGTTTCACCCCAAAAGCGTGAAATAATATAAAATGGGGTATGGAAAACTCACATGGATTATAAAGATGAACAAATAAGACGTCTTGTATTAAACGCCGAAGATTTGTTAAAGTTCAACCTAAAGAACGACGCATTAAGTTAATCATGATTATAATGTTAACGGTACATGGGAGTCTACGGTTTAAATTTGTGATTTTTGGATAACAATTGTAACGATGTTATTTATAAATCATTTAACCCATGATTTTAAATTATAAGCTAGATACAGTTTATTATTAATATTTGAATAATTAAATAAGAATTTTAATGATTAAAACTGTTAATAAAATTTAAACTTTTATTATCAAATGATTATTATTTACTTTTTGATAAATAGTAAATTTATAGATTTAATTGATTAAAATAATTCACAATAGATGCATATTTTACATATGTACATACATATATTTATTTACTTTTAAATATATATAATTGAAATTGTAATTATATTTTATCTAAAAAATGAAGAATTTATTAAATTGAAATTCTTGGAAATTAAAGGATATTCATTACAATTTAAAATTATTAATAATTTGTATTTTGTAACAATTTTTTATAATTTTTAAAATAAAAGAATAAGGATTTATTAATTGAATTTCTAAGAAAATTTAAAAGAAAATAATTTTATTTAATTTCTGATTAAAAATGATTTTTATAAGACTAATAATAATATTTAGATATTTTTTGTAATTTATTATTTAAAGAAAAGATTTAAAAAAAAACAAATGCAGGTGCTCGGGTTCGAACCCTGGCCCTCTGCCTATCACCATTGAGTGTCAACCAGTGGGCTACAGCCCTAACTTGTATCTTATAACACAAATCAAACAATGAAAGCTTTACCCTGGTTAAATCCCCCAATTCGCATATGAACCTTAGTTTGTTTGATGATCAATCGAGCCCAACCTTTTTGTTGTTACCCAAATTAAGCATGAGGCTTTGATTCCCCACATCAAACCGCGAGTATTCATGTAACCAATTACCTGGATTGATGTTGTAATCGACGATGGTTGTTAGGAGAGTGTCGCGGCAGGTTCAAATCAATCAGACGTAGATTCGTGATGTTTTTACCAAATTGAAGTTTTAGAAAGCATCAAAGGGTTTCGTTGATTTCGCCCCATTTATATAAGTTCAATTTCATCGGTTTCGACCCCCACGACGTCGACACATTCAATCGGGGTTATGATACAGTTCTTGTATAATTAATCGATTTTACTACCGAAAATGAATGCTTTTGATTTCGAATTGATTAGATGATCGTGTCCAGGCTTTTAATTTAATCAATTGGGTTGATTATTGTGGAGAAACGGATCAATTTCGAATGAGATGTTCGGTTTCGAGTCAATTCGACTTTCTGATTCAATTGAATGGGGTTAACAGTTCGAAACGGGTTCACCAACGATTTTGGGAGATTAGAAGAAATGTTTTGTGGTGTTTTGATGGTCGCCGGTGCCGCGCCGGAGTCTCGCCGGAAATGTGGCCGGAAAAACGGGGGGGGGGGGGGGGGGGGTTGGGTGTTTTAAAAAAATTACATTTTGGTCCCTGTGATTTGTCTTTTAACCTTTTTAACCCAAAGTTTTGGTTTTTAAATAAATTTTACAGTTTGAGTCCCTGCGGTTTTACTTTTATTATTTCATGCCCAAGTTATTATATTTTACACTATTAAGCTTATTATTACTATTATTATTATCATTATTATTATTATTGTTATTATAATTAACATTATTATTATTATATATATATTTTTTTAACTTAATTACTTAATAATAAAACAATTTATAATAATTTTTAAATTCCAATAAGATCAAGATTAATAAATTACAAATGAACCTTCGTATTTGTGTTAATGACATAACAAGCCCTTATAATAGATAACGGAATTAACAACAACTTAACAATTACACGAGAGGTCACAGTTATGTGTCAAAAGGATTTTAAACAAAATAAATAAATAAATAACAAATGCAAATGCATAAGGTATAAACGATAAGCATAGTTAAATTTGAGAGATCATATTATAAGCTTAATTTTATATTGATTACATTATGATGCTTAAATGACTTGTGCATTAGTACTTCAAGCATTTATACATCCGCGTCTGTTGCATAACGAATATATGAGTAGGCGTCAACTGGAAAAATTTATACGTGTAATAATATATGAACACAACTTTTTTAAATTTGTTAACCAAACTATAAAAGATATAAAAATGCATAGCTATTTGTTGCAATTTGTGTCTTAAGTATTAAGCGTATCAATTATATTGGAAGGTCTAGTGGTTAGACGTTTGAAGGATTTTCTAATGACCCGAGTTCAAACATTTTCTTTATAAACATTTTGAATAACCATCACTTAAAAAAAAGAAAAAAGATAACACTTTATTTGGTTATTCAAAATGTTTATAAAGAAAATGTTTGAACTCGGGTCATTAGAAAATCCTTCAAATGTCTAACCACTAGACCTTCCAATATAATTGATACGCTTAATACTTAAGACACAAATTGCAACAAATAGCTATGCATTTTTATATCTTTTATAGTTTGGTTAACAAATTTAAAAAACTTGTGTTGATATATTATTACACGTATAAATTTTTCTAGTTGACGCCTACTCATATATTCGCTACGCAACAGACACAGATGTATAAATGCTTGAAGTACTAATGCACAAGTCATTTAAGTAGCGTAATATAATCAATATAAAATTAAACTTATAATATGATCTCTCAAATTTAACTATACTTATCATTTAAAGCTTATGCATTTGCATTTGTTATTTATTTATTTTTTTGTTTAAAATCCTTTTGGCAATGGTAAATGGTAGCTGACGGGGATAAATGATGTTGATGGCGGCTAGATGGTGGTGTGACGGGTCGATGGTGGTTATGATGGGTAGGTGGTGGTGATAGTGGTTGATTGGGAAAAGGGGATTGGGTAGATGGTGGTGATGGTAGCTGATGGGGAAAACGGGATTAGGTTTCTTTAGTGGTGGCTGGTGGGCGAGAGGCGTGGGTGGTGGTGACAGTGGGTAGATGGTGGTGGTGGTGGTGGTGGTGGGTAGATGGTGGTGATGGTGGGCAACGGGGGGAAACAGGGTTGGGTTTTTTTAAAGTTATATGTAATTACAGTAATGGTCCCTGAATAAAAATATATATAAAATTACAAAAGTAGTCCCTCAAAAGGTATTTTAGTCATTTTACTTAAACTTAACAGAAAAACTAACGTCTGTTAGTTTAAGTACCCAAATCTGTTATCTTGGATAAACCACAGAGACCATTTATGTAATTAACTCAATTGTAAATTAACATTTTGCAGAAGCACCCCTGTAGTTTCAAGGTTTCCAATTCCCACCCCTAAACTCCATATATCTCCAAATCACCAGTTGACTCGTACAATTAAATGACCTAAAATTCCACTCACGAAACGAAGATTTTGGAGCTACTCAATAACAATGGTGTAATAGAGAGATAATCACAACGAATTCTAGGGTTTTTTCTTCGGTTACAGGTATTCTTCATCCCCTCGCGCTTTTCATTTAGGGTTTATAGATTCATTATCAATTATACAGCTTATTAACATGTACGTTAGGAATTAAATGTTAATTGACATGAGATGATATTGTTAGCTATTCGTAAACTGAAGGGAGTAGTGTTTATTGTGCCTTCAATTCGAATTAGGGAATGTTAACTGATTGTAATCGAGTTAGCAGTGTAGTGTGCTAGTGTTTAGCCTGTATCATTACATTATAATCTCACTTGTTTATGATTAATTATATATGTATACATGTATGTGCGTATGTATATTATGTGTTTTAGCTGTTGTCTTTCCAATTTGTTGTTATAGCTTGGTTTAGGTCACAATAGGTACATATTAGGTAAACATGTGGTATTAGGAAAAGCTATATAGCTTAACAGATTTGCAGTGGAAGCCACTGAAGTTGTTCTATTATAAACGAATAGGATGTGTAGACACCATAAGAAAGTACTAGAAATTGATAAAAATATTGATGTGTCCCCGAGGTCTCTGATTTCAGACTTCTTAGGTATATACCTTAAACAACCTTAAGAAGTTTTAGAGATTTATATGATTTTGATCGTCCCCGAGGTCTCTGATTTCAGATTTCTTAGGTATATGCCTTTTAACAAAGAATTTTACTTAATCGTTAAAATCAATGGACATCCACATGCCAATAATATGCAGGCTACAAAAAGCATAAGTTTTGCATTAGTTTCCTTAAGCAGTGAAGGCTGCAACTGATGGCATTTGGCAAGGTGTCAATTTTTCTTCCTAGACACCATATATAGTTTGTGGACCTAACCTGATTTGCAGCTTTCATAGCACTTAAGTGTCTTGGCTTGTTTAAATGATTGCCATGGTTGGGGGTTTTGTATAATTGACTTTTGTTTTGTGTTAATTATCACATTTTTCTATCAAAACTTATATTTGTATGCTGATGAATGCTTGTGATAAACTCTACAACATTGCAACAAATAGTATATCCAAATAGTTACTCATACCTGAATACTTGCTGTATATTTTAGCTTTATGTAAAAATCTAGGCTTCTTGTATATCACTAGCATGTGATATGTTCTTGATTATTTTTTTGTGGTGATCTTTACATGTGTAGATGGCTGTGTTTTTTCTCGTCCACGTGATGTTACCTCCAAAAGTCATATCTTCATCTTGTGGTTCCACATATTCAAACTGTGGAAATCCACATTGCTCTTGTTATAGCCAACCTTTCTTGATCCCTCATTTCCCTTGCAACTAATCATGGGCTAACAACCCAACTATGTGATAATTAAAATCACATTTAAACATTTCCGAGCTATCGTTGTTAGATACATGACTGTTTCGAAGAGATTGACATGACATTGGTCAGTTGAAAAATGTGTTTGAAGTGTCTTCAAATTGCTTGCAACAATCTTTGGCAATATAAATGATCGTGCACCCTCTCTACGTGCTACCTTTTGAAAAAGAACACGAAGCTAATGATGAGCGCATTGTGTAAAAATACGAGGCTAATTCGTTTAAGCTATGAAGCTAGAGCTTAATAATATGACACCACTGTAGTTAAAACATAAAGCTTTGCAATTCGAAGGAATATCTTTCACATGGCACTATGTAAATGACGCATTATATAAGCATGTTTTAATAGATCGACACATACCAGAGGTTGATATGCTTGGTTGGTTGTTGAGTAGTAACATCATCCACCACAATAATCTATAATCGACATGTAGGTGTTGTTTTATTAAAGAGAAACATGTGTATGCCTTGGAATAGTTTCGGTCTTATGGGTTACATGCATTGATGTCAATGTGCATTCATAGAGAACAATAGTTAGCATCAACACCTTGTCATCAATGTGAAAAGTTGTTAAAATAGATTAAGAGAAAGGCTTGTAGTGAACATCAATGGTTGGGGTTGGTATATGCTAAAGTACCCTTATATAATATCTCATATATGGTAATCAAGGGTTTTTTCACCATGAGAACCTATTGCCAGTAAGCTTACCAGACAAGTCAAACCCTGCTAACCAAGGGGATTGGGTAAATCACAACTTGCATTTGGTAGGTGGTCTTCAAGAGGTTATGGCAAAAACTAGTAGGAGCAAGGTTCAAACCTAAGACGCCTGCTAGAGGGTAATGGTAATTAAGTGATTGAAGTGAAAGGTTGAGGTTGATATATGCAACTAGTATAGAAGGGTATTATTCCATTAACTTCCAAATCTCAAGGCATAATCATCTTTCCTAGGTCAAAATCTTGAGTGATTACATGATGCCCTTGCTATCTCCTTTAAGGTAGAATACCAATTGGTTAGCTTTAGAAAAGGCATGGTGCATAAGGGACCTAAAAAGTCCTCTTAGGATGAGCATATGAAACCATATATAGATCTAGTATATTGAAGCATGAAGTTGTTGAATATGGAGCCTACTTCGGCTTGAACCAATCCTAACCACACCGTTCAAGCCTCCATAATTGGCGACTTGTGAGCTATATTACATCAAGACTAGAAAAAGCACGTAATGCAAGTCGTGCACATGTTCATGTCCAACTTTGATCTACAACGGGAAGTTATTAAGTGGTTGCTGGAGTACTTGATGGGCGCTTCAGTTTTCACGTTTATTATTCACAAAAAAGAAAGTAACACCAAAAGGATTCTTTGATGATAATTTTTGTGGAGTGGAATGGAAAAAGTGTACTTCACCTTAGGTCTCCATTGTTGGATGTACAACTCTAATTCAGATGTCAAAACCTAAACATGTTTCCATGTAAAGTTGTGGCAGTGTAATAAGTGGCTATGTTTGAAGATGGAAAGAAAATGATTTGGTCACGAATGTTTTGGAAAGAACACACAAGTAGCAACGAAACAATATACATTTAAGTGATAAAGAGCAATTCAACTTGAAAAGAACCTAGTATTTCTGTTAGCGGTTACAGTGTTTAGATCTGATGATGGAATATTTACATTATACTAGTTAATTTTGATATACAGATCGTGTGTTATTCAGTGTATAGCACTTAGTTAAAAGGTGTAAGTTTTGTAAAAGTCGGGCATGTATGATCAGCATGAAATTTCTTCACCAAGTCAACTTCAGTCGTTAGCTCGTTAGCGTATACAATAAGCGACAATTGAATGTGCTAGTGTGCATATATGGTTTTATTCAGCTTGTACGAAGAGTTTTATCCGAAAGCTAAAGACTCAAGTTGCCCCTTCCAAGATAACATGAAGCAGATTTCCAGCAAAAGTGAAAGACATCAAAGATAACTGCAAGAAGAAAAATGTCTATAGCAATACAATGACTTCCCATATAAATAACTCTCTTAGTTGTCTAGGCCTTCCTCTAGTTTTAGGGCATATCTCTTTAAATATTAGTAATCATAAAACAGGGGTATTGGTGGCCTGCACTTTGCTTCGTGTTCATGTGGCTTTTATTTTTATTCATTTTGCTGTAATAGAAAAAAAATAAAACAGATTCTTTGATAAATTTTTTTTATTCTTCATACTTATTCGTCAAAACTTTTAGAATGTTTAGGTTTATGCTCCTACTTCTTGTCAAGTAGCTTTAAAAACATATGTTTATGAACATGTTGGTTTATGATATTTAGATACCTATTATATAATTGCTCTAATAGTGATCATATGCTGAAATGCTGAATGTATGCACTAAAATACCAGAATGGTGTAAAATTTGGGGTCCAATCTTTACCAAAATTAGATGCCCTTTTTGCCAATATTACTTTAAATGGATGTAATGCTAATTGGGTTTTTCGTATGTGTCGTAAAGTATTAATATTTTTTTTTCATCTGTAGGTTGTGCTGTATTTTAATTAGAAGGTAAAAGCTGCAGAATCTTGATTAATAGCCGGGATTATGAGTGGCAGACGTAGAAGATCTGAATCTTTGTGGGATAGAAAAGAAGATCAAAACGATATCAAAGAGTTTAATTCAAGTGGTGATTCACCGAAACAGTCAAATTCAGGAATTAATGATGTTTTAATGTCTGATGATTTTTCTATGCATGGAAATGAAAACATGTTAATGGATAATGATAGCATTGGTGACAAACAGAGAATGAAGACGGATCCTGCTTTTGATGACTGGGAAGGTCAATATGGTCAACCCTATAGGTTTGAAATTCTTTTTATCATTTTAAATCCATCAAAATTTATAAGATAAGATAATTTTCTCTCTTTTTTCATAATCAGTTTTTTTGTATCTGCAGAAAGACTAATTAGAAAAGGGTAGAGTTAAATTACTTTAAACCCTTTGAATATTCATATCCAGATACCCCTTTCATATTTGTTTAGCTTGTAAATACCAAGTATTTTAGTCTAAAAGGCTAATTATTATCATAACTAAATGTGTTTGTCAATAGTATATGTGTCAAAGATAGGCTGGCCATGCAACAGGTCAGATGGATCGGCTCAACACATGCTGGATTGACCCGCAAACACTTCTATTATCCATTTCTTTTTAATTTTATTAATAATCAACTTATTAAATATGATTAGTTAAACTATTTGTTACTATCACGGTCTATTTTTTTTCAATAGAATTATTTTAAGTAATAAAAAAAGTTATTTTTTGATATAACAATCTGTTTCTTTCTTAGCTTACTATCCAAAATTGATTTGTTTGGCCTGTTACTACTTACTATAACCCAAATCAATTCAGTTTATTTTATATTAGTTACATCTTTGGAGGAAGTGGTAAGTTTTCTATTTTTACTTTTTTTTTCTTATGTTTTGCCTGTTGATGCTACACGTATGACCCGTTATGAATACAACACAGCCCAAAGTGATCCTCATCTTTTTAAATCGGTTGCTTCTTTGAAGGAAGTGATGTTTTTTTTTTGTTTTTATGTTTTGCCTGGCTGGTTGGTGCTACATGTAGGGGTGGCAACCGGGTAGTAGATGGCAAGGATAGAGCTCGTAGTAGGAGCAGGAGCAGGAGCAGGAGCAGGAGTTGGAGCCCACACCAAACCAGGGACAGAGACCAAGACCACGACAGAGACCAGGACCAAACTCGGCTCCCGGACCAGGATCAAACCCGAGCCCGGGACCGGGAACGGGACCGAGGCAGGACTCGGGGGTTAGCCAGAAGCAGGAGCCGGAGTCGGAGTAGGAGTAGAGGAAGAGACCAGGGACGGGCTGCAAGCCCATCTAGAGGTGGTTCAAACCGACATGATTATGACTCAAATAAAAAGTGGAGTAATAACAGACCAGAATATTCTGGGGGTTCACAGTACCATAAAACTCATAAGAGTGGTTATAATGATCAAGATCACAGGCGGCAATCAAACCAAGATATCAAGCGACCATGCAAATTTTTTATGATGGGTAGATGCAACCGCGATAATTGCAGGTTTTCACATGATGTTCCAAAATCAGAGGCCTATGAAGGAAGGTCACAGGATCATAATGATTTTCCTAATTCACACCCTAATTTTGATGACAAGAACAGATCTTGGAAGGATCCTCAATTGAACAATTTGGAATCTGGTGATCCTTACAAATTAGGTTTGGATGATAATCAAGAATCCCGATTTATTCCCATCAATGCTGATGGCCCCAATATAAGTTTGAATGGCAATGGACCTAATAGTCAGTTAAATGGATCAGCAAATGAAGATGGAAAACCTCTAGAAACATCTAGAAACGATATCCCACAAGCAAGTAGTATATCTCAGATATCTCAAAACCTAAATCTCGCCAATGCCCTTGGGTTGCTTTACTCTGGTGGCCAGGTTGACTCTACTGTGGTCAACGATCCGGTCAAAGCTAGTGCGCCAAAGGAGAATCAAAAGTCAACAGAACTAGCTGGAAAGAAGGAAGGCAGTGAGAACAAAATAACCGAAAAATCTAATATGAACCTTGGAAAAACTGTAGCAGAAGGAAAAGTAGATGAAGGCAATTTGGGAAATGATGAAAAGGCAATGCGGGCTTTCAAGGTTACACTTGTGGAGTTTGTTAAAGAGATTTTAAAGCCAACATGGAAAGAAGGTAAGATGAGTAGAGAAGTTTATAAAACAATTGTGAAGAAAGTGGTTGAGAAAGTTACAAGTACCATACAAGGAGTTCAGATCCCACGAACGCAAGAGAAAATGGATCAATATTTGACGGTTTCAAAATCCAAAATTACTAAGCTTGTTGAGGTCAGTTTATCTGTTTGGTTGTAGTAATTTACTTAGTTTCTATTTTTTCAGTCTCAAGCCTGTTTAAGAAAAATTGGCGGGTCGTATGGGTTGGGTACTTATGGGTTTTCATAAACCATTGAAACCAACCAAACCGCCCAACCCGGAGAAAGTTAGCCGGTCTGAGACCCAAGGGTTCGGTTCACGGTCAGTTTTCGTGGTTGGCAGGTTTAATGGTTCGGTTTGAAACTTGGAACTGGTTGTTAAACCTTTATTTTTATATATATATATTTTACTTTTGGAATATGTAGTTATCCTTTTAAAACTTAAATGCAAACTGAAGTTTTTAAAAATAAAAAAATTTGGTTCCAACCGTCAAATTTGAACTACCAAACCTGTGTGGTCCACGACCCACCAAACCCGGCCAGTTTGGTTTGTCGTTCCCTAAACCCTCGAAACTGGCTAAACCAGACCCTGAACGCTCCTAAATGGCTACAGAACGGGTGACTGTGAAACACATGTCATAACAGGTCAGTCGAGTCACTGATCCTTCCCCCTGAATTTGATAAGCGACTAATGTATTATATATGATTAAAAAAGACTATTTTGAAGATGTTAATCTGTTTTTTCTGTCTAATTGCTAGTTTGTTGCTATTCATTATCTGTTTATAATCATACCAACCGCTTTATGCACATGAAAATCGGTTACGTTCATAACAGATAAAAAAAAAACACAATTTCTTTGTGCAGGCATACGTTGGAAGGCTTATGAAGGCTTAACAAGTGATTCGGACTCACTTTCTTGACCAAAATCTGATGAGGTATCATGATTACATAAGGTGAGTTAATAGTTTAATTATAGTTGGTGCAAGAGATGTTTCTTTGTTATTGTTAATTGTAAACACTTGTATTGCCTTGTATTGATTTAAAAGACCATTGCTTGTATCATCATCCTTGGCCCAAACCAAATAGCACCGGGTCTGGTTGAGGACAAGACCGGACCAGACCAAACAAGTAGGACCAAGTTTGGAAGGTAATAAAATAAATTGAGCCTAGAGGTTAAAAGAGATCGGATTGGCCTGTGAGTCTTCTATGGTTTTTGGTTTTATATGAACCGACACGTAATGACAACGGAACATATGAAGACATACTTGTATTCGGTATTCCGTTCAAGGGGCGAGTGACCTATAATATGTTAAGGAATTCCCTTGTTATCATGGTCTGTAGCCGATTGTATGTGTATCATACATGTATGCTAGAAGCAACATTCTATTGTATGTTTAGATGAAGAAAGGAGCATGATGATCGTATGTGCAAATGGCATTTTTAATTTCAACTCCTAATTCGATGTTTTATATAAGCCAGAAAGCTCGTACAATCTCATCGCTTAAGCCATCAATCGTTGTTCTCGTGTTTTGCAAGTTTTTGGCTTGTAATGTTTCATGTATCGAACTTCAAAAAGTTAGCTAGCATAGTTCAAAATAGAAAATTATCAACACATGATACATATAGAATGGCGTGGAGCAGTGTCGTTAAGTGCGTTTATTGAAACTTGTGATTCGTGATCCCATAATATGGATCTGAGGGTGAAAGAAAAGGCACGGGAACTGTTGTCACAACCTTCAATATCTGTTATGTTTATAATACCTGGCACCATAGAGTTGAGATGCGTATTGCATCGTGCAATCGAAAAGACAAGTTATATCACTAAAACGGGAAAAAAGATCACAAAGAAAAGCCGTTAACATCAGGAAAGTAAGATCATAAAGATGTGTTCAGAAACAAAAATGAAACATCTCCTTCATGGCATGTGACAACCTTTATGTAAATAATATAACAGTTCTAAAAACACCAAGGTTTCTGCATCACTCTCAGCAAGAAACCGAAATTCTTGATCAACGAAACGTTAAGTTTTAAAACATGTCTGGAGAGCGCAAAACTAACTGAACTGCATCAAGAACACCATTCTTGCGCATTCTGAAACATCTTCAGCCACGGGCTCGGGCCTTTCTTTTCAACATCCCAATTCTTTGGGTACCACGGAAACTGCCACATCAGAAAACACCTCTCAGGGTGCGGCATCATAGCAAGATGCCGCCCATCTGGCGAGCAAATTGCCGCCACACCTAGCGGTGATCCGTTTAAGTTAAACGGGTACTGTTCGGTTGGGTTCCCGTCATCATCACAGTATCTCAAGGGAGCCAAGTCAGATGATAAAATGTTGTCAAAGATCATTTTGTCAGGAAAATAAGCTTTTCCTTCACCGTGTGCAGCCCAAATACCTAATGTACAACCTTCCATCCCTTTAAACATTATTGCTGGTGATTTTTGCAGTGTCACGTTAGTGAACCGACACTCGAACCCACCTGACTCGTTGTGTATGAATCTGGGCTGGGCCGGGTCGCCACCAGTTCCTAAAGTCCCACCAACTTCTGGGCCTGGGATCCAGCCCAACAAGGCCAACAGCTGGCACCCGTTGCAGACCCCGAGACTAAAAGTATCCGGGCGGTTATAGAACTCTTGGAACTGGTTTAAAAGTGACGGGTTGAACCGAATAGAAGCAGCCCAGCCTTTTGCAGAATCAAGCACGTCACCGTAACTAAACCCGCCCACAAACACAACGCCACGAAACCCGTTTAAAGAAACTGACCCGTTTAAAAGATCCGACACAGTAAGATCCCACGG
This sequence comes from Flaveria sonorensis, assembly GCA_025506505.1. Taxonomy (NCBI): domain Eukaryota; kingdom Viridiplantae; phylum Streptophyta; class Magnoliopsida; order Asterales; family Asteraceae; genus Flaveria; species Flaveria sonorensis. The sequence continues at coordinate 3,166,062 of CM046431.1, forward strand.
CTCAAAACCTGAAGCATAAAATGCAGCTGACATTTCCCTATCACCGTTACTACCCTCCTCCCGAATGACCGCCACCTTTGGTTTACGAGGGGCGTTCATGTAGTTTTCATCGGTGAATCTTGGAGTGAAAGTTAACCGCCACGCAGGTTCGCGTCTGTCCTTTAATCCTTCTTTCTCTGAGGTTACACAAGCGGCTAATTTATGTTTTTTCTCGATATGAAAACCAGTTTCTTCCCAAATGTCTCGAAGATGGACGGTTTTCTCATTTAAATGTGTCATTCCATCGATCTGTAAACTAATCGTTGGTTCGGCTGTTACTTGTCCTATGATCTCTGAACAAACACCGCGGTTTTTAAGGATTGTTGTCACTTTGACCAAGTTGACCTTGCTGACCTCGAGAATGAGACCGAGTTCTTCTGAGAACAATGTTTCGAATATGCTTTTTCCATGTGAACTTAAACTGATTTGAACACCACAATTTCCAGCAAAAGCCATCTCGAGAATCGAAACAATAAGCCCGCCGTCGCTGATATCATGACCGGCTGAGATTAATTCATCTGTTAGTAGATCTTGAACAACCTCAAAAACTGTTTTGAGGTAAGAAACATCATCAACATCAGGACATTCATCCCCAAGTTGGTCAAACACCTGTGAAAAAAAAAAAAAAATTCAACTATTTAAGATTGAAATATCAGATAATGTGAGGACTCCTTTGACTATAGGCTGCAAAAGGGCAGTCAGGTCAAAGTAGTTTCAACTTTCAAGTCAAAAGTCAAAACAGGTTCTATTGGTCCGCCAACACTTCTTTTTTATTTTAAAAATAAAAAATTAATATATAAAATGCGTTTACAATACAAATTTGTACACCAATGATCGAATTCGACCCACAGAAAAGCAATTTAGAAGGTTGTAATATATAAAAACTTGTACTTTAGACAACTTTTAACCGGTTTTGGGTTGAAAAATTCACTTCTACACACATCAATTGTAACGGAGCAATTTGGGTTATGTTTTATTTATAACAGATCAAACAAAAGATAGATAAAAAGAATACAGATAACAGATCGCTGTGCTCGTATTTTTAACATGTAAAACCACCTAAATCATTTAATCTAAAAACTACGAATATTTGTATTTGGATTTTTAACATGTAAAACCACCTAAATCATTTAATCTAAAAACTACGAATATTTGTATTTGGTACTCACATTTGACTCACTAACTGTCTATAATAATGTGGAAGTAACTGTTTTGACCTGTTACACAGTGTATTTGCTCCAGGTTCCCTACTTTAAGCAAATCCATATACTTCATAGTCAAAACCTAGTCAAACAATATGATAATAAGTAAAATTTAATTATTAAAAAAATACCTGAGAAAGAGCAGATCCACCTAACCGTCTTTTTCCTTTCCCCAAATCAATATGAACCAAAACACCATCATCTTTAAGCTTCAAATCCGGTGTCACGGTTTTAGTTATATCAGAACACGTGACATACGCACTAATCACAAGATTACCCGGAGCTTTAACTACTTCACCAGAAACCTGAGCAGCCATTGAAAGACTATCTTTACCACCATCAATAGCAATACCAAGTTCAATCATGGCTTCAGAAAGCGCAACAGCAGCATCATACATTGATGCACCTTCACCATCAAGTTTAGCAGCATACATCCAGTTCCCACTTGCTTTCACATCACTCAAGCTAGTAACTTTAGCCCAAACAAGATTCGTTAGTGCTTCTCCAACTGCCAAACGGGCCATTGCTTTTGGATCAAGTAAACCTTTAATAGGTTGCTCCCCAATCGCACACGCACCACCCGTGTAATCAGTGAATGTTTGAGCGATAACTGCCACGTCAGCGAGAGTGATCTGCAATGGACCCACTGTTTGTTGCTGGGCCACGAGGCCAGTTACACAACGATCAACTTTAGTTGTTAAGAAACGTTTAGAACAGATTGATGGTAACCTTAATACCCTTTCAAGTGAATCCATTAATGTAATCCCAGGAGCTATTTCGAGTGGTTCTTGTTTATCTTTTACTCGATGAAATTCAAATGTTTTTTGAGGCATGTCTCCAAGAACTTTTTCAAGTTCAAGATCAACAGCAGGAGGTTTTTCAGTTGCATAGCTGTCAATTAACCGTACACGCCCTTCACCACTTATAGTTCCAATAACTGCTATTGACAACCGTTCTCTTTTACAAATAGACTCCAAAAGATCACGGCTTTGAGGGTTGACCAAAATTGCATCTTGTTCTTGATATTCTGCACCCCAGATTTCCAAAATAGACATTGTATGATCACCAACAACAATAGCCCTAATATCAATTGTAGCACCTTCCGGATAGATGATTTCTTTAACAACATTACAATTACCACCTGCACCCTGATCATGTATGCTGATAATCGGGTTATTCTCACCCATTTCAATACAAGCACGAACAACACGATATAATTTCTGTGCCATCTCAGCATCGCCACGCTGGACAGCATTAAAATCCAGCTCAGCATCATTCTGACCACTAACCATACTCGATGCTGCCCCACCTCCCATTCCAATTCTATAAGCGGGCCCACCGATTTTAACAACTAACATCCCGATTTCAGGCTCGCCTTTTGTTATATGGGTATGATCAATTTGCCCGATACCTGCACTAAACATAATCGGTTTCAACCATTCCCGTCTTTCCCCACTTGGAAGTCTCATTCCAAATGTTCTTGTGTACCCTTGAATCAACGGTTCACCAAATTTGTTACCATAATCAGATGCCCCATTGCTTGCATCAACAAGTATTTGCAATGGTGAAGCTAAATGTGATGGATAATCAAAGGATTCATCTTCCCAAGGAGCATACGAGCCCTCGATATTAAGGTTTCCAACACAATAACCAGCTGTTGATGCCACAACAAAAGATCCCCTACCCGTCGCGTGTGTATCCCTAATTCGCCCTCCTGCACCCGTTTCTGCACCAGGGAACGGTGCAACTGCACACGGGAAATTATGGGTCTCGGCTGTAAACAAAATATCAAGATCACGAGCAACCGGGCTCAAAGGAGATGTAGCACCAGGCTGAGTAGGGCGTAACGGGTTCACCAGAAACCCTTTGATTGCACTAGAGTTGTCTTTAAACCCAATCACAGAATTGTTAGGGTTTGCACGTAAAGTGCTCTTTACAATCTGCATTAGAGTCTTGTTCATAGGCTGACCATCCACAACAATCTTTCCAGTAAAAAACCAGTGCCTGCTATGCTCACTATTCGATTGTGCAATATCAAAAAGCTCAACATTCGTAGGATCTCGCTTAATGTCATCTTTAAACAGTTTAGTGTAATACTGTAGATCTTGTTCATCAAATGCTAACCCCATTTGTTGGTTAATTTCCTCCAATGCTTTGCTTCCCTTTTCCATAACAGGTACATAATAAACCTCCTCAGGAACTATACTCGTTTTGAAGGAAACAAGTTTACTGGGATAAACACATTCAGTCATTCTATCATGCACCATTGCAGCAAAGTCGACGATTTGACTATCAAGAAGCGGTGCACTTTCAGCTTTAACATACAAAAGATACCGCCTTGATCGTTCTAATCTGTTCACTTCCGTAAGCCCACAAGCATGACATATGGACACAGCGTTTGCAGACCAAGCTGTGGTGAAAGACAACCTAGGACCGACTTCAACCACCACTGTCTTAAACCCCTCTTTCGTCTCTTTACCTATAAAGCTTTCATCCCCTAAATTACCAGGCTCATACGTCTCTTGCAGAAGCCATTTGAGCACCGATAGCTTCTCATTCGACAGACCCTCATCAAGCCCAATGTTGAAACACTGTTCTGTTTTCAGACCCACAATCTTATCAGATATCTTTCTCTGAACCAACTTAAGCAACTCCTCCGTCGCGCTTTCTCGAATCAATGGAGTTCTATAAAAATGAATCACTTTTTCACTAACCAAATCACCAACATTGCCCAACTCTTGTGTATCTACTGACACCACAGCTTTTACTTTCTCAGAGGCATTTCGTCGAACACCTTTACTGCATATTCTCACATAACCACTTCTTTTGCTCACAGAACCCAAAATCAAATGGGAATTTCTACCCTTTGGCAGAGGTTTAGGCAAGAATAAGTTACGACTATTTAAACCCTGAAATCAAATACATTTTTACACAGATTACAATCAGTTTCACTGTTTCACTCCAATTCATTAAGTTTAAACAGTTCAAACAAATTAAAGAACAAAAAGATACATACTTGTAAGAACTCTGCTGCTGTGATCTCCAATGATGCAGACATTATTGAATGAACAGATAAGATCTTCAACTGGTGAAAGATTCGAATTTCATCAACTTATGACGATCAAAGTTTTATGCTTTTATTTGTGAAGCAAAAAAAGGTTATAATGAATCAAGAAGCTGTATTGGGGTTGTCGCCGGAGGTTGATCGGAGTGGTGGTGGAAGCTGCCGGAGATAGGTGGCGTTGGACAAGGTAGCGTTAAGAGCGAGTGACAGCATGAAACGATGAATGCACATGAAGACGAGGGTTTAGGGTTGTAGTTAATTGCAAATTAGTTCTTCAACTATCTTGTAGTTTAAATTCAGTCCTGCACTTTTCATATTTTTATTTTTATTATGTTAAAAGAAAATTTATTGCAACATCCACGGATGTTCTAATAGTTTGGTTAATGCGGTAAACGGTTTTTTTTTTTGGACGGCCAACGAATACTTTCGGTCATCCGGGTAAAGGCATTGGTGAAATGCCACTCACGCTCGCGAACACAAACAACGCTGGTGACCGGCCCCTCCCATCATTCTAGAGGAATCCCACCACCCAAAAGCCAATTGTGAACAAAAAATCGGTTTTCGAACAAAAAATGAACACAATTTGGTTTGGTTTTTTGGGTTATAGATACGGTTCTATTTTCGCTTATATCTGGTTTTCGTTTTTTGAACACCCCTACTATGGTTGATGGATTTCAACTTTTGTGTTGGTTTGCGATGTTTGGTTTGGTGTTTTCAGTTACAGATGCGGTTCTATTTTTGGTTATATTTGATTTTTTGTTCTTTGAACACCCCTACAATATGGTTGATGAATTTCAACTGATATGTTATGAATCCAATGATCGTTAAGGAATTATCAGAATTGATTTGAACAAGTATTGATCGCGGAATTATCAATACTTGGTGTTTAATCTATTAATAATACTAAAATCAACCAATAAAACAAATAAAATAAGAATAATCAAACCGAGAGAACTCAATAATGTTGATCGTAGTGCTTTCTTGTTGCTATTGATGTTGCTGATCTTGAATACAATGATTCAGATAATGATTACCGATGATTATAATGATTCTCATTTGTTGTTATATATTATCTATGTTGTTGATCTCGTATATATATATAGAGATCTAATTATGTTCTTTTGCTAGCTATTTTGTTGCTATAATTAAGCTAATTAAACTTATCCAAATCCTCGCCATGTTTATCGGCTTAGGAATTTGAGATTTACAACGAATCTAATATGAATAAAGTTTGTTGATGTGACGTGGAATATCCGCTTGAATAATATGTCTTCCATCGTCATTAATGTTGTTGTTGTTCTGCCACGTTGACTTGTTGACTTGATGTTGACTTCTGAGTTAATTGGTCTTCCGCTGGAATTTACTCTTCCGCAGGTAGTCTGTCTTCCGCATAAACTGTTGTACTGTACTTGTTCTTGTGCTTCCGCAGAAGTTCTTGTCTTTCGCAGCAATCCCTCCAGCAGCTTCACTTGTTCTTTTCTTGTTCAGCTGAAGTTGTTCTTCCGCATGAGATCCACGGATGTACATTCTTCAGTTATGTTCCTGAGAACATCTACGGAAGAACACTTTATTCATCCGCAGTTGTTCCAACACTTGGTCAATTTTTCAAATTGACATAGTTTAATGTTTCTTGCACGTTCACACATACATTCTGAAATATCTCATATCACAGATTAATATATATTATGAAGTGCAAATTAAATGTTATTTAATTCATAAACACAATGATAATCAAATATATTCATATTATATCATCAAAGGCAATAATTATAATTATGATTACAAGAGTGATCTTATCATCTAAACCTATACATGAGTTCTATCCCTAACATATGTTGGTTTGCGATGTAAATTATAGTATAAGTATTTCTTTTGCCACAACAGAATTCTTTGTAAAATTTTAAGTAAAACGAGTAAACTGTTATCCTACAATCAACTTTAAATAAACGTTAAGCTTATTTTACCGTGATGATGTAATAAGTTATCTAAATAGCCCAACTAAGCCATGTAATTAGTTTTTAAAGTTAATTTAAAACTATTTGTGACCAATCTAATAAGTAACATATATACAAAGTTAAAAATTTATTTGTACCATGAAGCCTTCTACTCTAATAGTAGCCTCATATGATTTTAGATGGAAGGTCGTTGGAATCACTCTTTGGGCAAATTTGCTCTGGCTCGGCCAGACGGTCTCGACTGAAAAACGAATAGGTGGATTCAATTAAAATAACACATATCATTCGTCGTATAATTATCGTTCAATTTGTGAAACCACAAGCATAAAAAATACACTTCGTTGTAATCAATTTGTTAATGTACACAATGAAGAAATGTGATCACAATCAATACTGTTAAACATTAGAGGTGAAAGGAAGTATCAATAAAAGATGAAGGACTTAAATATGTGCATCCTAAACATTCCTATATCACTTACTTTGGACCACAACACATATAATATATGCTAATGCTAATGCTAGTCGACACTTGCTTAGATACGCACCACAAAAGAACAAGACCAAAAACAACAGTAGCAAGAAAATGGGAATATTATAATTTAAGCTTAAATAATTACCAATAAATAAACTCAAACTTTTACTCGCCTGAGTTGTGATAGATTCGTTAACTACAGTTAAAAATTGGAAGGTCATGCTATTGTTAAACTTATAAAATGAAAAAAAAAAACAGTAATCGTGTAAACAGGCTAAGTTGTTTATGGCCTGCTTAATTTGCTAAAAACTTGTATCGAGCACAACATGAAAGTAGTAAAAGAACTTGAACCCCTACCTTATATACCAAGTTTGAATGTTTGACTATGCTTACAGACTTAAACGATCCTATTATCGCCTCCATCAACTTGGAGCGGGCAGCTGAAGAGCTTTGGGAGTGACGACAAAATCGGCCAGGTCGACACCCATCTCTTTCTCCCATTAAAAAAGCGACACCGAGATCTAATCTGATATAACCCCACGAACTAGAAGGCATCAAAATGACGAGACCTCCAACGAAGATAAACCTTTAAAAACATCCACAACCATTACCTTTTCTCTCTGTTAAATATCCAAACACACAGATGTGATTAAATATAAAACAGAGCACATAAAAGTGTGACTTGTATCATCATAGACAATCGGTTTGTACAATAAAAGTAACATGTTCAAAGAACTGTATTGAAACAGAGTACCACAAACAAACCATTGCAATGGGTTCAATCTCTTATCATCAAACAATCCTACTTACTCCTAATTTTCATTCGCAATCACAATCGAATCCCTTTAACGCTCAATTCATCACTTTCTTTAAAACCCCATTATGTTATTCAAACTCATTACAATCTTCTGCATCATCCAACAGAACCCATCGATGTCTTGTGCCCGCCAAAAAGAAGAATCGTTCGTCAGAACCAGTTCTCAGTCCATCCATTGTTGAAGAAGTATCAGAGGTTGATGAATTTGAAGAATTCGACGATGAAGATGATGATTTTGATGGTACTAATCTCTTTAATATTTGATATTGCGGTTTTCGGTCACGATTCCGATGGAATTGATTTGGGCAATTGGAATCGAAATTGAACTTGTGTTTGCTGTTTACAATAGAAAGTGGTTTCATTTGTGATTTACAATTGCTTGTTTCAAGACTTATTGTTTGTTTGAGATTTCTGTTTTGCTTATCTTGTATGGGTGGTTTCACGAAGAAATTTGGGCGATTAGGGTTTACGTAATTCGGGTAATTGTGGGTTACAGAAGAAATTCGGGTGTTTGGGGTTTAACGAAGAGATTCGGGTGATTAGGGTTTAACAAATTTGGTTAATTGGGGTTTAACGAAGAAATTCGGGTGATTAGGGTTTAACAAATTTGGTTGATTGGGGTTTAACAAAGAGATTCGGGTGATTAGGGTTTAACAAATTTGGTTAATTGGGGTTTAACAAAGAGATTCGGGTGATTAGGGTTTAACAAATTTGGTTAATTTGGGTCTTATATAGAAATTTTGCGTTCTTAGGGTTTAACAAAGAAATTTGGGTAATTGGGATTTAACAAAAGAAATGCAGGTGACTAGGATTTAACAAAGAAATTCGGGTGATTAGGGTTTAACGAAGAAATTCAAGTAATAAGGGTTTAAGGAAGAAATTTGGTTAATTAGGGTTTAAAGAAGAAATTTGGGTAACTGGGGTTTCATACATTTTCATCTGTGTGATTATAGCGGTGTTTAGATGCGCCTTCTCCATGTTTCAGAATGAGATAATAAGATAAATTAGTGTCACTTCATATTCATTTGTCATAGATTATAAGAAGTTAGCAACAACTCCATACCTAGATATTGAGATAATCAAAATCATAACCAGTTTCTTGAAGTTACATAATTATAATAACTTGTTTGACTTTCAAGTCGAGAGTAGAAGGTGATACTCTTATTCTCCCTGCACCAGATAGTTACGAAGTCTTTAACATTAGTAGATGAACGGTTAATTGTTGGCAATGCCGCAGTATCCACTTTAAATATGGAATCTTTTGAGTTTTGGCATTAAACTGTATTGTTCTTTGAGATGAGCTAATTTAAACATGTAACTTATTGGATGTTTATTTGTCAATTTAAAGAAGTTAAGCGTCATATAATCCGTGAACGAGAAACTTTGTGTTATATATGTATGTATTATTGATCTTATGACAAATTGGATGTTTATCTAGAGGGATTTGATGAGGATGATGACTTCCAAGATGATTTTCTAGACGAAGATGCGGAACCTAGAGTAAGTTGGCCAATGATACGGCGCTAAATTTAGTAAATTCACAACTTATTAGTAAGCTAATTTGTATATTAAGTGGTAATCGACTAATTGTAGGTTTCTTTTGATTTGTTTTTTGAAGTTTGGGGATGGAGGTGGAGGAGGTGGAGTTTCTCTAGCGGGAACCAGATGGGACAAAGAAGTGTTAACGATTGCTGAAGAAGTTTCTTTATCTTTTAATGGAGAGTTGGGAATATATGCTTTTAAGACGTTACAAAATTCTGCAATTCGAGTGCGTATTGAGAGGCTTTCAAACAAGTAAGTGTTCATGTCTCATTTGGATGCGTGTAATTACTTTTATGTTTAAATAATCAGATGATCATTTGCATTAAAAGAGGCTAGGAGATGGTGTTTGTATGCGAATTTCCTGTTTGAAGTTGTGAGACAATTTTTGATTTTCTAAGAATTGAATACATAAAGGACTAATTTCATGTATATCATATTAAAAGTTTAATATCATACACACACATATCCTTCTTAAATTCATATTATCATATTTATGGTTTCAAAACATACAATATCATATTTATCCATGCATAGTACATAACAAAGTCAACCACTCATAACAACTGTTTCACTGAATAAATGAACATGAAAACAACACTAATATGAAATGGTTAACTGTGAATCGTCTCAGGATATAATGTTCTCTTTGTTTATTTAGTGAAATACACCGTTATAATTGATCTATTTTATTTAATATGAAATGGTTAACTATGATAAATTTTTAATGTTTGAAATGATAAATATGATATCATGACCTTTAGAAAGATATATATAAAATTTTGGGCTTTTAGAAAGAAATATATGAAACTGTCCCATAAACTACATAAAATGGCTGAAATAACATTCCTGTGAAAAGAAGAGACATATTGTTAGATGGGAGTTGAAGTTTCTTAAATTAAGATGAAAAAGGACTAATTAGGTAATTTAGTTTTACCCTTTGGTAATCAGGTTTAGTTTTGTTCCCGCCTATTGATTTTAATTATTTAAAACTGAATATTTAACACTAAAGAATCAGATGGTCACAATAATATTTGTTGTCCAAACAATAACCGTGCATTTATAAATTTAATTGTTTTACAGGTCAGGTTCTCCCACCATGGAGGATATTGAAGCTTTCTCGAAAGCGTATAGAGAGCGGTTAGATCTGGCTGAGGCTGCTGGATCTATTCCTGCTGATATATCACTTGAGGTAATGGGTCAAAAAACACATATTTTTAGGTCACATTTTAAAATGGATTGTCTCGACCGGCCAATGCTTTTCTTTCATTTTCTCTAGAATTTTGTTAAATTCAATATATATGCGTACACACACGTATATACATACTTGATCATGACTGACAAACTGTTACGGAAATAATGATCAGGTTTCTTTGAACAAAGTAATTTACGAGTTTATTTGCAGTTTAGTATACTTCGGGCAACTTTAAGCCATTTGATCCATCTAGTCCTTTCGGCTAAGCTCTTAACTTTACCTCATGAGTTGACCGTTTTCGCATAAATGAGTTGAAAGGCTCTCATCTGCTGTTTTAATTCTTAACAAAACTGACAGTTTCCACAATTTATCTTTAAATGGGTTGTTCGAGTCATGTTATGAGGTAAAACGACTTCTGCTAAGAGATTTAACTGGTCTTTCATCCGAAGTGTATTCTAAGTGCATGAAACCTCCAAAATCACTTCCTTAGAAAAGTTTTGGTCATTATTTTAATATTGTAATAAGATTGTTTTGTAATAGCTTTTAACGCAATGAATTATCGTACAGGGTGTTTGGGATTGTTTATTAAGGGGCTGTTTGTTTCAGCCTCTTAATAATTCAGATGTCTGAATGGTTCAGCACTTAATGGTTCCGACTGTTTGTTTCGCAAGCAAATGTCTGAATGGTTCAGACATTTGCCTCTGAATGGTTAAGCATTATACTAATGTTGAATGGTTAAGACCTCTTATCTGAATTAGTCAGACATTTGCTTTTGAATAGTTAAGCGATATACTAGCTCTTAGTGGTTCAGAGTTCAAACCTCTTATTGTTCCGCATTTGATTAAGACCTTTTATTGGTTTAGCACTTAATCATTCAGAAATTATCAAACAGCCCCTAAAACTGTTTTGACGTGGTCTAGGATTGCTTATCCAAACTTTTTATCAGATTCTTTGTGGGTGAAATAAGTTATTTCCGAAAAATCATTTTGAAGTCGCTTATTTCAACCACAATGACTCCCAAAAAAAACCCCTTTTGGCCCGAACCCATTACAACCCGCCCAATCTGCTTGTTCCCTTTCATGGAATTCTTATAACTACAGATGGTTATTCTAGAGAAGTGAATGTAATTATGGGTCTCATTTTGCCAAATTTAATATAATGAAGAAGGGCCAACAAATTATAAAACAAGAACATATAAACAAACACAATCTTTGTAACATGTTTGTTGTTTTGATAGGTATCTTCACCTGGACTCGAGAGGGTGGTTAGGATCCCACAAGACCTCGGAAGATTCAAAGATCGTCCCATGTATGTAAAATACAAAACAGGAGCCGATGATGCCTCATCGTCAACCGAGCAAGACGGTGTTTTGAGACTCGAATCATTTGACCTGGAAACAAAATGTTGTACTTGGGGTTTGGCCGATGTTAAGGTTAATCGAGAGAAGGCTGGGAAAGGAAGACCCCTTAGCAAAAAGCAAAGGGAGTGGCTGCTAACCACTCCATTTGACTCTTTGCTTTTAGTCAGGATCTTTGCAGATTTGTAAGCTTGTATAATCTTTTAGGCTCTTAGATCGTTTTGTTTTAGTTTCTTATATTATAAAGAGGTTATATGGGTTTTTAAAACTGATATAACAATATAGTTCTTATAGTTTTCTATCATACAACCTTCTAATTATATAGCTATTTGACAAAAATATTTTGTTCATTCAAGTTCCACATGAAATTCTCACATTAATATTATAATTTTTTGTTAGTGTGGTACTAGTTTTACATATATGTTCTAAAACGTAAATTCCCAATAAAAACAATTACAGACTTAACCTTGATGGAAATGTCACGACTCATGATTGAACTCCAAAATCTTCAGCATTTTTAGGATGATCCAATTGTGTGGTTTTATTCTTGATTTTTTTAACTTCTTTTTTTCATTTCTTCTTTTCAGTTTTTTTTAGTTTTGTTCTCCGTTTTCTTGCTATTTTTTTAAAGTTTTTTGTTTGATTTTACGTTTTGTTGTCGTATTTAAGTACGATCTTTTCCTGTATAACTGCGAGTTATAAGTCTAGTTTACATTAAACATGAATGATATTAAACTAAAAATTAACGTGCATCTTGTTTAACAATTTGATCGTTAAACTTGCATGTTTTCTCAAATACCTGCATAATGTATGGTGTCCGATAGAGTTATTAATCTATAAACCTAAGATTTATATTCTTATATTGACTTTTGAGGTTTTTAACAAAGTTTGAGAATATTATTATTTTATTATCTTCAATTCAATAATCTAGACAACAAATATCGTTTTAAAATGAAATTTTTAGTAAAACATCATACTATTTAAGAGAAAAAATGGTCTTGTAGAAAAAAGAGAAGTGAAATATAAACACTATCTCGTGAAGTATTAAAAAAATTTGTATTACAAAACAAATTTTATGTAAAAGTATACAACGAAAAACTCCACGTATTTTGGTGATAACAATTTTCATGGGCAAAACATATGATATTGAGGATATGAGAGATCAGATGTTATAAATGGTATCAAGTTCGGTAATAGAATCAATTGCGAGCCAAAAAGATTGATCAGTTTTCCTCCATCGGGATCGTTGTGGCATGAACTCATTTCTCCTTTTCTCACCCCCGCCCTACCTTGTAACGGAGACTAATAGGTCAAAGGCGGTAAGCTATGCCGTTCGGGATGTTGGAGCAAACATCATCGAGAAGTAAAATGGTTTGTCGTTTAAATAATATTAAAAAGTATATATAACGAAAGTCAGAGAAGAGTGAGATATCACCGACAACATAATTTATTGGTATCACCAAGACACCAAATTTATAGTTCACACATCACCATCAAGAACCATCTTGGTCTAAATGGTGATCATCGCATAATAATAACAAAACTACCCTTTTCTTCTCCATTTCTTTCATTCTAAACTTCACTCTCACTCCATCAATCATCCACTACAACCGCAGTTGACAAAACATCAAGATTCTTGACAAAATCACACATTTTTATGAACAATCTTGAATCTTTAGCTCATAATCTCTCATCAATTGCTGCAATTTCTGCAGATTCACCGCTTCTTTAACTTCAACGGTCAGATTCTAGGGTTTCTTTCATCTTTTTAAGTGCTCATTCACTGATCTATCGATGCTCAATTGCTTGAATTTGGTTAACAGTTTGCCTCTGTACCAATTTGGGTTGTTGAAAAAGTATGAAATTTGGGGGAAATCGGATTGTTAATAGAATAGATTCAATTGCGAATTGGGTGTATTGTAAAAGATTTCCTTTTAGGTTAATTAACAGATTCAATTTGATTAGCTTTTGTTTATTTACTGTTGTAGCTGTAATTTGCTGGTATGTATACTTATATGAAGCTGTTCCACCTGTAATTGTTGAAGAAACTGTAATTGGTGATTCGAAGGATTCGAAGGAGGGTTGTGATCTTTATGATGGAACATGGGTTCTTGATGAAACCTACCCTTTATACAATGCATCTCAATGCCCCTTTGCTGAAAAAGGTTTTAACTGTTTAGCTAATGGGAGAAGGGATAAAGGGTATCTTAAATGGCGATGGAAGCCGAAGAATTGTGATGTTAATAGGTTTGATGTTGGTGAGATTTTGGAGAAACTTCGTGGGAAACGGGTTGTGTTTGTTGGTGATTCTTTGAGTAGAACTCAATGGGAGTCTATGATATGTTTGCTTATGACTGGTGTGGATGATAAATCTAGTGTTTATGAAGTTAATGGGAATAAGATAAGTAAAAAGATTAGGTATTTGGGTGTTCGGTTTAGTTCTTATAATTTTACAGTTGAGTTTTATCGGTCTGTGTTTTTGGTGCAAATTGGTTCGGTTCCTAAACGTGCACCAAAGAGGGTTAGATCAACAGTTAAACTTGATGAGTTGGATCATATTAGCTCGAAATGGGTTGATTCTGACATTCTTGTGTTCAATACGGGCCATTGGTGGAATCGCGCAAAGCTTTTTGAGATGTAAGTATTTTCATTAATCTGGTGTGATTTCTTGTTGATTTTGTTTGATGAATATAGCTGTCGTATCTTTAACTTACATTGTTTTCTGGTTTATTTTGAATGTTAAAATGACAAAATTGATGAAATGGTCACAGTTTCATAGTGTTTTCGCCAAATGATTTAATGAATATATCAATCACATCCTTAGAATTATCTTTGCAAATCTCTTTATTTGCATTTGTTTTACAGGCTTTAAGGATGTATACCAAAATTATATTATATCAGTAATAATCTCATTTTTATTATGCATTTAAAAACGCTTTCGATTATGTTCACCGATTTTCTTATTTTCATATTTGAAAATGCTTTAAGGATGTATACTTATAACTGTGAAATGTGAATTAAGTAATTAGCATGTGAAAGAACCAAAGATTTATCTTTCCATCAGCATTTACAAAATCTAGCCAAAAAGGTAATAAGTCAAACATTCGCAAAATCGCTAAAAGTGCATCTTAAAAGCATATAACTTCTAATCAGTTTAGTGAAAACAAGTAGATTATTATTAAATAAGGGACACTAATTATGTATTTGAACAAAGATTGTTTTGGGACCAACCCAATTTGGCCCTGATCCAAAAACTATGGGTTGACCCGTCCCCTTTTTGCTGCTACTTGACCCGCCCATCTGCCACTTCTAGCTAACATGATGTTCTTTTGTGAATGTTATGATGCAATATATCTGAATCAACTTTTGGACAGTGGTTGTTATTTTAAGGTCAATGGAAGGCTAAAACTTGGAATGTCAACCATGGCTGCTTATACAACAGCTTTAAAAACTTGGGCTTCATGGGTCGAAAAGATGGTTGATACAAATAGAACCCGTGTGTTCTTTAGGACTTTTGAGGGCAGTCATTGGAGGTACTTTACATATTTCAAGAAAACAAATAATTCAAATGTATGTTTAAAAGAACGGAATCGAGCCTCGAGGCGTTTTCCCATCGCCTCACGAGGCGTAAGCCTCGAGGCGAACCGAGGCGTAAACCCGAGGCGGAATTACAAAATAAATATAAAAATTATATATCTTATAAAATAAAATACTAAAACATCACACGAAACACTTTCCTAAGTAAATTCATCATCTAAGCAAAAAATAATCAATTTGATCCAAATATTCAGCCTCCATATGTCAAATAAGACTAGTTTCAGTCCCATATTGACCTAATTTCAATCCCATACTAGTATTCTACCAGCATAAACATGATAAAAAGATGATAAAACATAAAAAAGATGATAAAACTGCATAAAAGATCAATTTTACTCAAAACTACGCCTCGTTCCCGCCTCACCGCCTCACCGTTTTTCGAACCGCCTCATCCTAAGAGGCGTACGCCCCATCTGAACCCTATGAGGCGCCGCCTCATATACGTTTTCTTACCGCCTCGCCTAGAGGCGCGCCTCGAGGCGTACGCCTCGACCGTTTTTTTAAACCATGACCTTAGATATGAAATTCATATGCTTTTGTTACTTGATATATTTTTCAAGAACTTTGGGCTTCCATGCGGTCATCAAAATTTTGTTTGGAAGGTTTAGAATTCGTATGAATATTGAAGTTGAATTTGTTTGTTTGACCTGGAAAGACAAGGTTTTAGAAAATATTCATTGTAATTAAAATTTTGCTCTAATTTGGTAACTAAAAGTGTATTTTTGGGTTATCTTTGTTGCTTTAAAACTGATTTTTACGACCAAAATGGAACTATAATAACCCAAAAATTTACTTTTAGTTACCACAATGGAACAGAAAATATACTTTTAAGACCAGATTGTAAAGAAATACCAAGTATAATAATTAAAATGGAATACTTTTCTAAAATTTGTATAAAGTCCATCAAATATTATCAACCAAACAATTTTTCCTACAACTTGCATAAATTTTAATCTGCTTATCGAAAGCCATTCTAAAAGTCCTGTTAACTCTTATTAACATTGAAGTTGAATCGGTTACTTTGACTTTGACCTCAAAGTCAAAGCATTACTCTTTTTTGAATGGAAGTAGTACATGTTACCATACACTTTTTATGTGTACCAGCGGGCAAAACGGTCACACTTGCAAGGTTACAAGAAAGCCCTTGGCTAGAAGTAAGAGAGAATATAGAAGTCATTTTTCAGATATTATAAAGAAAGTGGTGAATAATATGTCAGTTCCTGTAACGACAATGTACGTGACCCCAATGGGCTCATACCGTAGTGATGCACATGTTGGTACTTGGAGTGATAATCCAATGGTTCCTGATTGTAGCCATTGGTGCTTACCTGGAGTCCCTGATGCATGGAATGAAATCCTGTTTTCATACTTATAAAATGGTAAGCTGACTATTTGACTCTGTGTGAGGTCAAACCTAGTCAATTTCAAATTCAAATTTGATATTATCTTTTACAAATTTATGATCTTTTTTTTCTGGAATAGGAGCGTTGATTCAAACGCTTGATGTTAGTTTCATTTTGTTTTATATCTTTATTCTTTGAAATTTGCATCCAATTCGAATCTGAAATTGCGTTGTTTGACCCTGAAGTGGTGGTGTCATTTGCAGGCTTGGGGTTATTTTGGTTTGTGAGTGGAAAAGAGATTAAGAAAACCGGTCCGGGTCAGGGCTGTTATATGAAACAAATTCAATTCATTTGTTGTTGTAAAAGGGTTGTATTCAATAATTGTATTCTCAATTTTACATAGATGACTTGTTTTGGGGTCAACTTTCATAAATTTGAGTATATGATGTAATACAAGCTCTTTTTTCCCTGCAAATGAGAAAATGTTTATATTTTTCTTTTTTTTCGCCACCATTAAGGTGTTCATAGACCGTTGAAACCAACTGAATGCGGTTTAATTCATAGTTTATGGTTTGAAGAAAACCGAACTAGTGTTTAACCTTTAGTACATATTTTTTCATTTTTAGAATATGTCGTATAATATTTGTGACCATCTTTATTATTTTAAATTTTTTAATCCAAACTAATGACTTTAAATTAAAAAAAAAAGATTCAAATTGCAAAACCAAACCGTTTAGATCAGTTTGGCCAGTCTCGCCGACCCATCCAACCTTGTTGGTTTGGTTTGCAATTTCTTGATACCCTAGTTAGCGGTTTGGTCTATAATATCATCACAACCAGACGAACAGGAACGTGCCCCCTACCATTTGTTTGTAGACCCACTCCCCACACGCGCTAAACGTAAAGGTTAAACATGTCATATTGTGTATTATAATATTTAAATAAGTACAATAATGAAACTGTAATTTAGTCAATAAAACAATATGCAAGTCATATTACATCATCATAAGTTAATCTGCACAGCTTCATAATTATTTGCAGCATCAAATTCAAATTCAAGCTTGAGAAGTTGCAGCCTGTGCACAAATGCCATCATGATACAAATTCTTTCCAACCTTCTCTTTCTTCATGCACTCTTGTTCTTCATCAACATGCAAATCATCATCAACTGTAATTGAAACAGCTTTCATGCCATTTGAGGCTTGCAAAATGTTCTTTGTCACTTTCATATGCTCATCAACATGAACCATCTCTTGTTTGCTAGCTGTCTTGCTGCATTTCCACTTCTTAACGACGCACCACAAAGCAAATAAAGCGGGCGCTATGAAGAAAAAGCAGCCAAGCGAGACGAAAACTACAAATATGGTAGTCATTGTTGAGATTTCTTGATTTGTTTGATGAATTTGATTGAATTTTGTGGATTTTTGAGATGTGCAAAAAGAAGTTTTGAAGGATGGATATATGTAGCAAAGAGGATAGTACATGCTTCCAAGTTTCAAGAAACTTGACTTTCATAGCAAGTAATTTTGATTGTATTGTAAAACACTATTCAAAATATTAAACCCTTATTTTCATTACATTTTAGTTTTTTTTATTGCTTATTCAATTAAAAAAAAAACTTCAAATATGACCATCATATTTATTGTTTTCGTTTCGTGTGGCTGTTTTTTGGTCCTTGGACTCGCAACTATTACTTCGTGTAATCGCTTTGCTTCATCAAGAAATGGAAATGCAGCAGAACGATTGAAGAAAGTGAAATGGAGCATGTCGACGGGCATTTGAAGGCGCATGAGAGCATCACGGAGGGTCCTAATGCACGAAAAATGTGGCCATAAACCAAAATCACTGATGTTGATTTGCATGTTCATGATGAAGAAAAGTGCATGAAGAATGAGAAGCTTTGGGAAAGGCAGCTCTTCAACTTCTCAAGCTTGAAGTTTGAATGTGTTTGTGTTGAAAATATATAGTTTTTGAATATTTTTTTTTATAAAATTTATCCAATATATATGATCTGAGTCCCATAATGTATCATTCATGATAAATGTAGTAGTAACATATTTCTAGTGTGTATCAATCAAAATACATGTCAATAAGAAGACCAGAACAAACACTGTAACAGGCCAAACCCGTCAAACCTTTTTTTATTCGATATATAGTATTTGATACTCGTTTTTTTACGTTTTCTTTATTAAAAATCATCTTTATTGTCTTGTTTTTTCTTTTACCAACTTGGGTAACTTGTGAAGTTTTAATTGGTTGAGAGTTGGAGAGGGTTTAAATTCAAATGTTTATTTTTCTAAAATAGTAGGTCAACATGTTCGATTTAATGATCTTGCATTTTATTTACGTATCGAACAAAAATTCTAAAATTTTTATTTAACCATATATTTCTTTTAAAATGTCCATTTGACCAAATACTGTTTAAAAATGTTCCCACATAACAGATTCGCCTCAGATCGAGTAGCTCGGATGAAGACACGTGTCTAAATTGGATCGTTATGAAGGACTTGTTTCCATTCCTCCGAACAAACTTACAGTCGTCCGAACTTTCATAAGTTCGTCTGAACAAACTTACGGTCGTCTGAACCTTCGTAACGACCCTACTTAGACGCGTGGCTTCACATGAACAGCTCATAGTGGGTTCGAACGAACTTGTTTTGGATCGAGACACCAGGGTAGGAGTGAAGGCGGTTTGAAGGATGAGCTGGTTAAATGGACATTTTGAGAGAAAAATTAGTTAAATAGACATTTTCAGAATTTTCTATAAAAAAATGATGGGTCGGTCACTCATCTGAACGGTAAGTTTTCTTCATATTGCTATAATTAAGGACTTGTATTTAAGATGATGTTCTCATGCACTCCTGCATTAATAATTAATCCTAATGATTAAACCCCTAGGAAGCATATTAATCTATGATCAAAACTATAATCCTAATTTATTTAAGCATGTTCTTTGATCAACCCCGCTCTCATTTCCTAACCTAGATTTACCATTATCGTTTTGCGACGGATGAAACCGTCGTAATCACAAATATACTTTGTGGACAGAACTTATCAGCAATACATAGTTTCGTCGCAAAATGCTTTTGCGGCAGAGATTAGTAAATGTATTCGCCATCGATAAATCTACGATGAATTATATGACGGTTCTTTGCTACGGCTTTCTTCCGAGAAGGGTTGATTTTTGCAAATCCGTCGCTAATATAGCGTGTAAAATTTTAAAAATTCGCTTTTAATTATATTTTGATTTTTTTTTGTGTTAACTTTTTCATAATCTAATGAGAAGTTGAACAAGACGTCTTTAACAATGAATTGTATTTTATTTGATTGATTTTGAATACAAGAGTACATAGGTATATATAGCTCAACTCAACATAATTAAATTAGTGATTGTAGGAGTAAACATGGAAACTATAACAACCCTTGACTAAATATAAGCATCTAGAATAATCTAATAATTTAAATTTTGAACATATTAATTTACGGGAATATGGTTTGATGCCATAATGTTAATACGCCCCCGCAAGATGGAGGATCATCTGAGACTCCAATCTTGGATCGCAGTTGCAAAAATGGAGCTCGAGACAACGGTTTTGTAAGAGCATCCGCTAATTGATCCGTTGAGTTGATGTGATAAACTCTTAGTGTCCCGGCTGTGACTTTCTCTCGAACAAAGTGGTAATCCAAGGCAACATGTTTCATACGCGAGTGATAGACGGGGTTAGCACACAAGTATGTCGCTCCTGTGTTATCACAGTAGAGTTGTGGAGCGGTATGCATGGAAATGCCAAGTTCTTTGAGCAGATTTTCAACCCAGGCTAATTCTACAGCGGCATTGGCAAGCGCTTTGTATTCCGCTTCGGTGGATGATCGGGAGACAGATTTTTGTCGAGCAGATTTCCAAGAAATAATATTGGCACCGAGATAGAGTATGTAAGCTATGGTAGATCGACCAGCCGTGGAGACTTTGCCCCAATCAGAATCAGAGAATGCGGTAAGTGCTAAGGGAGATTTTTTGTTCAAGAACAACCCGTGATAAAGTGTACCTTTGAGGTAACGAAGCAATCGTTTGAGGGCTTGCCAATGCGTTTGGGTCAGTTGATGCATGAACTGAGATAGTTTGCTGACGGGGAATGAAATATCCGGTCTTGTGAAAGCAAGATATTGCAGAGAACCCACAAGCTTACGATAAGGTGTTGGGTCAACCTTCGGTGTTCCATCCGCAAGGGTTAGAACTTGGGAGGAGCAAAGAGGTGTGAGAACTGGTTTAGCCCCATCCATTTGATGCATGGTTAACAAGTCATGTATGTGCCTGAATTGAGATAAGAACAAACCATTTTTAGTTGGTATTAACTCCACTCCAAGGAAATGACTTTGGATAACCCAAATCATTGAGTGAGAAACGAGAGGCAAGGCTGGCAACAAATTTGTCAATGAACTGTTGATTATTGCTTGTTAAAATAATATCATCGACATAAACCATGAAGTAGCATATAACACCATCTCGATTGTATATAAATAACGAGGCATTTGCATGAGATTTAGTGAACTTCAATTCAACTAGAAAGGAAATTAGAGCCATATACCAGGCTCGTGGTGCTTGTTTAAGACCATCAAGAGACCTCTGTAGTTTACAGACGTGACTTGGAAATTGTGGGTGGATGTAACTGGGAGGTTGCACCATGTAGACATCCTCTTGCAAGTCACCTTAAAACAACGCATTATATACATCTAGTTGACGTAGTGACCATCCCCGGGACAAGGCAATAGAAAGCACGGTGCGTATAGTGACGGGTTTGGTAACCGGACTAAATGTGTTGAAATAGTCCTTACCATATTCTTGGAGATAGCCTTTGGCAATGAGTCGCGCCTTGTAGGTGCTAATTGTGCCGTCGGGATGTCTTTTAATGCGGAAAACCCACTTGCACCCAATAGGTTGTGTTGAAGATGGGGTGACAAGTTCCCACATGTGGTTACGAAGTAAGGCATTATACTCATCGTCCATAGCCTTGCGCCAGAGAGGATCTTTAGATGCTTGAAGATAGGTGTTGGGTTGAAGAGCAGTGGGTATAAGATGAACAGTTGTTGTGTTGACAAAATAAGAATTGTAATATTTTGGGTTGGATTTGTGATTTCTAGGGGGTAAGGTTGTTTCAGTATGGGGTTGTGTAGGAGTTGGTGAGTTTGAGGAGGAAGAGGTAGGGTTAGGGTTGACAAAAGACGAGTCAGTGGGTGTATTATAGGATTGAACAGTAGGATAGGGTGAGGAAGGTTCTTGAGTGGGAATTTGAGATTGTGAATTAGAGATTGCATGGGAAGGTGACGTGGAGGGTTTATTTTGCATTGTATGTGAAGGTGTTGATATAGGTGCATGGGAAGTAGGTGGTGGATTGTCGAGTGGGGCTTGCAAAGATGATGAGGAAGAGTGGAAAATAGTAAAAAAATCATCCACTGTTGGAAGTGGAGGTGTTTTGGATGGTTTATGTTTGGATGGAAAATGATGCTCAACAAAGGTGACATGTTGAGAGTGATAGAGTCGATTAGTTTGAGGATCAAGACATTTATAGGCAGATTTGGAGGAAGAGTAGCCTAAAAAGATGCATGGTTGGGAGTGAGGTTGAAGCTTAGTTGTGCATAAGGTTTGAGCCACGGATAACATAAGCAACCGAATGTTTTTAACATTTTGTAATTTGGGGAGGCACGATATAGCATTTGGTAAAGTGATTTAATATTAAGAATTGGTGTAGGAAGACGATTTATGAGATAGACCGCTGTTTGAAATGCATGAGACCAAAAAGTAAGCGGTAGGCCGGCATAGTGTAGTAGCGAAAGGCCGTTTTTGACAATGTGTCGGTGATGGCGCTAGGCAATTCCATTTTGTTCGGGAGTATGAGGTGGAGTAGTGTAGTGCGAGATTCCCATTAATTGAAGAAATGGAATGAGACCGATGTACTTGCCACCATTGTCGGTGAAAATGGATATAATGGGTGTTTGAATTTTTTTTTCCGCAAGTAGCTTGAATTGTGGATAAATTTTTGACACATCGGACTTAAATTTAATGGGATAAAGCCACAAATATTTAGAGTAGTAATCCACCAACACAACATAATACTTGAACCCATCAATAGATTGTCGAACCGGTCCCTATACATCCAAGTAAAGAAGTTGTAATGGTTTTGTAGCAACAAAAGAGTTTTGTCCAAATGGCAACTTGTGACGTTTATTAATAGCACACGATTGGCAATGCAAAGTAGAATTTGACAATGATTTAAAACAAAGACCTAGGTCTTTGCAAAGAACTTTAAAAATACGAAAACATGGATGTCCAAGTCTATGATGCCATTGGATTGGTGAGACGAATAGAGTAGCATTGATTTGAGGAAGCTTGGTCAGCCGATTGAGGTAGTAAACATCATTGATGTTCTCTCCCCGCATGATAATCGCCCCCGTTTTGAGATCCTTCACAAAAAACTGAAAAGGAAAGAATTCAACTGAAACTTGGTTAGTCCGACATAGCTTAGCAACAGAAATCAAACTATTGCGCATATTTGGAACGCAGAGAATATCAGGTAAGTTTAAGGGTTTTGATGTAGTTGTGAATTGTGTTGAACCAATATGAGATATAGAGAGACCCGTACCATTACCCAAGATGATTTCATCAGGGCCACCATATTCAAAAACAGAGGTGAGTGTGGCTGGACATGTTGTAAGATGATGTGAGGCACCTCTGTCCATCATCCACATCTGAGATCTGGGGACAGAGGTGACGACATTTGCAAAGGGGTTCGATGGGTTGCTGTTGAAGGAAATATGATTGTCTTTTAGAAACCGAGCAAGTTTCCGGCAGTCACGAGTGTCGTGACCGGAGATGTTGCAAAAATTACAAAACTGATGGTTACGGTTGCCAGATGGACCCGGTTGAAACCTGTTAGAACGTGCGGACCGCTGGAATGAAGCAGGTGATTGATTCCGATTATTCCGATGTGGAGGATCTGAGGAGCAGAATTATGGACGAACCTATTTTCTTTGGGTTGCATTTGAAGTAGCAATGATGGGAGTAACGTTCTCAACCGTTGTCAATGAACGTTCAAAGTCGACAAGTTTGTCAAAAAGTTCCGAATATGAGACCGGTGTTTCCCTTACCTTAAAAGCAGCAACAATAGAGGTGTATTCATCACCAAGTTGGGTGAGAACATGAACCATAAGGTCTTCTTTGCTCACCGGACTTTGAGCGAGAGCCAGTTAGTCGGCAATTGAGCGCATTTCATTACGGAACTCCGCAACACATCTGGTACCCTTAGGGTTCTTTGCAAGTTTAGATTTTAGAGAGATAATGCGAGAGCTTGATTTACTCGCAAAAGACGACGTTAACCGATCCCAAGCATCTTTGGCGGTGGAGGCCGATGCAATGAGCGGTTGGATTTCAGGAGAGCAAGACCCGAGAAGGGCACTGAAGATGACTTGATCCTGAAGAACCCAAACTGTATAGTCCGGGTTGGTTTTGGTAGTTTCTTTGTCAGCGATAGTTTTCGCCGGAGCCGGGTTAGCACCGGTGATGTGCTTGTCAAGATCAAGGCCGATGAGGATTGATTGCATATGACGTCTCCAGACCGAAAATTTTTGAGAGGTGAGTTGAATGTTGAAGTGAGTAGTTGTAGTGATGGTGGTTATGGTGTTTGAGGAAGCCATTGATGAGTGATTGAGGGGTGAAAAAAGAAGAAAAAAGGATCGAAAGACTCATGAGAGTTTTAGAAGGCTCTACCATAACAATAAATTGTATTTTTTTTTGATTGATTTTGAATACAAGAATACATAAGTATATATAGCTGAACTCTACATAATTAAAGGAGTGATTGTAGGAGTAAACAGGGAAACTATAACAATCCTTGATTAAATATAAGCATCTAGAATAATCTAATAATTTAAATTTTGAACATATTAATTTACGGGAATATGGTTTGATGCCATAGTGTTAATAGTCTTACTGTTCAAAAATCATTAAGATTTATAGTACTCACTCCTACCCGATTCTTCATTTTGAACTATCATAATATGATTTAGTGGTACGACAACTGAAAGGTCATTAAAAAACACAGATTTAAACCTTTTTGAGTAAATATCTTAGATAGTCACCGCCATTTATTAAAAAAAATAAATAAAACTTTCATTTTGACTCTTCTGACAAGTTTTAACACACATTGACAACTGTTAAGGAAAATCAGTTGAAAATGACCTATATAATCTTTGGAGGTGCTTACACTACACACATGCTACAACTCTACAAGTTTAACATTGACTTCAAGACAAAGTTCCTATAAACTTCAAAGCTATGTACCATTTTATTCTCTACACTACAAATATCAATCCACTAAATTTCTTTATGCGCATCAAATCCATCTCAAAATCCCACAAATTTTGATCAAGAAAATAATAAAATGACAACCATATTCATGGCTGTAGTTTCGTTTGGATGTATTTTTGCCCTTGGACTCGCAACGATTGCTTCGTGTTGCTTCTCAAGAAATGGAAATGTAGCAAAAGGACCGAAGAAAGTGAAATGGTGCACGTCGACGAGCATTTGAAGGTGCGCGAGGACATCGTGCAGGCTCCTAATGGCATGAAGAATGTGGCTATCACCATTGATGATGATTTGCATGTTCATGATGAAGAAGATTGCATAAAGAATGAGAAGGTTGGGAAAAGTAGCTCTTAAACTTCTCAAGCTTAAATTGTAGTTGAATCATCAACTAATTGTATTATTTATTGTAGAGTTAAATGCATTTTACATCCCTGAGATTTCATATAAATTGTCGGTTGAATCCAAAAGTTTAAAATTTATCATTTGCATCCAAAAGTTTCACAAAAATTACCATTTGAATCCACTTAACTACTCCTAACTAATGCCGTTAAGTTTTTCCGTTAAGTTTATTAAATTAAAGGTATTATAATCAAAACAATTACAAAATAAAAAATCAGCTTTACGTGATAAGTTTTAGGCGTTCAGTCTCCTTTGGTAATCACCATTGCGATTTCAATTTACCAAAAATGATAGGTAAGCATTTCTTTCATTCATCAAGAAAAACATCTCTGAACATCATATTATATATAAATATTAGATTTTAATAATCTCAACTTTTATTTATTGGCTAGGATTAATCCCAACTCAAAAAATGTTTGCAGACACCCCCAACTTTGAGCTTATTTTCCTCCAACGATCCATTACTAAAAGATCTTTAGAGGAAAATAAGTTCAAAGTTGAGCGTATCTGTATTCATTTCCCGAGTTGGGATTAATCTCGGCTAATAAATAAAATTTAAGATTATTAAAATCCAATAAGTCTATTATATAAAATAAAATATAAGTATAACTAACTAAAAGTGATTCATTTATAACTTTATAAAACACACAAAACAAATATATATAAATAAACAAACAAGTCATATAATATAAATTATTTGAATCATAACCATAAACGACATATTATCATAAAAGTATAAGAACAATTAATAATATGACAATAACTGCCCATGAATAATAATCATATAACATCAATCATCGTAACCATAATTAAGCTTTAAACCAATGAAATCTATGTTTAATAAAACGAGCAAAAGTATCACTATTACTAAATCAAAATACATTAACAAGACAAAACAATAAAATACTATTATAGAGTTAAATCATAACTGTAATTATCTAAAGAAACTAAACATATAAAAACTCTCACGTGAGTTGGTTCTTTATTTTGTAATTTTTTGATTAAAATAACTCTCATGTTGGAAACTTAACGGAAAAAGTTAACCGTGTTAGTTAGGTGTAGCCAAATGGATTCAAATGACAATTTTAATGAAATCTTTGGATGCAAATGACAACATTTTAAACTTTTGGATTCAAATGTCAATTTATATGAAATCTCAGGGACGTAAAACGTATTTAAGTCTTTATTTTATTGTATTAATATTCTTTCATTCTTGACTTTTTTTAAGCTATTCTCAAATAAGCATGATTCCAGTTCCGTAACGTATGGATTTTACTTGTTTAGATATTTATTTACGTTTTCAATATGATCGATTATTTTTAAAGATTGACACCTGTAAGTGCTTGCTACTATAAAACTGGACATTTACGACTGCTAATTTGGTCATATTGCGACCGTTTTAGTGACTAAAAGCAGGTCTTTAGATCTGTGACCGTTTTACGACCGCCCTGTTTTATGAGAAATTTACCACAAGAATTTTAATTTTAGTTTTGTTTTATTTATTTCTCCACACTTTTAACCGTTTTGGAACCCAAATAAAACAGTCACAAAATTAAAGATTGATTTACGACCAGCTTGGAAGTAGTCGCCATTTTTACGACCGTTTTGAGTTTAGACGCAATTCAGTTGCTAAACTTTAATTAACCCTTTTTTTCCGGTCACAAAAATGCGACCACTAATACTCAGTTTTATAGCAGTGAAAAATAATATCAATAAGTATCAATCACGAACGGTGACACACTACAATGACTTCTTATACGTATGATGATCTTCTGTATTAATAACTTATCAATCCTTATAATTTTGGACAAAACAAAGAAAATGCACCCCTAAATACAACAATACGAAGCTGATACAAATCTTTTAATAAATTACATTAGGCCTTTAGAAATTAAGTTACATTACGTCTTGAAAATGTTGCATTACCCTAAGATAATATTTTCACCAAATGCTGCATTGCATCATCATACGAAGTTACATTAAATCTAAAACAACCTTTTCGTTAGCAAATATAACATATTTGTCAGAAAATACTAAACTTTTTTTAAGAGGTTGTTTCTAAAATGTTGCATTAGCAGTCTCATTTTTCTAGTAATTATATATTCTACTATCAAACCCTTAATCATCTTCACCTTCGCGCGCCATTCGACTAATCGTTCGCTTTCGGTTGCATTTGGTGGTGGTGCTGTGGAGGGTTATACGCGTACCCCGGGGGCGCGGTGGGCGGATACCACCCGACACCAGTGCCGTATTGAGGGGCGGGCGGGTAGTTTGCGTAGGCCGGAGTCGTCGAAGAGTAGGGAGGCTGGTGGTACGCCGGAGGTCCTTGTTGGTTGTTGTATGCGGTGGCCGGAGGATGAGAGCTGCCGGTGGCGTCTCTTGCAGGACATACTTTGTCTCTGAATTGGTGTGAGAATGTGAATGTTCCTACAGATTTTCCCCTCATGGATTGCACCTGTGTTAAATGATCATGTGAAAGGTTAGAAAGTTAATATATAGAGTGGTAACTGTAGGAAGTATTGTGAACTTTGACTATGTAATTTGGGTATAGAGTTTTTGTAACTGCTAGTATTTTTTATGCATCGTTGGGTTTAGACGCACTGTAATCACACGTGTTGTTCATTTGATGAATTTGAATACACACCGGTGGAGGACACTTATACCAACGACGTGTCGTCACTATAGATTTTTTCAGCGTTACGGATTTTCTTAGGATTTTGACTGGTTAAAGTTCTATAGCGATAGGTTTTCGGAGGATTTTATACCTTGATCGTTTAGGATTGAAAACTTTAAAAATAAGGTGTTTTTCTAATGTAGAAAAACAATTTATTATTTTTATAATTATCAATTTACTTACTTTGAAGCCTTTAGTGGCAAATGTCGTCGCATTAAGGTCCTTGTACCGACGACCCCTATCCCGACAGCAGTTTAGATCTATTACCACGACTCTATAGCCACAAAACTTATAACGACAAAATGTTATCACTATCTGTCGAAAGCCTCAATAGCGATGAGTTATTGTAGGTAAAACCCATTGTGCCTCTTCCTTGTAGTGTAATTAAAGATAATAAAATTTTGATTTTTAGGTATAGTTTTCTAAATAAAATAATATATATGAAGGTTATTTTAAAAAATAAATGAAGCTATATTTTACCGGAAATAAGACCCTTGCATTTTTTATTTTACATTCGTTATCAAATACAATCCCGATCATATAATCATCATAAATCTACACTCGATTCACATTTGATTTTCATTAACATTTGATTTTCATTAGATTTCACTTACAATAAATTCATGTTTAAGTCACTTTGCTTATCAAGCAAAATCAATTTTGTAAGCGAAATCGAATAAAAATATATAATATATATTATGCGAATGAGATTGTCCTTGAATAATAACCTGGTAGTCGACAACATGTTCGGAACCACTGGAGTTGGTCTCAAGAAGCTCACTGACCGGAATCGACACCTCTCCGATATCGCGATCGCCGCATATCCGGTGCTGCCGGATCACAAACAGGAGGGTGGTGGTGTGGATGGCCGACTCCTCCACAGGAAACTTTATCCGGTGGTTCCATTTAGGGTTCCGCCCATGCGACGAATGCGTCTTTTTCTCGACCACCGAGTTCCCATTTAGCAACGAAACAACGACATACACCCTCATCCGAAAGAAGTACAAGAAGTTATCCAACCCACTGGCGGAGATCACCGTGATATCCAACGGCCTATAACCGTCCATGGTTTTTGTTTTCTTGACTAATGCAAACCGAATCAACTCAAATATCGCGGTAGTTCGTCGTGTTTTTCTTGATCTTTTTCATACGACACGAACCGTACAGTGGAATGCAGGTTCTGAGGCATGAAAAAGGATCAAGAAAGGGTGGTGGTGGTGGTGGATTTGGGTGGTTTGTGGTGGTGGGGGGGCGGGGCGTGGCGGTTGGAGGCGGTGGAGGTGGCGGTTGTAGGGCGGCGGAGGCGGTGGTCCGGCTGGGATTAAGGAGGAGTTGTTGTTGTGGTGCCGGAAAAAGGTTAGGGAGATATAAGAGAGATGGCTTGGAGGGTGGTGGAGAGAGGTTTAAGGGTTGCCATTGGTTTAGTTTACATGCAAATTTATAAAAAGATATAGAAAATGTTTCTTATTATACTATACATATATATATAAATAAGGTTTTATTTATTTTTCTTTGTTGTGTTGACAAAATTGTAACTCCTGTCATTGTAGCTCTGTTGTCATGCCTCTTGTCTTCGCCACACTATGCCCTTAGATCCTTCATCGACACATGTTTTTCTTATTACTTGCATTTTTCTTATTTTTCGATGTTGTATGTTCTTATATCTTTCTATGTATCGTTTTTCTCTCCAAACTGATTTTCTTCCGTTCTGGCCGTAGGAGAGTAATAAAGAGAATATATTATTTACGATTAATTATAATAATCTTTCCCTTAATTATAAGAAATAAGACATGATTTAGTTAGTTTCTTTGTAATTTTTCTTTTTATAATTTTATAAATATTTCATGGATAAGATAATATTATAGAGATTTTATAATTCTATAATCAACATTACTCCTTATATGTATTCCATGATATTATACTATAACTTAAATTCTAAGGTTGGTGGGACCAATCACCCGCACGACTTTAGTTATATATTATTTGATGAATATTTGAATATTAAAACAAGAGTTGATGGTTGGTGTAGTGGTTAAATTGTTTACTTTATCTAAAAGATAGCTAAGTTCTAATCCCTATAACCCCAAATTTTTCCTTCTTTTCTCTTGCTTCTATTGCGTTGCCTAATTTTTCCTCAAATATTTTGTTTTTAATTTCTTTGGTTTTGTTTATTACTTGTGAAAGAAAGGTCGGTGGTCTTTATCACCATCAAACACTCACCTCTCAACTTTGGAATTTTTACTTTTAATTGGTATAAATCCAAGTTACTTTAGGTTTTGACATAAATTTAGTTTGAAAACGGGTCGAGGCAATTATATATAATCTATACTTTATCACGCCGCATACGGGGCCACCACACGTGTTTTCATAAGTACGTTTTGAGTCGGTATATGTTTCGACATAAATTTGTTTGGAAAGAGTCAAATATAATACGCTTTTATTCAATGGTATAGATTTGAGTTACTCTATGTTTTGACGTAAATTTAGTTTGAAATAAGTCGGGTCAATTTATTATAAAGCTTTTACTTTTTGGATGTATTGTGAACATGCGGCTTTTATCATTAAGGTTAGGAGCGGTTTCTTTTTATTTTATTTTGTCTTTATGTAGTTTCAAATCTGTGTGTACGTGCAAGGGAGCAGTAGTTGGAGCTGAAACCACGAGCTATTTCTCTAAAGTTAACGGAGGTGAAAACAGAACAAACGACTGTTACTAAAACCGCTCCTGTCAATAGCTGCTTCAATGTAATAGCTGACATCCAATGCTTGTGAGTTTCGGATCATGAAGAAGCCTCCCTTAAAAGAGATGGTACTACCATTGATCAAATTTTCATGATTCAATTTCGGTCTTTTATACAAAGTCCACTAATTTTTTAGTTGAACATGATTACAATGCTGAAGACTGTCATAGAAACACCTGAGCAGAGTTGCTGAAAGAAAGAACAAACTTTGAATAAAAGGGCAAAGATCTTAGAACTTTAAATTATATTGCCACAGATATATAGACAAATTTTGTTAACACATAGATTCCAGAAAAAAGATATTAACAAATCAAATAGATAAGTTTTGCTCGCTTTAAAGTGTTGGTGGTGTTTCTTAAGTGAAGATTAAAGACGTTAACAAATCAAACATGAAACCATACATAAAATCCATATATATTTATATATATAAGTCACAGTCTCATTAATCTATAGCTTCCATGGGACTTATATGACCCATTGCATCAAGCTTTATTCCCCTATGCATTCATATTAGTAGTTACTAAAAGCCATACTATTAACATATATAACGTGACCTACGCGTCCATTCGGATAATGCAACGCAGGCTTTCTCCTTTAAGCATGTACTCGAACGCTTTGTTGATCTCAGAGAAACCAACACTGTGTGTTATAAACTTCTCTACTTCTAGTTCCTGCACCCGGCCACAAACATATTATCATATATCATGCGCAAAACACGACATAACATGAAAGAGCGTCTTACTCGAATGCAAAAGATATACCTTTTTCATGTACTTCTCAACAACACCAGGGATATCTGTACGCGGTTTATAGTTACCGAAGAAAGTACCCTTCAGAGTCCTCTCGTTCAGAAAGTTGATTGGAAGAGTTTTGAATTCATCATCTTTGTTCGGGACCCCAACGAGGACAGCCACACCCCAACCCTAGATAAAAATCAAGTCATAGTTATTCAAGTACTTTTCGAGATGGCAAGATGGACGGGCCGGTGATCAGGATATGGTAAAAATATGTTAGATTTGGAATATGTGATTTCTAGTATGGGTTCAAATAGTCCAGGTTTGATTGACCCACAACTAAGACCCTATCAATAGGTCTGCTATGAGTGGGACTTTACTAGTCACGTTTCTAGGTTTTCTAAAAATAATTCCAAGTGTTACTTTATTGTTATAGTAACCAAATCTTTGAATAAAAGTATCTTCTTTGGTTATATGCGTCAAAAATAGGTTTTTTTTTTAAACTTCGAACCCGTTTGACAAATTTGACCCATTTGTGATTAAAACAATCTGTGTAAACATACTCATATAACGGGTCAAAATTGCCACCTCTACGAATAATAAATAAGATGGGTTTGAAAATGCGTTACATCATGAACACATTCAAAAGCCGAAATCATAGCCCTGACATTTCCAGTGCACTCAACACTTCGGTCAACACCACCATCAGTCATCTCAGCAATGACCTAGTAAGACACAAAGAAGGTCAAAGTCAAACAGAGAATACACACACATGTTTGTATGTTTGTGTGAGTATACATATATTTTGTGCTAGAAAAAACCTCTTGGATCGATTTATCATGATCCTTTGGATTCACAAATTCAGTAACACCAAACTTCTTGGCTGTTTTTAAACAAGAACACAGCATTTTTAGAGAAATGAATGTATGTTAAGAAGCAAGTCATTTGATACTCAAAAGTCAAACATTGACCAACTAACCTTCTTCGGCCCTACTCGGATTTAGATCAACACCAATGATTCTAGAAGCCCCAGCAATGCGAGCTCCTTCAGCAGCCTGAGAAACAGAAGAAAATCAAAGTTCAAAACATTATAACTTCCATGATTTAGCTAAGTCACATGTGCAATGGAAGTAAAAACAGAAGTCAACTCACAGCAAGCCCCACAGCTCCTAGCCCAAATACAGCAACACTCATACCCTGTTTCGGTTTCGCAACATTCAGGGTTGCACCCATGCCTTCACACCCAAAACACAACAAAATATGTCAACTAACATTTGCTACGTGGCAATTTCAACCCATTTACTTATGAACAAGTTGACTTTGGTTGTGCTTAATTGCAAAAGGGTCAAATTAAATAATCAAGATATAAGGAGAGCGAGTCAAACGCATTAAAATTGGAAAGTCACCAAAAGTATCAACTAATAAAAATAACTACCAAATCGTTCAAGGAACCAAAATTTCCTGTTTATTATCTCATTTTGTCCCAAAAGAAGTCCCTTTCAAAATAGATTGTTATAATTCTCTAGTTTTAGTTCTACAAGTCAATTTTTAACTAAATTGTGCATCAATTGTACACACACGACTCATTTTGGGACTAAATGGAGTATTATCTAATACTACGGTTTTTGTCAATTTTTAACTAAATTGTGCATTAATTGTACACACGACTCATTTTGGGACTAAATGGAGTATTATCTAATACTATTGGTTTTTGTAATCATAATAAACACATTCATTAATCATTATTGAAAATGAAGTCCGTCTCAAGTTCTCAACCTAACCCGAAGCCCACGTCCATCTTGCCACTTCTAATATAGTGAACAGAAGAGCTAAAAGAAACATACTAACCAGTAGAAATTCCACAGCTAAGAACACAGACTTTATCAAGCGGAGCATCGGGGTTGATCTTAGCAACACAACCGGAATGAACAACAGTGTACTCACTAAAAGTTGAGGTCCCAAGAAAATGGTAAATCGGCTGGCCATCTTTTGAAAACCTTGCTTGTCCATCATTAATCATAACACCTCTATCTGTATTAATTCTAAGAAGATCACACATGTTACTATCTTCAGACTTGCAATGGCGGCACTCGCCACATTCTCCAGTGAATATTGGGAGGACTTTATCCCCAGGTTTCAATTCAGTCACACCCTCACCTACACTCTCTACAATTCTACATAAGAAAAAAAAACAAAAAAGAGGTGTTCAATTGATACATAATAAAGAAAAAAGGGATAATACATGTAAAGGTCACACAAGTCTACCACTTTTTTTCTTCTCTGAATAAGTTGTGCACATTACTTCATAGAAAAGCTGAGTATATATCAACTTTCTTTTGTATTTATTCTTAAAGTAAGTATTTGGTTTCATTTATACCCATTCCAAATGATGAAAATGACCATAACTTTATGGAGGGGGGAAAATGCCTTTAATGAGTTGTCACACGACATAATTATAATTATATAGATGAAACAAAATACATAATTGGATCAATGACCTCTAAAATTGCAATATATGTGTGTGAGAGATAATAGAAAAACATGAACACTTTGCTGGTCTTCACATAAATTATCCCAAAAACAAAAAGGTTCAATGAAGTTTTAGCATACCCTCCGGCTTCGTGGCCTAATATGCGAGGAAACAAGGGATTTTGTCCCTACAAAATTTACAACCATTGTTTCAGGACACAGAATCACACTGTGTCATATATTCAATAGAATAACAATATATTATTCAATTGTTGCATAAAAACATGCTACTAACGTAACAACCTGTTATCCTTTTAATAAAATATATTTTAGTAGGTTATAGAATTTAATAACACTTACAAAGGTTACTTTCCACAAACAACAAGAACAAATAGGGGTGATCAAAACATAATCAAAATACAAGTAAAATTTAGGGTTAGAAATCAAGCAATTAGTTCAGAAATGTGACAATGACCTTTAACCCCTAGGGTCAGGTTAAGATGATATGAGAAGTAAAATGAGATATTAATAACATGCAAACATGAGAAATGCAGATATGAGAAGTAAGATGAGATATTAATAACATGCAAACATGAGAAGGTTATGGTCAAGTCCCACACTCAACGAAATGCTTAAAATTGAACCGGGGTTTTCTCTATAATGAATTTCCCCTAGAGAGGTTGGGGTGCGGTCCCGATTGGAAAACGGATTCATTAGCCCAATTAAGATAACATCTGTGCTACAAAACAGGTCGCACATTTGTCGTTTATAATAAATTCATAAATGTGACCTTGGCTTCCCAGAAGTAGACATCGGTATGGCACAAGGAGGTGAAGAGGATCTTCAACCGGACCTCCATCTTCTGCGGTGGCGCCACCTCCACCTCTTCAATCACCAGCGGCTTTCCGGCCTCCCGAGCCACCGCAGCTACACACACAATCCAAAATCCCCAAATTATCGACAAATCCCCAAACAGATTCCAAAACACAACACAAAACACGTAAAATCACACACAAACAAAATTCCAATCTCCACCGCTCAACACATTCACAAATCACAAATCGCATCACCGATTCACCGTATCACGAACAGAAACAACGATTAGAACCGAAATTCGTGATCGGAAACGAAAACGACGATCGAATGACGGAAAAACAGATGTTGAACATGAAATTCGCCATGAAAACAGATAGATAGATGAAATGAGATCGTTGAAATGAGAATAAATTGAAGAAACTAGATGATTGATTGTGATGATGATGATGAAGATTACCTTTGCATCGGATTACTTCACCGGACATTGCTGTGATCTTCTCGTTGTTCTTTCGTTGATTTTGTGCGTCTGAAGAATAATAATAATAATAATCATAACAATAATATTATGATGGTGAGATGATTATATAAGTCGAAAATGGAAAACCACCGCCGTGACTGGGGGACAGATGTAAGCAAGATATTTAATCTGTAATGGTTTCTGTAGGTCGATAATATTTTATATTTGTTTTGAAAATCTTTTTATTTTTGTCTTAGATACGTTTTTACTTTTTTCCATTTTATCATTTTGTAAAGGAGTTAACTGTATTTTAAATCCTTGAGTTTTCATAAAAATTATTATTTAAATCCAAAAGTTTAAATTTTATCATTTGCATTCAAAAGTTTCACAAAAATTACCATTTAAATCCACTTAACTACTCCTAATTAACGCCGTTAAGTTTTTCCGTTAAGTTTATTAAATTATAGGTATTTTAGTCAAAACAATTACAAAATAAAAATTCAGCTCTACGTGATAAGTTTTAGTCGTTCAGTCTTCTTTAGTAATCACCATTGCGATTTTAATTTACCAAAAATGATAGGTCTGCATTTCTTTCATTTTATCAAGAATGACATCTCTGAACATCATATTATATTAAGTTATTAGATTTTAATAATCTCAATTTTTATTTATTGGTCATGATTAATCACAACTCAGAAAATATTTACAGACATCCCCAACTTTGAGCTTACAACGATCCATTACTAAGAGATTTTCGAGTTGGGATTAATCTCGGCTAATAAATAAAATTTAGGATTATTAAAATCTGATAATCCTATTATATAAATAAAATATAAGTATATCTAACAAAAAGTGATTTATTTATAACTTTATAAACACACAAAACAAGTATATATATAAATACACAAACAAGTCATATAATATAAATTATTTGAATCATAACCATAAAAGACATATTATCATAAAAATATAAAAACAATTAATAATATGACAATAAATGCCTATGAATGATAATCATAAAACATCAATTATCGTAACCATAATTAAGCTTTAAACCAAAGAAATCTATGTTTAATAAAACGGGGCAAAAATAACACGATTACTAAACCAAAATACATTAACAAGACAAAACAATAAAAGACTATTATAGACAGTGTTATAAAAGTCGCTAGGCACTAGTCGGGAGTAATCGGATTGGAATTTTGATATATAATTTTTAATTTTATATATAAATACACATATTTTCATATGTAAATTTAATAAAACAAATAAGTTCAGTTTTATATATAAATACACATATTTGGCCGGAATTTCCAAGTCTAAGCCGGAATTTCCAATTTTGGCCGGAACCCTACCGGAATTTCGTCGGAATCACAGATTTTTGGCGGATTAAGACCGCCTAGGTCCGATTTTGACCTCCGTTGACCGCCTAGCGATTAATTGTCCAATTAGCAAAAAATTACAAGGTTGTCTGATTTTCGATTAATCGCTGATTAATCGGCGATTAATCCCGATTTTTGCAACACTAATTATAGAGTTAAATTATAACTGCAATTATCAAAAGAAGCTAAACATATAAAAACTCTCACGTGAGTTGGTTCTTTATTTTATAATTTTTTGATTAAAATAACTCTCATGTTGGAAACTTAACGGAAAATGTTAATCGTGTTAGTTAAGTGTAGCCAAATGGATTCATATGGCAATTTTAGTGAAACCTTTGCATGTAAATGACAACATTTTAAACTCTTGGATTCAAATGACAATTTCTATGAAACCTCAGGGACGTAAAACGTATTTAACTCTTTTGTAAAGTATCTTTGGTATTATAATATTTTGAAAGCTGTATTTTGGTATGTGATTTTGTTTTAGTATGAAAGTATTTTCATTCAATGTGATATATTAGAAAATCTATATATAATACTAAAAAAGTAACTCAGGGGACACTTGTCACATTTCTAGGCCCCTTAAGTTTATTTTTTCCGTCTCTCTCTCCTCTTAAATAATTATTTAAATTAAGAAACTAGACTAAAGACCCGTGTAATACACGGGTTCAATCATTAAAAATTGTTTTTGATTAAAAAGATTCGTAAGTCATAAATTATTGTTAATACTTTGTATATCGATTTTTATGTTTAATTTTTTAAATCATCTATATCTAATATTAGTAGCTTTTCTTTATCAATATTTATAAGTCTAAATAATGTATAATATGAAATGAAATAAACTTATAAAAAAGAACTTTAGGTAATAAACAAATTTATTAAACATGAGACCATCCATTAATATTCGAAAACTTCTTTGTATACAAAATTTGATGTTCTTTTTGTAATTTTACCATGATTGTCTCATATTAATAATTTTAATATATGTCTACTTGTAACTTGAGCTAATGCAATATAGAGCTTAAATTGATGGCAGGGACCAAACATGCAATGATTATACAAAAGTTTGGACTATCTTTGTAATTTTTAAGTTTAGGGACCAAACATGCAATTTGATTAAACCACAGGGACCATATATGTAATTTTCTCTTTTTGTTGATAAAAAACATAAATCAGTTTCATACTTACATAAACTAAAACTAAATCAAAGTTTCATGCTTTCATAAACAAAAACATAAATAAGTCAAATTGATGTAAAAAACCAAAATACTAAAGTTTATCTTGAAATCAAAATCAAAATCAAAATCAAAATCAAAATCCTTGAATCGTAAGGACCATTTCTACTCTTACAATCGAGATTTGTATATATAAGAATTGAATTTAGACTTTGCAGAAGAGTTGTGATTTAAAACTTGAGGTGTGAATGATATTAAATAGATCAATAAAGGCATAAAAGGATCGGTAAGTTAAACTTGAAACATAACATGATTTGGGGTAAAACTATCAAAAATGCCCTTTGTAATGAGTTAAAAATAGTTTTTCTTAGAGTAAATTACAAATATCGTCCTTTAAGTATTACTAAAATTATGGATTTTGTCCTTAAAATTTGATAATTACATCGAGTGTCCTTTATTTGAAAATTTATTACGTTTTTTGTCATTTATACTAACTGAAGTTAATTTTTTCTGTTAAGTTTCTATTAAATGATATTTTTGCCCTTGTTCTTTAAAGGACGAAATATGTAATTTATACTTTTCTTCTTTCACTTTTTCAATTCTTATCTTTTTTATACAAACACATTTTAAATATTATTGATAATTAATTTTTATATTTTATAAAAAATAATTTTATTTATAGAACTTTTATTTATTATAATGTTCAGTTTAGTTATTTCCTTTTTAGTAAAATCTATAAAATTTAGAGAACTTAGAATTTTTTTAAACTAAAAACAAAAACTAACTCAAAAATTACGTGAATTAATAAAATATAATAATTAAAGCATAAACATAAACATAACTAACCATTAAACATTAAATCAAACATAACTAATTCTAATATTATTCATTTATGTCTATAAAAACAGAGCTACCACATTTTGGTTGACATCATAACGTCAAGAAGCTTCAAAGTGTTCTCCATGTTGTTTTTTAAATCATAGTATGATTTATGACATATTTCAGGTAATAAATAATTAACTATGTGTATATAATGATTATTTTTTTAGACATGGTATTTTTTTGGGTTATTGTACGTTTCATGAGATGTTAAGATGATAATTTTGGATAAGTTTGATAGTGTGGTGTTTATTAAATTTTTAATAAGTTTAAGTTGTTAAAATTTTAATTAAATAAGTTACATAACAATTATAAAGAACAAAGTAATTTAAATCCAGATAATTAAAATTTTATTTTCTGATTTTGTGGTTTTAGTTTAAGTTGATAGCATAATATTCTAAAATTTAATTGGTTTACCTTTGAACTAAAACTTCAAAATCAAAAAAAAAAAAAAGATATAATTTTAAATAACTTCGTTCCTTACAAAAAAATAATTATATGACTTATTTAATTAAAACTTTAAAGAAGTAAATTACTAAACCGAACAAATAAAAAGATTATAATAAACTAAAGTTCTATAAACAACTTTATATTTTATAAAAAAATAAAATTAATCAATCAATAATATTTAAAATAAGTTTGTATAGTTTGTATAAAAATGATGAGAATTGAAAAGGAGAAAGAAGAAAAATATAAATTACATATTTTGTCCTTTAAAGATTAAGGGTAAAAATATCATTTAATAAAAACTTAACAAAAAAAGTTAACTTCAGTTAGTGTAAAGGACATAAAACGTAACAAATTTTCAAATAAAGGACGCTCAATGTAATATCAAAGTTTAAGGACAAGATCCGTAATTTTGATAATACTTAAAGGACAATATATGTAATTTACTCTTTTTCTTATTACATCTTTTAAGCTACTTAAAAACATTTTTAAAAAATACATATTTTTAAAAAGAATTAAAAAAACAAATGTGCCTACTTTTGTGTGAAATTGAAACAAAATTATAGTGAAAGAAAATTCAAGTTTTCTATATGAAAAGACGATTTAAAATTAAGTCTGAGTGAATTAAAAAAACAAAAATAAGTTTTACAAAAAATTTTGTTTTAATTACGATATATAAATCAAATCATTTTACAATTTTATTAACCTTTACACTAGACTCATTTAATAAAGTTATTTTAATATGAAATAAATTTAACCAATACCATTATAGTGAGAAAAAACACTTTCTTAAACATCTATTTTAGTAAATAAACTTTTTATATACACTATTTAAGGAAAAAAACTCCCTTTGTAATTATAGTAATAGTTGATTTTGTTCAAATAAATTATGACTAATAATAAGGATAGATACATTTTTAGGCGGAAAATCAAAAGAATGAAGGCAAAAGAAAAGGACACGTGGCACTAAAGATGTTATTTTATTAATAAGTATAGATATTAAATAATTTTAATTCCTGTTTAGATTAATTTTTTAATAAATTAAAAAAGATGTCTTTTTATTAAAGTTATTTCTAGAAAATAATTTTTTATACAATTAAAGAAATTCTAAAACATCTAAATATTTTAAAATATAAAATATTTTAAAATTGGTATTTTTAAAAAGTAAATTTAAAATTAGGAGCTACAATAAAAAAATTTTAAAAATAACATTTTTAATACGGTTTGTTTTGAAAAAAAATATTTAACTTTTTTTGGAAAAAAAGTTTAAAAATAAAAGTTTAAAAATTGTATCGTTATTTTATTACTTATAGTTATTATTCATATGTAATTTTAATCATCTCTTATTATAGTTTATCATTTTATACTTCATAAAATTTTATTATATTTAACATTTTATTTTTTCAACCCGTATAATACACGGGTTTACTAAAGTTAGTATTAAATAAACAATAAGCAACAATTAATTAGAGATATTATGAACATTTATAACCCGATCCAACCCGATTCAACCCGATTCAATACTATATCTTTATATTTGATTACAAGGTCAAAATAATTCAAAATTGATCTAACTATTGCACTTAATTTCAGTGTGTTTTATTCAAAACTTAATTTCTTCATACTAATATTCTCAAACTCTCTCAATATCTAGCTCACGATTTGACACGTCAAAAGTATTTCTTTTAAGTCTAAAAGAAGACAGTTTTCTTTGACTGTATATTTTGCTATGACAATAAACAAAAGTCAAGGTCAATCTCTGTCAAGTGTTGGTTTATACTTGAAATAGCCTATTTTTACGCATGATCAGCTTTATGGCATCTTGTCACAAGTTAAGAGTAAAGATGGATTGAAGCTTTTAGCTTTAGATAACGAGTGTAAACCTACTAATGTTACTACAAATGTAGTTTACAAGGATGTTTTTGCTCATTTGTGACCTTATAATCAAAAGTTGTTATGTCTTATTTAATATATAACACACTTGATTTTATTTTTATTTTTATGTTATTTAATAATTAACTCTTCAAACTTTCGTGTAATACACGGGTAACTAAAGTTAGTTATAAGATATCTTATTTATATTATTAAAAGTAAAAGTTATATACATGGTTTTAATGCTCCCAAAATACAAAATAGTTGCTTTTGTGATTTTCTGTCTTTGTTGTTTCTTTGTTGTTTATAAATAACTAAGTAAAAAACTTATGTATTTACATGTTAATAAATAAAATATTTAATTAAATAGTTAGTAATTGAAAATTATAATTATAAAACGATTAATTGAAATTGCATATATGAAAGTATCTAAATAATAAGAAAATAATATTGAAAATAAAAAGAGATATATATGTAACTCGGTGAAACTAAAAGAATAATAATGTGACTTGTTTGAACTAGATAATTATCAACATAATAGTAATGATATAGTTTAATTATTACTTTTACAATATAAACTCAAATATTCATATATATTATAAACATATTTTTTAATACTATAGAAGGGTTTGATGTAGTATTGGAGATAGATTGGCTAGCTACCTATGAAGCCTTAACGTCAATCAAGTTACCGTTATGGAGACTAAGAGTGTATGATTCCGAAGGTTACATCGATGTTGATAGGTAAATAGTTTACATGAAGGGGATGTGGTGCTTACCTGGCATATGTTAAGGATACTAATGTAGAAGTCTTACAACTTCACAAGTGTTAGATGTGCTAGTTGTGTGTGACTTTCCTAATGTATTCTCGTATTTCCCGGGTAATGATCGATGCCAAAGTACTAATCAAATAAGATGTAAAATATGTGTTTCTATTCACCATAAACTAGTTAGGATAAGTAGGGTTGTCGATCTTCGTGGAATTAGTGGTTGGTGTGTCGTACTTTGATTTGTAAGAAATTGAATTAAATTAATGAATAACTAAACTATTGTCTCTTAGCTATGAAAAATGAATTTTGGAACGATTAACAAATTAACTAAGAAAACAAATTGCAAATAATGAAAATTGTTTAAAGACAATTATGAAAAATAGTAATCCACCCCGGGATTCAGGTTTTGTTTTTGGTAATTGTTTAATTCAACTTTAGTGAAAAATCCTTAACGAGAATTCTATACATGCAATGATTAAGTGGTATAGATAACGAAGACTTAACGGGTCTTAGTACATAATACCAATTGAATTAACAACCAAAACTTTGCAATCATACAGCTCGCGTAAAATTATATGACATTCAAATCAAGATTAACCAAACACAATTGTTTAAACAATCAAAACACAAGTTAAACTTAATAAAAAACTTAACGGGTTTTAAAGTTTAATCCCAACACAAATTAAATACAAACAAAAACCTAATAATACGAAACCTACTACCCGAGGTAGATCACGAGAAGATTAGCCCTTGCATCTTCGTGAATTCGGCAAAAAAATCAGATTGGAACATGCTTTGATGGATTGGAATGAGTGGAGAAAACCTCAAGAATGGCCAAAGTTCATCTCTTTTTGCTCCCAATGCAAATTAGGGTTTTTAGAATTAATAGCCCTCCTTAAATATGGTCAAAATCCGGAGAATCTGGTCAGCCCTAGCAATACGACGAAATCTACGTCCTTTAGGGATGCAAGTTACGTCATTTCTTCCATCATACGTCCTTATTGATTATCTTACGTCATGTTGGTCTTCTCTGAGCACCCGGCATAAGCTACGTCCAAGAGGACGTAACTTACGTCCTCTACACGACTTGATTCGTTCTTTGATTTTTTCTTGCTTCAAACTTCCCCTACTATTCCGACCTCTCTAAGCTCCTTAAATCTCTTCTTTTAAGCCTCTACACCTGCACTCCAATAACATAACAACATGAATGCATTCGATAATGATTGTTTATTAAAAACATATATTTAACCACTTAAAACACATCAAATCATGAATGCATAAGGTAATTAACAAATACACCCTCCTGGTATTGTTACCATACCCTTACATTTCTTAACCAACCCTAATTCTATTCTAAGGGAGAATCGTTACCTAGATGTACATTAGTCTTTTGTTAGGTACACTTTTTGATAAAACATTACTATCACAGGTTGGTTTCACTCAACGGAGTGTTTAAATTACTCCTCGACTTCTTGAACGAATTTCTCAAATGAACGAGCTCATCTGGTGTTGTTACGAACTGTAATAATAGGGGATTAAGATCTGTAACCCTTGTTTTCGTCCATTTCTCAATCGTCTCATTGTTACGAGCCATAAGATATGTGGTTACGGTCCGTAACCTTTATCTGTGTCACCCCAAGTGGCAAACGTAATGTTGTGGATTGTAGGTTCCTAGGGTTACGATCCATAACCTTCAAAATTTCATAACTATGCTCATTGGGTTATTACACCAACGCCTTGTAGGATTCCAATCACATTGATTCTACACATTGATCATTTTAAACATTTGACTAGAGATTATATCAAACACTTGTAATGCATTGTTTAAATTGCAAAATGTATGAGAGTTGGGTAACATCTAAATCAGGCTCGAAACCATTACATCTAGAACTTTGACTCAACGATGATTCCGACCATACATAGAAGTCTGAAAGTTTCATGTCGTAGTATCTTGAATTCAAATTGAACAAAAAGAACCAAAGTTTGTTAGTCTTAATATTAAATTAGATTTATTAACAATTTACAGCCAAACTATAAGTCATATAACTATGCTCTTACTTAACTAGTAAGGTGGATACTTAACTAGTAAGGTGGATGATGTTGATAAAAATTTTCACTTTATCCCCGTAAAACTTTCAACTTTACCCTTTAAATTTTTATAGTTTCAAGCTCATATATGCAGTATACAGAGCATTCACAATTCATTCCCCATCCTTATAATTACACTAAAAACTCTATTTTTTCTCCTTTTTTTCAATTAAATAATATTTTTTCATACTTTTATCATTATATTTTCTCTTTCATCCACTCACAACCACTTTTAAAATATTAAAAAATTATGAGGGTTGTACCGTGATTCTTCATATTTGGGGAATCGCGATACAATCCTCATAAATTTTCTTTTTCTTTCACTCATAAACACTTACAATCATCCCCTATAATATAAAGCACCCACTCACATAAAAATGTGGAATGGGCCGTGAGTGCTTGTATATACGCTTTTAACATATTAGTTTGTTTACTAATCATTCTTTCTTTAATAACTTTCGTTAACTGTTTTTATTATTAATTTGTGGTTGTGTTTAATTTTATTGTTTGACGTTCAGATATAATATGTGTTAAAAACATAGTTGTGTTCAAAATAGGATATTTTGTAGTACCATAGGTTATATTGACTGCTGGTACCGTGAAGCATGAAACCGATACTAATCGAATTACATTGATACCCTTATACAACTGTTTTCTATTTATATATCGATCCGTAAAATCGAGTAACCACAACTTCATATGTTCCTTTTATGCATTTACTATGTTAATGTCACTGTCACAATGCAAGTAATGAAGTTTGTAATGCCGCATCGTGCGTGCTTAATTTATA
This sequence comes from Flaveria sonorensis, assembly GCA_025506505.1. Lineage (NCBI taxonomy): Eukaryota > Viridiplantae > Streptophyta > Magnoliopsida > Asterales > Asteraceae > Flaveria > Flaveria sonorensis. The sequence continues at coordinate 3,210,691 of CM046431.1, forward strand.
GTTGTTATTAAAATCTAACTATTAAGGTTCTTTTTACAAACCATAACATTATGTCTTTTAATTCTAACCATTAATTATAAAATGCATGTAATAAAAACCCAATTATTTCTTCTCACAAATCTAGTAACTTCTAAACCTACAAACCCAATTGCGAGTCCTATTATATGAGGGAACTCATCTATGTTAACCAAGTTTGGTATATGAACCTTTGAGCTTCACCTTATTCATTCTACGAACTCTACTTCCGTTTGAGTTAGTTTAAACTCGACATAAATCAAGTTTTTAATAAGACAATCTCGAGCTGCTCACAAACAGCTCAACCTCTTTACACTTCTACTAAACACCACTACCGAATCGCCCTCGAGTCTAGGGGTGTTACAAAAATCCGAATCCGATCCGAAAATTTGAACCCGAAATATCCAAATTTTCGAATATATGAAAATTCGAATTTGGATTAGGATAGTGTTTTTCAAAAGTTTTGGATATTTAAATATCCGATTATCCGAAAACTAAAATTTTTTTTATTTTTTTTATATAATATAAGAATATTTTTATTTTAGGTTGATATTTTTTAGTGTATAATAGGACTTTTATTATATGAGTTGGTTTTTTGTATTATTTTTATAATAGCATATGTATAATTATTGCAAAAAAATATAAAAATAAAAGAACAAATGTAATAGAAAATGAATTTCAAATATCTGTATCCGAAATTCCGGATATCCAAATTTCAGATATCCAAAATTTCGGATACGTATACGGATAATGATTTCTACTATCCGAAGTTTTGGATATCCGACTTTGAACACCTAATCGAGTCATCATTGAATCCCTCTTGATCGGATGAGTTTATGGATACGAGCAAGTTATAGTGCCTCTTATATAAAAAAAACCAATGATAATTAGCTCAACTGGTTAAATTGAGGTACTCATAACATGTAAAAAAAATGTCATGGGTTCAAGTCTCATTTTGAACAAAATGCTTAGAATTAAGCCAGAGGGTTTTCTCAGCAATGAGTTTCCTCCTGAGGGGGTTGGGGGTGCGGTCCCGACCAGAAAACGGATAGGTGGGCCTGATTAAAATAACACATATCATCCGAAGTAGGGTCACACATTTGCATTCAATATATATATATATATATATATATATATATGTATATATATATATATATGTATATATATATATGTATATATGTATGTATATATATATATGTATGTATGTATGTATGTATATATATATATGTATGTATGTATGTATGTATATATATATATGTATGTATGTATGTATATAAAACATAAAGGTTTAATGTGAAAGAAATGACCTAATTCTATACACATAATCTATCATAGTCCCTTTGCTTGTTACTACTTGCTTTTTAAGCTCTTGTTTCCCTCTTCAGATTATATCGGCGACATTCGCCGTTGAAACTCGCCGGACGTCACCGCCGTGAAGCCGGAGTCATCCTTCTTTATACTCCACTGAATCCACCATTAGCAGGTTCTTCTTTCCTTCTTAATCCCCAATTTTTCCCAATTGTTTTGGCTCTTAATCAGATAATCTAATGTAAACTTTTTGAAATAGTTGTTAACTTATGGTTTCAGATCATATGCAGTATGTCTGATGAGTTAATTTGATCGTTGAGATGCACTGTGCGTCTGTGCTGTTTGATTGTTAGGGTTTCGTTTGATTCTAGGGTTTTATGAAATTTGAATCGGTGTTCTTTTAACTGGTTTGCTTGGGGGTTTGTTGGAATTGGTTTAAATCAATAGCTTAGCATGAGTTAATTAGGTGATTTCTGTGAATCATATGGTTAAGTAATTGATTTTGTGTTTTTTAGGTCATCTGCCAGTAACTGAGTGTCTTGTTATCGTCAAAAGTTCAAATTATGAACTATTTGTTTGATCCTTTTTAGAAATGGTAGTTGATTGCCATTCAGTGTCCCTGCGCGTTCAAACTTTGAGTAACGAGTGTCTGTTATGGCTAAAAGTTCGAACTTTAAGCTGTTTATTGTTTGATTTTTTTTAAAACAATGGTAATTGAACGCCATTTGGTTTCCCTGAGCGTTCAAACTTTGAGTAACTAGTGTCTGTTATGGTAAAAAGTTCTCTGAGCTGTTTATTTGTTTGATTTTTTTTAAAAACAATGGTAGTTGATCGCCATTTGGTGTCCCTGCGCGTTCAAACTTCTTGACTTACCATGATTATATGTTGAAAATAGATTCTGTATGTTGCTTTCTTTAGTTACAGGCTTGAAAAATTAAAGTTAACAAACAATGGGAGCTAAGAAAGGTGGAAAACAAGAAGATGCTGTAGAGGATATGCCACATGTTCCCTTGAAAGCCATCCTATTGGCTGACAGTTTCACCACAAAGTTCCGCCCGATCACCCTCGAGTGTCCAAAAGTACTTTTACCATTAGTCAACACGCCGATGATTGACTACACATTAGCATGGCTTGAATCTGCAGAAGTTGATGAAGTTTTCGTCTTCTGTTGTTCTCATTCTAAAAAGATAATCGACTATCTAGACAAGTCAAAGTGGGTCAACCAGCCAAATTTTTCGGTAACAACAATTGAATCCCACAATTGCATCAGTGCTGGCGATGCTTTACGTTTGATATATGAACGTAATGTGATTAATGGTGATTTCATACTCATTAGTGGTGATACAGTCAGCAACATGGCGCTGAAACAAGCACTTGATGAACACAAGGAAAGAAGACAAAAAGACAGCAATGCTGTAATGACAATGGTGATCAAACGGTCAAAGCCATCTCAAATCACCCGCCAAACACGGTTAGGAACTGATGAATTGTTTATGGCAATCGATCCCGCTACAAAACAGTTGCTATACTATGAAGATAAATCTAACGATCTCAAAGGAAATATAACTCTTGATAAAACATTTCTTGCTGAAAATCCTTCTATTTCTTTACACAATGATAAACAGGATTGTTATATTGACATTTGCTCTGAAGAAGTCCTTAGTTTATTCACCGACAATTTCGATTATCAGCATCTACGACGACACTTTGTTAAGGGTTTGCTTGTTGATGATATCATGGGTTATAAAATCTTCACTCATGAAATCCGTTCTGATTATGCTGCGAGAGTTGATAATTTCCGAAGCTATGATTCAGTAAGTAAAGATATAATTCAGAGATGGACGTATCCGTTTGTGCCAGATGTACAGTTTTCAATGAGTAATTCCACCAATCTTGAAAGACACGGGATCTATCGGGCGTCAGAAATATCACAATCCTATTCGGCTAAAATTGGTCGGTTTACATATATTGGGGAAGGAAGTAGTATTGGTGGTAGAACAGTAATTTCAAATTCGGTTATTGGGGAGGGTTGTATAATCGGGAGTAATGTCTTGATTGAAGGTTGTTATATTTGGAACAATGTTACGATAGAAGATGGTTGTAAACTAAAGCATGCGATTTTATGTGACTGGGTGGTTATGAAATCTGAGTCGGTTCTTGAACCAGGGGTGGTTTTGTCTTTTAATGTTGTTGTTGGACAAGGATTCGTGGTCCCAGCGTATTCAAAAGTTTCTTTACTCCTGCAGCCTGTCAAAGAAGACAGTGATGAGGAGCTTGAATATGCTGATAACAATACTGGAATCATACCGTTTGCTGATACCCCTGAGAATGGGTATTCAAGTAGTGAATTGGAACCATCTGATGTTGGTATAGGTGGGCGGGGTTTCATTTGGTCAATCCGTGAAGTTGACCATGAAGAAGAATGGCGCCATTCGGTTGCACAAATACCTGAATCAAAACTAATCGAGCTTACTCAAACGGCATTTGAGAATCTTGAAATCAATACTCAAGATAACAATGTTTTTCCACTACCTGATGAACAGGAATCAGGTAATGAATCTGATGATGAAATTAGAGATGAATATCAGATATTTGAAAAAGAGATTGAAGCGACTTTTTTAAGGGGTGTTCAAGAACAAGTCAAAGAAGACCATATAATCCTAGAAGTCAACTCACTTCGATTATCATACAATATGGCTCTTGAGAATTGTGCTAGTGCATTGTTTTATTCTATGATGAAATTAGCACTCGACACACCACATAACTCACCTGCAAATTTGGTAAAAAATGTAAACGACGTGATTTCACGTTGGGCGAAATTACTCAAGCCATATCTTCAAGGTATCGATGATGAAATCGAAGTGATAATGAAATTTGAAGAAATGTGTTTGGAGACTGGGAATGAGTTTGCACCGGTTTTTGTACAAGTATTGCATCTGTTGTATGATAAAGATATTATTCAAGAAGAAGCTGTTCTTAAGTGGGCTGATGAAAAAGAAGGTGCAGATGAATCTGATAAAATTTTTGTTAAACAATCAGAAAAGTTTATTCAGTGGTTGAATGAAGCATCTGAAGAAGAAGATTGAGAATTATGAAACAGGTCCTTTAGTTTAGCATATGTGCATTTTGACCGTTATATGTTATAATATCTTGATAATATATCTTTTTATTGTTTGTGCAGCGACCGATTTGATGAAGATGATCACAACCGAAGGATGTGAAGAAAGAAGCGGCTAATTATTCAACATTTCGGTTAGTGTTTCTAAAATTTCTGTTGTTGAAACCTATGTTTTTGCATAAATTTTGGTCTGTTTCATGTTGGTTTAAACATAGATCCACATTTTGGTAGAGATTTGAGAAAGATTGATAACTTATTGCTTTTGTTGGTCAAAGGGTCTTTGATTTCTACAGTGGGATTGACTTTTGTTCACACTTCTTTGCCAAAAGTATGTTGAGATCAAAGACCCTGCCTTTTATATCTGTTTAGGTCCAGCAGAGTCCTATCTGGTTAAAGATTGGGCCTTTGGGCCTGATCCTTCAATAAATTAGAAATATTTTTTAAGTTTTAGTTATTAATTAATAACTTGTATTATGAGTTATAATATTGTAATTTGTTTGATAATTTACTGTTGATGATTCTAGAGTATATAGATTAGAGACTAACAAGAGAAATAGTGTAAAAGAATAACCAGTCACACTCCTGTTAAGAGTGTTAATGGGTTGTGTTTATGAGTTGAACTCGTCTTAAGCTTGAAAATTTTCACCCAAAGACGACTCATGTATTAGCGAGTTGACACGTACACATACACAACATGTTTAACCTGATTTCTTTCTCATATCATGATTATCATTGAAAAATTATGCCAAAACACAAATGCCTCTGAAACAAGAACACAGCTAGAGAACCTGACACCAAGCCATACAAATAAACACGTCACCTTTTCGGGTGGGTTGACTCAAGAGCAGCCTACTTAGCTTAAAAATGTTCGGGGGTTTGACCCAAAACTGTCGCACGCCCGTTTAAGCTAAACTCAAAACTGTAAATTTCATGTTAGGCTCGTCTTGTGTGAAAGTTCACAACCTTACCTAGACGACCTAATAACCTTTTGACCAAATGAAGCTTTAAACGGTTGATAATGGATAAACAAGGGGCTGCTCAACAAACTCACCTTTGGAACACGGTTATGGAATGTGTCCGTGACAGGTTCCGGGTCGAGTCTGGATTGTTTGTGGGTGTTTGACTGTTTGTGCCATCTTTGGGCAGAGGTCATAGCTTGATGGATGATAGAGCATGGTGCATGCCTCATGTAGTTTTGACCAGGTATTAATGGGCTTGATCCTATTAGTTTTGAGATGGGGCATGCCAAATGCATACATTACAATATTATTATTATATATTTATATTTACGTGATTCTAGCTCTATCGTACAAAAAATATGATGGATTAAGCATCCATGTGATTTAGTTTTCTTTTCCATACCACTTTCAAGCTGTATGAGAGGTTTCTTTACATGATTAGTTGATTACAAATATTACGAGAAATTGTGAGAACCAATTTAAACTTAATTTTTTGTGCAATTTAGTATAATCCTAGAATGATAATTAAAATACAACATTATTTTGTGAATGTCATTGAGCTCATATGTGTAAGTTTATATATTTATATACTCCTCTATATACCTGGGTTAAACAAATAACATTTTAATATATTAACAACATACATATAAGGTGTAAGTTTTTATACCCTTTCTTTTCAATCAAAATTGTAAATCAGATTATGTTTTTTAGTTAGTTTCGGAAACTTTTTTCATTTTTAAAAGATATTTGATAGTTATTTATATTCATGAAATGTATTTACACAAATTAAAATAGCTATTCTTTAATATATGGTTCTAGTTGTTAATTTGATATACAAATAAAAATTGTCGAAATTGGTTAAAAAATCAAAAATAAAGGAGATGTTGACAAGTGAAAATATTGGTTTATATATTTGACATGTGGCAATGGTGTCTTAATACGTTGATAATATGTTGATAAGTGTCCAACTTATTTTATTTTATTATAATGTATATATAGAAGATTAAAAACATTTACAGATTTGTAGGTTTACTATTATTCTCTTATAATTCTAAGTTGCACATGTGTATGAAACTTATTATGAAGATGAAGGAGTGCAACTTAATTAATTAGGGAGGCAATTATTAATATATTTTTCATTTAGTTTTTAGTGATGAATTCAATATTAAGTTGGTTCTGGTGAGATCTTGCAATGTTTGTTCCTTTAATACTATGCCAAAAATATGATAACTTTCACATTTATATATAATACTAAAATAGTAACTTAATGGGACACTTGCCATATTTTTAGGCCCCCTAAGTTTATTTTTTCCGCCTCTCTCCTCTTAAATAACTACCTAAGTTAAGAAATATTAAATAATTTTAATTCGTATTTAGATTAAAGTATTTTAATAAACTAATAAATATGTCTTTTTATTAATGCTATTTCTAGAAAATAATTTTTCATAAAATAAGTTTTTTTTCTAAAACATCTAACTTTTTTTAAAATATAAAATATTTTAAAATTGGTGTTTTTTAAAAGTAAATTTTTTTATGAACTAAAAATAATTAGAATTAGAAGTTATAATAAAAAAATTAAAAATGACATTTTTAATACGGTTTGTTTTGAAAAAAAATGTTTAACTTTTTTTGGATAAAAAGTTTAAAAATTGATATCGTTATTTTATTACTTATAATTATTACTTATACGTAATTTTAATCATATTTTATTTTAGAATATCATATTATACTTTATAAATTTTTATTTTATTTAATATTTTATTTTTTCAACCTGTATAACACACGGGTTTACTAAAGTTAGTATTAAATAAATAATAATCAACAACTAATCTGAGATATTATGAACATTCATAGTCCGATTCAACCCGATTCAATACTATATCACTATATCTAATTACATGGTCAAAATAATTCAAAATTGATCTAATTATTACACATAACTTTTCAGTAAATATTATTCAAATCTTAATTTCTTAATACTAATATCCTTACACCCACTCAATATTTAGCTCACGATTTGAATGTCAAAAGGATTTCTTTTAAGTATAAAAGAAGACAGTTTCCTTTGACTGTATATTTCGCTATGACAATAAACAAAAGTTAAAGTCTATCTCTGTCGAGAGTCGGTTTGTACTTAAAAGAGTATTTTTACGCATGGTTAGCTTTATTTCATCTTGTCACAAGTTAAAAGTAAAGATGGGTTGAAACTTTTAGTTTTAGATAATGAGAGCAAACCTACTAATGTACTACAAATGTAGTTTACAATGATGTTTTTACTTATTTGTCACCTTATAATCGAAAGTTGTTATTTCTTATTTAATATATAACACGTTTGGTTTTATTTATGTTTTTATGTTATATAATAAATAACTCCCCAACTTTCGTGTAATACACGGGTAACTAAAGCTAGTATGATATATAGAATCATTCTAATGCTTGTTCCTTTAATACTATGCCAAAAATATGATAACTTTGACATATGACGTATAGAATCATTCTAGTGCCCTTTTACGTGTTAGTAAGTATTTATATTGGTCATGGAGTGTCTAGTTTAGTTTGAACCTAACAATTTAGGGTTGTTTACGTTCTGCGTTTAACAATTTTCTCATAAATTTGATAACTTTGACGTATATAGAATCATTCTAGCGCCCTTTTACATGTTAGTGAGTATTTAAATTGGTCGTGGAGCGTCTTGTTTAGTTTGAACTAGACAATTTAGGGTTGTTTATGATTTGGATTTAACAGTTTTTCGGGTCGGAATCAAACTGCTAGTAATTACCTTTAACCATTATAAATCAAAGCCAAACTATTGGAAATTAAAATCTAACCAAACTGATATTTACTGAAGTATAGTTTCATGTTTGCGTTTATTAAGCCTTTATATTTAAAAAAGATAAAATACCATCATAATAAAGATGTGATTATGTCCAATCGGTTACATAGTGTAAAATCCTAAATAAAACCAAACACCAAAGGAATAATAGTGATTAAATTGCTACACTATTCGTGACCAAGAATTGAAGAATAAAAATTTTAACTTATTGCGACTAATTGCGATTCTGACGTTTTTATCAATATCTAAATTGATTTGTGGTCTCAATTAAGCCTAGTAGCAGGTCACTAAGCCAGGTTTTACTTCAACTAAGCATAATATAAATAATAAAACATACTTGATATGAAATATCTTAAAAGTTGAAATATAGTCTAATGATATGGTCATGTATGGTTTTTTTACGACTGGCTCCAAGTATAAACCGTAAACCAAATCATGTTTTATCCATTTGAATGTGAATGTGGAGAATTGGGTTTCGGTGAACCTGGTTTGTTCTCAATATTTCTTATGGTTTGAAATAACTGGTTGAAATTTTATAAAGAGAAAACCACCTCAAAACCATACTGATGGCTAGTTTGAACAGTTTTACATTGCTAATGACGATCTATCCAAAACTTTTTACAGACTTTAAGCATGTGTTATGTATTATACCTTGTAATAAATGAGATTTGATCTTTATTTGCAAAATGTTTTCAGAATTGAACCCAAAACCTACTATAGAACTTGTTAGGTTAAAGGTTATCTAAACAGTGTCCTTTGAACCGACTGTTATCTGTTGAAGGGGTGAATTGAACCTGATGACCGGATCGGCTTTTTAATATTTAGTTATTCATTTTATCATTTCTTTTAAAATCTCATTTACTGATCCGTTTAGTCGTTTGCCATTTTAATTGTCGTATTTTACTTTATGTATACAAATACACACAAAAAACAAAGTAGTTTAGTATTTGTTTTAAATTAGTACGATTATAGTTTTAATTTTCTAATTATCTTATAATATTATTTGGTTTCTAAAACTAGTCCGACTAGTGCATGGATTTCGGTCTAATACCTAACCGGTATACCAATGATCTTTATCCCAAATGACTTAGATGACCCATGCATGACAATTATAAATGAGGAGGGCTTGGGTTTAAGTCTCACACTGAGTAAAAATACTTAGGGTTGAGCAGAATGATTTTATATTCGTGGGAAACGAACAATAGTCCCGATTAAGATAACACCTATCATCCGAAACATTTGCCGTTTAAAAAAGAAAGTATAAAATCAACCAAGGCAAGTATTTGAAATGGTCAAGAGTAGAAGATGGGTTTAAAACAATGGATTGAAAGTTCATGATGCGTTGACTAGTCAACGTACGTTGGGATGAGGACTTTGAGGAAGCTTCCATATTGACCTAATCAAACCCCTCCTAGACGGCAATTGTGGAACTATCTTCCAATGCAAATACCCTCAGATTTCAATTTAATTACAAAACTACCCAAGAAAAAGACTTCATAGTCAACACCATTATTTAATAACTTAATAATAGGGTTTACACAATGTATTAAAGTTATTATTAAATGACGCGAACATAGCAAGAAAAATTTCACACAGTTTCATTCATTTATAAGCTTGCACATTTCGTCTTTTTATTTAGCGGACGTTAATTTTGTCCGTTAAATCAGATCATGTGCTATGTATGTTAGGGTAAATTAATCATTATACCCTCTTAAATATTAAAACATTTAAAATAAATTTAAATATAAAATCACCCTCTCATATCATTGTCATTATCTTCCATCATCAACAATCACCATCATCATCCACCCTCATCATCCACAACCACCATCGTCATCCGCTATCATCCATCGCTAAATCCATCACCTTTCTTATTCAGCCATACCACAATCGTTACACCACCATCGTCACACTGTCCCTACCCCTTCTTTACAAATCTATCACCATTAATTTACAAATCCACACACCACACCATGTTCAACTCTCCCCCCCCCCCCTCCCTCTACACAGATCCATTGCCAAATCCACACACCACATCACCATCAATTCACCTACCAAATCTCCACCAAATCCATCGCCAAACCCACTAGGTCCATCATATTCACATATGTTGTTTTGTGAAAAAACATTGGTACTGAAGTCTTAAATTTACTACAACACCAAAGGACAAAAAGTGTAATTTACTCTACACTTTTAATGCAAGTTAGTATTGTTTAATACATCTTAATGTAGTTAATCTAATTTAAATCAAGTATTAGTTATGTTCAATGCTTTTTTTATTATTGGTTTTAGTCCAAATGATTTAAATATTATTATTAATAGAGAAAATTACATGAATGATCCTTATGGTTTGACTAGATTACATGTTTAGTCCTCAGACTTTAAAAATTATAAAAATTAATTTAAAATTTTATGTAGTCATTGCAAGTTTGCTTCCCAAATTTCAAAATTACAAATTTAGTATAAAATTTTACGTGATCATTGACTTTTGGTCTCTAAAAAAAATTAAATTATTCTTTCAAATTTTATAAAATGCATAAAGAGTGAATGAATTATATGTAATAGACCAAAAGTACAATGAGTACATAAAAAATTAAAATAACTTATTAATTTGTAAAATTTAAGGGTTAAAAATGCAAACTAGTTAAACCACATGAACCTTTTATGCAATTTTCTAGTATTGATATTATTTTTTGATATTATTGTTTTGAGAGAGAATAAAGGGAGGAGTGGCACATATGATAATTATGTTGAAATCTGTGGGTATAGTGGGTTGGTGGAAAGTCTAAGTCTAGACTCAAACCTTCTTATTCCATTTTTATAACCCAATTGTATCATTTGCAATTCCACTTTCATTCATTTTTCTTGTAAGATGGATAGAGAACAAGAGGAATTGCAATTTCTTGGCCTCTTTGGTATCTTCAAAGAAAGCTACAAAATCATAATCTCATGTAGAAAAATCTTTGCCCAAATAACCCTTACCCTCATCCTCCCTCTTACCTTCATCTTCCTAGCACATCTCGAGATCTCGCACTCGCTATTCAGGGACATCAAACACACCGAATTCGAGAAAGAAGTCACGCGTCCAGGCACCAAAAGATACAACAATCTCTCAGACACGTTGTCATCTGAATGGATCACCTTTTGGCTTTTCAAGATTGCATATTTCACTGTTTTTTTAATCTTATCCCTACTGTCGACAGCTGCAGTTGTCTACACAATTGCATCTGTCTACACGGGACGCGAGCTGACTTTCAAGAAAGTCATGAGCGTCGTCCCAAAAGTCTGGAAAAGACTCATGGTCACCTTCTTGTGCATGTTTGCGGCTTTCTTTGTCTACAACTTCTTAGCAGCGTTCGTCGCAGTTACTTTTTTGTTGCTTTTACCTTATAATGCATTCGGGGCCATCGTTTTATACTTGATCTTGATCATATACTTGATGGGGTTCGTGTACATGACCGTGATCTGGCAACTAGCTAGCGTGGTTTCGGTTCTAGAGAGCTCATACGGGCTTAAAGCTATGACAAAGAGCATGGATTTGATCAAAGGAAACCGCGTGGTTGCAATCGCGATTTTCTTTTTGCTAAATATGTCACTCATACTCATACACATATTATTCGGAGCATTCGTTATACACGGGAGCTCATTAGAGGCATGGAAGCGAGTAGGGTTTGGTGTTTTGTGTTTCGTACTGCTTCTGACTTTCTTTCTTTTCGGGCTCGTGATCCAAACGATACTCTATCTCGTGTGCAAGTCGTATCATCATGAAAACATCGATAAAGGCGATTTGTCGAATCATCTTGAAAGTTATCTAGGCGAATACGAGCCTCTTAACGGGAAAGATGTTCAATTACAGCAATATCGTGTTTGAATCATGTTGTAAGCAAATTTTCTCCTCTTGTAAGTATCAAAGATAATAAAAATGTTATTGTACCGATTTTCATTAGCAAAGATACAAAATTGTTTATTAAATGATGTAAAATATTATATAATTAGTAAGCATATTTAATTGATTATTATATGAGTTGAATATTATTTAATAATTCTTTATTTTTATTTTTGGTTTGGTTAGCCATCGTTATCTTCGTTGGCTCTTTGTTAAATCGAAACGTTGACGTATTAAACGAGGTTCTCCACACAAACCTAACCGCCCTATGTTGACAATTGACCTGTTTTAGATTTTAGCCAAACACCTCCATCAATCTAAATCTAAATCTAAATAAATAATATTTTTGTATAAAAAGTGACGGATTCAGAGATTTTCGTTACTAGTAATAAAAGTGATCAGGTAAAAACAGATAAGGTTACATCAAATTATATGGAGGTTAAGTTTTTTTTCTAGCCTTGTCAGTAATGTGAATGAATCGAACAAACACAAACATTTAAAGTCTTTTTCCATATTAATGTAAACATAAATAAAATTATACATGCTTGTAACAATTATAGTCTTTTTTCAATGTTGGCTAAACCTAAGTTGAGGATTTCCCCCTTGCTATTTTTGGTATTTTGGAACACTTTTTTATAATAATATTCAATATTCAATTTATTTATGGAACCGATCCTAAACTCTAAACCTTAAACTCATAACTTTTAAATAGTCGAGCACTAACCGTACACATATAAACAAAATTAAATAAATACATATAAAATGGACTAGAAAACCAACTTGATAACAAAAGATTTCTTAACTAGTCAAGGAGAAACACAACTATGTGAACTAATTTCACATAGTAGCGTGGTTACTTTTTAACCACTAACCCTTAACACAGAACCGTGTAGTTCCTCCGTACATACTTGTGCCATACAAGTCACGCACTAACCTATTATTTTCTATGTGATATACGGATACCCTTATTTACTATAGTGAAGACAACTCTTTTAACGATTTTAATGTGTTAAGATTATATACTCTTAGCTTTAAATTAGTCGCAAAAATGATTGCATTTAAAATGTAAAGAAAGATCTTATGAAAGAAATTGCAAAATGATTACTTTTGATAGAATGTGAGAATCATGAGAATTGTAAAACTTGCGAAACCACCCGTATAAGTTTCAATAAGTGATTGTAAAGCTGGACCGGACTGGACTGGACGGATGAACCGGTTAACCAGGAACCGGTTTGCTCAACGGTTGCCAAACCACTAAGGTGGTTTAACTATTTTACAAACAAGGTATTGATTAAGACTTTATGAATGGTTCAAAATTTCATTTGATATGTTCCTATTAACCCGATCATGTCATGAACTACATTTTAAAACTCTATTATGAATTATTATCAAACCAATGACACACGCCATCACCAAACTAGTGATACATCCATCATAATCATTGTGAATTGTTCTAGAGAAGAGATGTTTTCATGTAAGTCGAGCAGACATAGGTTAAAACCAAATTTATAGCCAATGTTTCGGTTTCGAGTTACAACTGGTTACGCTTCACAAACCGTTTTTTTACCTCTAGGTACAGTGGCAGAGGATAATAGCGGTGTCCTCCCTCTTTTTTTCGTCAGTAGTGTTAATTTTAGGCTAGAAATTTATTTTGCCTACATACCATGACTCACCTAGTTTCAGTGTATATTGTACCTGCGTATATCGTCTTAGTGTATGTTAGCTTGGAGCTAATCTGTTGGTGTACGCACCTTAATATGACAATCTTATTATATGCTTTACTTGTGTATGCTACTTATTATACGATATACGTCTTATTATCTATTGAAAGCTTTTAGAGTTGGGGGTCTTATTGAAAGCGGTCTCTCTGTCTCTCAGGATAGAGGAAAGACATGCCACAATCCTACCTCTCTCAGACCCTGCTTATAGTTTACTATGGTGGGACGTACTAAGTGTGTTTATTTGTTTGTTTAGTGTTAATTTTTAGACCAGTAGTGTAGATTTTTGGCCCGGTAGTATAAAGTTTTATATAAATATCAAGTTTGCCCTCTCTAAAAAAATTAATTTCACCCCGCTCACCTACGAGAGTATTCAAGCTACACTACTGTCTAGGTTACTTCAAATGGTAAAAAAATCGTGTGAATTGTTTTAATAGGCTGGGCCTGGCTTTCCCATGAATGGCCTTATATTAAAAGCCCACTCACCATAAGTTAGCCCGTTTCATAGCTTCATACATTGATCCACAAATGAAACCCAATTCTTCGTAATTTTTTTAGAGCTACATGGAGATAAAAATCTTGGCCCATGTATAGTTTTGCTTAGGGTTTGACAGCCGGACTGAACCGGAAACCAGAACCTATTGGTTGGACCGGTTCAAAAGATAAACCGGAAGTTTGGAAACTAGATACTAATGGTTGGACCGCTTTAAAAGATAAACCGGAAGTCTGGAAACCAAATACTAATGGTTGGACCGCTTTAATAGACCGTGTTACGTATTACCAATTTAAAAATTATATGTTATGAAAAATGAAAATCGAATATTAAAGATAGCCGGATAGTAAAATTTCACGTAGAAAGACTAAAGTTCATACACTGTCAATATAATTTTGTTCACCGTCAATAAGTGAATATGCTATTTGTTGAATAATTAATAATTACTAAGGTGAATACATGTATTCATCAGTAAATATTACAATTTGTGAAATCAATATAAACTACAATGTTTTACCGTACTTAACGATGACAACGAATAAAATAGTTCTTTATACATAACATGGTTGTCATTTGAACCAACTAATGACGAACCGGACTTTGGATTCAAGCATAATGCCTTGTCTTGCACGTTACTTACGATGATAAATGACAGAAATTAACGGACGATGAAAAGTACATGACGTACGATGTTATGTAAAGATTCTAAATGACAATATTTATCGGAAATTTGTTTGTATATCAATAAAATAACATGGAATAGACGAAAATGCATTGAAATAAACCAAAAACAAATAGGTGAAGAATATTATATTGGAAATATGAAAGATTAAAATAATAATAATAATAATAATAATAATAATAATAATAATAATAATAATAATAATAATAATAATAATAATAATAATAATAATAATAATAACTAGTTTGTCTGTTTATCATCAATAAACAATAATTCAAGAATATAATGTTTTGTCGTGTTTTATTATTATTTTTTCAAACAATAAAGATCGTGGATTATTAACAAGTGTTCTTATTGTGATCGGTATAATTGGGCGGTTGAAAGCAAGAGACAGGTGTATTATATTTTTTTTATAACGATAAACAACTTTAAAAAACGTTGATATGTAATAATGTAATGTCGATACATATTTATCATAATGGTGGTGAGTTATTTAATACTTATGTTGCTTAATTATAAAATACATGATGATTATAACATTTTGTAATTATATGAATGTTTGTACCTTCATTAAGCTATACGCGTGTATGCTTCGCATGAAAAAACCAATTTCTTATAAAAATATGTGTGTATATAAAGAATTTTTCTAGGTTTTGACAAATTATATTTTAGTTTGCTCTTATCAAATGAATTTTATTTTATTTTTATTATTATCAGAAAAAAATTCATACACTTTAGAGTGATTAAATGTACATAGAGTAATAAAATTTAAAGATTTAATCTAGAAATTATATTACTTCTAAAAATCTCTTAGTTATCAAACCTGGCATCTTATCTTCTACTTTTAAAAAAAAAATTTATTTAAACTTTCATGTCAATTCCTCTTAAATTTATACTTGCATCAGAATTGTTTAACAAGAAGTAACAAAAGAATTAGGAATTTGAGGATCTACACATCTTCTTGATATGAGTCGTATGGCACATAGTAACAAGTAATATAGATGTAGTTAGTCAATCGTTATATTCATTTTAGCATAGGTCTCAGGTTTGAATAATCTATATATTCTTCGCTACGTCTTTGCATTTGACTTCTCTAAAAACCACCTATCTTGCATAGGACAAGTTTCTCTAATCTCATTGGTTCCGGAGATTTTTCTACATAAAAGATAAGCTTATAATTATAAATGCTTTTAATTGTATTAATATGCCTAAACATGTGTAAATCAACCGATTAGTTATAGATAGCTACATTGGATTATATTATACAATCAAACATTATGGGTTACATCAACACAACATGTAGGTTTCTCGTCAAAATCTATGGCCATTTAACATTTTTGTCTCATGATGAATATTATAATATTCTAGAGTTCTTTACAAAGTAAGAGTCCCTTCAAGGAATAACTTTGCTTTATAAATTTAGCCCAAAATACATCCATTCATCTCCACATCTCCCCACTCTATTCCCAACACTTTGTATGTTAATCCATGGATAAAGATCAAGAAGAGATGCAAAATGTAGGCTTCTTTGGGCTCTACAAAGAATCTATTAAAACCATCTTCTCATGGAAGAAAATTTTTGCTCAAATCACCTTAACTTTCATCCTACCACTCTCTTTTATCTTCTTGGCTCACATTATCATCTCTAACATAATCGATTGGCGTATTGAGCACTATGCGAGATATGAAAACAGTCGCTATTATTATCGTCGTGAAACCTCTACATGGATTCGTTATTGGATCTTTAAGTTTGTGTATTTAACCCTCCTCTTCCTCTTCTCTCTCCTCTCCACCGCCGCCATCGTTTACACCATAGCCACGGCGTACACAGGTGGTGATGTGGCATTCAAGAAAGTCTTGAAAATTGTACCTAGGGTTTGGAAAAGACTTGCTTTGACTTTCTTATGGACTTACTTTGCCTTCTTTATCTACAACGTGGTGGCTGGCGTAGTGGCTGGCATTTGGGCAACCACCATGTCATCCACCACATTTGGTTATGTCGTGTTTTGGGTGTTGTTTATACTATATTGCATTGGTTTTATCTATATAACAGTAATCTGGCAGCTTGCTAGTGTGGTTACTATTTTGGAAAGCTCATATGGATTAAAAGCAATGATGAAAGGAAATAGTCTTATTAAAGGGAAGAAGTTGTTATCGTGGTTCGTATTCTTCATCTTATATTGCTTCTTTGCGGGTATATTGATCTTATTCTACGTGTTCACGTGGAACTTTACGTTTTTCTCCATAATCATCGGACTCGTATGTCTTTTCCTACTAATGAACTTGTTTCTGGTCGGGTATGTGGCTCAAACGATGCTTTACCTTGTCTGCAAGTCATATCATTGTGAACCCATCGATAAGGTTGGATTGTCGACTCAACTAGGAAATTATCTCGAGCCCGTTTTCAAGCCAAACAAAGATGTTGAGCTAGGGCATACGCATCCTCATCCTCAAGTTCAAGTTTGATATGGCTTTCTACTTTCACTTGGTTGTTTCCTTTTATGTTCTAATCAATGGTGAAAAATGTATTTGTATGATGTAAGATTGAAATGAATATACTATATATATATTTAGTTGAAATACATCCATGAATTGGGATAGTCTATTTAGAAAAGTAAAACATTAATATTCATTTGATGACATTAAATTCAATGAGTAGGAGGAATTCGAATTCCGCTAATTCGTCCGTAGGTCATGGATCTACCAACGATATAGTGTCACATCATCGGCATCAGCATCTACTAGCCATGAGAATATAGCCATTTTGGTATTTATTAGTATTGTTCTTTTATTTGTGTGTGTTGCTTTTAATTTGTTAATATTAATTTTAAAGGATAAAATAATAATAAATTGGTAGTGTGACGTTTAATGTATTAAAACGGTGGTGTGCTGAGGTGACACTAAATTAATGTGCTAGGGATTAATAGTGCGGGCTCAGGCTCGACTCCTTTAATAACCAAGCTGCGCCGTGTCGGCTCGTTTATTTCAACTAGCTCAAACTGAGGGCTCGAGCTCGACTCGTATACATATGAGTCAAGCGAAGCTGCTCATGAGCCAATTTGGTTGCCTTAAAAGTATTTTATTAACTATGATTATCTTTTATATTTTTTGACTTAAGTTTTTTTATTAAAAACATTAAATAATCATATATGTTTATAGTCTATTTAAATATCATAACATACATTTGGTTTATGATTTATAAAGATTATAATTTGGGCTTTAATTTAATGAGACAACGAGCAAGCCAACAGGACACCTAACGAGCAAACTACAAGCCAAGCAAACCTTGGCTCCAAATCACTTGTTTACAAATGGCACCGTGCCACCTCGGCTCGTTTATAAACGAGCAAATTTCAAACGAGCTACAAAACACAAGCTTTCTAAACAACCGCATTAGACAAGGCCCTTCGCCAATCTTAATTCAGATAGTAGGTGCATCACATGTAAAATATTAGATATTAAAAGGGAATACCCTCAAAAGTGCTCATCTAAACTTTCTTTAAAAAGATAATAACTTTCGATGAAGAGATCAAACCGATCAAATATCTATTTGCAAACATTAGAATCCAACATGCGGAACTGAAAGAAGTTTAATAAAGCTTAACATCTTAAATCATCCAACAACACATCATAGTAAAGTAGTAAAACATGTTTCAAGCATTCAAAGCCAGATTTCTACCATGATCCCTCGGCACCAACAGTTGGGTTCTGAAAAGCAGCGAAATTCCAAAAAGTCTTCAAAGAGTATGGTTCAGAAATAGTCAACCCTTCCTCTGTGATCTTCGCTATCTGTGATTTCAAATGTTAGTGTCGAAAATACGTCTAACACTGATTTAGATAAAATAACATGAAGGATAACATGTAAATGTGGCATGATGGACCGATCAGACAGATTGGGTAATGGGTCAAAGTGAGTTCTGGTTGAGCAACTTGTTTATATTACCAGTTGAAAAGAGCCAGGTTGGGTTGGATTGACTGGCACAGTGTCCTTTTTAAATTTTTAGCAAGTATAAATGAGCAGGTCATTATAGTGAAATAACAAGAACCATTGATTTTTATTCATTAAAGGCTATGATTTAGTTTATTAGTTTTCTCAATTTCTCTTAGTTTACAAACAAACTCTTCCCTATAAAAGAATAACTTAAGATAGAAAATAGTATTAGTTCAGTGATAAACTTTTGAACAGGTCACTTTTGGTACTGGTTGAAACAGGATCGGTTACTAGATATAAATGTGTTACTTATGATTAAAAAAACTATATTATTGTGATAATAAACTAGCTTTTGATATAAAAAGTTAGGATGTTGTATGCATTAGAAATAGACTTCGGATGACTTCAGACCTGTGACCCATTGCTCTTTATCTAATTTTTCAATCTGCCACTTCAAGATAAAACAAGATCAAAACAGCGACCCCTTCATATTGAAAGGGTAAATGGGTGGTGTTTCATCTCAAGTGAGTACAGAAGGTTGTCACTTAGAGCTGTTATGGATAAAACACAACCCAAACATGTCAAATGGGTTGTGTTTTACCTTAACTGGTACACAAAGTTGTTAACACCTGACTGTTTGAGATTAAACGTGAACCCAAACGGGCCGATAGAGGCAATGTATGCATTCACACCTGAAGCTTGTTGACAGCAGATCTATCACGATACAAAAGGTTACGCATGCATTTCTCCAGTAACTTGACCCCCTCCTCAAAAGTCAAATCCTCCTTCCATTCTTCACGAAGAATCGGGCGGGCCAGGTGGTTACCAAACCCAGTAGCAACATGATCGTCCTCAAAGTGCACACCAATCATGCTAACCTGCACACAATTACCAGATAATATGAAATGTAAGCAATGTCAATGTTCCAATTTGAGAAAAAATCAGTTCTTGCGAAACTATCAGAATGATCCGTAAAAACAAAACCAATAAAAAAAAAGAAGCAAAACAGGTCATTTGTGGTATGGATTGGATCGGGCTGATATGATTTGTTTTGTTTAATAAATATTATTATAAATCTACAATAATAAACTAGTACAACAAAAAACTCATGATGAAGAATAAGTTCTTGTGAATTTATGAGATAAACCAGGAAACAGTGAAACCAAAAAAAAAAAAAAAAACAAGCCCAACAGGTGAAATTGGTTAAGGGCCAGGTTGGGTTAATCTGAATCATTTTGTCCAATTTTTTATAGACATTACAAATAATTTGTGTTTTATATAAGTTACAAAGAATAGTACAAGGATAAACTAATTTCTTGTATAAGTGAATTAGTAGGATGTTTACATTAACAATACAGTTTGAGAATTACTTCGTTTCCAGCTTCTTTTTTAGCTACATTTATTGTTTTTACCCATTTAAACTAGATGTAATCATGTCTAAAATCCAAATAGCCTCGTCAGGTGCGGTTTCTCACACCTTTCCACTAGAAAAGTGATACAAAAAAGGTCAAGAAATAAAACGGTCCAACTTACAGATCCTAGTATTCTTCCCGTTTTTTACTCCACCAATTACGAGTGAATTCCATAATGGGTCAAACTTGTTTCGACGATTGTACATCACTCGGGTTAGATAATTGTGCACCTCTTTAGGACCAAGTGAGTTCCCATCATCCCACATCTTGTCATGCAAGCTGTGTAAAGCAGCAGTAAGTGGTGGTCAGAACTTGCTATAAATTTTATAAAGAACATTAACCAAATTAGCTGGTTTCAAACTATAGTTTGTCGAAATCACCAAATATGCTTACATAGTTCATCAAGGTAACGTAAAATCTCTTGAAAATCACTGATTTCTCCACTTGCACCAATGAGAGAGTGTTTGCCCACTTGCTTCAACCGCTCCACACTCTTATAGCGTATAGTGGATCCATAAGACCCTAATGAAGGCAAAGATTAGATGAATTGATAATTCAATTTTTTAGAAATAAGTTGATAATTAAGTATAGTTAATGACCATATCCTTTTCTTTTGGTTGTCTGTAACATGAAATTATTTCCATTATATGACCCATACACTACACATGTTCATACAATACAAACTTATTTATCACCATGAATATGTTGCCATGGGTTAAAAAGATGTTATATATGCATTGAATTAGCAATCCTAGGTTCATTCATCATGTATTCGTCTTTACAGTCAATGAATTTAATTAATTAATAACAAGATATCTAACCTCCCATGTCAGCAGCCATGAGAATACCATCCTTGTATTTGATCCCAATCACAGATGTACCTGTAACATATGGGTACCTGTTTCAAAATAAGAATCGATTATAAACATTATGATATATGCCATTCCCATTACAGCAAAAAAACTAAGATATTATATTATTTGCATAAGACAGTACAAATAGAGGAATATACTTACTGAGTCCTTTGTGAATCTCCTTCTGAGCTCAATAAACTACTTTCATTTTGAGAATAAACCATATCTGCAAACACTACATTTATACAGAGCACGAAAAAAAGCTATCAATAAAATAATAGTAAATAAAGATATTGCAATCAACTGACAACACTCACTGCCATTCTCAGATTCTTTTCTTGGAAAAAAAAAATCATTCCGACCTGGATTTTTTTTTCTTTTAGGGTGTTTTCCCATTTACCACATTCACACACTGTACGGACTTTGAACATTAACAGATTTCAAAGATCAAAATTGATAGATAAAATGCATATTTACGTCAACTCCCTTATAATGAGTCTACACATAGACTCCTTATGGTCTGCGAGAAAAAGGACTTGCAACATATATTTCTGATTCTAGTATTGTATCCTTGTATATAGTTGGGGGCAAATTTACATAGTATAGGATCAACACATCTAAATAAGCCATACTTTCAAATTCAACAACCACAGTTTTTGAATTTACAATTTGCGTGTTCAGTAATTACCAGGTATAAATATAGGAATTCAAGTTGTTGCTACTTGTCTTCTTGAAATCATAAATCAAAACAAGACCCATTTTACATATTCATTTTCTTGGCAATAGTCAATAGAAAAAGAAACGGCCGTCTAAATAGATGATGCAATCATAGTGGAATCATTAAGATTAACTTAAAGAACACTAATAACAACCTTCAAATCACTATTATACAGAACAGCTAGCTAAAAGAAAGGGGGAAACCTAGGTATCAAACATCTATGGGTTTACACAAACATACACTAATCCATAAAGACTTAAGACTACAAGATGACTGCTTAATAGAAAAATGCACGAACATATTAACCCCAGAGACATCATACTAAAGAAAGTTAATCAAACGAAACGATGAAAGGCGAAAGACTTCATTCCGATTCCTAATCACATCCTTTCTGTTCGAAATACTGTAAACCTAGAAATCTAGAACGCAAGCAAGAACTCTTTGACAATCAACCACCAAGGCTTACAATCAAGCATACACATCAATCAAATTCAACCTACATCTCACGAAACTTCACACACCAACATCGAAACTCATAACCAACAACGAACGAACAAATAACATTACAAAAGAGAAGGAATTAGGGCAAATTACTGAAGAAGAAGATGATGAATACATACAATTAGAGGTTTTACAAGTGCACAAGTGTTGTTGAGAGAGATGGAGGTTTCACCTGTGGTGTAACAATGGCGGATCGAAGCTTTTGGTGTGATGGCTGAAAATGAGAAGTTATTTGCAGGTTTAATTCTTCTCCAAGCAAGTGTTCAAAGTTTTAATTTTTGTAATTTGACCCCATATACTTCCACTTTTTGTATTGCTGATCATAATAGTTTTTTTATGACGTCAACCCAAGAATCATTCAAGTGGATGATTTTGTTAGACCACCTAAGGGTTAATTGAGCGGGTGTTAGACTATCCATTATGTTGACTTAGCTCAACCTATTTTTTTTCTTAAAAACTAATTGGATAGAGTTATTGTAAAACATAAGAAAAAATTAAAAGGGCGAAAAAGATTATTATCCATTAAATTAGATTCAATTGTTAAGAAAATTCGATTGCATAATGGAAAAAATTGAAACTTTGGATCCAACAGCCGAGGGTATTTTAGTCTTAATCACATTTTTAAGTTCTATATTTTTTTAAACGTTCGTAACTTTTACATACAATATATTTTTTTTGTAAATTACACCATAGAACAAACGTTTTTAATCTTTAAAACGCCTATAATTTTGATACATAAAAAACGAAATTTTTTTCACGTTATTCCAGCTCATTGTGTAATATTCATCAGCTAATTGTGTAATATCAGGTTATTGTGTAATAATTATAATATCATTTGATCATTTTTTTTATGCATTGTGTTTTCTGAAAATAATGATTTTCAAATATAACAATACTAAAAATGTAATTTTTTTTACGTTTTTCCAATTCATTATGTAATCCTGATCATGTTATTGTGTAATTCTCATCAAACAGCTCAGTGTGTTTATTGCTAATCATTGAGTCTGGTGCTAGTCATTGTGTGTGTCTAATGTTAACCATTGTGTTTTTCAAAATGGTGATTTTTAAATAACACAATCCTGAAAATGTAATTTTTTTTATGTTTTTCTAGTTCATTGTGTAATCTTGATCAAGTTATTGTGTAAATTTCGTCAAGCAGCTCGTTGTATCTGTTGCTAATTATTGAGTCTAGTGTTGGTCATTGTGTTACCCATTGTGTCTAATGTTAACGATTTGAAAAAGTTACATTTTCAACAAATAATCAGCATTAGACACAATGGGTAACACAATAATCATAATAGACTCAATAATTAGCAATATACACAATGAGCTGCTTGACGAGAATTAAATAATGACATGATCAGATTACACAATGCACTGAAAAAAACGTAAAAAAAATACATTTCTCATTATTATTATTTGAAATCACAATATTAAGAAACACAATGCATAACACAATGGTCAACATTAGACACAATGGGTAACATAATGACTACCACTATACTCGATAATTAGCAATAGACACAATGAGCTGCTTGATGAGAATTACACAATGAATAAAAACGTAAAAAATTACATTTTCATCATTGTTTATTTGAAAATCATCATTTTAAAAAATAAATGCATAACCAACAGTCAACTTTAGACATAATTTGTAACACAATAACCAACACTAGACTCGATAATTAGCAATAGACATAATGAGTTGCTTGATGAGGATTACATAATGACATGATCAGAATTAACAATGAACTGAAAAAAAAGTAAAAAAAAAAGTTACATTTTCGCATTGTGTTATTTGAAAATTATAATTTTAAAAAACACAATGGTTAACATTACACACTAGCACTAGACTTGATGATTAGCAATAGACGCAATGAGTTACTTGATGAGTGTTACATAATGAGTTGATTAGGATTACACAATGAGTTGAAAAACGTAAAAAAATTATATTTTCAGTATTGTGTTATTTGAAAATCATCATTTTAAAAACACAATGTATAACAAAATGGTTATCATTAGCCAAAATGAAATGATGAATATCATAATGAACTGATATTACATAATGACCTGATATTACACAATAAGCTGACGAATACTACAATATGAGCTAAACTAACGTAAAAATATACTTCGTTTTTTATGTATCAAAATTATATGCGTTTTAAAGATTAAAAAACGATCGTTTTTATGGTGTAATTTTTTTTAAAAAATAATATTGTATGTAAAAGTTACGAGGGTTTAAGAAAAGGTGAAACTTAAAAATGTGATTAAAACTAAAATACCCTTGGTTTATCATTTAAAGTTTCGGTTATTTACTATTATGTCATTGAAACTTTTTAGCACGTGTATTTAAGATCTAATGGATAATAATATTTTTATTTTTTTATATTTTTCTTCCTTTATAGAATAACCTCACCTTAAAAATTATCATTTCTATCATTATTACTATTTAAAAAAACCCAACAGCTAAGCGGCCACAACTTCATGAGTTTTCCAAGTTCTTGCGATTCTTGATTTTCACTCCTTTTCTTTAATAATTTAAATTTGCTTTCATGAACACTATATTGGGCCTAATATGTGACTTTTGGTCCATCCAACATGGCCCATTACTCCATTAATTACTCCATTAGTTTAGCTCATCTTCGAATAATATTTTGCCTTCTTCCAACTTCCAAGTTCCAACATAAGTAAAAATAAGTTTTAAAATAAAAGTTGAGTAAATTACCATTTGTATCCCTGATATTTTCCCATTGTAACCTTTGTATCCCTACAGTTTCAAAGTCTCGATTTGGCCCCTAATGTATCATTTTGTTTCCGTTTGAATCCAAATGACTAACTCTATTAAATTTCCAGTTAACTCTATGTGAAAATGACTAAATTGCTCTTAAGAATAAAAAAAAAAAAAACTTTATGGGACTACCAACATCATCTTCTTCTCATTTGACCCCATAAATTCTTCTCTATCTCTTATTTGACACCGTAAATTCTCTCTCTCTCTCAAACATCATCTTCTTCTATTTGGGACTTCAAACTTTACCAATGATCTCCCATTTCATACTTTCGATTCAATCAAAACCCTCATCAAATTCAACTCAATCTGATTCCACTTTTCACTAAAATCACATCATCATCTTCATCATCATTATCATAATCATCATCATCAACTTTCCAGTAGTCTGCCTTAGCGGTTTCTACTCGGTGGAATTCCAATCGGAGAGTTAAATTACCGAATACTTACTTCTGAATGTACGGAAATGGAAGGATTTGGTAGTAGCGGTGGCAGATGCGGCAGAATTTCGATGGCGAATAGCAGCGTTAGTGGTAGCAGTCGACCACCACCGCACTGCGCGGGCGAGGAGAGTGTTGCCACCAAGAAGTGAGACTGGGCAACTGGCTGTCAGTCACAACAGTGTTAGAAAGATTCACAGGCGTGAGTCTCTTCAAACGACATCGTTCGTTTAGATCAACATTCCGCTCACCGCTTTAGAACAACGGTTGACGGTAATCCGTTTTATTTATAGATTACTTGAAATCACTTATGTGGAATGATTGAACTTGAGATAACTACTGGTGTAGATTTTAGGGATCTTTGTATGCATTAGATCGAGAGATTGCTTAAGAGATTTGGAGGTGATGGTGGTGTGTTGCAGAAGTGAACTTTCGGGGGTCAAATGGAGAGATAAGAGAGTGTGTTTGTATGTATGTTTATGTTTGAGAGAGAGAGAGAGAGAGATATTTATGGGGTCAAATGAGAAGAGATGATTGGTGGTTCTATAAAAAAATTTATTTTTTATTCTTAAGGAAAATTAGTCATTTCCACAAAAAGTTACTGAAAAATTTAACGAAGTTAGTCATTTGGATTCAAACGGGAACAAAAATAAAACATTAGGTGGCAATCGATACTTTAAAACTACAGGATACAAGTGGTTAAATAATAAAACATCAGGGATGCAAATGGTATTTACTCTAAAAACTTATATCTTTAAATAATAGTAAATTACCATTTGCATTCCTGACGTTTGCGCATTTTAACCACTGCATCCCTGCAGTCTAAAAGTCATTCACCCACTGACGTTTCATTTTATTCCATTTGAGTCTAAATGACTGACACCGTTAGTTTTCATGTTAAGTTATTGTTAAAAACTAAACTACCCCTCATCACCACCATGACAATTGTCCATCATCACCTTCACAGCCCTTATCACCACACCACACAATTTCCCATCACCACCATAACAGTCACCATCACAACCTTCGCAGCCCCCATCACCACCTTCGCAGCCACCCTCACCACCGCTGTAGTCCCCATCATCCCATCGTAGTCCCCATCACCACCTCCACAGCCCCATCACCACCACCGTAGCCCCTCACCACCACCACAGCCCCCATCACCACCCTTTTAGCCACCATCACCACCACCGTAGCCCCCATCCACCTTCACAACCACCCCTCACCATCAACACCTTCACAGCCACCCACCACCACCTTCACAGCAACCCTCACCATCACCACTACACCCACCATCACCGTAGCCCCCACCACCACCGCAGCCCCATCACCACCCACCGCAGCTACCCATCACCACCTTCACAGCCACCCATCACCATCACCACCAGCCACCTATCACCACCACCGCAGCCCCCATCACCACCACTACCGCAGACACCTATCACCACAACCGTAGCACTATCACCACCACTGCAGACCCCATCACACCACCCATCACCACCACCAAAACCCCTATCTCCACACCATAGCCGCCCATCACTACTAGATCTACGATTTTTGCCAAAACACCCTTGGCCGCCACGTTTCACCCTTTCACCACGATCTACTTATCTAGAACATCAGTTTCACATCTTGGTGGTTGTGGAGTACTGATAAAACACACACACGAAGAAAGAAGAGAAAGGATTGGCAGTGGTGGTGCGGCGACGTCAGCGTGGGTGGCGACGCGGTGGTGCGGCGACTGCGGTGATTGCTGTGTAATGGTGTTGGACATAGATAGGGAGAAGAGAGAGAGAGATAGGAGAGAAGATAAAGGGTGGGGTGTGATAGGGGTATTTTATCTAATAAATAAGGGTATTTTTATTATTTTATAAAATTACGGAAAAATCTAACGGCTTTAGTGTGTTGGACTCAAATGAAAATAAAAATGAACGTCAGGGGCGGATGACATTTTGAAACTACAGGATGCAAGTGGTTAAAATGAGCAAATGTCAGGGATGTAAATGGTAATTTACTTTTAAATAAAATTAATTATAACTGTTTATAATAAAACTAAAGTAAATTACTCTAGTAAATTAATTGATCTTTACAACAAGTTGATCAGTTGGTAATGAAGTAGATGAAAAGAATTTCAACCAAACAAATAGCAAATTTATCCTCCTATCTCACAACTATTCTTTTTTTTAATTCTTCATGATTGTCGATTCTTTTTATATCCACATGATTTCGATAGATCTTGCACACATGAGAGATCCACCCAAACAATAAACTCACAACGTACCCTTGTAATTCCATTCATGTGAATTAATTCAAGGAAATTAGAAGCATCGAAGGCGTCCAGAGGTGCGAATCATGATTGGCAAACCTATTTGTAGATTACCATGATTTAAGGGGTTAGAATCATGAAAAAGAAAAGAAGATGGGACTAAAATAGAAAACAAAATCAAATATTTAAAGGGGGTGTGCAAAATAACTAAAATGTAAGCATTGAGTAACTTTAACAAAAAAATGGACATTCTTAGCATTAAGGAGTGAAATAACAAAATATTAAATTACCCAAACCACAGGAACCAAAAGCATAGTTTCCTTAAGTTTTATTCTAGAAAAAAAATCATTAACAGATTAAGAATAATAAACTTTTTAATAGAATGATTAAGAGTTCGTATAATAAACCAGACAAATGAACTAATCGGTTTTGAGTAACGGAAAAGGATAACAACATATTCTTAATCACTTATATGACATCCGGTAATTTTCCGTTACCAAACTCCGTTAGTTCCGTTAGGTCTTGCATACACGTGTCTGAGCACACACTAGTTGTCGTTGAACGTGGTGACTTAATAATAATTAATAATGATAAACAGATAATTATTTAACTAATAATGTTGGTTATTATTGTGCTTATGCGATTTAAATATTATTTGTGAATTTTATCGCGTAACTTGGAAACGTGTGTATTTAGTTCGTGTATTTTGTGACTGGTGAAAATAATGCATATGATTGTTATTGTTGGTTAATAATGTTTGTATTATTAAGTTACAACTATGTAAAAGGTTTTTAAAAGATTAATTTTTATAAAATATAACAAAGGGGGTTAAGTGTAATTACCTAAAACTAAAACTTAACAAAAATAAAAACAAAACAACCCAACCCTAATCCCCCACACCCTTGCGGCCGCGCTTCCCCTCTCCTTATCGATTTCGAACCTACAACCACAAGAAAGCATCGATTTTGATCAAATACAAAGATTACAACACGGTTAGAAACTTCAATTCCTAGCCAATACGTGATTAAAGGTTAGTTTTTAATAGTTTTTTTTCATGGTTTTATGGTTGGGCCGAAACCCTAGTCGATTTGGATGAATGGATGTCGAATTCTTGGGTGTTTGATGATTATGTGATGTTAGTTAGATTGTGTTGATGCTAGTTTACGTAGATTGTACAAGAAATTCATGATTTTGTTGCGTTGTTCATACGTTAATTATAGTAACTTTATTGCATGAAGTTGGTGATTTGATGATGAGTTGATGATGATATGGTGTTTATGATGTTGTATGAATGTTAGAATGATGATTATGCTAGAAATCCAAGAATTGATCTGTAGTTCATGTCTTGCCTTAAGTAAAAACTTTTTGATTATGGGAATTATGAATTATGATGGTTTGGTGGTGTGAAATATCTAGATGATAGCATGAGCTTGAATTGGTATATTGTTAATGAATTCATGAAGTATTGGTTGTTAGTTAGATTTTGGGATGTACTTTCCCAAAAGGAAAACTTTAATTGTATAGAATCTTGGATATGTTGAATTGGGCATGTTTTGTAACGTTAGGATCATGTTAGTATGTTCATTGATGGTGTCTAATGTGGTGGAATGGATTAGTTGGGTTATATTGATGCTTGTTTGGTTATTTGAGATTTGATCTCTTAGTGGGTATACATGATGATGGATTATGTGGGTTATGATAGGATCTTGTTGGAATTGTAATAGATCATTGTTGGATATTTTGGTTGGCATGAATCTTGCTGAATAATGTAATGGTGATTGTCATACACGCGTGCGAATCTGAGGCCCCTACTTAGTAGGATTGACAGGGTTTAGGGTTTGAAGTCGTGAGTGGTTTCACATGGCATGTTGTGCATGATTAGACTCTGTGTATAATGTATTAATGGTGATGAATTTCAATTGTGTGGAGCATGATGATTACTTGAGATTCGCATGACTTGTCTGATAATCTAAAGTATGATGATCTAGGTAGAACAAGTGGTTGATGAAATGACATACGTGAACAACTCGTATGATAACCATGTATGATGAACTGTTATGCTTGATTAATGGAATTTCAATTAATATGTCCACCACGGGTCAACTGGGTCAAACGTGTCTTGTTTTTTAAAACCTTTAGTCAATGTGTCTATTGAGCACTTAGGGTTGTTATGGTTCTGTGTACACGTACTCATGTACTTGCGTGTTCTAGGTAAGCTCTGAGGTTGTCTGTTCTCTCTTTCAAGTTAAGCTCTTAAGTTCTTTCTGTGCACACCAGGTGAGTTCATGCCCCACTCTTTTTCATACTCTCTTTTGGGGAGATAGCATATTGGTTTTACAAACGCTTTATTAATATGAGTTGTGTATAGTATGATATAGTGTTGAATACCATGAAAGTCATCACACTTTCGATTGTTAATAATGTTAATTAGCGGGAAAACTTGGGTAGTACTACTGGGTCTGACGAACCCCACCTGTGCGACTCGAGTCAACGGGTGCAATTTTGTCCTAACACAACATCGTCACGTCACGACCTGGTAAGTCTGCGTGATGGAGGCAACAAACGAAACACAGTCAGCTTCAATCGCGAAATCACTATGAATATTACTTGTGAATATAGATTAGCTATCTATTTAGATGCACCTCTTATATTTTGCAATTATTACTGATTTATTATTAACGCAAACTCTTGAACTCACCAACCATTGTGTTGACTCTTTTTGTATGCTATTCTTAGGTTGAGGTTACCGTTGCCTAGGAGCAATGCACGGGTCAGCATCATTGTAGTTGTTAGCATGATTGAAACTTTGTATTTGGTTTGATTGTTAACATTTAAGTCTTTGTTGGTACTACTTTGGGCGCGTGTGTTTGCGTATCTTACATTATGTTACTTTACTTTGGTTTTTCTGGTTTATTAAACGCTTCCGCATTATTCAAAGTTAAACTCTGTCTTTGGGTGTTTGTTCATATAGTCATTCTGAGTAACTAATGACTGAGATCCTGTATGTCACACGCCTTGCGGTAAAACCCCGCACACGGATTTTGAGGGTGTGACAACTTATGTTTACTAGCTAGCCAAGCTAGTTAAACCTAAAAACTTTTCACCGTCGTTTCGGTTCGGTTCGGTTATCAACTAATATACCTAACACAAATAAACTAATGAATTTTAAGTAAACTAGATTAAACCGGTGAAAAACACAAATACGTATCCCTTCTTTTATGTGCTGACCGTTTACCAAACAGTTAGTAGACCATCGATCCGGTTTTTAAACATTACTGTTAAGTATTCATGATGTATAATTATAAAAGGAAGGTAGAGAGAGGATGAGACACACACTAGTGTGCATGTTAGCTTGTATAAAATATATTTAATTTATAACGCCGTGCCTTCACAAATTGTTAAACTTTAGATGCATGTTAATGCGAAGATAAGAGCAATAATATAAGTTTATTTATTATTTTTTTCTAACATCATAAGTTTATTTATTTGTTATATCTTTATAGCATAAGGTCTAGCACGTAGATCCGACGGACTTTAATTTTGCTTTTTATCTTTATCGTCCAATTCACATGTCAATTCCTTTTCTTCTTTAAACATGGGACCGATTATCAAGGAATTGAGTAACGACATATTATATATCATTGTTTACTCCTTATTTTCTTTTATTTATCTGACCATTTTTTGTGAAATAAATATACCCACAAGAAAATTTTCTTTAAAACTTGTAAAGTTTTAAAAAATACATGTTCTCAGAGTATGAATTAAATGTTTTGTATATCATGTATTGCAAACCCTTTTTTTATAACAAAAATGCACTTTAACAAGTTTGAAGGAATTATGCAATGTCACTTTCTTTTATTAAAGATTACCTTCATGTGCAACTGAAACTAGTAACACACTCTAAAGAAAAAAAAAAGATAATTTATTACTGGTATCGTTTTAAGAAAATCACTCATAATTTTTCTTACATCTAAAGTCATTTAAGTTTTAAACATTACTCCTATCTTGAGAATTTTTTACAAATGTACAAAGGTTATTAAAGTTAAGTGACCTAAGTTGAAGGTAATTGAATGTTAATACTATTTAGCGTTTATTTTTATTAAATAAACATAAATGGAAAAATTATGAAGTTTGGTTATTCTTCTGAAATTTCTTTCTACACAATTACCTTATATTTAGCTTAAACTTAAAAAATAATAATCAATAAATAATAATCAAGTTTCATATATTTTCTATCCAGGTCACTTAATTTTAAATTTTTATTAACAATTATAAAAAAGGTCTCATATAAAACTGATACAATATATAAAACCTATGTGGGTTTTGTGATCGAAAATGTAAGTGGCTTTAGTAGAACATGTTAAAAAATTGTTTAGCATCATGTTGTAATTTTCAAATCTAAAATACAAGTGGAAGAAAACTACATAGCTCTAACATTTAGCACCTTATTCGTTTGCATTCGTTTATGTTCATGAACTTTTTGTTTGTGTTCGTTTACGTTCTGTAATCGTGAATTATTTATGAATAAGTTTATTTTCTTAATATACAAATATGAACAAGAAATTTCGTTTGGTTAGTATTTATGAAAAATTCATAAACAGTTCATTTTTAATGAATGAACACGAACAATGTCTTATTTGTGAAATTCGCTCGTATCATTTTTAGACAGAGTTTTAGATCCATTTGAAATCGTGATTTCCATTTTTTGAAATTGTAAGAAAAAAAAGTAGTATCATAATAATAGGCTGATTTCTGTTAGTATTTTACTGTGATTTTGTATTATTTTGCTTTTTTTTTCCTTTATATATGTGGGTGTCGATGTTAGTTACTTTAATGCATTACAACTGTAATGTTTCAAATATAAATAAAATTACCTTTATATGTTTTGTAGTGTAGAAAAATTTCATTGCTTTAAACTTTATAAGCACACATATATTTTTTCTATAATATAAGTGCAATATCAGTTTTGTATACATATGCATTTATGATAATAACAAATCCAAAGTGTATAAATTGACAGAATTGAAATGGATGTATTTTTCTAAACCTTGTAAAAAGTGTAATATATATTATATGTTTATACACCTATCTTTCTGTGCCTTTGACACACACACTCTCTATCTATATATATATGTGTGTGTATATATATCTCACAAACTGAAGCCTAGATTATGATGGTGAGAAAGAAAACAGTAGACAAAAGTAGTCGACAGAAAGAAAGCAAGGTGGTCAAGTTTATAAAGGAAAATAAAAATAGAAGCGGTGAATTCGTGTGTCCAATCAAAGAAAGAAAAATCATCAATTGATATGATGATCAATCAAGGTAAATTATATGGTTGATTATTGTTCTATAACTTTTCATTATATACATATGTTCAGTTTATCATTAGCTACCGAACAATATACACATGTCCAGTGTTCCAATGGTACCCGTATGTGTAACAGGTGCTCGCTCTCTTGAACGTCAAGAATTCAAATCTTACAGTAAACAATTAGTTGAACTTATAAGTAGACTATAAGTCGTTCAAAAAAAAATAACACATATATTGATCAAATGGTAAAACCATGTATAGATAAATCTATAGAAACAAGTAATCACCTTGGTGATTTGTAACATATAGATCGAAGAAAGAATATATGTTCAACGAGTTCATATAATAGTCACTTGTATCAATATGGATCTTTTTCATATAAAATATTAGTTAGAGTTTATTATATTTTTCGTTAGTTATAGATACATGATCAGTTTAGGTTTTCCTGTATATATTTTTACGGTATATCTACATATATTTTTGACTAAGAATATATGATATCTTATGAGGTTTTATTATTCTATATATTGTTGTAAAATACTACACAAACAGATCCAATGTTACTAAAAACATGAAACCAACGTTTAAAACATGAATTTGTTATTTTTTGTTCGTGATAATCCACCCGACATGCAACTAATTTTAGTAAGTTCCAATATGCTCAAGTTTGCAGCTGGTAGGTAAAGAGGACGATCGATGAGTGAAGAACACGATCAACTGTCGGTTCCACCAGGTTCCGGTTCCACCCGACGGATGAGGAGTTGCTCTACTATTACTTGCGGAAGAAGGTGTCGTGTGAGGCCATTGATCTTGATGTTTTAGAGAAGTAGATCTCAATAACTCGAGCCATGGGACTTAAAGGTATTGTGAGAACTGTTACTTTTAATGCATTAACAACTGTAATGTTTCAAATATAAATAAAATTACCTTTATATGTTTTGTAGTGTAGAAAAATTTCATTGCTTTAAACTTTATAAGCACACATATATTTTTTCTATAATATAAGTGCAAATATCAGTTTTGTATACATATGCATTTATGATATAATAACAAATCCAAGTGTAATAAATTGACAGAATTGAAATGGATGTATTTTTCTAAACCTTGTTAAAAGGTAATATATATATATGTTTATACACCTATCTTTCTGTGCCTTTGACACACCCACTCTCTATCTATATATATATGTGGTGTATAATATCTCACAAACTGAAGCCTAGATTATGATGGTGGAAAGAAAACAGTAGACAAAAGTAGTCGACAGAAAGAAAGCAAGGTGGTCAAGTTTATAAAGGAAAATAAAAATAGAAGCGGTGAATTCGTGGGTCCAATCAAAGAAAGAAAAATCATCAATTGATATGATGATCAATCAAGGTAAATTATATGGTTGATGATGTTCTATAACTTTTCATTATATACATATGTTCAGTTTATCATTAGCTACCGAAAAATATACACATGTCCAGTGTTCCAATGGTACCCGTCATGTGTAACAGGTGCTCGCTCTCTTGAACGTCAAGAATTCCAATCTTACAGTAAACAGATTAGTTGAACTTATAAGTAGACTATAAGTCGTTCAAAAAAAAATATACACATATATTGATCAAATGGTAAACCATGTATAGATGAAATCTATAAAACAAGTAATCACCTTGGTGATTTGTAACATAGATCGAAGAAAGAATATATGTTCAAACGAGTTCATATAATAGTCACTTGTATCAATATGGATCTTTATCATATAAAATATATTAGTTAGAGTTTATTATATTTTCGTTAGTTATAGATACATGATCAGTTTAGGTTTTCCTGTATATATTTTTACGGTATATCTACAATATTTTGACTAAGAATATATGATATCTTATGAGGTTTTATTATTCTATATATTGTTGTAAAATACTACACAAACAGATCCAATGTTACTAAAAACATGAAACCAACGTTTAAAAAACTGAATTTGTTATTTTTTGTTCGTGATAATCCACCCGACATGCAACTAATTTTAGTAAGTTCCAATAGCTCAAGTTTGCAGCTGGTAGGTTAAAGAGGACGGATCGATGAGTGAAGAACACGATCAACTGTCGGTTCCACCAGGGTTCCGGTTCCACCCGACGGATGAGGAGTTGCTCTACTATACTTGCGGAAGAAGGTGTCGGGTGAGGCCATGATCTTGATGTTATAGAGAAGTAGATCTCAATAAACTCGAGCCATGGGACTTAAAGGTATTGTGAGAACTTTAAGATGAAGTTTAGAATGATAATTTAATCATAGGATCGGTAATCAACTAAAAGCTATATAGTTTACTATTGTTATATATAATTTTGTGAGATGTTACTTGACTAAGAATCTATATAGTTGGTCACATTATATAGATCTAACTGATCAATAATATGTAGGCACTATGCGGTTCGACTTGTAAGATACATTTGCGCCATATATGCATCAAATGATAAGATACATTTGCACCATATATGCATCAAATGATCAAATTCGGAACTTTTAGGTGAAATAATAAGAATATAGCCTATAGGTAAAGTATTAGTAGTACTGTTCTTAGAACCGGACCAACTGACTGGTTTTGAACCAGAAACCGAGTGCATAACTAGTCTGGTTGAGTACATTTAAACCACCTCCATTTGAACTATGGTTGAGGTCAAACGGTGATGGTTTTATTTGTTAACATTACTAAGATAAAATAGCTCTATATTTGTTTTAAGTTTAATATACACACACATGCATAGTTTCTAAATTATTTATGATGTAACCGGTCGGCCAATGACGGGCAAGACGAGCAGTTCAATGACAAGTCTGGTTATAATTCATTTTTATTACTAAAAAATATAAAATTTTATTGTTATATTAATAGTCTTTTAAAATTTAATATAATAGTTAATGCATTTTTTAAAGATATGAACAAAAAATAGAACTTTTTATAATAATAAGTTTCTTGAAACATGTTATACAACTAATCTATCTATTTTGCATGACCGGTACGGATTTGTTTATCATCACTTGGCTTCTACACTAAGATGGAGTACATATTTTAAGTTTAGTACCTTGATATAGTATTATACTCACAAGATCCTAATAAGTTGTAGATCGGGGTTCACTATTTATGGTACAATTTGATTTTGTGAGATAATTGACTTAGATTATAACAAACATGATGAATTTTTATGCAGATAAGTGTAGAATTCGGATTGGATTCCCAACACGAGTGGTATTTCTTTTAGCCACAAGGATAAGAAGTATCCAACCGGATCACGAACAAACCGAGCCACAACCGCTGGATTTGGAAAGCAACTGGGAGGGACAAGGCCATCCACCTCCATAGCAATTCCAAGAGAAGGGGGTTGCGAAAGACCCTAGTATTTTACACCGGGACGTGCCCCTCATGGCCAGAAGACCGATTGGATCATGTATGAGTATCGTCTTGATGATGAATATTCCAACGCCACGACAACATCTGAGGTTGAGATTCTGGTACAATATACAATATTAATATCAGACATTTTCGGAACGACTAACACACGTTTTTTTTGTATTTGTTCTGAAATTTGTATCAATATCCATCATGAGATTAAAAACCGTCAACCACTTGAAAGAAAGACAATTTCTGTGCATCATGAAACTAAATTATAAATACTCATCATTGTTGTTTTCTCGAAAATCATGGAATTAGTCATTTTTATTAATATTTTATTTAAATTTTGATTGCCTTTCTTTTAAGAATTTATAGTTGGGCACCTTTTACTAAATTGATATTGATACATTTTTAAATTATCAATCGTTACATGTTTTTTTAATGACATGAAAAACAACGAGCATGCCAACAATATATTGGGCGCAAGACATGACAGATTTTGTCAATGACGCCCAAAACAAAACTGGTTTGTGTGATTAGACTAGCCGCCCGCTAGAAGCTTGACACATGTACATTAACGTAAATTTTCAAGACTTTGCGTCTTATGGGTACAGTCACTCTATCATTGGTCTACCACCATTAGCATAAAAGTTTAAGACTTTTGTGTTGATATGATGCGCGCACAAAAGATCATAATATGCATAATATTTCATGATCATGAACACATGGCCAATTTGATGGATCTTATGTAACTATTTATAACTGTCAATTAAACTAATTCATTGGTATTTAAGGAACAAGTTCTATCGAATGACTATTCTTTGTGATTTTTCTTGTATTTATCCTTTACATATTGTTTTACGTTTTAATAGTGAATTATTTATGTTGATG
This sequence comes from Flaveria sonorensis, assembly GCA_025506505.1. NCBI lineage: Eukaryota > Viridiplantae > Streptophyta > Magnoliopsida > Asterales > Asteraceae > Flaveria > Flaveria sonorensis. Next base: position 3,248,186 of record CM046431.1, read on the forward strand.
TAGGAAGACGGTTGGGTTGTATGTCGAGTATTCAAGAAAAGAAACCACAATCGAAGCTTATTTGAAGCGGTCAATCATCAAGAGCATACTTTTTATGCTGAAGAAGATCATCATCACCTAGATCAATCCCCATGAACAGCATGGAAATGATATCAAGCTCTACATAGCTACAATCACAACATTACTAGTAATACAACATTATTCGATGGTTCCATGCATCTTCCTCAGCTGTTAACATCCCCTCAAAACCGACCCATATCTCCCATCACAACATCAAAGTATTTACTTAACCACCAACAACAACATCAGCAGCAACAACAACGACTAGTACCCTCGAGACTAGTACCATGATGTAAATGATATGCATTTTTCCAAAAGCATGTTAGCTTAATGTCAATGAGTCATGACGGTCTTGGTGGAATAGTGGACATCAGTCACAAGACAAACCATTGTTTGAGACTAGTAATCATGCGAACGTTGACTGGTCATTCTTGACAAGCTTCTAGCTTCAAATAAACATCATCCGGGTTAACCTTTGATCATCAGAATCAGCAAGGAACATCAAATGATCCTCATCTTCCCAACGTTATCCTCCTAATATATTTCATATTCATAATTCCTTGGTCTGAAACTGGACATTTGAGTTCGCCAAGTAATGCAGAGTGTTATGACTCCTTATAAAATATGGAATCAATGTAGTGTAATTTGTATTACAAACAATATTGTTCATTGCTTGAGCTTAGGTATAAAATCTATTGATTTTTAATCATAGTGATACATATGCATCCAATTAAGTTTAATATTTGATTTATGTTTAATAAGTTAACAAAGAAAATAATAATATAATTTTTAATAAGATTTGAACACATTAAAAATAACTTTTTATTTGTCTTATAATTGAAGTTATAACTATGTCAAATTAGTTGTTGAGTAATAGGTGAGCATGCTACCGAGTACAATCTTGATAAAGCTAGTTAACTTACTCTAATGAAAAGTGTATTAGATTTTCATGTTGAGAGCTTGTTTTCTAAATTTCGATTATCACTTCCAATTTTTATGAGGTTTATGTTCACTCCTATCGAAAGACTTGAAAAAGAGAATGGGAGGGAATCCATTTGACATCATAAAATACTAGCCTAGTACAAATATAACCGAATTTGATATGACCTTGATTTTTAGAAGTTAGACTCTAGCCTGACTTCAAGTACAAACACCATAATTTCTAGTCAAATTACAATATTAAACGAAACTCATTTTACCCTGGTGTTTTTATATCATGAATAATCGCCAACTCACTTGATTTTCGTCTAATTACATGGAGCACCTCTATTGTAATGATAAAGAGAGAGTGAAAAGGGTCATCTTGTTTACCACTTTCTGATGTTTAATTCCTTCGTAGGTACCTCGTTGATGAGGACTAACGATCTTGTTGATAAGAAACAACTTTGAATCCAAACTCTCCAATTTTTCGGGTAATTTCATTTGCTTCAAGATTGAGTCAAGAAACCCTTAAATAAGTGACTTAAAAGCTTTATACTTTAGAAAAACATAGCGTTTTTCTTCATACCTTAAAGCCATGAATACACCTCCTTGATTATTAGAGACCATCGAGAATGTCACGTTCCACTATATATGTTAGTTGGTTGTTCTTTCCTAATGATGGCGCTATGATACTTTTAATTCTTTGAGCCAATAATTTAGCAACAAGCTTGTTGCCGCATCCTATAAGTTTACATTGATGAAATTCAGTTTGGTTAATTCATACATCAAACCGAAACTAATGCTCAGTTAATTGATTATGCCTTAACAAAATTGTTGGTTAATTATTTATTTCAGTTAAGTCATTTAATTCTGTTAGGTCGGTTATTTATTCACCCCTACAATCCATTCTTTGTTTGATCATTATTTCCAGAGTTTCCAATTTATTCGTTTTTATCAGCTTCTAAACTACACCTACTAATGATTTTGCTAAACCATCACGACAACAGACACTCAGACACCCAACCATCCATACATGTGAAGCAGTACAACGTCAAACAACGTGATTTCACCATCCACGCTTCAAACAAAGAAGAAATAAACGATGACACAATAAAATCCATGACGTGACGTCAAGGGTATAGTAATACCGCTACCTAAGGGGCTGTTTGACAATTATGAATGATTAAGTGTTGAACAATAAGAGGTTTGAACCATTAAGTGCTAAACTATTAAGAGGTCTGGACCATTAAGAGTTAGTATACGCCTTAAACTATTCAAAGCAAATGTCTGACCAATTCAGATAAGAGATCTTAACCACTCAACATTAGACCTCTTAACCATTCATCACTAATATAAATGTTTACCATTAGATCGCGAAAAAACAGTCTAACCATTAAGTGCTAACCATTCAAACACTGGATTCAGACCTGAAAACTGATGGAAAGTGCCAAACACTCTTGGAGACAGTATTTTTTGAAATATTTAGAGAGGGAACACTCCATCGGTACCTGTGCAGATGCTTTACTCTTTCGTCATTCCCCGTAAAGCAAAAATCAACAACCAAATCATTGAATCCGATCTACAAAATCATTCATTCTCTGATCCTCTTCACATTCCACTTCACAATTTCACCACAAAATCCACTGCAATTTCAATCTCCACACACATGGATTCAACTAAACCAAACGAACGACGATCAACACAACAGCAACAGCAGCAGCAGCAGCAGATACCGTTGTCTCCGTTGACGGAGTGGCCGGAGTATGTTAAATCGAGTCGTTATCGTCAGTCACCGGAGGTGAAACGAAGAGGTGGTCGTCGGAGGTTGTTAGGGCTCGGAAAAACGTCGAGATTTGGGGGATTTCGTGATTCCGATCACGATGACGGTGTTTCGTGTGAGTGAAAAGTGTGATGATAGTGATGATCGGAGGGTTTTGTGCTCGGAGTGTTGGGATGTCGCTTGCTCCGATTTCAATCGAACAGAATTGCTACAACAGTCATTTTGATTTGCAGTATAACATCAAAGGCATCCGCTGGTATGTTCTATGTATCTATGTGTTGATTAAGCACATACATCATGTTAATGTAACAATGCATATTAGCTAGCTTAGAGCATTCACATTAGTTTTTATATATTTTTGTAAGTATATATTTATATATGAAATAATCGTAAGTGACTATAAATGAAATGGAAAGAAACTTAATTTTTATTTGTATATTTTGATAAGACATTGTTTATTCATATTAAATTTTTTTTAATATTTTTTTGAAGTGTGTAAGAGAGAAAGAGTAGCGATTTTTAATGTGATTATTAAGTTAAGGATAAGAAAATGATGTAAATGCTCTTACAATCTTTATTGTAGTTGTTATGGTAGGTAACTCTAACTTGTACACGTTTAAATCTTGTAAGAGGTGTTTGGTTCTAGTTTCATTTGAGACGTGAAGTTGATTTGTGTTGGAGTTAAATAGAAGTAGATTAGGTCGTTTAAAAACAAAAAGTAGTGGTAGTGGTATGCGAGGGATGTGATAGTGAAACAATACTGCCGCGTAGGATTGTGTGATGATGAAAATGAGTGTAGTTGGTGTGTGATAGTGAAAGGGTTTGTAATATTAAAGGTGATAAAGTGTATTATTGTTGTAGATGAGAAAAATTATATATAAAAAGAAAAAAACAAACTTGTAACTATCACGCCAGAGATGGTGTGATAGGGGTGCCACATCATCCTATCACGCCCCCATCACTCCTCTACTACGGATGGCCTAAACATGTTAAAAGGGTCGGGAACAGGTTGTTGTGTTGTAAATGGTTTGTAATAATTAGGTTAAGCGGGTCATCAGGTTGTAATAAATGGGTTCAATGGGTCATGGGTTATAATAAATGGGTCAAATGAATTGAAAACGCGTTTTTGGTTTGTAATAATGGTCTAAGTGGGTTGACCCACCGTGATGAAATATATTTTTTATTCTAGTTTTAAACGGGTTGACATATCGTCATGTCGTGTTGTTCAATTAAACATGTAATGGCCCATTTGATTAAACATGTTAAACACTTCACTTGAACACGACCGTTTATAAACAAAGTTGAGTTGACAAGACAAGCCAAAACCTGATTCTTTTTCGTGTCGAGTTTAAGGTCATGTTAGGAATTGTTGCTTATAAGTTGCATGTTTGATCAAATGCTTTAAACTTCAAAGAGATGATAATAATAAGTTCATAGGATTATAACCAAATCCATCTTTGTAGGAGAGGTCTACTGCACAATACATAATACACCAGTACTTGGCAGCAACAGGCTGCCTAAAGACGATGTCCACAGGCGCGCATCATCATCAACATCAGTCGACTTATTACAAAAACATGTACACCACAGGGACGGTCAAAATGAAATGTTGTGAAACCGAGATTTCATCAATACGAGGACAGGGTCTCACGAACGTGGCGGTAGGTCACATGAAACAGACATGTTAACGGGTGTTTTGTTCTATGGCAAATGCTGCCTGGAATGTGGTCTCTTGAGCTGGTACTTTCTTCTGGAATAAAGTCTTGGCTGGCAGTGATGGGATATGTCTGGAGTCACACCCCTTCACGCGGAAATCAGATCGCAAAAGGTCCAAAACGCCCCTTACGTATTATTCAGGTCTCTCTCTGCACTTAACTTCCCGTGTCACTACTATAAATTCACCAACTAGTATAATCACAGTTTCCTGAACCTAACCAGACCAGCTAGTTAGACTTTGAATGATTGAACCGAAAAACCTGATTGGATGGTTTAACCGGATTTTAAATTTTTTATTTTTAACTTTTCTTTTTCACAAAATCTCTTATGAGTAGGGCTGCAAACGAACTGAACATTCAGCGAACAGTTCGTGAACTGTTCAGCGGGACGTTCGTTTAGTAAATGAACGAACACGAACAAGAAAATTTCGCTCGTTTAACATGAACACAAGCCGTGTTCGTTCATTTATGTTCGTGAACGTTTGATAATGTGTTCGTTTAAGTTCGTTTGTGAACATTCGATAATGTTTTCGTTTATGTTCGTTAATATGTTTGATTATGTTCTTAATTTTTGTGTTAGTTATTTTTATGATAATCATGTCAAGTGTTTTTGGATATTTATGTTTATTTTGGTAACTTTTGTGATGAAAATGCTGTTTTTATTATAAAATAAATATGTTATCATTTGTATTTGTTTGTTTTTATGGACTTCTTGTGTTTGTTATGTTTATGAACATTTGTTTGTTTTCGTTTACGTTCGGTAAGTGTTCGTGAACAGTTATGAACATGTTCATTTCCTTAATAACGGACACGGACAAGGAAAACCATTCGATAAGTGTTCGTGAACAGTTCATGAAAAGTTTATTTCTTAATGAACTAACACGGACAAGGCTTGTTCGTGTTCGTTCGGTTTGTTTGCAGCCATACTTATGAGGTTCAATATACTACTTCAGATTCATTATTTGTTTAATTAAAATCTAGACCAAAAGATAAAATTAGTTCATATTTGTTTTAAATTAGTTAGATATGTATTTTTTTTTTTCAAATATTAAATTGATTATGATTATTCGGTTTTTGAAAACCGATGTGAGTGAACTGACCAGTGGACCGTTAAGGGGCCAGTTTGATGACCGGTTCAGTTATGACAACATTGAGTATAATACAATAATGGAAAATTGTAGGGATTAGATCCAAAGAGCATGGCGCTGTTATTTGCAAAGGCGGAGCGTTTAGCGGACAAAGAAAATAGGAGACGAGGAATGTTTCGTGTTGAAAGTTTGTGCGTCGACGGAGGATTTGATTGCACGAAACGATGGACAGAGCCCTATTCTAGTTGAGGTGTTAAGACATGTACTCTACGGTTATTTTAGCCAGAAAAGTGGACTTCGTATACATGGAAGACTCACAACTGGCTCGAGCCATAGTAGGACTGATCATATTAACGATGCTAATTCTTTTTGTGATGATCAAATGATCGATGAAGTAATGTATTGGGAAACAAGCATTGGCAGTAGTATCGGAGATTATAAAGAGGTCGAGGGTGATGGGTGGCTCACCAAGGGAGATCTGTAGCCACAGTGTTCGGGTTTCCTGACTTTTGCTTACAAGACCAACAACCCTATGTGTATAGGACTCGGTTTGAAGAATATGGAACATTGATGATATTGCCTTCAACATCCACGGTCTATCGTCAGATTCGTTCCTCCCTCCTCTCTCAATGAGGTTTTCTTGATTCAGGTTTAGTGTAAATCTAATGAAATTCGGGATTTTATCGATCTAACTTAGAAAAAGTTTAGTTATTTCATTGGGGAAGTTTAAGAAAATGTATCCAACTTTACATCTATTGTTAGTATTTACTGAATTTAGAACTTCATTTTGATGCATAAGATGTAACCATTTGTTGTAAAGTTAGATACTTTTTTATGTAAGTTTAAAAACAATAAAGACCGTTATATCAATTTAGTTTCGTTTATGCCGGTCCCAAAAAAAAACCAGTATTCTGATATACACAACTTATCTTATGATTTTGGCTAACCCTAACAGGCTAATGCAATCATAGGGCTTTCCTATTGAACCGTTGGAAGCCCTATGTCAGTGAATGTGAGATGATTTGTAGTAATCATCACAAATGCATTGAGATCAAATAAGCCTTTCTGGATGACTTTATTAACCGCTTAATCGGTTTCCCTGAAGATCATATCAAGCATTACAGTTAAAAGCAGTCTATGATCACCCCGCATGGGTGTTTAATTATTTACAGATATGTTAGACTATATATTAATACCGTCCTCTATGTGAAAAATCAGCACCGTAAACAATCATCTATTTGCAGCCATTGCTTCTTCAATGCTTCTGATAATTACACTAAGGCTACCGCCATTTTCTAGAGCTTTAACAGCAGCTGTATGCGCATTTTTATGCCATTTTAACAGGTTATAAGACTGTAAAACGGACCACCTTGCTTGATTCGACATCTATTTCAGCACAATAACAAAACCATCGTTGATCATCATCAACATCTAAAAAGAGCAAAAACTGATAAGAGATGATCATATGTTTACCTGAGCAACAGATAATGGTGGTTCCAAAAGCAAACAGATGCTCCTAAATAAATTTTCATCATTTTCTCCACCCTCGGCTTCACCATAAACAAGAGCTTCGCTGCTATCCCACCAAATAGCACCATGCAATATCTGAATCAAGTATGCAAACATTCCTTTAACTTAAAATTAATTCGTAATACAAAAAATGAGGGATTTACTGGGTATCATGTAATTTCATGACTTTAAAGAAAGGTATGCTTTGAATCGCACGTGATAGATACAACTTTACTTTTGTAGCAACAGATGAAGTGGGGTAGTAGGTCATTGCAGATTTTTCAAAAGTTGCTATTGTTCATGAAGCGATGTGAGATTTACTAAGTTTTTTTAAATTTGAAATTTCAGAAAGATTTTTATTCAAACTTGTAGATAAATTAGCTTTTATATTTTTTTCACGTAACCATTTTCTGCATATGTTTGTATTGAAGATAAAATATGAGTAGGTTTGCTAATGTTTTTAAAACAATTACAAGTAAAACAAGGATGGATGCTAAAATTAGTGATAAATTATAAGTAGGTTTGTTAAACCGAGAAAAAGTTACAAAGTGTGTGTGTGTGTGTGTGCATATGCATATGTATAATATATACACAAACACGTATATGGACTGTCGTTGAACCAATTTAAGTAGAGAACTACAAGAAACTGGTGAGCGCTTGTACCTATTGCTTTAAGTAGGATACATAAGATGGTTATATAAATATATACATACATATATATATGTGTGTTTGTGTGTATCAATGTTGAAACATTAATTACAAAAATAAAGAACACCTGTCAAAAGCAACACCAGTGAGTCGGCCCTCAGCAAGCTCATTTTGAAGGTTCTCATCCAAAATTGTGTTCCTGCCTGCACAATTGAATTACAAGAATGAGATTAATTACAATAATGCGACTAACGCTCTAATCAACTATTTGGAAAAAAATATTTATACTTTGTTGGTAAAATTTTAAGATCAGAATTACCTGCCTTGAATCCCATTTGCATCGCAATAATTGGATCTAAAATTACTCCTCGAATGGGGCATCCCATGAGATAAGCTGCAGTTTTCAATGGAAAATTAATCATAACAAAACACAATCCTTTAATATCAAAAATAACAATTTGCAGATCAATATGCAACAGAAATATCATGATGACTCACCAACAAGAAGATGTCCTGCTTCATGCACAAGAATACGCCGCTTGTATGGAGGCCAATAACTTGATATCTGGGCTAAACATGAACCACCAAGAAATATGGCATCCACCATGGATAAACCCAATATTACCGCTAGCTGTGGTCTGAGGTCAACTCCATGGTCAACCAGAAATGATAATCCAGCAAAAAATGCAACCAGAACAACACTAGAGCTTGTAGAAAGGCCCCATTTCTTTGGTGAAAGTTTGGAAACTGTACCATAAATTGGAAGAAATTAGAAGTTGAAAACTTAATGGGAAAATGCACGAAAAAGCAATGAACTTTACATTTTTCTTTCTTGATTTTAGCAACCAACTTCAATCAAGGAATGATTAGAAACTAACTTGCAAGTTATTACCAAATTTATCAACTGATCTCACTTTAACTAATTTTACCTGTGGCACTAGTTGATGCCATGCTAGCCGCCACATTATATGCCACATGCAAAAAAGTGCTAATACCAAAAATAATTTATTTGAAGTGTGAAAAAATATTCTTTTTTATGTTCACTTTTAGTAATTGGAAATAGTTATTAAAAGAACAATTAGACACCAATTTGCATACAAGTACACGCCAAAATGACCAGAAAAAACGTAATGTTCAGCAATTTTTGAAAAATCGACAAAAAGCCGACATGCCACGGATTAAACAGGTCATTAGTAGCAACAAATCTACAACAGATGATAAAATGTAACTTCATTACTAAAATTGGTAACAAAGTGTAAGTTGTTATTTTGCACCTAACATGAAGCTGGATGCTTAAATAGGAGGAAAGTGAAAATTTTGTATGAACTCTTGCAGTTTGCCCTTATTGCAGCTATAAGATAAACTAACAATGACACACATCATATTCTTATATTTCTTCCATAACAAGCAAGATCATGGAAGTTTCAAAGGGAATACATACCTTCTAAACCAGTTGAAGACTTCAAAACAGTTGGAGTAACATCTCTTGGTCCCTCAAGAACTGCAATTATAAACAGTGTTCTATCAGTTGTAAAAGAAAATCTCAACTCCTATCAATGTAGTAATGGACATATGCATGCTTGTAAAGAGCACGCTAGAAAACTCTTTACAGATTGAAACAAGTATTGGAGGAATAGTCGTGTCTAAGATAAATATGTTTTCGATAAAATATAAAATTCAATATGAGTGAATGTAAATGTGTTGGTATTTTGATGAAAAGTAATGAAAAACTTCAATGAAAGGACGGTATATTGAACTCAATACTATTCTGAAATCAGTTGTAATTAACCTGCAATGTAAGTGATAGTGTTTGCATTTGCTTGTGCTGTAACAAGACACAATAATCAGATGTAAAATAACTAGAATCACGTAAATATATAAGCAGTTTGAAAAGGAAACTCTCAAACTTTTTTATTTAAAACTGCTTATCTCCCCCTTAAATAAGTACAGACCCGCTCAACGCAGGATCAAACTACATAAGTAACCACTAGGTGGTGCTGGCCAATACAGCGGGAGAAAAAAAAATTCTAATGCGTATTATCTAAAACAACATGTACATTTGTTTATGTGGTTCTTGCAGTTCTCTATTTAAAAGGCTCTATATTGAACTTCCTCTAAATACATATGTGATCATAACAGTTATATCAAATTTTAAAAAGCAAACCCAAACAACCCCTAAAACCTGTATTTCGCCAAAGCATTTATCAACAAAAGAAAGATTTAATCATAAACACTCAAAATCAAAACTATGTTAGTAATCGCATATTCTAGGAGTGTGATCATGTTCTACTGTTTGTTTAGCAGTTTCCTACTAGTGGTGCAAACACGCTCTAATATGTATGTAGCTCGTTTTAAACACTATTTCTAAGACTGGACGTAGGGGGGCCAAATTTGCTGATTCGGACACGAAAGGGGCTCCAAAGCCACTACAACCTATTTAGAAAGGGCTTCAAACCCATATTTAGCTAAACCCTTAATGAGCGTTAAAAATGATGAGTGAATTTATTTTTCTCACTTTTGACAATCTTTAAGTAAAAGGGGCTTTAAAACCTTTGATAAATTCATGTTTGTCTAGGTGACATTTTAACCAAATAAACCACTACACATGGTCTAAGCAGTAAGCACACTTTTAACAAGCCAGATCGAGTAGCTTAAGGACTCAATGTGCACGTTTGGGATTGCTTATTTTCCCTCAACATTTGATTGTTAACTTTTGAGAAGTTAATAAGTAAAAAAAAAACATTTGGCAATCCTAAAATGACTTTTCAAACTAATTTTTCATATAAAGGTAAAATGGAGGTTTTGAAAAGTAAAAAAAGGGTTACTTGTGAACTTTTGTAAACTCCTTTTAGTCAAATTTCCTATTATATCCCTCTACTTCCTTCTATTAACTCCTTTCATTTTTATAAGCATGTAATTTTTGGTCATTTTACACCATTTTAGTTTATAAAAATCCAAACACTTTTCCAAAAACTCATTTTAAAAGTCATTAGTTAGGAAATCATTTTCATCAAAAATCATTTTCAACCAAAATAAGCAATCCCAAACATGGCTAATACTTGTTTACACCCTCTCCCCTACACAAGAATCTATAGAAATCTGACAGTGTATCATGTATGATGTTCACAGCAACAAAACAGCAGATACAAAACAGCAACAATCTCAACAAAATCAGGACTAAAAAGCGATAACCAGATAGATCTTACAAAACCATTACCGATACTGCGGTACTTCCCAAACTGATTCAAAAACCCTTATCCTTAAGAAAGCCATAAGCAGCAGCAACAAGCCTCATATCATCCGCATTCAAGCACGTATCCAACACCTCCCAATCTCTCTGCAACTCCAACGATCCAAAACGGTTATCAGTTGGTGAATCGATGGGGTAATCATCAGGCGGAGGGATTTCCTGCAGGAATCGAAGAGCTGAGGCGAGATTTTGTCTTTTACAGCTTGTTCGTACTCTCGCCATTCCGTTAGGGCTTTGGGGGTGATTCGCCGTGAATGTCGTCGGAAGTTGATCGGAGAACGGTGCCGGTGGAGGCGATTGGAGTGAAGGAAGATGATTGTGGGATGGAAGGTGTAGGGTGGGGTGAATTGGAGAGAAATCGCCATTGGAGGGGGGGTGTGTGAGTGGTGGTGGTGAGATGAAGAAGAAATTGAAGGTTTTTTTTTTTTTTTTTTTTTTTTTTTTTTGACCCGACCCAAATTGATTTGATTTGGACCCGAACCGGTTCCTAGGGTTGAAGTTGGTTTGAAACGTACGGTTACTGAACGGAATAGAAACCTAGTTTCAAACTGAATCGATTATTTTTCTTTTAAAAACTGGTATCAAAACGAACTGATTAGAACCAAAGCCTGATGTTGATCAGGTTTGAGAAGAGTGAACTGGTTTGAGAATGATGTGTGCATCTTTGTTATTAGTTGTTTGAGTTATCTGAGTACTTGTAAAAAATATGTTAGAACGAGTGATACTTAGAGCTTAGAGCGTTAGCAATGGACGGAGGTCATGGGCCCTTCTAGATACCTTGGAACTGGTTTGCGACCAAGGACAAAGCTCTCCTCTTTCTTTCACATATGCATTACTTGACCTCAAAAAGCATCATTTGCAGATGGTTTTAATGTATCGTTTTATTTAATTTTTTGCTTAACCCTAGAAATTGATTCGACTAGGAATTGGACAACACTTGTTTAACCCATGCCATTTTGATAAGACTTTAGGCTTCATGATTCCATAGCTCGTGTTTATCGTACTTCTCATAAGCAATCATAATACCGTCAAATTTAAGTTTCCTTGACAAGTATACATGCGGCAACACCGAATTCTCATGTTCGCAATCAAAGTTATTGGTTTTTAATTAATGAATATCTCTTCTTAAAGGGATTGGCTTGTTATAAAATCAATCCCTTTCATATATTTCAATAAATAACATCTTTTAGGTAAAAAAATTGTAGTTTGAATTTTGAACCACTAAGAATGTTTGAGTCTAATTCTTGACCTGATTTGATGTTGAACTGGTTTAAAATTGACACTACACCAACAAGAAGTAAATATTGCACCTAGCTTTTGTTAATTCTAGTAATTTTAGATTTTATGTTTTCATAAAAGGTTAAGATAGTTTATATATACCCCTGAAAACTTAATATAATATTATATAAATCTAACAACAGTCATATAAAATATACTAATTTTAAAATTTATGACATTTATACTTGTTACTTGAAGTTTGTATTATGATACAAGAGTTTCGAGTGTAAAGGTAAAAGGAATTTGTTAATAGTTATATTATAAATTGTATTTAGTGAATTCTAAATATAAAGTTTAGGTATTTGGAAATAGAGTTTGAATCGTTAGAGTTTGAAACGAGTTGAGCTTATCACATAAGTTAAACAATTCAAATTAGAGCTCTCATAAGTTAAACAAAAAAACCAGTGCAAATTTTTTTTTTTTTTTTTTTACAATTTGCTTGAAGTTAACAAGTGAATTGAGTTTAATATGTTAATATTTTTATTTGAAAAAAAATAGAAAGTATTGGTATTTTAAGTACAAAAATGTTGAGACTTTTGTAAGAAAAACCAAAAGCGTGTTAGTTTTTTATGTGCAAAATATTGTTCGGTGACTTTAAAAAAAAACAAACAGTATGTTGGTTTTTTTTGATATTTGAGCTTTTTTTATTGTTATATTTGATCTTAATATCTTTTTGTCGGTAAACATGATAATTACTCAAGTTTTGAGGTTATAAAGTACGAGAATTGGATATATGATTATCTAAACCTTTCTAATAAAATATACACTATCAAATTTTCAAAAATCAAATGCGTCATTTGACTCATTTTCTAAGAATGACAATAAACGAACACCAATCATCATAGACCAAACAAGGTTATCGCTAATGGCCTATTAAACTTCAAATCAAATTTTAATTAGCAAATGGGCTAAACAAAATCTTTCAAACTTAGAAAGCAAATTGATTCTATGTTGACAATGGTAATAAATAAATTTGGATGAATGTTTAAATGAACAAACATAAAATAACGGATATAAAGAACGTAATGAACAATCATAAATGAATGAACGTAAATTTAACCAACATGCACAAACATAAATTAACAAACATACATGAACATAAACAGACGTAATAAACAACAACGCATGCGTCCACGTTAGATCATTAAATTTAATGTAAATAGATATGTATTCACGTTGTGTTCCTACTTAATATTTACTTTTTTTATTCACAGGTTAAATCGTGTATATGATCATCTTTTTATGTGTATCTAAAATTTTCACTTAAGCATATCTTGATAATGATACGTGAATCTGCAAAATTTTTTTTTGTTTTTTTTTTTTTGTCTTCTTTCAGGGAATTATTTGTTTCGAATTTACTTTATTAACGGTTTATTTTTATACTTTATCGATCTGTCTGTTATAGATTAATTAAACCAGAAACAGACAACAAGTAGATCGCGGGCCTTAATGGATAAGGCGCTCGCTCCGGGAGCGGGAGATTGTGGGTTCGAGTCCCACCGTGATCGAATTTTTATTTTTTATTTGCATTTGCGACACTTTTTTACTTTTGGACGGACAATGTATATATTTTTCTTACGTTCGCTATAAGCAAATTGACGCACACTTATTATTGATGTTTTTGTGTGGCTGTTGTTTGTTTTAAGAAAATCCGTGATCTTTCGTACAAGCATCAACGGCTTGATGAAATTCTATCGAGACTATTTATTGAAAAATATATTCTAATGAAAAGGTTTGTCAGAAAAATACGGAATCACGAATAAATTGTAATAGGCTTGTTAGTTTAGTCTTCTTCTTGAAAAATTTAAGATTATATGGTAATCTGTCGCAACAAAACCATTGGAATTTGTCAAAAATGATGTCACTTTACTATTATTCATAAAAAAGAACTTCATATTCCAGTGGCTTACAAAATTCATTATTAAAGTGTTTATTTGCTCATTGCGTTTTAACACTACTAAGTGTTAAAAGGGGGTTCATCTCATCTCTATATATCTATCATTTTATCCTTTATTATTATGATTGTGGTGTTGTGGTTATGGTTAATGTTAGTTGTGTTTATTTGTGTGAGGTTTGTTGTTGGGCTTCAGGTGCTTTGGGCTTGGTTGCTGATTGGGCTGCTTGTTGCTGATTGGGCTGCTTCTGAGTTGCGGTTGGGCCTTGGTGCGGATGGGCTTGGCAGATCCTCTTCTGTGGATCCGAGATAAATAGAGAGTGTGAAAGAGTTGAGATTTCATTCACATATTCTCAACCCTCTCACATCAGAATCGTCTCTCTCGAACATTCATTTTAGGGTTTCATCTGTGGATGAAATAGTTTGTTCTCGGAAATCTGATTCTTGTATAATCAGACTTATCGTGTTGATGATCTGGTTTCTTTGTTCTACTTTTGCTGAGTTTCTTATTTTTGTGTTCATACAGTTTGTCTTTTTTGTTCTTCATTGTTACGAGAGATGTTATCCTGAGTATTCTTTGAAATTAGTAAGAGTTATTCTTTGACATGGCATTAGAGCTCGGTTGAGCTCTTATATCTTTGATTGTTTCTATTGATTCTGCTGCGTATTTGAAAATCTAAGGTTTTTTTTTTTTTCTCTCGGTCTGTTCGAAGGCGATTGAAACCAAGGGTTTCTGTTGTTCTTATTGGTTCTGGTTGAAGACGGTTGAAGACCATGGGTCTTGGTTTTTTCTTGTTTGGTTCGTTGTAACCCTAATCTAGGGTTTGCTGGTTCTGGGTTGTGTGAAGGCGATGTTCTAGGGGTCATAAAACCCTAGAGTTTCTTACTGTTTGTACCCCAATCAAAGGGTTCGGACCTGCTTCTTTCTTGTGCACCCCCGTGTGAGATATTTCCTCTCTACTCTTATTGTGTTTTCTTTTCTATTGAATGTTATATCTTACTAGTTAACTCCCTGATTAAGACATGTCGGACCACTTGAACTAGGAAGAATCTTGACACTGATCAGGCTTTGTTAACTTGTTAAGATTAACTGTCTTTATTGTTTCTGTTCGTGTTTTGTTGTCATTATTTGATTCTGGGTTGCTTGTTGTTACCTGGTTCTCTTCTTGGTTGCATAATTTGTTGTTCTTCTGTTATCTGGTGTGTGTTCATCATGACTTCGATTGATGATGTTGTTCCTGACACTCTGGTTAGTAAGCTTGATTCCAGTAATCCTTTTTACCTTTATGCTAGTGATACTAGCAAACTTACCATTACTAGTATTAAACTAAAAGGTACTGATAACTATACTGTCTGGGCTAATTCTATGAAACTTGCCTTAGAGGTAAAAAAATAAAACTGGTTTTATTGACAAAACTTTAAAAAGATCTACTACTGATGAGGTTCTTGGAAGGCAATGGGATCGATGTAATGTTGTGCTTATTACATGGATTTCAAATTCTGTGTCTGAGGAACTGTATTTAGGTTAGGTGTTTTTAAAACTAGCTTCTGATGTTTGGAAAGAACTTAAAGAAACCTATGACAAAATTGATGGATGTGTTGTATTTGGTATGTATCAAAAAATCAATCTCTTACCCAAGATGGCACAACTGTTTCTGAATATTATCATAAACTCAATACTTTATGGAAACAATTGATCAAATAATTCAATGCCCTCTGCTCTTGCAAAGCATCTAAAGAATTCAATGACTTTAATTACCTGATTAAACTAATGCAGTTCCTCATGGGTCTTGACAATACATATCAATTTGTTAGATCTAATCTGTTACTTAGAGATTCTCTTCCAACTGTGAAAGAAGCCTTTGCAATTGTGTCTAGGGAAGAATCTCATAGAAATTCTATGTCCACTTCAGAAAACCCATCTGTTGGTTTCAATGTTAGAACAAATAAGACATTTGATAAAATTGTCTCTGAAAATAACAATAAAAGAAAGTTTATAGGGGACCAAATAGTAATTTGAAATGCACCCACTATAACAAAATTGGTCACACGGTTAAAAGATGCTATGAACTGATTGGTTACCCCTCCAGCTTTAAAACTAAAGGGTCTCGAAGTAACAGTAGCATATCTAACCCTAAAACTGACTCGTCCACTAGTGTTCCTAATTCTCTTACCTTTGATCAGATCTCTAGACTTCTAAGTCTCTTAAATGAAAAGAACTGTGATCCTAGTCAAGGGTCAAATATTGCATGTAATTATGCTAACATATATTGTTCTAGTTCTTTCTCAAATAAATCCTTCTGTTTCAACTCTTCTGAAAACATATTTTCAAAAAACCTTGGTTAGATTATTGATTCTGGTGCAAACCAACACATGGTTAAAACAGATGAGTTTTTAATAAATCCAGTGGATGTTGCTGAATATAATATCAGGTTATCATCCCAATGGCACTAGTGCCTTAGTGTCTAAAATTGGAAATGTGAAATTGAATGACAAGGTCACTTGTATGATGTGGAGGGATCATAAAACCACTCAATTGGGTCAACTTGTTTATTTAGATGTTTGGGGCCCATATTGGGTTACTAGTAGAGAAGGATATAGGTATTTTTTTTAACAATTGTTGATGATTATTTTCGGGTTGTATGGGGGTTTTTTTAATGAAACATAAAGACGAAGTATTTGAAAACATAAAATACTTTTTCAATCTTCTGAAAATTAGTTTAATTAGTTTGTAAAGATTTTTAGAAGTGACAGTGGCACTGAATTTGTTATAATAATCAAATTTCACAAATGAGCATGGAATTGTTCACCAAACTACAAGTGCCTATACACCTCAACAAAATGGAATGTGTTGAGAGAAAACATTAACATTTGCTAAATGTGGCTAGGTCTCTTTTGTTTCAAGGGGGTCTTCCCTTTTATCTTTGGACGTGAGCGTGTTCTGACAGCTGCCTATTTGATCAACAGGATCCCATCTTTTGTGTGCTTGGAAAAACCCTATATGAGTTCATTCATAATTTGAGCTTCTTTTTCTCACCTCCGTGCCTTTGGATGTTTGTGTTTTTGTACAAATTTAAATAAATTCTGATAAGTTCGGTCTAAACATGCCTTAAATGTGCTTTTGTGGGATATTCTCCTAATAAAAAGGGTATAAATTGTGGGACTTGGAGAATAAACAGTTTGTTTTCTCTCGAGATGTCAAATTTTATGAATCCATCTTTCCTTTTAACAAAGCAACTTAAAACATGACTCGGTCTCTGAATACCATGATTACTTGAACTTACAGAATTTTTTTGACCTTTATGAGAACATAGATGACCATTCTCCAATGATGAAGTGAGACATGAAACAGAGTCCCCTTATGGGTCTCTGCAACCTGGGTAGTAGCAGTATTGAAGCTACTGATAGTGTGGCTGAGCAACAGCTGGCCCAGTAGCTCTACAGCTCTCACTGGTAGGGTAGAGGATGAGGGGGACATCCCTGATCCATCTCCCATTAGGATCATAAATTCTAAGGAACTGGATCTCAAAGCGTGAATCCTGCTGGTCTAAGAAGGTCAACAGAAAGGTTGTTCTTCCTTCCCGTTTTAATGATTATGTTTTGACCAATAATGTTAAGTATGGGATTGAAAAATATTTAGACAACTCATATCTTTCTGATAACAATTGGTGCTTTATTTCAAATCTAAATAAGAACTCTAAGCCGAAGTCCTATAAAGAAGCTGCTCTAATTTCTGAGTGGGTTGAGGCTATGAATTTAGAAATGGAAGCCTTAATTAGAAATAACACCTAGGAATTAGTGGACCTTCCTAAGGGACCGAAGCTATTGGGTGTAAGTGGGTATCTAAGATTAAGTATAAGACTTCGGGGGAAATAGAAAGATACAAAGCTAGGTTGGTTGCTAAGGGGTTTTCTCAAAAAGAAGGGTGACTTTGATGAAACATTCTCTCTATTGTGAAAATGGTAACTGTGAGATGTGTTCTTAGTCTTACTGTAAATCAAAATTGGTTTATTTTTCAACTTGATATCAATAATGCTTTCTTGTATGGAGAGTTACATGAGGAGGTGTATATGACAGTCCTGAGGGTATTTCTCAAAAAATGAGACTAAAGTTTGCAAATTGCTTAAATCCTTGTATGGCTAAAACAAGCCCCTCGTATGTGGAATAAGAAATTTGTTAGTGTGTTAACTGAGTATGGATTTGTACAAAGTCATTATGATCATCTGTTTATATTGATCGTGGGTCTGTTCTTTGACCTTGTTAGTTTATGTGGATGATATCTTACTAACTAGTAATTGTTCATCTGAGATTAGTAAAGTCAAACTGATGCTCAAGATAAGTTTTTGATTAAGGATTTAGGTATGTTGAAATATTTCCTTGGTATTGAGGTGCTATGTATGATGGTGGCATTTGCCTTACTCAAAGAAAACTATTTGGAGCTTCTGTTTGAGTTTGGTATGACTGGCTGTAAGCCAGTTTCCACTCCTATTAGCAAATCATATGTTGACTCATGAATGTTGTGATCATTCTAATCCCTTGTTTAATGTCACTGGCTATCAACAGCTGTTGGCAAGCTCATTTACTTGTCTCTACACGCCCCATGATATCGCTTATGTTGTCCATTATCTGAGTCAGTTTATGCTAAGCCTTTAGGATGGCATTTGAGAATTGCTCT
Source organism: Flaveria sonorensis (assembly GCA_025506505.1). Taxonomy (NCBI): domain Eukaryota; kingdom Viridiplantae; phylum Streptophyta; class Magnoliopsida; order Asterales; family Asteraceae; genus Flaveria; species Flaveria sonorensis. Next base: position 3,267,004 of record CM046431.1, read on the forward strand.
TCGCCTCTTAAGGTATTTAAAGGTGCCTTTGGTAGAGGCATTCTGTTTTCAAAAAGCTTACAATTTGACAGTGTCAATTTATGCTGACAATGATTGGGGGGGAAAGTGTCTTGATTCTCGAAGCTCGGTTACTAGTTTTTTCATTTTTCTTGGAAGCTGTCTTGTTTCCTGAAAAAGTAAGAAACAAAGTACTGTCTCAAGATCTTTAGCTGAAGCTGAATATAGATCAATGGTGATGTTGTGTGTGAGTCTATATGGATCAAGAATCTTTCACTGAGTTAGGAGTATTATGTCTCTCCCTATTCCTGTACACTGTGATAATTCCGCTGCTATTTCTATATCTGCAAATCCAGTGTTTCATGAAGAACCAAACATTTTGAGATGAATCTGTTCTTTTTACGAGAGAAAATTAAATCTGGTGTTATTGAAACCGTGTTTATTAAGTCGGATGTTCATGCTGTGCTGACATTTTTACAAAAGGTTGCTTGTCAAGACTCATGGTTTTTATGTGATCGGCTTTCCCTCTTCAGCCCATTTACATGATAGAGCTGAGGGGGGGGGGTTGTTAAAAAGGGGTTCATCTCATCTCATCTCTATCATTTTATCCTTTCATATTATGATTATTGGTGTTGGGGTATGATTATAATGTTAGCGTGTTTATTGTGTGAGGTTTGTTGCTGGGCTTAGGGTGTGTTTTGGGCTTGGTTGCTAATTGGGCTACTTGTTGGTGATTGGGTTGCTTGTGAGTTGTGGTTGTGCCTTGGTGCGATGGGCTTGGCAGATCCTCTTATGTGGATCCGAGATAAATAGAGAGTGTGAGAGAGTTGAGATTTCATTCACTTATTCTCAACCCTCTTAAATCTGAATCGTCTCTCTCGAACATTCATTTTAGGGTTTCATCTGAGGATGAAACGGTTTGTTCTCGGCAATCTGATTCTTGTATAATCAGACTTATCGTGTTGATGATGAGTTCTTGTGTTTGTGGTTTGTGTTTCATACACGTTTGTCTTTTTGTTCTTCATTGTTACGAGAGATTGTTATCCTGAGTATTCTTTGAAATCAATAAGAGTTATTCTTTGACACTAAGCTATGCTAAGGATATTTTTGAATGTCTGCTTTTTAAACTTTCATATTCCATATCGATTTTCTCAAACGAAATAACCATATAAGTAGTTACAACCGACAATATCAACACCACTTAAACATGTTTCCAATTGCAAAGATATAAATGATGAAATGCAAGAAAAAGCATCGTTACACTCCACCAAGATGGGCCACCTGACGTAGGATGTTAAGAGAATTAGTCGTAAAGAGAGAGTATGTTGGATGTGCTCCTTTTGTTTGAAATCGCTATAATCAGATAAGCATTTTGATACGTTTTGATTGGTAAGCAATTAGTAAAATAACTAAATAATAATAAGAATTAGTTTCATTGTTTAAAGAACACATTCAAACCAATTATCTATACTATATTTATAATGTACGAAGGAGGATTCCGGTCAAAGTTAAGAGATTTGTAAATTTTAAGCACAAGGTACAACCTAAAAAATCAATTTAACAAGGTAATTATGTCTTTCTAACACTACTAAAAAGTGAAATTTTAAACTTATTTACACTTAGACCCTTGATCTTTAGTTATATACAATTTTTCCATGTTTGTTACAATATGCTTAAAAGAAGGAATTCAGTTTTTTTAAAATAAAACTAACTAGAGACGAATAACATAATAAAAATGTCGTACGCGTCGCATCGCGCGGGCACGTTACTAGTGTAGTTAAAAACACAAGGGTAAGAAGATCACTTCCAAAACACAATGTAATATGTATCATTCTAAAAGTCCCAAATTGCATAATATAATATTCATGTTTTGAAACACTAAAAGAATACCCTCCAATAGTAAGTAAAACAAAATCATATTTTTTTCAACTGAATTAACATATAGGAAATAACATTACTGAATCATCTCATAGTAATCTCTTTGTTTATTTCGTACAACTAGCTATAAAAAGTATTTGATTCTATTTTTTTAATATGTTTTGATTAATTATAATATTTAATTGCTTCAAAAGAATAAATGCGATTTTTATAAAATTTTGAAGGATGCTTGTAAAATTTATAACTTCTACAAGGACATAACAAGATTACAGATATTAAAATTGAGATAATTGACAACTTATATGGATCAAGTAACTCATGATCAAGTAACTCATCCAACGAAGAGATGAATTTTGTAATGGCCACTACATGATTCACCATCCACTATATTCAACATTGCCAATGTGTCATAACCTTTTCACATTTGCTATCCACAAGTGATTCCTCTTTCTGGACTTGATTCCACATACTATATACATACCTATGGGAAGAAAGGATATATTATGCATTTTCCTTGATGATTTTTAATATACCTTAAAGTTTGAAATTGCTATTATATAAAATCAATCATTTTGATTCAAACTCAATACCTTATCATACGCTTGGAGCTAAAATGTGTCATCTTATGTTAAACGGGTCAAACATGACATGTTTGGATAATTTACTGTGATTAGTAAACCTAAAAAGGCACACATATCTAAAAATGTCATGGTATTAAACACTAACACAAAACTTGTTTAATAAACAGATTACATGACAGGACACATTTAACACGATTAAAAGCATTTTAATGACACAATGGCCCAACCGTTTAACATGATTATTGACATAATCACTAAACATACTTAGAAGATTATTATACTCGATTATCATGATAAAGTAAAAGTTATCAAAAAAAAAATCCCAAATAAATAATAGTATATCTAAATATTTATATATATGTCGTTTTGATAAATGTGTCATAACGTGTGGGGTCAACCTTTAACATGTATAACACGATATGTTAATGTGTTATACGTGTCATTACCGGGTTAAGCGGCTTCAACCCATTTAGATATGTCTTTTAGTCATGTCTTAAGTGCAAAAAATTATGACCCAATCTCATTTACCAAAAGCAATAACACGTTTACTTCATATCAAATCATGTGATGTTAACAGGACACTATAAATAGCCAATCTTACTTACATGCAGGTAAACTTTGTAATATTGTATCAATAACGTAATCTGTTTATAAACAAACACATGTCCATGTTAAAACTACTTAAAATTAGAAATCTCTTCATCTATCTACTAAAAAAAAACAAATTAACCACAGATAAGTTGTTAAATAAGCAAAATTACAAACACCCTCTAATTGACACTATACAAGAATATGCATTTTCCCTTTTAATTTTCAGAAGTATCACACTATATGTTGAGGGGTCATAGCTTATAGGGTCCATATTACAAGAAAACCATGAAACTACAATTAGCTTATGTTTGACATAATACATCTAATTCCTGTTGTTAGGTATCACATAATTACCTTCAAGAAACATAGCTAAACACCCCCCTTGAACTACAAATGGTCTCCGCAATCCAGAATTGGATGATGAACTAATTGTACTATCCTATATATATAATAGAGAAAATATTACTATAATTGATCTCATAGCTCAGTTGGTTAGAGTACCGTTTAGTGAGCGGTAGGTCTTGAGTTCGACTCTCAACGATAGCATATTTTTTGATAATATATATAATTATTAACTTTTTGATTTATTAATAAAATTTAGTGTTTTTTAGGTATTAAAATTTTTAGGGTTGGTGAAAAACAAATTAGCAGCTCTATTCAAGCTTTGTGTGCACTTCCATTTTTCAAATTCCAATACTGTGACTAACAAGTACAAGGTAGATAGTGTTGGTTCGTGTAATTCAGCGAAGGACTCTGAATTTTGTTTTTTATGAATTGTTTAATTCGGAAAATTTTGTTGGAAGTAAAACTTGAACTTCATTCTTAAATGTTTGACGAGAAATAAGTGAAATTGGAATTAATTCACTAAATATTTTGAGTAAAAAGATTTCAACATTCTTTTGAAATTGTGAGGATGTTCATTCCACTAAATTAATCTCACCCTCTTAACACACACCCTCATTGTCATTTAAATTTATTTTAAAGTAAAATTCCTTTATAGTTATAGAAAAATACGTGTCGAATCAATTGGTGTGAGGACGTATGTAACAAAATAGAAATCTTCACACAAAAAAAAAATATGTTTTATCGATAAGAACTTATGATTACAATACAAAAGAAACTAAACAAGCAAATACATGATGTTAAGAAACAAAAATAAACAAAGAAACAGAACATGGCTGAGGATTTCTGTTGAACAGAGGTCCCCTTAAAACAGATTTCGGGCCACCCAGGTGAATCCCGTCTGTCCCCATAAACAGCCGGAGCAGGAGTACTGCGGAGTTAGCCTAGCACCGAAACCACACCTGAAACGAGAGCACGAAGTTGCGAGAAAGCTGGAAATTGTTCTTTGTGTGTTGTGGAACATGTAAAAACTGGGGTTCATCTATACTGCACCAAGACGAGGTCTTGTATATATGCTGTGAACTCTGTGGCATTTAGGAACTGGAGATCCCTGAGTTATTAATAGAAAGCGAACTGACTGTCTGTTACGAAAGCGAACAGATATACTGTTACAATAGTCCAACAGTCAGTCAACACTTCAAAATATTTAGACGGCTCTCAAGCGTGCGAAGATGCAAGTGCGCCATCAAAAAGCCACATGCGCAATGTGCGCCTTGTGCTTGGCCTTGGGTGTCCCTCAACATATGTGGAACACAATCCCTTGAAAAGTCCCACTTATAAACTAATTTATAGTTTATCCTTCCACCAATGTGGGACAACAAACTTCCTCTCACAGCTTTTGTGTTTCAACCACAAAACTTTGAGCATCGATATTTCATTCATCTTAGCTCCATTTGAACACGGTTAGTTCGTGTGTTCCTCTCACTTAGGAGAACACCTCACATGGTTTGGTAAATTATTGCAACAAATACAATTAATTATAATGTACCAAAATGAGTGAGAATCATATTTTTCTCACTAAACTTCCAACACAAAACACTACTTATAAAGGAATAGTACATAATAAAAGTTGTATCAAGGCTAGTCGCTAATAAGTAAATACTATTTGAATGAATATCAAAGATGTACTATAGTTTATCAAACAAAAAAAAGTTTGAGATGATATATGAAAAGTGTCATAGATCATATAACCGAGGGAGAGGGCCGTTAAACTAAAAAGTAATTTTTATAATTTTGTCTAAGTTAATAATTTTTTAGACATTTCCGTTGAAGTTGTTTCAGCGGCGTTGGAATTAGCTCATTGAATCCTAAATCTAAAACCACAAACTTTAAAGGTGAATTATAAAAGCTAAACCCTATATTTTAAACAAAAACTAAATCAAAAAATTAAACCTAAACTTAAAGCTAACCATAAAGGCTAATTATAAGTTAAGACGGTAGAGTTCGACAAGTTGTTTCCAATGTTGGTAAAATGAGTTCCGTCAGAATTCATTTGATCTGGTTAAGAGTTTAAAGATATTTTTAGCATCCTAGGCAAAAAAAAATTAAAAAATAAAAAGAATCTTATTTGAAGCTCCCCATGTTATAAAACATATTTATCGGATATGTGTATAGGGCTTGTAGGTATAGATGTATAAATAAACGTTAGATTGGGTGCTGGAACCATAAATACCCATGTCCAGGTATGAAATCGTAGTACCGACTCGCACACTTAAAGAGTATACCGATGCTTGACTCAATTCCCGCTTTATGCTGGTTTATGGAGGAGCCGATAAGCAATCTGATGTATGAAGTACCTTATACAATCTACGTAGATGGTTATTTACTATAGTTTGACTCCAAAAACTCAAAGTCACAAAGAGCAATTTTTTCAAAAGACACAAAAGTAGGAGTCAAAGGATAAAAATCAAACCCATAAATTCATATTCTGTTAAGATTAAAAATCAAACCCGTGAAATTCATATTCTGTTCAACGTGTATAAGAAACTCACACTCTTAAATACATCAAACTTTTTTTTAGCAAAAGAAAAACAATCATGCACCATGAAATAAGGTGAAAACAAGGACCGCTCGATATGTATTTCAATTGTGAGCAAGTAGTTGTATCTTTAATAGTTAATGATATCTTTAATATTTAATTTTATGTAACCTTCGCCTAACCAATCTACTTTTTCACAAATAATCACTTATTATTTACTTATTAATAATAGTAATTATCCACATTACTTCTATTTAATCTAATAAATTTTCTCTGAAAAAAGACCTCTACAGCCTCTATTTGATTTTCATACTAAAATCTCTTCTTAATCACTCATATTAATTATAACATAATAGTAATGATAATTCTATTTATTCAAATCATACATACATTATTTCTGTAACTATTTTCTAAAAGAAAAATCGAAATCCGTAGTATTATTATGATGTGTAGCAAACATCATTTTTTTCAAACAAACAAATCTTTTAAATGTTTTTTAAATGAAACATATCTGCTGCTTGAAGTATCAAACATGTTCGCTCGAATGGATGTTTTTTGTTACATGTGATGTGTTGTAACAAATTCAAGTTTATTTCATCACAAGCCTCGTTTTTAAGTAACAATTCACAATCTTAAACCTTTTGCTAGTGTTTTTATTTTATTTTATTTTATATAAATTAACTATATACTAATTGTCAACTTTCATATGCCTTATAGTTTGTATATTGTGCCTTAATGAATTGTACTTGCTATTTGGTTTCTTTATTTCTTTCTTTCCTTTTTATTTTATTTTAACCATAATACTTTATATCCTTTACAATTTAACCTTAATACTTTTTTTATTTTCAACTTTGTCCTCTATACTTTTTATTTTTTATAAAAATTTCTTTTTACTTATGGTCTAAATTTTGCGAGTTACACGCCGCAATGTACGTGTGTGGTTCAATGTTTTCACACCTATTTTTACCGTTTGGCTGCCCTGACGCAACATGCGGGTCCTAGATCTATTTAGTTAGTGTGTTCTATGTTTCACATTTCACGTGCGTGGTTTAACGTTTTTACGTCTACTTTCTGTTCGGTTTATTTTTTCCGTTTTTATTACTTTTAATACGAGCTTTTCTAGTGTTGGTGGTCGTTGACAGTGGTGAGGTATTGCTATTTGGCACTGGTTTACACCCTCCTCCCCGTGGGGGCTTAATACTAGTATTCTCTCTTTTTGAATATTTGTACCCTTAAAAATCCATATAAATGGTAAAATTAGTAATATTGAAGCATAAATTAATACAAACATTTACAAACAAAATGGCAAAATCTTTGCACAAAATCCCCATTTCCACTACGACTCGCATGACCCACCCTCCCCACCGTCCACGCTTGTCACCTTTAACCTCCTCTTCTTTTTCAGTACTCATATTAAGTTTTATATAATATAATAATATATAAAGTTAATCATCTTTAAATGCAATAAAATAACATTTATCGTGTAACACATTTTTTTTTCTTTCTTTGAAATATAAGCACACGCCAGGAGACAGAGATGGTTTAGTTAATTCAATTATATGTCACGTAAAAAAATTGCCTATTACCAATTCATTGAATTTATAATGAAAAAATTCACTACTAATATGTATTTATGACATAATACTGATGTATAATATATTATTTCACGACTCAAAGGTTGTTATGAACGTGTTTAATTCTTCTTAGACATTACCAATGCGTCGTCTTTTATGGTTTTTGTCTGATGTAGAAGAGAGAGTAAGAGAAACCCGCGAAGAAGAGCGGAAAATGTGAGAAGGGATGAGACAGGAAGGACTGCCGATGTAAACATGTCGGTCATGCTGTGTTGTGGAGCCGAGCATCCTGCTCGTGAGACACAACAGTCTTAATCAGTATAAAACAAGTATACGTAAATCCTCATTTAAGGGGTATTTAGGTTTCAATATTTTAAAATACTTAAGTCCTTCTAATTAAATTGCTTATATTAAAAAAAAAAAACACAATAAATAACCAAACAAACACCAATTTACTCCAAAAATCCTTAATTATAATCCTAAGTTGTCAACAACAATATATATTTATAAACGTCTCAAGCACATCCAGATGATAAAAGTGATATAACACCTAACGAATAATTATAAGTTTAAATCTTATAAAATACAGATATAGTTATTTTAAAGTATAATATGTGTGTCCGCCTCTAAAAAAATTTATTTATAATAACAAGGAATTAACCAACTAATACACAACTCAAGTGATGCATAATTGTATATGTATAGTATACATACGAACTAATTAATCTGATCACTCTACCTACAATCACGAACCACCATCACCACGCTGCAACATAAGCTCTTGCAAATCACACAAACCACCTTCTTCTCCGACGACCACCGCCTCCACGATCCGCCGAAAAACGCCTACCTGGCACGGGATACGTAGAACCCCTTTCTGCTGATAACCATATTCCTGAGCTGACTTATTTAACAAGTTGATAAACAGCGGGTGGTTGAGAAGATCAGCGCTTACGACGAACCGTTCCATCTCGTCGCCGACGTAAAGGGGGAGGTGGCCCTCGGGTACGGTGGCGGAGGAGGAGGAGCGGAGGAGGGAGTATCGGCGGGGCGCGAGATCCGGCGGAGGAGTTTGTTCATGGTGTGAATAATAAAACGAGTTTACAGGACTCGTTAACCGGCATGCGACACTGTATCAGAAAGTTAAGGATAATGAGGGGGGAGGGGTGGTTTTATAGTAATAATATATGAGGGAAGGTAAAGAGGGAGAGAATGAAAGAGGGTAAAGTACGGGAGGTGTACTTGGCAGGTACATATATCACTCCTACTTTATCTATTAATATTATATTTATATATGTTTGTGTTTTCTTTTCTTTTGAATATGAATCTTTATATTTTATTAAAATGATACTTAATTATAACTTATAAATATATAGTATGTAGGGGTGTTTAAAATCGAATATCTGAAAATTTCGGATAGTGGATTTTACTATACGAATTTGAATTCCAAATTTCGGACATCTAAAATTTCGGATATCCGAATTCTAGAAAAATATGTATTATCTAATAATTATTATAAAAAATAATATTTTTTGTTAAAAACGATATCAGATATCCGAAGTTTATAAAAAATCCTAAATATCCGAAATTTTTAATTGAAATTTATTATTTAATAATTTTTAGAATAATATTTAGGATAATTCGGATATCCGAATACTCGAATATCCAAAAATCCTCAAAATCATTGTCCGTATCCAAAATTTTGGATCAGAATTTTCAGATATTTTGATTCGGTTTTGGATTCGGATATTTTTGAACATTCGTAATAGTATGAGTGAGATAAACAAAAGAAAAATGTTTGGATACTAAGTAAAAACCTGAAAAAGTAAAAGATTTGGGTGTTGGTTTTAATTTTGTAACAAGTTTAGATATTAAATTAATTTTCTATTCTGATTTTTGCATGAAAAATTAACAAAAATAACAGGTTTAGATGTTAATATTTTACTATAATTTACAAAAAAGTTAATTGAAATTTGTAACCTACAAGGCTCGAATCCAAAATCTTAAAACGAGATGAAATATCATTTACCCCTACACTCAACTCTCCACCCGAACCCAAATATTTCCCTACTCTAATAAAAAGTAACTAGTAGGGACACGTGGCAGCACTACATTACTTCTCACCAAATTTTTTCCGTTTCTCTCTCCTATTAAATAATCACATTAATTACTAATAATATTATTTAATTCTTTTTTACATTAAAAATAGTTTTTAATAAATTAAAAAGATATCTTTTTATTGATATTTTAAAGAAATAACTTTCTATAAAATAAGAATGTTTTTTAAAACATCAAACATTTTTGAAATATAAAATATTAAAATTTTTTTTAAAAAGTAAAATTTTATAAATAAAAGATAATTAAAATTGGGAGTTGTAATAAGAAAGTTTTCAAAATGACATGTTTATTAAAAGTTTTGTTTTAAAACAAAATTTTATTCTATTTACAATAAGGATGATGTCGATAATATCCTATATTAATATATAATTTTATAATTAATAAAATTATATTACACGAGTTTACTAAAGCTAGTTAGTTATATATATGCTTCGTTTTATGGGGATCGATTAATGTCCTCCCTACCTTAGATCTTGAAACAAGAAATCTTAAGCATTACGAATTTAAAGGTTATGGGATCGCGTTTATATGCTAATTAATTGATTAATAAGTTTTTATGTTATTGATAATATTAATTAGTCTTAAAAGGTATTGAACAAAAGTAGTTGTTTGATATTCCACAATAAAAGTTTTTATATATTTATTTTATGTATTTTTAAACAACTAAATCACACACCATTATACGATACTTTTTGCAGGACCGGGTAAGGGTGTTAACTACAATTAGTTTCATAAGAGGAGTGATCTCAGATCACTTAACAGTTCAAATAGGAAACATGATACTTTGAAGATACAAAGAACACAAGTAACAATAAGACAAAACTTAGAACAATAACACAAGTATTAGTTTTCAAGGATGTTGATATTGATCTCAAGTTCTATTACAATTGTTCAAAGCATAATTTAAAATACAAGGACCTGAGACTCTTTTATACTACAACCTACAACCGTCAATACTTGGAAGGGCAGTTGAAATTGACTGATCTAGACAACAAGATCAATCTGAAGTCAAAAGGCAGATTACCTTTTGACTAGTGACTAAAAAGATCTTTTCTTAATTTATTACGTAAAAATAGTTTAATTTTTTATTTCATAGAAATAACATTAATAAAAAGATCTTTTCTTAATTTATTAAAAAACTAATTATAATGTAATAATAAATAATATTATTAGTAATTAGTAATTAATATAGTTATTTAATAGGAGAGAGAAGCGAAAAAGTTTGATTAAAATGAATGCGGTGCTGACACGTGTCATTCCAATTTACCCTTTTATTAGAGTAGTAAGATGATGATATAAAAATAAATAAATAATGGGCATGTAATTATTATGAAAATATATTTTAATAATTAAAAAAAAAGAAAACACTTGACTTATTTTAAACGCTCATAAAATTGCTCAGATGTTGGAGTTCATTTTCAAACTTCAAATATGTCATCTAAATATAGTTTTTTTTTTCAATGGCATATTTTTATACAAATATTATACAAATATTTTCTCTAAGTGTAAATTTCATAAGAAAAAGTAATAAACTTTAACTTAAATTAAGTTAATTTGAACACTATAGCATGTTATAGATCACAAAATATACAAGCTTTTATAAACATTTCTATTTTTACGTATTAGGAACACTAAACAGCTATTTTCACTAATACCCATTTACCTTAACTAAAAAAAAAGTAAAGTTTATTACGTTAATTTAAAAGCTGTTTAACAAAAATAAGTAAAGACTAATGTTCTTAATTGCCTTACACAATATTACGACTTTGTATCTTTTTATGAGTGAAAATATTAGATTACTTAAATGAAAATTTAAGAAAACTATTTCTAGATAGATAGATATAACTTAACCCAGAGGCACATTGAAAACAAAACAAATTTTAAATAGAGAATTCTAAGAACCGGTTAAACACTTATATACTATGTATTGAAGATTGAAGATAATTATACTTGATAGAAGATAGAAAAAACAAGTAAAGCAATAATTTTATGTATCACATGTAAAACAACATATATAACTGTTTATGTAGCTCTCGAATCCCTTTAATCAATGTTAATGGTGTATCCAACATATTAAGAAGTTGCCTTATACTCAATTTAGCTACTTTATTTATAGTATTAAATATATGTTAAGTACTTTATAAAAATAAACTATTTGGATTGTCATCAAACACAAAGAGTATGCTTTAATAGGTACAATGTACAATAACTAAAAAGAATGGAAATCAAACGTAGATGATAAGATATAAATAGTTAAAGGTGGTTTATGAAGTATCTAAGATTGAATATGTAGATATTATAGTGGAAATATGGGAAGAATGAAAAGGATGTGGTGAACCCAATCAATACAAGTAAAGCACCTGATGTTTGCTCATGTTTGCCACTTTTTGGGACACTTTGGCCTACATAATTAAATATAAATAATCTATTTAATTTCATTTTATGGTGAAATTATAGCAAGTTTGATTAAATATATCACGAAATTTTTTTGTAAAGGATTGTTTATTTAGTTTTTTTAAACAACAATAACTTATTTTGAAGCTTTCTAAATATTTTTAATCAGGTTTGAACTTGATAGTTTTTAAATAGTTCTTTACTTTTACCACTATACTACTAACTCAAGTGACAATTAGCTATTTAGCTATAACGTCTTATTATGATCAAGTTCGGAAGTGAGATTATTGATAGGAGGTGAATGGATTCTTTTATATAACTTTTTTTAGTTTTATGATACTAAAAGGAAGATTTGCAATAAATAAGTATATAAAATATATATATAACTATCCCCACAAGAACATACTGGTGTACAATGGTTTGTTTGGATGCTAATAAACAAATAAGTCTTATGTCCACTCCTTGATTATCTATCAAAAGTTTTCTCCACTATCAACTTTTCTGTAAAATCGTTAGAGATAACCGTTTACAATTTATCACTAAACTTTGTAGTGATTGGCTATAACTTTTCTCTTTAATCAAGTTAGATATAACATTTTCTTCTCTTATTGCAAGTTAGGTTTAAATTATATTAATCGGGTTAATTTGATCCTCTAAAATATGTTATTGAGTTTAAAGTGTTTTTAGTTCATTGGGCTCCTCAAGAATATATAATTATTAATAAGTTTATAATATTTTTTTAAATGCTAATCAACACCTAATACCTAAACAAAAGAGAAATATAAAGAGAGTTTAAAGAAGAACCACAAAAGTAAGAATAAAAGAAACCTTTTTTTTAGTATTTGATCATGGAACAAACAAAAAACAAAATGATGGAACGATAGTGATTCATGAAGTGTACGAGAAATAAAAGGGATGTCACTCACTCACTCACTCACTGACTCATCATTGGACTAAAAACATGACTCAAATGATTTCTAATTAGTTTTCACGATCCGAGCCGAACCGAGCGGGCTTTTGATCATGCTTGGCTCGTTTTCAAACTGAACCGAGCCGATCGGCTGGTTTACAACCGAGCGGCAAATCGAACGGGCATTTTTCGAGCGTTAATTTTTCGATCGAGCGTCGAGCGAGCGCAAACGAGCCCCGGACAATTTGTACAACTTAACCATCTAGTGTGTCATCCGATTTATAGTGCAACAAGAGACGACGGTGACAATGTTAGGTCTTACGTTTTAATAACTTAAAAAAACCATATTTCATAACATAACATTTTCATGAACGACAATATGTTGTGGCTGGCGATTAGGCTAACGCGATAGCCAATGAGGCGGTGAGCATATTGCAGAGAACGATACATGATAACGAGAGATGATCCACTAAGAGTAAGAACGATGTCAAAATTTTCTTATAACGACTTAGGGTTTCACTTTAATGTTTATGTTAATTATTTTATTAGGTTGATTGATTTAATATATATAAATATAATCATATATTTATATATAGTAGGTCAAATCTACTAAAGTGCTATGTATAAACTATACATATAAAAGAATAAAAATTAATTCGAACCGAACCGAGCCGAGCGGACCTTTGCTTGTGCTTGGCTTGTTTATAAACCGATCCGAGCAGAAGTTCTAACAAGCATTTTTCAAGCTAATTCTGAACAAGCATCGAGCGAGCGTCGAACGACGAACGATTTTAACAGGTCTGTTACTAATTGTTCAATTAGTGTTTATACTTGACATTGGAGGTTTGAGCTGTTGTGCCCTTTGCTTCGTTTAGGATAAGAGTTAACTTATCAATGAGCTTTAATTTAAAAGATATATGTCTTTAGTTTGTTATTAGGTTATAACTTTTAAGTATCACATGGATTGTTAAACGCAAGCATATATACTTAGTAATTAATATTTAATATTACATATTTTTGATATATTGCATAGTTTTTAATACAAATCTAGAAATTCTAATTTATTTAAAATGTTTTATGAACAAACCTAACATTTTTAAAATAAAAAAATGTTTTATAAAAACAATTATTGAAATCATTATTATTTAGTAGGGGAAAAAGGGCTGAGTCAAAATGAAACATGTCCCCCGAGATATTTATTTGTTAGGATAGAGATTAGTTCGAATATCAATTACGGCATAAGTTATATGAATTATTTACATTAATTATTATGTCAAAAGTCATACGATTTTCTTTTATTGCCTTGATGAATTTATTGTTATACAACATGTATTGGGTGCAAATGTTAATATCAAAACAATACATATAATTGACAAGATGCATGACAAAGAAAGAAGAACAACTAAACTTATTTGTGACGCTTCGTAGCTAGAATCAATAGCATTGTCTGCGTGTATAAAGTACGTCAAGAAGGAAAATAACCCCTTATCTAAAGGTATATCTATCATACAAAAAACTTTATTATACATTTGATTGTAAATCATTAGATTTAATTAAATGCATAAACACATTTTATACAATACATTTGCATGACAACCACAATTCTTCCATGTGATTCAATTGTAACACACGTCTTCTAGTACCACACGCATAGCACGGGCATCCGCCCGCATAGTATAGGCGGGCATAGTACAGACACCTGTTTGTTTAGATACACATATCTCTTCGTGACTGGTTCTGTTGTACAAGACGTTCACGCCTGTCTGTGAAGGCCTCGGCCCCTTGTCCAAAGAGGACATTTTGATAAGAAATTTATGAGGATGGCAATTTGGGGGAAAGAGGAGGGGAAAGTGACATTTTGGGAATTTTCCCGTTTATTTATCAGATATATATATCAATCGTCGATACAAAATAAGTTTTAATCTTTAGTCATAAAATTAAAAAAAAAATTAATTTAAGAATCGAATTTAATTTTGTGAAATCATTAAATTTGCATTAGCATGTACAAAATCCAACTCGGTTTTTTTTTTCAACCTAGCATTTTGTATGTGATCTTGCGATCACCATGTTGCAGTCTATGGTGTATAGTTTTGTAGCTTGGAGGAATGTTCTGAGGAATCATGAAAATAATATACATATGCAAACTATGTTGACAATTATGGTTATTTTAATTTGTGAAAAGTTGAGTTAAACTTTTTAACTTATAATTTACTGTAGTTGATCATAGGCGGCTTAACCATTTTAAAAACACAAAATGAGCTACAAAACATTTTTATGCATTCAATTGTAGTGTTATTGCTCGTTAACCTTTAAGTCAAAGAAATTCATAGTTTCATTCTCTATTCCCGATCTACAAAATACAACACACTTAAGAGCATTCACAGCCAGTTCTTAAATTTATGTGAGTACATTCTCTATATTATATGGTATGGTTATAAGTGGTTGTGAGTGAATAATATGATAAATTTACTGTTCAATTGTATTTTTAGGAAACACTGTTTAAAACCCTATAATGTTTTTAATATATTTTAAGTGGTTGTGAGTGAGGAAAAAGAAAAAGTAATGATAAATATATAAAAAATATTATTTAATAAAAAAAAATAATTTTTAATATAATTATATGGATAAATATGTCGAATGAGTTGTGAATACTTTAATATATGAGACTCTGTAAAGTATAAACACAAGGTAATTTGACAAGGGGCGATCCAATGGGCCAAGTATAGGGTAATAGGGCTTAGAGCCTTTAAACTATTAGGTCTCTTATTTTTATTTTTTTTTAAAAGTTCTATTTGTTATGTGTTGGTCTTTTATTAGGCCGGTCCAAAATGAAATTTTATAGGAAATGCGGTCTTGATGGAATGATGGGTATGAAGTAGAGGTGTAAAAAAAACTTGTTTGGAAAAAATCAGTTTGAGCCAAACTAGTTTTTAAACCGACTTGAACCGGCGATTTGTATACGGGTTTGAAACGCAGCATCAAAATTAAAAAAATGGTTAAACCGGTATAAAAAATGGTTTTTCTAAAAAAACTGGTTTTCAAACCGGTCCAAACCGGTTTGAGGAGTTTGAGGATATTTGATGAAAACCGGTTAAAAAAAACCAGTCCGGTTTAAAAACCGAACCGGTTTGGAAAAAATACACCTCTAGCATGAAGTACAAGTGTACAACTTAACAAACACATTACTTTAATCTCCGATTATTAATTCATTTTCCTCTCTGGCCCCATTACCCTAATCAAAAAGATACATACAACCGTTATATTGGAGAACAACTACATACAATGGAAGAGATTCATATTGATTTAAATTTTGTATGGATCACATCAATAAAGCTTCATACAAATAAAATTTAATTTATTATATCATTAATAGACAGTAAACAACTTCTACATTAGATAAACAGCAGTTTAAACGCTTGTAAAATCATATAAACTATCATATATATAATGCAAAAATAATGTAAACAACCGTATAATTACCATTGTTTTCAAGACCAGAACGGAGCGGCCGGTCTGATCAGGATTCGGTTGGGCCACCGGTCCGATCCACCCCAACTCGTTTCTTTTTTCAAGAACCGGCCGGTTCGAACCGGTTCGGCGGTTGAACCGAGAACCGGTTCGGACCGGATTTTCTTTTTTTTCTATTTTTTTATTTTAATCGGTTTAACGGGTAGGTAGGATGATGAATTTTAGTGTTGGATATATAATTATTGTTAAGTTTTATATATAACTACAAAATATACATGTAAAATACTTATATTGAATTTTATATATATATATATATATATATTATATATATATATATATATATATATATATATATATATATATATATATGATGTCATCCTGTTCTCAAATCCGGTCCGACCAGCCGACCAGTAAGACGACCGCTTCGACCAGTCGACTGGTAAGGCGACCGGTTCGCTGTCCGATCCGGTTCTAAAAACATTGTAAATTACAGTTTGCTTAATGTAATCATTAGGGCTGGAAACGAGCCGAGTTGAGTTAAGATGGGCTCGGGCTCGGCTCGTTTAATAACCGAGTCGGCTTGACTCATCTATCTTAAAGAGTTCAGAATCTGAGCTTGAGTTAGGCTCGAGCTGAGCCGATCCGGCTTCCAAGCTAACTTATTTATTTTTTTAGAAAAAATAAGTTTGTTATTTTTGTCTATGTTCGCATGTATATAAACAATAAATAATATTTCTTAAACAACCCTAAAACATAATGTAAACAATCGACGATACCAAGGGTATATGTAACATATGTCTTTTTCTTTACACTGTTGGTGAGCACCATCGGTTCGTTTGAAGGATCAAACCTTGAAAGTCTGCGACTTCCATCGTTCTAATGGCTCGCAAGCAACATCAATCTCCTCAAAGTAAGTCCCATCGATTTCTCAATCTCACTTTCAATTCAATTTGACACTCAACAACCTTCAATCTTCTATACTGAAGGGGAAAAATCACTCTTACTCGCTGAATTCCTCGAAGTTGCAATAACATCAATCGTCTTCCTCAAAGGATTTTACCCAATCGGTACACAATTTCTTCAATCCCCCAATTTTCAAATTAGGGTTTCAGTTCTTGACGCTTAAAGATCGTTTTACGATTAGGGTTTCTGTTCTTGACGCCTAAAGATCGTTTTACGATTAGGGTTTCTGTTCTTGACGCCTAAAGATCGATCTACGATTAGGGTTTCTGTTCTTGACGATTAAAGATCGATCTACGATTAGGGTTTCTGTTCTTGACGCTTAAAGATCGATCTACGATTAGGGTTTATGTTCTTGACGCTTAAAGATCGATCTACGATTACGGTTTCTGTTCTTGATGCTTAAAGATCGATTTACGATTAGGGTTTTGTGATTTAGGTGCTTTTGAAAGACGAAGGTACATGAATCTTGTGGTTCATCGTGCTCGACACCCGCAGCTTCATCGATACATTCATGATTCACTTAATCAACTGGTTGATTACTTCGAACAGGTGGGTTGATTTTTTTGTTTTTGTTTGAAATTGTTCAAATTGGAGGTGTGATTTTGGGGTTTTTGTTAGGGGATGATTGAGAGAGTTGCGGTTATCTTCTTTAATAATGGTAGAATTGCGGTTGAGAAGTTTGTGTTCAAGATCAATGTGAATCAGTCTCATGGGGTGGTGATGGAAGATGATGAAGATCTGCAATCATCCCTCAGATTGTTCTTGATTAAGCTCAATCAATCAGAATCTCTTTCCAAGGGTTCATCTCAAGGTAAATGTGCACACGGTGTGAATTTCTAACACGATATGAACACGCGATAAGAATCTAACATGAAATTCACGGGTTAATTTCTGACCTGTTTGTTTAGCTAAATGGGTCATGTTTAGGTCGACCTCACGAGGTTTGTAGGATGACCCGTTTTAACCTGTTTGTTTCTAACTTGCCAAAATTTAAAATATAAAAGCAAAATATGTATTATGGTTTATAGTTTTCATGTAATTATTTTATATGCATTTGTGATCTCTTGGTTGTAAAGTTGTAACTTTATAGTATTGATATGTAAAAAAGTAAAATAAAAAAAATTCAGGTTAAACAAAGTAGTCTCCGTATCAACCTGCAAAAACTTGTTTTGTGTTTTGGTTCATGCATCTAACACATCTTTTGGGCTCGTATCATGCATTTGTATTTTTGTTTGTAAATCCCTGAACTTTAGAGTATTAATATGCAAAAAGTAAAATAAAATAAAATTTCGGGTTAAACAAGTTGTTTTTCGTATCAACATGTGAAATCTTATGTTGTGTTATGGCTCATGTATATGACATGATTTTTGGGTTTGTGTCAGGTTCTACCTGCCAACCAGTGAACACGACCCATTTAACACACGTGAATGCACATACAAACGCAAGTTTGATCCTGTTCTTGATGTTTGGAATTTCCAAACTTGATAAACTTACATATTTTGCAGATTTGAGGTGGGAGATAACAGCTTACTTTTGCTCACTCCCAAGTGATAAGGGAGATAAGTGGATTCCAACACAGGCACTACAATGGCAACAACCTCCAGTGATAACACCAATTAAGTCCATGAGTACCGAGCCATTGTCTGTTCAACTATATGTAGAACATCCAAGTCTTTTGGAACCAGTGTAACTCGTTCGGGATTTAATATTATATGCTTGGTTTTAAAAAACGCACCTGAGGCGTCGCTACATGCAAATGAGGGTCAGAATTGGTTAAAATTAGGGTCTGTAAGAGGCTAACATGTTAAAACAACTACAAGGATAAGGAGGTTATGAACGATTCTCTTATCTAAAAGAGATGGAGAGATGGAGGTTTTAGAGCAATGCTTCATGTAGATATCGCAAAGACCATTTTGCTTTTTAAAACCAAGATTATATTGTATGTTTAAATGTGCAGGTCATGCTCGTGTCGAATTCGAATCAGTTAATGTTATTGTAATCGAAAATGGCACCTAACACTTTGTTGATGGTATCTGTTGTCGTTTATATGCGAAACTTAACCGAAAACAGAGCATCATTTAAGTAACTAAAAGCTGCAACTGTGATTCTTTTCTGTCTTCCGGTTCTGGTAATCTTTACCATTATTCTTTGTCTTCTTGTTCTTCTACCGCGTAATGTATACGTCAAATCAGCAGCAAGACGTGATTCCTTGTAACCTCTGGTGTGTACAATCTTACTCACATCCATATATGTCTTGAACGCGGATTAAAGTAACATTACGTGGTTATCGTTAACTGACTGTGTCTACTGTTTGGGGTTTTTACGTCTCCTTTTTACACTTTTTAGCTACAAATATAACTATCATTGAAACATTTATGTACAACTCAAAGTTCAAAGCTTACGACTTGCAATAATGTGTGGGTATCCGACCTCACAAAAACCCTCACCACAAACGTGCATAGACGGACAATGCTTCTCCAAATAAATCAGTAACAACCTGTGGAAACTAGTCAAAATCGTTAAAAGTTCTTTAATCTTTGGATCTTCTTTATCTTTCAACCGGTTTATGAGAGTCGACTGATCGATTGAACCAGTAAACCATAAAATCCGTCTGGTTTTCAAAACATTATTATTTCAAAACGATATTTTATTCACACATAGACGTGTCAAAACCCCATCAGCACATTAATTTTCCTCAATTGAGCAACAAAGTTTGATGGTTAGATCACCATCCATTCAACGCATGAGCCAACCCCCATTCTTCAAGCCCCATACCCACCTTTAAAACTCACGTACCCATACCAACAACCTTCACACCACCATCACCAGCTAATGGAGACCACCCGCAACCGCGGCGCTACGAAAAAACATGTTGCAGTGTATACATTCCCTTACTCCTCACACCCTCACCTCCTCCTAACCCTCACTCGCCGACTAGCGGCTGCTGCCCCGACGGTGGTGTTCTCATTCTTCAACATTGAAAAGTCTAACAATGTTTTGTTTTCTGAGGTAAGTTGCGACAACATATTGCGGTATGACGTATCTGACGGCATACCAGATGGATATGTGTTTGAGGGAAAGCCTCAGGAGGATGTTAACTTGTTTCTAGCGGTGGCGGAGGAGGAGCTGAGGAAGGGTGTTCGAGTGGCGGAGATGGACACCGGAGTGAGGATTAGCTGTCTGGTGGTGGATGCTTTCTTTTGGTTTTGCGATGATATCGCGGCGGAGATGAACATCCCTTGGGTGGCGTTTTGGACCGCGGGAGCTTGTTCACTGGCAGCACATGTGTATACTGATCTCATTAGGGAAAAAACTACTCAACTCATAGGTATGTTTGAAAGTCTGAAACAAACTTTACAGCTTTCGTTCTTTTAACTTTAATAATTACACCGATGGTTGTTTATTTTCAATGTTGTAACATGTCACATTCTTTCTATTAACAGAAGTTAATTTGTTCTGACTATATATGTGTTTACAGGTACTACGGGACCCGATGAGAAATTCTTGACTTGATCCCCGGGCTCAAATCGGTTCGACTAGGTGACTTACCAAGTGGAGTGGTGTTGGGAAACCTCGAGTCACCGTTCTCGATCATGCTACATAAAATGGGGAGAACTCTAGCCAGAGCAACCGCGGTTCCCATAAATTCGTTCGAAGAACTAGAACCCGATCTAACCAAAGACCTCTCTTCAAACTTGAACAACTACCTTAACATTGGTCCTTTCAATCTCATATCTAAAGAAAAAGCACCATTAAAAGGTGATAAATATTCTTGCATTTCATGGTTAGACAACCAAAAGAAAAGAGCGGTCGCCTACGTTTGTTTTGGGACCGTTTTCACACCTCCACCTCACGAGATAGTCGCGTTGGCTGAAGCACTCGAAGAGACCAAAACCCCGTTTCTCTGGTCGATAAACGAAGATTCCAACAAGCATTTCCCTAAAGGTTTCTGGAGCGAATACGCGCTAACGGGACAGGAAAAGTTGTCCCTTGGGCGCCACAAGATCAAGTATTGAATCATGTTGCAATAGGGGCGTTTGTAACACATGGTGGATGGAACTCGGTGTTGGAGAGCGTAGGAGCCGGTGTTCCTATGATATGTAGGCCGTTTATCGGGGACCAACATATAAACTCTTGGATGGTTGAGCGAGTTTGGGACATCGGGCTGAGAATCCCGGGCGGGAACTTTACAAAACACGCGACTCTTCGCGCTTTAGAACAAGTTTTCGGGCATCGGTACGAGAGGATTGAAGCATTGAAAGATCTTGCTCACAAGGCTGTTGCACCAAATGGGAGTTCTGATCAAAATTTCAAGACTTTGTTAGAGGTAATCACCAGTGTCACCAGACACTATGAATAAAACTTAATTATGATCTCTATTGATTTACTCTATCTATAATATAGGGTGACTTTCTTGAAATTATATATGTTTGAAAATTTTAATAACTCGTGTGAAATAATGTATTGTGTTGAATTTGAATGTGTAACATTGATGGGAATAATATTAAGAACCCGAATCTGATAATAAGATGTCATAACTTATAGTTCATTACATAGACACAAATATTAATTTAATATAGGATATACGTGATTAATCGTTTACGGGTTTTTCTATATTCTTCATGTTGAAAGTTCAGTAAAAATTCAGATTTGTTTAACTGTAAATCTAAGCTGAATTAGATTTCGATGTTTACGTTAACATGTATCGAATATAGAACTTGAAGGAGAAAGTGACTTAAAACTTGCTTTAACGTAAGCGAGAAAAAAATATCATTTAGCTGTCTGCTTTAATAAAACGGTAACTAGAATGACACATGTCAGAATTACATTTTTTCTCACCAATTTTTCCCCACCTCTTTGTCATATTAAATAATTAGCTTTGGTAAACCCGTGTATTACACAGGATGAATTATTAATAAATTATTAAATAGAATAAAATTATTAATTATAAAATGGTAGACTAAGACATGATATGATTGAAATTATATATGAGTAATAACTATAAGTAATATGATTTTTTTAATTTATTTGTTTTTTTCAAAGATAAATTAAACATTTTGTTTTAAAATATCGTTTTAAAAATTTTTCATTTTAAAAATTTCCTTACTATAACTCCGTATTTTAATTGTTTTTGTTTTATAAAAACTTTACTTTAAAAAACTAATTTTAAAATATTATGTAAAAATAGTTTTATTTTTTAGGAAAAAATCTTTTTATAAATAACATTAATAAAAAGTTCTCTTTCTTAATTTATTAAAAAACTAAATATAATGTAAAAACAAATAGATAATATTATTAGTAATTAATGTGTTTATTTAATAGCAGAGAGAAGCGGGATTAGTTTGATGAGAATAAATGTGATGCTGACACGTGGCACTTCTATTTACTATTTTATTAAAGTAGTAAGATTGCGTTAATTACTAAAATATCATTTAGGGGCAATTATATATTTCTCCATTTAAACTTGTAAAATTACATATTTTTTCAAAGCATGCTTAAAAAAACATTGTATTTTATGTATCGAAACTTGTATTTGAGAAAATATGTAATTTTTTTAGTGGAGAGGGGGATGTATGTAATTTCCCTATCATTTTATTTTTTTAGATTTAAAGAAAAAGTTTTTATAAAATAAGATTTTTTTTAAAATATCAAACTTTTTTAAAAACACGAAACATCTTCAAATTATTGTTTTTATAAAGTAAAATTTTTATAAACCAAAAATAATCAAAATTGGGAGTTGAAATAATTTTTTTTTTAAAAGACATCTTTTTAAACATTTATAATAAGAAAGATTTCAATCATATCTTAATTAGAGTATCATTTAACAATTAATAAAATTTTATTTTATTTATTCAACCTGTGTGATACGCGGGTTTACAAAATCTAGTTAATTATAAGAAGGTAAGATGCTTCGTAAACTCAATACATACCGTGGTTTAAATCCTACTCGTATACATGTACATAGATGTGAATGATATCGGTTCAATGGCTTAAAAAATTCAAACTCTTTATGTATGTCGAGACCTACAAGTTAATGTATGACCAAAGCTCTGGGCTCGTCTAGCAACGTGACATGTTGACCAACTATGTTTCATGGTAACGTGGACCCTTCACGTCGTTTTGCAGTAAGTTGTTGTGTCTATACGTGTTAATGAACAATGAATCATGGTAAGTGTTAACAATTCCACATGTTGGTTTCTTAGACTATTATTGAACAACTTGATTGCATATTAAAATTTGTTTGATTGCAACTATAAACCGTTTGAGCAGTTTTGGTTTCAGTTATAAAACTATTTTGTTGATTCATTTCATATATGCATTTTAAAATGGAAAATTATGAAAATGACCATTTGACCGAATCAAATTAACAAAATAACCATTACTTTCTGGAAATATAAAAATAAATATTTGACTTTGACTTTGGCGAGGAAAAGTCATGATCCCTCGCCCACGTGGCAAGACTTTTCCTCGCCCACGTCGCATTATCTCGCCCATGTGTAAACTACGTTTAATTAAAAAAAAGAAACATTACTATTAGCGAGGAACACTAACCCCTAGGCGAGGGATGTGACACACATCTCGCCGAGTCAGCGAGGGAACGTGCATCGAGGGGCAAGGAGACTTACCTAGTTAGCGAGGGGTCCGATCTTCGAGGCGAGGGGGATGTCTAATCTCGGCGAGGGGTGCGGTCAACGAGGCGAGGAGGAAGTCTTGTCAGCGAGGGGATGCGGTCACCTAGGCGAGAGATGTGACCTCTATCTCGCCAGGTCAACTCTCTTCGCACGTTCTTCTAGGCGAGGGAGCTATCACTTAAAGCGAGGGATGTGATAACTCCCTCGCCACGTCAGCGAGGGTTTGGTCAACGAGGGCGAGGAGCGGGATATATAAAGGGGTGGGGGATCATGTGGGACTCCGAAATCTTAGAAAAATATATCTAGTGTTCCGAAAATCTTAGAAAAATACTGATAGTCTTCCGAAAATTGTACTAGTAAATTTTTTTTTTGATAAGTAAATCGATGAAGGAGGAGGTTAGTTTCTATTTTTCACTTTCTACTTCTATTATTATTTAATTTTTTTCTTTGTTTTTATTATATTGAAATTGTTTATTATTTTTATGCAGGTTTTTATGCATCTAATAGTATTACTATTAGATGTAATATAAAGTTGTTAAACAGATTTATAATAAATTAAAAGACAATCATGATCAACTTATTATATTTAACAGCACATGTTTTGCAAAATGGTTATTATGTGAATGCATTAGTAATGATGCATCACTTATTCATTTGATATTACAAACCCAAGTTCATACCGAAAATCCTGAGAACGGTATCAACTTTTGTATTAAGAGACAAAATCTTCAATTTGGGCATAAAGAATTTTGTATTATCACCGGGGTAAAAAAGGGTAATATGACGCGTCAAATTATTCCTACGAAGATAAATTTTCTTGATATGGTTTTTCATAAATATGGAATAATTAAACCTACGTTAGATGATTTAAGAGACGTTTTTTAGAACAGGTTACACATGTTAGATGATGCAACCGTAGTAAAAGTTTTCCTATTATTACTTGTTCAACAAGTTTTATGGGATTAGAAGGAAAAAATAAATTTAAACAGTTAACTTTTAGATTTAGTTAATGATTTAGGAGCATGGAATGAATTTTCGTGGGGTACATATCTTTAGAATTACACTTACCCTCATATCTATAATGTTCTTTATAAAAATGAAAGAGAAAAACAAAAGAAAAAGCTAAGATACAACATTAAAGGATTTGTTTGGGTAAGATCAATCGCAACCATCGTTATGACATGACGCCTCAAATCTACTTTTTGATGATTTAACCACTTTATACTCAAAACATTGGGTAATACACATCGTACCCAATTTCATTGTAATTCTTCTTTGTTGTTGAAACAATCACCTTTAGAAATAGTTGACAACCCAGAGCTAGTATTTTTGAGTGGATTATTTAAAGGATCCGTTAATGGCTCCGATTTTGAAAAATTATATCTTCATGAACTTTATACTCGAAATGATAGGGAGGTGGATCCTCTTTTTCATAAAAATCCTTATTTTTTTCGTTTTCATAATGACATTCTTACTGAACATCAATACAACTCTCATCATTCACAGGAATGTCGTTTAAATCATAAATAAACTTTTCAGTGTTTTGTAAAATTCAATTTTTTTTCGTGGACAGCGGAGCTACTATCAACACCGGATTCTTCACTAATGAATAACATAAAAACTTCATTTTGACCATTAAGAACAACATTCATAAAATAAAATAAATCTTTATCATCAGATATATTAATAAAATGAGTATAAGTAGACATTTTATACAATAACCGTATATAAATTTGAATTCTTAGTTTTGAAGAAATAATATCATTTAATTCATCATATATTATATAACTAGATAAACTAAAACACGTCTAACACACTTACCTTTTAATGGTAGATACTCTTCAACATCGTTTACAAAATGCCATTTACTTCCACTACATAGTATGATATTAACTGATATTTCTGATTTGAGAGGATTTTAAAAAGAAAATTGCAACAAGAAGGTTGAGAAAAATGTAAGATTTAATAACTTTGTTAAGGGTAAACATTGAATTATATAGGGGAAAATCAAATTAAATTAAATTTTTAAGTGTTTAAAAAACAATAATAAATGTGAAAAAAATACGGATTTTTTGGTTAAAAACATATAATTTCATTAATTATGGGGGGGGGGGGGTAGTTTGGTAATTTTGGGAGAGGGATTCCCATAATCCATCACTGACTCAGCGAGGGATAAGCCATGTCAGCGAGGGATGCCCCAAAAATGACACGTGGGTGAGGGATTATGCATACTCCTCGCCTGGGAAAACGTGTCGGCGAGGGATTATGGTTTTTCCTCACCACGTGGGCGAGGGCTGGACACGTGACGCGATACGATTGGTTGTTGTTAGGTCTAGAACTCATGTATAGGTTTAGATGATCAATCAACTCTTGTAATCACACTTTGTAATTATTATTTGAATGATATGATATGAATGATTTTGATTACATTTGTGTTTATGAATTGAACAATATAATGTTACATCTCATTATATATGTTATAAATATATGATATAATGTATTTCATAATGTATGTATGAATGTGTGCAGTGAACATCAAACTGTGTCAATTTGGAAAATTGACCAAGTGTTAGAACAACTGCGCATGAATAAAGTATTCTTTCGTAGATGTTCTCAGGAATACAACTGAAGTGAACATCCGTAGATCTCCTGTGGAAGAACAATTTCAGCTGAACAAGTCAAAAGAACAAAGTGAAGCTACTAAAGGAGAAATTGTCATGGAAGAACAAGTTCAAGAACTCCTAAGGAAGCACAATCACATAAGAACAAGCAATGCAGATCAAGTGTTGCTGCGGAAGACTAAGTTCCTGTGAAAGAAAAAATTCCTACGGAAGACTGTTTAACACTTGTATGATTTCACATCATCAAGTAGTCAACTAACAGAAAGTCAACAAGTCAACATGGCAGATCAACAACATTAATGGTGATGGAAGACATATATTTCAAGCGAATATTCCACGTCACATCAATAACATTATATGTATTTATTTCATTGTAAATCTCGAACTCCTATGCCGATAAATATGGCGAGATTCAGATAACTATAGTTAGCTGAATTATAGCAACAAGTTAGCGTAAGATTAGCAATGGATTAGAAACAGAATAGAATAAGATCTCTATATAATATGAGATCAAGATCAGATGTAGATAGACGATCAACATACGATCAAGCAACATTTACGTCAAAACATCAATAGCAACAAGAAAGCATTACGAGCATCATTCGTTAACACTCGTGATTTGATTATTCTTATATTCTGGTTGTTCTATTGTTTGATTGATTTCTAGTTTGATAATCTCTTAAACAGCAAGTGTTGATAATTCCGAGATCAATACTTGTTCAAATCAACCTGATAATTCTTGAACGATCCTTGGATTCACATTTATTTGATAAACATAATTTTTGACCGGTTGTTTTATTAGTATTTTATTTAATAGAATAGTTAGCCTTAGAATTTATATAAAAATGATGTAATTATAAAAATATGAAATTTATGACTCTAAATTACATTGTTTGTGAAAATCTAGATATTTTTATGTAAATATAAGCTTACGTTTAAAACAATAAAATTATTGTGTCTAAGACAATAAAAATGATATAAATATAATTTTTGGAGATATTTGGTTAAATCACTAAATATCAAAAACACACACACACACACACACACACACATATATATATATATATATATATATATATATATATATATATATATATATATATATATATATATATATATATAGATAGAGATAGAGAGAGAGAGAGAGAATCTTATTTTTTATAAGTATAAGTTGATAAAAGTTGAGTGTAAAACTTAAGATAATTAGTCAAACTAGATGGACATAAGTATATATTTTGCATGAATATATAAGATCATGATAAATGGTTATCTCATAAATAAATATATACGAGCATAATTAGTCAAACTAAGGTGATTATATATGTATATGTATATATTTTCGATTATGATCTTATTTTATATTGTAATCATATAAGTATGTATTATTTTCACTCTTCTACGACGAGTTTTGAATAAGTATGTATGTATGTATGTGTGTGTGTGTGTGTGTGTGTGTGTATATATATATATATTGAATACTTGGCTATTTTTCACAACTATGATACAAATCGATATATTCTTCTAAAATAAATAAATAAATAAATAATTTTTTAAATGTATATTTATTTATTGAGCGAGACGTGTTGTGAATGTATTCCCAAAGTTGTTTATCTCTATATATACTTATGTATATTTTGTGTGTAAATATATTTATTTGAAAAATCACCAAAGGGTAATCACGATTAATACTTTTCTCAAACGAAAACATCCCAACTGAGGCTAATAAGTTGGGTGAGCAACTTGCTTGATGATCAAGTCTCGTAGATCTTAAGGTGTCTTATGTGTTTTAGGACATGGATAGATCCGGTTTCATTTTATCTTGGGCTATTTGTATTTGCTAGCTTGCACGCTTTCAGGTGAATTTCACAGCCCCAATTTTATTTATTTTACTTTTGGGGGATATTACATGCAAATTATTATTTTCGTGTACACATTTGTCAATAATTTCACATGTTATATAAGTTGTTACTTACCGTATGAAATCCTCTTTTATCAGACCGTTAATTTATTTCCCAAAGCGAAGTAATCGTGGATAGTACTATTGTGTTTGAATACCCTCACCAGGGTTAATTATCCTAACCTTGACTGGAGTTCTAGATGGTTGCATTATTAGTCTGTTAACTCCCGTGCTTAAGGTAGGCATGGGTAGGACAATCTTTTACAGTTACAGTCTAGCTTCAGTTGTGATGCTTATATAATGTTGTAGTATTGTATGATCGACAATCAAATCATGGAAAAACTTGTGGTCCATTACAATATTTATTATTACTTTAAAACCTGTGAACTCACCAACTTTATGTTTTCTCAAGAAATTGAGATTTGCATCAGGTTAGGCTTGTATGGGACTCATTGCATCTAGGGTCACACATGCTATTGAGACATTATTTCTAAGTTGTCTTGTGTTGAAAACAATTTACATTAGTTCTATTATTTCCGCAATTTAACTATGAAAATAATTCTGTATTTTTAAACTTATTTGCAACGTATGTTTTACTAAATTATGTAGTGGTCGATCAATGTCTGTGAGTCCATGACGTTCACTCCCCGCGGGAAACCGCCGTGGTTTGAGGTGTGACATTTACTTAAACGCATTGGAAGGCTCTCCTAATTTATTTATTTATTTATTTATTATTATTATTATTATTATATTATTATTATTATTATTTATTATTATTATTATTATTATTATTATTATTATTATTATTACTACATATAATAAAAATTCCAGCCCCCCTCCCCCCAACGACCAGGCCTTGCATCTTGCTAGTCTCATCTATACTTAATAGAATTGTTAAAAGATCGTTGGATATTCATATAAATGTTATAAAAATCAAAATCCACCCCCGACTCCTATTCGCTACTCCATCACCACCTTCGATCTCGACAGGCGTCCACGCACCATCACAATCATCTTCGACCTCACCATCTCTCCCTCTCCGTCTTTGCGAAACAACTTTAAAATCAACAATAAAAATACTTGGTGCCTAAAGAAGAAATGACCCGTGTTGAATATGAAACTAGAATCGTCTCTAGTATCGTCATCACCGACATCTTAATCAGGTGAATTTCTCAACCTTTTATCTTTCTTTCTAACTTAGGATTTGTTTTTTCACAAAGCTTCTAGGGTTAGGTCACAATAGCGACCTTAATTTTGTTTTTCTTGTTCCAGACTAGAGTTACGATTGTTTGATTTTGTAGTTTAACGAAGCTTTGATGATGAATTACTATGCATCTAAGTGAATTCGAGCAAATATGAGATTGTTTGATTTTATTAGCTTCTAGGGTTAGGTCACGTGTAAAGTAAACTTTGCTAAATATATCTAATTTTTTTCCTGTTAGATTAATTTCACCAATATATCATTAATGCTCTAGTGTAGTTGAAACGTGATATCTAATTAATAAATGTACTTGTTACGTTTAAATATTTTCATTCTTCAACAACACAAGGAAAATTTGTCGGTGGATTTGGTGGGTTAATGTATACGGGTTGACGGATAGTTGGATTGAATAGTTGAATAAAACACAACCTTTATATTTACTTATATGTAATATATCAACTCTAGCCAAGAACACGTAAATTTGTTTAGTGTTTTAGGTCGTCTTGTTAAAAGTTCATTTGTAAACATATATATGAGCATTATCATATTACTTAGTACACTAGAAGAATTTGACCATTTCCAAACAACGAATGTAGCCACTGTGCACTCCACTCCATAGGTTGTCGGGATAACTTATAGCAATAACATGTCATTGAGAAAGGGTTCGTCATTATTGCTTCGTCACTATATATAGGGTAAAAAGCCATCACAATAAGATCATTCCATAATTTTACTATGGTAAAATATAAATATTTAATACATATAGGATTTCATCTATCGATCCAACATGTCATCACGAATGACCCTAAAAGTTTATTTTTGACTTTAAATACATATATTAACCTATAATGATGAGTTGTCGTAGCCATAGGTCAAACCTAAAAATAGTTTTTTTGCGTTCTTTTATATTTCTTTTAAGTTTTTTATTAACCAGATATAATAAAAAACTGTAATATTTCATAATTTAAATAACGTTTGATTTCTAATACAAATTACTATAATGAAAGTATTTAAAATAATAATACAAATAAACCAAGCTAACTAAGAATCATCATCAGTTTCACTTTCATTACTTTGACCCGGCTCTTGACTAGACCGTCAAATCTTTTTTGGAACTCGCACGTATTAAATCATTTATATCTTATTGCATCAGGCAAATATTTTCTTGGATTTTACTATATTATGAGGTGGATGTACACAACACATCTTTTCATTTTTCTCTAAACGTCTTGTTCCCAACCACATAAACTTTTTTTGTTGATGACTTGTCATTATTTTAGATCTGTCTATGCCGACGACATAGTTTTGTCTACGACATAGCCCTCATCTTTCACTAACTAGGCTTATAACCTTGTAACAGATTCTTAGTCACCATAACCGAGCCTTTGTTGCTCCACAACAAGCAATTCCTTTGTAATGTGAAAGCCTTGCTTAAAGTTGAAGTGTAGACTTCTCCTAGCTTATAGAGCCTCTGTAACATATGTTACATTTTCGTAACTACATGTGTTACTCCGCAACAAACCCATAACCTTCGCAATTGTTTAGTGAAACAAAGTTAAAGTTAATAGCACCTTCGTAATTGCCTTGCACCTCCGCAAGTGAGATATAATCCCTGCATCTAATCATAACCTCGGTAATAGTACGTTAATGCCTGGGAAGACTGTCAAGTTACATCATTCGGACATAACTTACAACCTTCGCAAGTAACCTTTAACCTTCGCAAGTGATTTGTAACCTTTGCAAGGAACCCAAGCCTTCTCACCTCACAATCCTTAGAAAGATTTCCTTGATAGCTACTCCGCAACTGAGGTATAACTTCCCCAATTGAGTGTACACCCCTGGTAATAGCTTACTCTTATGTAATCTAAAGACAAAAAAGTGACATTACGTAGAGTTCAAAGCACGTACAGTATAAAGTGTTACATAATAAAATATGATAAAGTCACAAAGTATATTATTAAGCTTGAGAAAGAGCTAAAGATTGACTATAGATAAATCAAGCTAAAGAAAAGAACAATAAAGCAGGCTTTACGCTGTAATTTTACATGTGAAATGATAAAGAAACTTGAACAGTGTTTCAAGAATGGTTATCGTGCTAAAACACAACCGTGAACGATAAAATATGCTAAAAAAGTCTTCAAATCATAGATGTATTTACATATTTCAAGCATCGGCATATGAGTCTTGCATAATGGTAAGCGAAAGAAGTCTTTTATTCATTGCAAGCAACATGATTCTTGCACTTAGTGAAACTAATAGTTACAGGAGTATTGCATACCAGGCAAGCAATAACTAAAGATTATACATGTACAAAATTATGATAAAGAAAAGGTAAAGTTAAAGAATGATGATAAAGATATAGGACATCCACTATGAGATGAAAGACTGATATTACCACTAGTCTAATGTCCTGGCATAGTAGATTATGTTTTTAGTTGAAGTTTTAGTTCATTATGTAAAAAAACGAATGTAAACAATGCCTTAAATATCCTATTGCTTATGTTTAATAGAAGTTCAGTTCAAGAAACTATGAATGTAGCGAGTAAATCCAATTTTGCGGTGTCCTGAAAACAGGAGATTACATGAGAGTAATGAATAAAAGTGCCGTAAACAAATTACTAGTAAATATTTAATAAAAAAGTTAATTTCAATTATGACAATAGTTATTTCTAGTAAAAAATTAAAATTCTAAATATCATATATTAAATGTTAACATTTTTGTGAATAAAGTATCCTCATATCTATTTAAGAACTTTTTAAACCCTAAAACTTAAAAGAGGTTTAAAATGTCAACTCATTGTTTATCACTGTTTAGGTTAGATAAACGACTATATTATACCTAATAGTTTTCATGTTCGTGTCATGTTTAAGATCGTGTACAAAATTACCGCGTATGATTGAATTGAATGCAAAATGTAAACGCTATTGATTCTTATTGTCACTAACCTACCATGATATAATCCTCTCTTTTTACATTGATGGGTTGAATCCTGCTAAAAACGGTGAAAATTAATTCATGATACCAAGCGATGCGTTGAATCAAATCCGCTAGGTAAACTCTAATTCTGAATTTCACATAGTTATTTTCATCAAACGATGTTTTAACAACTCTCCAACACAAATCTTTACGGTCCCCGGATAGCGCGATATGGATTCATATTTTAGGTGGAGCTCTAAATGTATGTAACCGGTTTAATCTTTAAGGCCCACATTAATTGAATGAACACATCCAACCATTATTTACAAGGTCATTCACAACATATATATCGTGGTACAATTTCATGCACATCATTTAAAGCTGTCAAAATTGTTATTATCATTTATCAACACATGAGGTCTAAAACCGCATCAACACAAAGTTGATCATTAGATCACAACTCATTTGTCCTCGAGAAAAACTTTTTGGTTGTAAGATGATATACTCCCCAACCAAAGATCGTGGGTTCAAATCCTACAAAATGCATGTGTGATATTTTATATATAAAGTAGAGAGTGTGTGTTTGCCAATAATAAAAAGATCTTGTACTATACAGTTCACTCAATGAGCCAATTTGTTGGTCACATGGCCATCTTTAATTCATTTGATGAGTCAATTTGTTGGTAACGCGACCATCTATAAACTCACTTGCTCATAATTAATCACTTGATATCAACAACGCCTTTCTTACCACAACAAGCGAATCAAAATAACCAAATGGATATCACCAGCAACATATGGGAGAAACATGTTGGAGTGTTTGCATTCCCTTTTGCCTCACACCCTGCTATCCTCCTAACCCTCATCCTTCGACTAGCTTCCGTCGCGCCGATGGTGGTTTTCTCCTTCTTTAACACTAAAACATCTAACCGAGTTTTGTCCTCTGAGGTCACTTGCAACAACATATTGTGGTATGATGTACCAGACGGCATACCGAAGGATTATGTGTTTGTGGGAAAGCCTCATGAGGATATTAGCTTGTTTCTGGTGGTGGCGGAGGAGGAGTTGAAGAAGGGTGTTCGAGTGGTGGAGATGGTCACCGGAATGAGGATTAGTTGTCTGGTGGTGGACGCTTTTCTTGGATTTTCGGGTGATATCGCGGCCCATGGGTGGCGTTTTGGCCTGCTGGAACTTGTTCTCTGGCTGCACATTTTTATACTGATCTCATCAGGCAAAAATGTGCTCAACTTATAGGTATATTTAAACATTTTTACACACACTATAAATGTAACTAATATTTTTCAACAGTCAACCATTTCTAACTAAGAGCAAAATACTCACATAGCAAACTAACAAATATGAAAAGATACCCTTAAAATACCATGTGATCACGTTCACAAAAACACTTATTCAATTAATTAAGACTCTTAACAACTAACCCTAATGGACTCACACCCCTTCAACTAAACATTTTGTTGATACCAACTAATGGAGATTAAAATGGAAGTATGGAACTCACTTGATATAAAAAAGATAACCTAAAAAACTCACGTATGCAATACTAATCGGTTTAGACTTTAGAGATAACTCACGTCAAAAGATTCTTCATTTCGTTATCATAGAAGGCTTATAAATAGTGATACAAATTGCAATTGAAACCCCACAACTAAAACGTAAAAGACAAACAACTAACTACCCATGTAATCAACTTCACATAAAGACTACCAATGACTCGTTACCCGTAAACAATTCGATTAACCCAATAAATACAATGATACAAAAGAAGATCAAATTACATGGATTATATTTGAGGGGACACTTCCAACGCATTTTATTATTTAATTAGTTTTTTACAAATGAGTTTTTCCGCCCATAATTATATTTATATTAATAATTAAAATTATAAAACTTTATTTGTTTTAATTTTTATCTTTTCATAAACTTAAATAAATTTAATGGAATATAAATAAAATATAGCATAAACAAAAAAAGTCTAATATTTTATTTTAATAAAAAAGTAACTAAATAAGATACATGGCAACATCATATTTCTTCTCATCAATTTTTTTATTTCCTTTCTCCTATTAAATAACTACATTAATTACTAATAATATTATCTTATTCTTTTTTAAAATTACAAATAGTTTTGTTAAAAATTAAAAAAAGATCTTTTTAATGTTATTTCTAAATAAACAAATTCTTATAAAATTAGAAATTTTTTAAAACATCAAAAAATTTTAAAATCATGAAATATTCTTAAAAAATATAATTTTTATAAAAAATAATTAAAACTAAAAGTTGCAATAAGAAAGTTTTTAAAAATGATATCTTTCTAAAGCAGTTTGTTTTAAAACAAACTGTTTAGTTTTTTGAAAAAAAAATCTTAAAAAGCAAATATCATTATTTTATTACTTATAGTCTTTACTAATACGTAATTTCAATCATATCTTATCTTACAATATCGTTATACAATTAATTTTTTTTATTATATTTAATATTTTATTTATTAAACTCGTGTAATATAAAAGTTATTAAAATTAATTACAACACATATAAAACACAATGCTTGTTTATAGAAAATATGAAAAATAGCGAAGATCTTGGGGTGCTGCCTAGCTATTGTTTGGCCAAACAGTTCTTTAATGGTTGATTGGAATAGTTGCCCATATATATTTAAGTCTACATCCCGTCTCTTATTAGTGACTCCAATTTTGTGTCCCATATCATGTTTTGTTCCTACACTCCTAGTTTCTCATTTATGATATATGAAATATATTATATAAAAATAATCGTGTACCTCTAGGTCAGGACGAGGAGTGTGAGATCTCTCGATATTTGAAGAACCGGGCCAGGTTTGGTCTTGAAAATTCTCAAGTGATTTTGGCCCCGGGGCGAGAACAAAAAACAGACCCCTATACTACGACATATAAAAAATTCTAAACCGAATAATTTGTTTATAAAAATTTATAATACGATGATAAAATTTTGATAATAAACAAAACTAAAGTACAGTAACAAAATGATTTAATTTACCTATTTAAGTGAAGCAGGAGGTTCTCCTAGCATTTTTGGAAGCAAAGTTCTCGATCAAGTCTTCATAATTTATGTTCTCCAATACATCGTTTTCAATAGTTATCATCGCTAATCCGCTGATTCTTTATTGGGCTAAATTATTTAAAATGTTAATGGGTTATTAAATAAAGTTTAATGGGCTAAAATAATCATAATGTTAATGGGTTTGTTAATGGATTAATTAATAGATTATAACTTTTTTATTTAGAAAAATACAAATACATATATGGGAGCCGGTTACTATACAAAGTGTAATTTTCGTGCGAAGCTTACGAAGTCAGCAGAACGTGACATGTGTTTTTTAGCGGAGGGGTAGTTTCGTCCGCGCTACAATTACGCATAAAATGTACATAATTACGCAAGTTATATTCATAATTACGCAAGTTCTATTCATAATTACGCAACTTATATCTATTATTACGCAAAGAAAAATTACTCACGTTATAAAAAATAATCACGCAATTTATATTTATAATACGCAAGTTATATGATAATTACGTAAGTTATGTTGATAATTACGCAGTGAATAATCACACAAGTTATACGCACAATACATAGACGTTTTCTTAAAAAATGTTGTTTCTTTAAAAAAAAAATATAGCAATACTATACTTATATTAAAGAGGATAAAATGCTTGTTTTTATAGTGTATTTTTTTTAGAAAATAATATCATATGAAAAAGTTATATGTGTTTAAAAAAACGAGAGGGAGTTTAAAAAAAAGTCAACAATTGTAGGCTATTTCCAATTCTACCCTTCCAGACACATTACTTGCGTGATTATTTCATATTAAATCTGAATCGTTCATCTCTTAGATCAATGGTCCTTGTTGCTTCGTACCATTCGCACGAAAACAACACTTTGTACCTATATATATATATATATATACATATACTTTTAAAAAAAATTCGGGCCGTGGGCGGTCGCCCACCTGGCCCCCGCTCAGGGCCGCCCTGAACCGAGCTTACCGGAAATGACATTATAAAGATCAATACTAATCGATTCCTAGAAGATGCTTTCCTTCATCCAGCCTTCGAAGTCTCCTCTCACAATTGTCAGTCATCAATAATTAGTATGTTAGGATTCGTGTTAGCATACTTTTTTAATGAGTCACTCGTTACCCTTATTCTTGCGATCTACCAAAAAAAGGTGTTAGTTTATGAAATATAATTTGACGGTATAAACGATACAGATAACAAATATGACATATCCATGATCGACTAAGTTGCTAATTGTAACTTATCTAATTTCTACCCAATAATGGCAACACAATAACACAAGATGATGATTAATTATCTGAAAAACTTAATTGTTTTTAATAAAAAATCATGCCAACACTTCACGCGTCTTCATGATGACCTCTTTAAAAAAAGTATCTCAAAATGCACCCTACCTTAATTTCTAATTACACCCTACTCTAATATATTAATTACATTTAACTATAATTTAACCAATTAGAGTTTTGTTTTCTAGAAACAAGATTGACCAGCTATATGTATAAAATAAAAATAAAAATGTTTATCTTAAATGCACCACTTTATAGTTTACACTCTTAAAAACTTAAATGTATACCTATTTTGCTATAGTTTCTAATCAAATATATTCTATTTTACTCAAATAAAAACTATAATAAAAAACATTTGAAATAAAACGACTAAATATAATATGAAAAGTATATATATGCACGTAGTATCTTTTAAATCAGTTTTATTTTTAACTACTTTTCAAAAAAATGTGTTGGTTTTAAGTTCGAATATAAAAACCCTCTTTTCTAAAATATATTAGTTATTAAAGGAAAACTTTTATATTGTTTTATAAGTACTTTTCTAAACATATAAAAATTATTTGAACCGGTTATTTTATCGTGGTTAATACATTTCGTATCAAATAATATCTATAGTTATAAGACAACATCAAAACACTTGTGGTCTTAAATAAATATTAAAAACACATATTTTAGATATAGTTTACTAAATGCTCTTATTAAGATTATTTTTTACTTTAGTTTTTATTTAGAATTGTACGTTTAAAAAAAGTTCTTTTGATTAAAGTTTTAATCTTGTCAAACGTTTTTCACAGGTTTTGAGTTTTAGAAAACTCAACTGACTCATTTTAAAAATATTTTTAGAATATTCAGAAAACTTATAGTTTTTATTATTAAGTTTATATAAAAAAATGGTTTTATTAAATGAAAATGTAATGATGATGGTAATAATAAAAGAATGACTATATTCAATAAGAGTGAGTAATTATTGGTGAATTATATGATCAATTGTATTAATTAATAAGATTAGATTTTGTAAAGTAGGGTGTAAATAACAACATCCGTTAAAAAAATTAATTAATTTCAGTATTATGTTTAGGTTACACAAAACAATATTGATTTTAAGAAAAATTAACGAGACCTCTAAAATTGTATATTTAGAAGTCTTGTACCACCCATGCTCATATTAGAAAGACTTAATTTACAGAACACCAAAAATATAATCCTTCTACTCTAATAAAAATGTAATTATAAAGGTTACGTGGCAACATCATATTAGTTCTCACAAAAAAAATTTCGTTTCTCTTTACTATTAAATAATTACCTTAATTACAAATA
This sequence comes from Flaveria sonorensis, assembly GCA_025506505.1. Classification (NCBI taxonomy): domain Eukaryota; kingdom Viridiplantae; phylum Streptophyta; class Magnoliopsida; order Asterales; family Asteraceae; genus Flaveria; species Flaveria sonorensis. The sequence goes on from CM046431.1 coordinate 3,305,301, forward strand.
ATCTTATTAAGTCTTTTTAGATTAAAAATGGTTTTCTAATAAATTAAGAAACATATCTTTTTATTAATGTTATTTATAAAGAAAAATTTTTTATAAAGTAATTTTTTTTTCTAAAACATCAAACTTATTTAAAAATATTTTTTGGTGTTTTTAAAAATTTGGTATTTAAAAATAATTTAAAATTTTAAAAATTTGGTTTTCTAAAACATAATGTTATTTAAATTTATTGATTTTAAAAAGTAAATTTTTTTATAAACAAAAAATAATTAAAAATGAGAGTTATCATAAGGATATTATAAAAATAAAAAATTTTTAAACAAAATTTTTGATAAAGTTGATATCGTTGTTTATTACTTATAAGTTTTACTCCTATGTAATTTATATCATATTATCTTAAAGTATCATTTTATAATTAAGTAAATATTATTATATTTAATATTATATTTATTTAACACGTGTAATACACGTTTTACTAAAACTGGTATTTAATATACGTGGTCTACCAACCATTAATGGTGACATCACATGCACCGGTGTTACAGTATTTAATTCAAAACATCATAATCTATTCTATTACCTCTAATAAAGCAAGGTTTTCTAAGGACACGTGGCAATCAACAAAGGTTTCTAAGGCACGTGTCAATCAACGAGAGACTCCTCAATTGAGTTTTCCCGCCTAAAATTTATTAAATTATGATTGCATTTAATTTTAGAAGTTATGATTTGTAATTTAAAAAATACATTTATTAATCATTTTAAAAACAATCAACACTTACCATAATTAACATTTTAAATAGTTTTCATATTAGAAATTATATAATTTATGTTTTAAATTATTTCCATATTAAATTTGATATCAAATAAAGTGTATCGAATTAGTGAACTTCTTAATGTTTAAATTGTCTTAAATTTTCATATATATTTAAGAAGTAACTGTTTCGAAAATAACACATTAGTGCAATAAAAATACAAAAAATTGTCATTCATTTAAATTAAAATTAAAATTAATATTAATATTTAAGTTAAAGACAATTTATAATCAAAATTATATGATAAATTATCATTCATTATAAACAATTTATGTCATAAAATGGAAAATTGATTTAGAAACAAATTCAATGATCTATGAACAAAAATATTAAAAAGTTGATACTATAGTAATCTTCGGATTTAGATATTATTTAAAAGAATGGATATAAATATGATCAAAATAATCTTTGTATTTTTGAATGAATAATTTAAAAAGTTGAGTTAGGGACTAAAAGATAAAAAACGGTTTTTTGTTTACTCATATTTGTTTTATGAAATTATTTCACAAAAAATAGAACTAAAAACTTTTACTTTTTTGAATGATGTTGACATGAAAAAATATGATCGCACAATTATAGTAGAATAATTAGACTTTGAAAAACAGTTAATGTTCATAAGCAAGATGAAATATATTTATTGATGTACATGTAAATTTTAATTTAATTTAATTATTTATTATATTTATTCTTAAAAATTTTAATACTTAACTTTGTAATTAAAATATTTTTGTTGTAATTTCAAGATATCAAAATACAACCCAACGTATGGAACATAAAATTTATAACGTTTAAAAATGATTTACATGAAAATAAATATTTGTTTATTCATAAGTCATTGTTTCATGAAAAATATTTAAAATTTAAGCATTTTGATAATGAACATATACTATGCTTAAATTTTGAAATAACTATTATAAAACGTATCAACTTTCTAGGCTTCAAATATTTGACTTCACTACCTTTCAATCTATTTTGGATCGTTTCATTTCTCAAAATCTAGAATTGAATTGTTTTCTAATCTCAAATTAAATTATAATAATTATATTATTTAAACTTCTTACACTAACAATATGTAATTTATAAAGTCAATGTATATTTACATCTTATCATGTAAATATAAAAAGTCAATCTAAATTCAAATCTGAAATCTCGCAATATATTATTTTCATCAGTCGTGTAGTACACGGATCCTAACCTAGTTGACACATAAAGAATGGATTTCAAGACAAACATTCGATTTTAGTTTCAAAACCACCAATTCTAACAACAAAAACACTACACTCAGAGTAAAATATGAATGACGTGAGCCCACGTAAAAGCAGTTTTAGCGCATTTATTTTCATGTCCGCCCATTGGAACAGAAACGAATGACCATTACCCTTATGGTTAATGTTAGGTTGCCATTTATGGTAGCTTTTGGTTAATATTTTAGACATTATTACCGGTTGATTACCGATACTTGAAATCACTTACGTTTGGGACTGCAAACGAACTAAACGTTCAACGAACAGTTAGGCGTAAAAATTGTTTGTGTTTGTTCGTTTAGTAAATGAATGAACACAAACAAGAAAATTTTGTTTGTTTAGTTAAACGAGCGAACATGAACGCAAGTCGTTCGTTCATCTATGTTCGTGAACATTCGATAATATGTTCATTTATGTTTACTTTTTATTGGATCTCGTCAAGTAACTAGTCATCGACGACGATACGCATTTGTATAGTAATGGGAGAATTGTTTGGGTGTATATTTAATCTTACAAAGAAATTGTTTGGGTGTAAATTTAATCTTCCTAATAGAACCCCAATAAGTATTTTAAACAATTATTCAGAAATACCAAAAATCCAAAACATTTAGAATGTTATAGGTTGGGTAAGCAGGTATGAGATCTGGTATAAGATTATTATTTTTTTCATGTGTATGGGACGGGTATACGCTTACATGATATACTCGTTTACCCAACCTGATTACCGAATAATACGCACTTGCTTACCCATCTATATACCTGCAAATAATTTTGTTTTCTTATTTATTTAGATTATATTATATATTTTTAGTTATTTTAGTTACATTATTATCTTAGATTAATGAAGGATTTGAATTTCCTTTTCCCCCTGATCATTCATTCTTAGGGCTGCAAACAAACTGAATGAACACGAACAAGTTCTTGTTTGTGTTTGTTCGTTAAGAAATAAACTTGTTCATGAACTGTTCAAGAACACTTACCGAACGAGATTCTTTGTTCGTGTTCGTTCATTAAGAAAATGAACATGTTCATGAACTGTTCACGAACACTTACCGAACGCAAATGAATACAAACAAAAGCAAACGAACACCAACAACTGTTCATGAATATGACGAACACAAAGAAGCTCATAAACACAACGAATACAAATGATAATAGATTTATTTTAGAATAAAATTTATATTTTTACTACAAACATTTCACAAAATCAATCAAAAATAAATAAGTACTTAACATAAATATTAAAAAATACTTGATTTAATAGTTATAAAAATAACTAACACGAAAATTAAGAATATAAACGAACACATTATCGAACATTCACGAACGGACATTAACGAACATAAACGAACACATTATCGAACGTTCGCGAACATAAATAAACGAACGTGGCTTGTGTTCATGTTCATTCGTTTAACTAAGCGAACAAAAATTTCTTGTTCATGTTCGTTCATTTACTAAACGAACGAACATAAACGAACTTCCCGCCGAATGGTTCACGAACTGTTTGCTGAACGTTCAGTTCGTTTGCAGCCCTATTCATTCTTATCTCTTGACTCTTACTCTGAGAATCCATAACTACCATAACCTTTACAAAGCATGATATTCTCTGGGATGGTTGTAGTAATTTAGCCTATTTTATATTTTGTTAGCCTTTAATTTTGGTTATATTTTGTTTGATATTGATATAATGTTGTAACTTCAACAAATTGCCGATGGTTATACCCGAAACGAGAATATCCAACTGGTATTTCTTATAACACTAATAGCTATACCTGATTACTCGCTGTATGCCGGCGAGTAAATATCCAAAACATACCTAACATTTTTTGGACAAAGTATGGGACATAATTTTTTAATCGTGCATGGGGTTGGTATCACTCATATACCTTCCATTTTCATCCCTATACATGTGTAACATTTCTTTACCATTTTGTTGTTCTTTTTCTTATTTGAATGACCAAACTCATTTATTTTTGTTGCACCAACATTTGTGTTCATAGGTTCTACAAGACCCAACCAAGAAGTTGACGACTTGATCCCGGGACTCGAAGCAATTCGACTAGGTGACTTACCAAGTGGAGTCGTCTTGGGAGACCTCGAATCACCATTCGCAACCATGCTACATAAAATGGGAAAAACCTAGCCAGAGCAACCGCGGTTCCCAACTTCCTCAACATTGGTCCCTTCAATCTCATATTCAAAGAAAAAACACCATTCAAACTTGATGAATATTCTTGCATTTCATGGTTAGATAATCAAAAGACAAGAGAAGTTGCCTACATTTCCTTTGGTAGGGTATGCAAGCCTCCGCCTCACGAGCTTGTCGAATTGGCTGAAGCACTCGAAGAGACCAAAACCCCGTTTCTTTGGTCGATAAACAAAGAGTGCAACAATCATTTGCCTAAAGGTTTCTTGGAGAGAACAAGAACTAATGGGATTGGGAAAGTTGTACCTTGGGCTCCACAAGATCAAGTATTAAATCATGTTGCAATAGGGGTGTTTGTAACACACGATGGATGGACCTCGGTGTTGGAGAGTCTAGGAGCCGGTGTCCCGATGATATGTAGGCTGTTTTTTGGGGATCATCATATAAATTCTCGGATGGTCGAGAGATGGGGAATCGGGATGAAAATCCAAGGCGGAAATTTCACGAAGCATGCAACTCGTTATGCTTTGGAACAAGTTCTCTCGTCGTCTAAAAGCCGCGACGAGAGAATTGAAGCACTTAAAGGTCTTGCTCATAAGGCAGGTGGACCAAATGGGAGTTCTACTCAAAACTTCAAGACTTTGGTGAAGGTGGTCACGGGTGCCACCTAACACCCTCTATCAAACTTTTAAAGTTTATTGAGTTATAGTACTCTATGCTAGCTACTTTCGTAATATTATGTTTGAAAACTTGAATAGGAAACTCGAGTTAAATAGTGTATTGGGTTTAATGAGAATGGTGTAAAATTAGTAATAACCTTTATAAGAAGCATAAGTATAATAAGATTATGATTTTAAATGTTTAACCTTTGATGATTTTGTTTAAAAAATGTGTTGACACTACATAGAATCTCTAAAAGATATATAAACTACAAATAAGGTAACTTTGTTATCTTGATATATAAAGTCAAAATGAGTTGCCGAGTAAGTATGAGGTAAGAGTATATTTACTAAACTAGCCTAATCATTTGTGTGTAACATGAGTTGAGATAATTAAAGTAAATATAAATATAAATATAAATTATCAATCTTCTAATTTAATAAAATAGTAACTTGAAATGACATGTGTCAACATCATAATCACTCATCAAAATTTTCTCGCTTCTCTCTCATATTAAATAATTAGTTTAGAAAACCCGTGTATCACACGGTTTGAATAATGATATTAAATTAGTTGCTATTAATTACTATTTACAAATGATAAAAATAAATCTGAGATAATATATTATTAAAATTATATATAATTAACTATCTTAAGTAATAACAATAATAACAATATTTTCTTAAACTTTCATCTTTAAAAATATTTTGTTGTAAAAAAATTGTTTTTTTTAAACATGCTATTTTAAAAAAAAAAAAGTTATTTAAGACAACGTCATTTTTTGAATCCTATTTTATATTAAAAAAAAACTTCAAACGTTTTTAATAAAAAACCATAAATTTTATTTATTTAAATTTTGTTTATTAATTTGAAAAGGATATATAACATAATTAACATTTAATATTATCATTAAAAAGTTGAGTTTCTATGGTAATAACATATGTTAAAATGATTGTGAGAAGATAACATGTGTCAAAATGGTTTGTGAGAGGATGACATTTGACAAAAACTATTTTTTGCTTTATTAGTATAGATTATCTTAATTACTAATAATATTATTTTATATTATTTTAGATTGAAATAATTTTTTAATAAATTAAGAAAGATCTTTTTATTAATGTTATTTTTAAAGAACTAATTTTTTATAAAATAATTTTTTTCAAAACATCAAACTTTTTTAAAAATAAAAAATATTTTAAAATTGGTGTTTTTAAAAAGTAAGTATTTTAAAACAAAAAAATAATTAAAATTAAGAGTTATAATAAGAAAGTTTTTAAAAATGATATTTTTATATGATTTGTTTTAGAACAAAATATTTTTTTTAAGTTTAAAAAGTTGATATCATTTTTATTTCTTATAATCTTTACTCATATGTAATTTCGGTCATATCATATCTTAAAAATATTATTTTATAATTAATAAAATTTTATTATATTAATATTTTATATTTATTCAACCATTTATTACACGGGCTAAATAAATAAATATTAAATATAATAAAAAATTATTAATTATAAAATAGTATTCTAAGATAGGATATGATTGAAATTACGCATAATTAAAACTATAGATAATAAAACAACAATATTAACTATTTAGTCATTTTTTAAATTTTTTTAAAAAAAAATCAAACATTTTGTTTCACGTATTAAAAGAGATCTTTTTAAAAAAAAATTATTATAACTCTCAATTTTAATTATTTTTTGTTTATAAAATATTAATTTTTTAAAAACACTAATTTTAAAATATTTCGTATTATAGTGTCCTATAATGATAAATATGTAAAAATTTAAGGATATACAAAAGTTATGTTTATAAGAAAAATATTGAAAAAATAAGATAACAATTCGATTAGTTGAACATTACCTCCACCTCTACGACAATAAACTGAATAGAGTAAGTGTTTACTGGATTATTATACATTGGTTGCTTCCATAAAAGAATCACACGAACCTTGATTGTATAATCACTATGTGATATGTCAAGATCCTCTAAGAAAGTTATTTATGATACTAATGATGTTCTGTTGAACAATATAATTTAATAGTTTATCAATAACGTATAAACCATTATATATAAATTAAAAATGAAAGAAGTGAGGTTATGGTTGTAGGATAAAAATATCAGCATTAAAGTTTATCATTAAAAACTTATTTTTTTAATCTAAGTGTACGTAATATTATAATTGAATAGATAAGAAAATGAGTTGAGGATAATGATTGTGTATATAATATAAAAGTAAGAGAAGTTTTTCATACAGAATACTTGTACTCTTTGAAAATAGAAAAAGTTATTTTGTAAATTTATCAAATGTATTTGATACTGGAAGAACAATAAACAACAATAAACAGAAAAAAAAAGTTGTTCTATATATGTAATAAATTAATTGTACAACGGTATATAATACAGGCAAATATTATACGATATTGTTAACATATAGAACATTTTCAAAATCTGAAATTATAACTCAAAAATCTCAGGGGCTGTTTGGCAACATCTGATTGAATAAGTGCTAAACCAGTAAGAGGTCTGAAACCAGTAAGAGGTCTGAACCAGTAAGAGGTATGAACCGGTAAGTGTGTTTGGTTGTAAAAAAGAAAATTAATAAAATGAAACAAAATAAAAACATCACCCCTCAAACACCCCCTTCATTCACCTGCGATCTTCTCCCTCACCCCACAACCCCCAAACCCTAGACCTACCACCACCCCAATTACCTGCTGAGAATGACCCAAATCGACACCCTCCGTCGAAACCCTCGCTCAAAACAATCGAGAGAGACAGAGAGCTTGTGAACAATCGAGACGGCAGCGAAGAAGACGCCGTCATCGCGAACCACCACCGTGAACCACGTCGCGAACCACCACTGTGAGGTATGTTTGGTCATCTTCTTCCTCAACAGCCGTCGAGGAACCACCACCGTGAACCACGTCGCCGACAGACTCCACGTCTGACTCGGGTCAGATGTGGGTGACCGAATAAGGGGTTCGGTCAAACCTATTCTCTGGTAAGATGTGTCACACCCTCAATTTCCACGTGCGGGGTTTTACCGCGAGGCGTGTGAACAAACCAGGACCTCAGTCATTAGTTACTCAGAATAACTCTATATACAACATTTCAACAAATCAGAGTTTAAAACTTTAAAATATTTGCGGAAGCATTTTGTAAATAACCCAAACACAAGGTACTAAAAGTAACTGCGCAAAACAAGTGCCTAAACCAAAATACGTAAGTAAATGATAAATTAAAAGTGAACAATGTTTGAACAAAGCATGCTTGACACGTGCGTGCTCCTATGGGCAGCTGCTAGAAATGACCTGAGAAAAGCATACTAAAAGTGTCAACACGATGGTTGGTGAGTTCAAGAGTTTGTAATTATTCATAAGCAGTAGCGTTAGTAAAAATATATATAAACAAGTGCATTGAAATAGATAGCTAGTCTAATTTCATTAGTTAAGGACAATAGTGATTTCGCGATCGAAGCTGACTATATTTGTCTGTTTGCCTCCCTCCACGACATACCAGGTCATGACGCTGTTAGTAGTTTAGGACAATATTGCACCCGTTGACTTCCGGTCACACGGATAGGGCTTGTCAGACCCAATAGTACTACCCAAATTTTCCGCTAGATTCCTTAATTAACGATCCGAAAGTGTGAGGACTTTCTATGGTATAACCCACTATGTCTTACCAAACACATGTTATATCAGTAAAGCGTTTTAAAAACAAGTATGCTTTATCCCCCAAAAAGAGAAGTAGTAAAAGTGGGGCATTGAACTCACCTGGTGCGCAAACAAATGATTGTAAAAGCTAATAATGAGTGGAAAGACAACCTTTCAAAGGTTACCTAGAACACGCAAGTATATAAGTACGTGTACACAGAAAACTTAACAACCCTAAGTGCTCAACAAACACATTGACCCAAGGTTTTGGAAAACAATACTCATTTGACCAAGTTGACCCGTTTAACCCTTTGGTGACATGTCAAGTTAAATTCTTGTTTGATCAAACATAACAACCAATAATCCATCATACATGGTTATCACCCAAGTTATTCACGTGTGCCACATTACAAACCCTTAAGTGCTATAAAGCTTATCATACATCATCCATTATCATGTATATTCCATAAGAGCCTAAATTTCCAAAGTTGTGCATCAAGCATTCATACAACCCAAACAACACAATCTACCACCTTAGACATCATCAACAAAACATTCTAACATGATTCTAACATCATAAACATGCTCAATTAACAATATCCAATGATCTTCAAAATTAAAGTTTCCATTTTGGGAAAGTAATATCCTAAAATCTATCCAACACGCAATTCATTGATGAATTTATCAACATCATGCCTAATCAAGTCCATAACTATAATCTAGCCATTGCCAACATCATCAAATCATCATAATTCACAAATCTCATATCCAAAAGTTTCTACCTATAGCAAGGTATGAACTACATGATCAATTCATGGATTTCTTGCATAATTATCATAATCCAACATTCATACAATATTATTAACATCATAACATCATCAATCCATCATCAATTCATCAAGTTTATGCACAAAAGTTACTATTATTAGTAAGGTATGATCAACGCATCAAAACCACGAATTACTTGTTTAATCCACGTAAATTAACATCAATACAATCTAACTAACATCATACAATCATCAAACATCACAAAATTCGACATCTAGCATCCATTCGAACTAGGGTTTCGGCCAACACCCAAAAACCAAGAAAAACAATAAAAATTTAACCTTTAATCGTGTAATGGCCAAAAATTAAACTTGCTAACGTGTTGTAATGCTTGAAACTCGATCAAACTTGCTTGATGCTTGATGCTTGTTCTTGCTTCAAAATCGCAAGGGGAGAGGGAGAGAGGCGAGGTCGCGGTTGATGGGGGGTTTGTTGAGGGGGGGGGGTTAGGGTTTAATTTTTGTTAATATTTTGTTTTATGGAAACTTCCAAATAAACCCTCCTTAATTGTATTTTGTAAAAACTAATCATTTTAAACACTTTTTAATTACTTTCAACTACAAAACACAAGTATTATAAATTAACCATAATAATCATGCATAATTTTCAATAGCTACAAAACACATGCAATAACTATAACACGTCGTCACGTTACAAGATAAAATTCACAAATAATATCCAAATTCACAAATCACATAACTACAAATTAATAATTAACATTATTAATCAAGTTATTATCTAGTAACCATTGTTAATTATTATTAAGTCACCAACGTTCAACGACAACTAGTGTGTGCTCACGACAATGATGCAAGACCTAACGAAACTAACGGAGTTTGGTAACGGAAAATTACCGGATGTCACAAGATGCAAGCAACAAACAAAACAAGACACGTCTGACCGGGGTCGGTCAGACCCAACCAAACAGCCCATCAGATTGGTTCTTATTATTGGTATTTAAAATTTATGAACTACATATTATTCGTTTTAATACTCAATTTTTTTAATTTCAAATGTTGACTAATTTAGTTAGTTAATTTAGATAAAATTCCGGATTGAATTGCTTATTAAATTAAAATTTGAAGTTATTAAATTTTCATTTCAATCATTAAATTTTAAATTCTAATTTTAGAATCTGTTTAATTTGACATTAAATATTATTTAAATAGGATCCACAAGATTCCTTTTAAAACCATATTACAAATAATAAGCCACGTGACAATCATATGCTATATATGAATGTGTCATGTGACAACACAATGTTTAAAATCACGTCATGTGGCTTAACCCATTTCTTTTATTATATATTAAGATTAAGATTGATATTGATATTCTACTTATATAGGAAGGATCAAAAATAATTAATGCTCATTGAAAAGCTAAGTAGTTTCCTATTGATGATTTACTACTCGTGACCTCTTATCGTGAAGCCGGCGAGAATGCTCTAATAGTTGGCCTATTGTCGTTCAACCCAATTGAGTAGCCTTAGTTTCAGTTCAACCCAATCGAGAGAAAAGATACGTTAAGAATTAGAAATAACCCACAATAAAAATTGTGGCACTACATAAGGAAACGAAAGAGAAGAGAATGATGTAATTATATCAATAGTCTGTAAGTTACCCACATATGAACATAGCACATGCAGAAACAACGTGTGCCTTGATGTATATAACACATGTAAAACAATATACATCCCTGTCATTTTTAAATATAAGAGTAACGAAGACGTTAAATGGATTGATAATAGATTAGGTTTATAAGTTTATTTGTATGTGAAAAGTCTAAATAAGAATCTTAGTCCAGGTTAGAAGCCAACCTACGACCAAACACTGTTACGTGTCTACCAACTAACCATTAGAAGGCAACTTAGTGGTTAGGAGTCTCTTAAGAGACCCGCGATGAAACCTTCCCAACTAAGCATCTTGAATGGGCACCGCAGTAGAAATATAGTCTATCAACTTCAATTGTTTTCAAGGTTTTATCCAAGGTTTACCAAATTATTAATTAATGTTAACTAATTATAAATTAACAGATTTAGATCATACCATAAGCATCGAATTGGCTGAATGAGACTGGTTTTCACTAGTTCGGTCAAGATTGCAACTCCAATTAGTTTGGTTTGTATAATTGTTAAACTAAGATTGATTTCGGCTTTTCTAAAACTTTTAACTCAATTTGTATAGTACACCACACTATACATTGGATCTCGTGTGTCAAGTCTTTAAATGGTTAGTTGTAACATGAAGATAACTCGTTAGAAGGGGTCCTAAGGTTTTAGCATCCGGAGCGTGACGATAAAATGTGTATTAACTATATAGATAAATCTCAAATACAACTATACAAGCATACATATATACGAAGGAGGTGGTGAGCGCTAGATCAGGCTCAATAAGTCGAATCTCGCCAAGCTAAGGCCCAAACACTAAAGCCAATGTAACAATGCAATCGATGTTGATTCTATATTCTCCAATGCCATTCTTGTTCATGTCATTTCTTCTTTTCTTGGGTTCTCCACTTTCATTTGTCATCCACATTTCATTATGAAGCTTTAACACTTCTTATATCACTTATCAAATTGTGTTGTTGTGCTTGTGTTTTGGGCATTTATAACAAGTTAATTTGATTGCAAGCAACATGCTATGTATGTACTCTCTTTATACATATACAAACCAAGTCTAATCACGACTACGTCAGATTTACACAAACAAACATGCTCAGTAATTTCCTACTTACATGGTAATTATGCCAGATTTAGAGACGTACAAATAAGTGCAAAAAGATGTCATTGAGAATAGCGTATCACGTACTTTCATGAAAGATTAGAAAGTGGTAGCCGATACAAGGTTGATCGATAGTTTGTTCTTGTATTGTACATAATATACTAAACAATATATTACGCGGTAGTAACAAGATGGAGACTCAATTACTGAGCCAAAGCACTTGTGCTATAAACAAGAAGTGCACCTCCTCCAAGTATTCCAGCTAGGGTAACTGCCCAAATCAACAAACCGGTTGTGCCTGCATTTTATTGTGTAACTAAGAGTTAGCCTATGCTTAGAAGTTTCTACTAGGATATTTACGGTCTGGTTTGGATGGTTCAGAGGTCAAATAACTAGTGAGTTAAATTGTTAGTAACGGTTTAGTCTCATTAAACCAAAAGCAATTTGTAAAAAAAAAAAGAGGCAGACAAAAAACTATATGATTGTGTAAAAATGTAACTTATTAACTGTTTCTACGGTTTAGTTTCATATATGAAATATCTTGGGCCTTCAAAACTGGCAGTTTTGGGTGCGGATTGGGTTGATTTGAAACTTTATAACGTATTAACTTAACATGTATTGATGTTTATAGAAAAATAACTTCTTTCACATAAGTAGAAGACTTTTAGATACATGTAAGGTGTATATTCTTTTTGTTATATTGGTTGATTGAATTTGATCCCGATGATTTTGAATCAAGCAGTTTTGTCCGGTTTGTAGTAAAATTCAGATCACATCCATAAAACCAACCCGATGACCGGTTTAGTTGTTTCACACGTTTAAACTGGAGAGAGAATACCTTAATTAGTTTCTATTAACACTTAGTGGGCATATAATTAACCAAACAAAAGAATAGATTACTCACCACCAACATAGACATCACCACTTGGAGACCATTCATCTTCATTGTAGATAGGACTGTTGATAATCAAATGTCATAAATCATATTCATCAAATGACCTCTTACAAATACTATGAAAATGGAACACAAAAGCAAATTAAACACTAATAGTAGATTTATAAGTTAATACCTGTATCCATCAACATTAGCACCATACTTGTCGACAAATTGGTAAACACCCTTTCCCTGAATATATCACAATTCACAAGCAAAATTAGCCTTAAACTAATCGAGTTCTCGACGAAATCATGAAAGATTGAAAGAGGAAAGACACGAATTGAAACCTTTGGCTTCCTTCCAGACGCGTCTAAGCCATCCCTCAATGCCATTCCACCGTTAACGCCTTTTAAACCAAAGAAAAAATTACTAGGGTTGTTCAGAGAGCTCATGAAAAAAAAACTTAAAAGTTAAAATTCACTAGAAATATACAAATCAAGCCAACTTAAAAATAGGCTTGTTTACAAACCCATAATACTTTTTCACCAGCCGAACCCGAGCTAATTAACACTGGCTCATGCAGATTGGTTCGGCTGGTGAACAACACTAGATAAAACTTATGAGAGAGTAGAGAGAGAGAGAATAATAACCATAGGGTTTGTCAGTTTTGATCTTCTTGCCACCACTTGCATAAACCCTAAATGGAGTTTTTGAGGGGAGAGAAGGCAGACCCTTCACTGCAACAAATGAAGATGAAGGCTTCAGGTTCAGTGAAGACATCACTGTGGTAGCTGCCATTGATCTCTATGCTGTTTGCAGTTTTCTTGATTTTCTGCACCTAAATCAAGAAATGCTTTAATGGACATGATATGATGATGTTAACGACCATGATTCAACATCTGGTGATTTCATGTTGACACGTGTCAGTTAACCTATGGTGTAGTTGTGGATATGGATGTCATAGCATTATCTAATGCAACTAGCAATGTGAGGTTTATAATGTTTTGATTGACATGGCAAAATTTGTGGTAGAAGATGATTTTTTTTTTATTTTTTAATCCCTTCTTTTATACACTTTTCATTTGTAGTGTTACTTTGAAATGATTTATTAATTTTGGGGGTGGTTTTTTTTAAGAGGATGTTATTTTTCATCTCTTTAATAATTTAAAGTTTAAATATGTAATGTTTGAATTGCCATATTTAATTTGTTTATGACCAATTTAGATAATTAATTTACTCCTATGTGTTTAAACGTGTTAATACAATTTGATTACAACTCATTTAGATAACTAGGTTATATTTATTGTGTTTCGTTACGTGATTTTAGGTGTTACAAGTTAGGGTTAATATGTTTGACGTGAATAAATATAAGAGTCTTGTCCACGTTCATCTTTTCCTTACAAACAGCCAACCCAAAGCCCTCCATCCTATAAAATTGAGCAAAAGCAACCAAAATTTGTGACCGACAAAAGCAATCGTAGTATTAGCGATTGGATTAGCTAATGCAACCAAACGCTTGTAAATTAGAGTAAGAAACCTTATAGTTTGTCATATATTTTTTCAATTTCTTTCTTGAACCAACCAGAAGATGACATGTGGCACACTCACAACAGTTTTTTTTTTTCTCTACTACAACTTTTAAAATATGATGTTTTATAAAGTTCTGACGTACTGCTAAGATTGTGAAGTAAAAATGTACAAAAGTTAATTTTGAGGCTTTAGAAACTTAAATGAGTTAAAGTGATATTTTTTTAAAGTTTTAGAAAAAGTTAAGAATAAAAGTTATCAATTTATAATTGTTTAGGGGGGTTTCTGGCCAGTAACAAATGTCAGCGACCTTTATAGTTGTGTACAAAGTATTATATTACCCTTGATTTTGTGCCAAATAAAAGGACTATTGACAGCATAAGCCCAAAGACCAACTATTGGCTCATTACTCATAAGCCCAAAGACCAACTGTTGTTCAGAATTCAGGTGGTTCATGCCTTCATGGCTTCATGGTGAAAATGTGTGGGCCGAGAATTTTATTGAATTAACTGGAGACAAAACCTTTTATTTCCCGGAACAAATTACTTTTAGTTAAGCCTCAATAATATTAAGCAATATCAAATTAGACTTAGGGACTATTTAATGACCTCTTAGTGGTCATTAAAAGGCTACCTCATAATGGTTTATAGTCTGTTAATTTCAGTGGGAAGCGGGGGGGAGAAATTAATTTCTATTGTGGGGGGAACTTTATATATAAATTTACACAACCGGATCAAAATTTACACTACCGACGACCCCCCCCCCCCCCCGGGCCCCTATTAACCTCCGCCAATGGTTAATTGTTAAGAGTCAGCCTTAAGTCTGAATGGTTTAGAAGTAACTAATAAGATGTTATCTTTTAACCATTCAAACTTAAGGTTATATTTTAATCATTAAGAGGTGATCTCTTAATGACCATTAAAATGCTACCAAACTGTCATTTAACGTAAATTACACGATACTCTTTGACTTAATAAGTTAATATAATTTAACTTCAACATTTTTTTTCTAATAAATATACCATTTGAACACTTTATCATTTTAAACCTACAAAATATATAAACAAAGTTAAAGCAATACATTTATATAAACCAAAGTATTTACTAAATAACTAATATACAATAGAGAGTAAATAATATACACCGATCCATTATTTCTCTTCATTTATGTGTAGAGCCAAGAAATAGGACGTAAAGAAGAATGAAAGGGGCGATTTGTATCTTCCCTTTATGCTGAATTTAAGTTTTAATATATATATCTATACTTATTAATAAAGCTATATCTTTAATGTCACGTGTCATGTTTGTAGGGTTTTATTTCTCTAATTTTCCGTCTAAAAATGTATGTAACCTCATTTTTTGTTATGGTTCATTTGACTAAAGTCAACTTTTTTTTTTTTACATTTCACATTTGAAAAGGTTTAAAATAGGAATATCAAAAATCAAAATTGAATGCAATTTGTGCAATTGATTGCATAAAACATGACATCAAATTTCAAATAATAGAGTATTTAATATTAGACACATTTTATATTATTTAAAAATCAATATGCAAAATATTACCAACAATATTATAACTTATGAAAATTTTTTTACTCAACCATTATAATTATTGATTCAACCCGTGTAATACGCAGATGTTATTAACCTAGTTATTTAATATGTTCAATGAATATTAAAAAAGTCGCTATTAAAAAATAGATTTTCATGTGATCTTATTCGGAAATGTTTATTATGAATAGAATATTAGTTAGATCTCGGTTGAGTGAAGTAACATACAATCCTGTCCCACAGTCCACATCCAAACTCAATAGTCAATCATTCAAACATGTTTATTGTTAACTTATGTAGTTGTGTGTCTGCGTGATTGGAAGCTAATTAAATAAATGTATTTGAAATTTAATTAAACAATATATTTGAAAAAAAACAACACATGTTACACCAATTCTGATGATACTGATACTATGACACCAAAAATACATTATTCTTAACATAACTCGGCTCATTACGGTAACGATACTCAATATGATGTAACCAAAAAATAAAGTATTGTTTGATATTGGTCAAAATTCATAAAGTACCAATACATGTTCTGATAATAATAATAGTATAGATGTTATTCAGTAGGTAGAGCTTCCATTCATCACGTTACTAGTATATTACCGGCATTCAATATAGCTAATGTGAAAATACTCTATTTCGAACCAATGCATGCCGCCACCTTCAATTCCCCATGGCATTACATTTGATTCTAGCTTTAGATTTGGGTTATGGTTACAATATGAGATCAATCTTTCATTCTCTTTCTTAATATAGTGCATTTTCAATGGTCTCATAATCATAGACCACTAATCGATCTTAACGTGTGAATAAATTAAGTTTTGTGGACTCTCTTGCTTGTCGTAGCATTTTCTTATAAGTCGGCCATGGGTCTTAGTCCCCTAACTAAGTGGTAGTGCTAGGTTGCACTCTTTATTGTTCCAACCAAGGAAATTCACCTTTCGTTTGAAATGCGCTTGTACTCCTATCTACTTTCACTCCTTTTGTATTGCTCGGTCTAAGAAGGATCAAGATCTAATTCTGTCATTCATTCATTTTCCTTGTTTTCATATAAAGAATACGTTGTATACGTGGTTTTATATTGGTCTTGTATATGACATCTATAATCAATACATGTGTGAACACATTCCATGTCTCTAGTAATACAAGATGAATGAAGACTAAATCCTTAACCTTACTTGATAAATTATTTACATCGAAGTCATAAACATACCCATAGCATATAAAAGTGACAAAAGAATCTACATTTGAGTTCTTTATACTTACCTGATGTATTTTAACGTAATTGTATATGGTTTTAAACGAATACACATTTGTTTGTTTGTAATGATTATTTAGTGTTAATAAAATATCATGCGGCTCCATAACATAGACATAATGTCAAGTAGTATACTTGATGGTTTTCACTGATAATGTCATGTTGACAAAATCGATCACCTTAGGTTGGATGATAATGTCATGTTGACAAAATCGATCACCTTAGGTTGGATTGTTTTCATAGAAACTCAACATTGCTTTGTAGTTTTTAAGAAAAGGTGATATGATATTATTGAGGATAATGAATGTTAAGAGCTCTAATAAGGAAATGATAGAAACAAAGTTTATATAATAAATTTTGTTGGAATCTTATGACATATTAATTGATTAACGTATTTTATGTCATATCAAATAAATGGTGAATCTTGTGATAGAACAAAAATAAAAGAATAAAAATAAGTTTTTACTATAAAAATGCTTAATAAATGATAATTAGCTTAAAAGTAATAAAAAATGAATTATATTCTATTGAATATACAGTATCTAATACATCCCCTAGACATCAAGACAACTGTCCGATCTTGTAGATGTGTTATACGTTTGTGTAACTTTGATAGACACATATGACGGCTATTGTGGCATCTTACCTCCTTTAAGTTGGTGTCATTGTTGCTATAAACGGTACTAGACCATGGGGCATACCCATATTTCATCTTTCATCATTATGTGTTAACACACCACATCGTCACCACCTTTCTTTAATGTTTATAGGATCATATTAGACATCGAATTAATTGCCTTGTCGGTTTAATGGTCGGACCAGTTTTATTGAACATGATTTAAATAGGATAATAGGAACAGACGTCAGAGGTGTACATATCGGTTTAAAAAACCGGTTTGGTCAAACTTGGTCAAAACCAGTTTGGTCTAAAACCGGTTTGGGTTTTAAACCGGTTTGAGGGGAGATACTCCCAACCCTATCCAACCAATTTGAGTCGATTCCCAACCGGTTCGGGCTGAAACAGATAAAAAACAGGTTTTCTTAAAGCACAATTAACTAAAACAATATAACTAAAAGTTCTTTTATTTTATTTAATATTAAAGATTAAAGACTTGCAAACTTGAAAAAAAAGTTACAAGTCCTAACATTATATTTATTTTTTTAAAACAACACAAAATTAAATGAAACAATAAACCTTCTACCTCGCCCTCTTATAACTCGGTTTCGTATTTTAATTCGCCTTCAAGCGATGTTTTATCTTGAATTCTTTCAACCACATCCAAATAATCTTTCAAACAAATAGACATTTCGACCGCAAGATGAGCGAGTCTTGTTCTCCATATGGATGTAACACCGCCACAAATAGAAAAAACAGATTCCAAAACTATTGTAGAAGCTTGGACGGTTAGTAAATCTCAAGCCATAGCGACTAGGATCGAAAATTGATCTTCATTACATTTCTACCAAGCCAACACATCAAAATTCTTAGAATTTTGTAAACTAAAAGCGGATAAAAAGTCCATCCCATCATACCTCCTGAGTTCGCTACTCAGGAGGACATTACCCCGTTGTCATTTAGTAATTTTATGTAATAAAGTATTATACAAAGCCTATATTGAATCACTTAAATTTCTGTAAATGCCACGTTTCTCATTGTATCATGAATGTTTGATGATGTACCATATTTTACGGCATAAACATCAAACATATTAGATAATTCTTGGTTAAAAATATATTTATGGTTTGAATATGAAATGGGTCATCATTCAATAAATCTAAATCATAAATTATTTTTTTTCCAATAAACTTTCAACCTCTTCTTTATTTAAACAAGGGTTTAACGCTATGAAACATGTAATAACCGCGGATATTTCTTTAAAATATTTTCTAAGTTTTTTTTTTCATTGGTGGCACATTTCAGAAAATGATGGTCCTTTAACAACATTTCATTTAGTTTTGTATTCACTCTTAAATATATTTGGTTTAAGTACCAAAGTACTCGTGGGATAATAGACTTCCGATAAGTAAGTTGTTGTGATTTTAAAAATATGATGTATTTTAGTTATTTGCTCAATAATAGCCCACTCGATAAAAGAAATGGTGTAGCCAAACCATTGTTCATAAGAATATTATGAAACACTATCAGGCTATCTTTTTGTTCGATATCCTTTTCAAACATGTTACATGTTGAATTTCATCTTATAGGTACGTTTTAATTCGGACCTAAACATATGAAATTTGCCTCTTTACAAAATTTTTGATATAGAGTATATATTTTGTTGGAGATAAAAATATCATGTAACATTTGTTTGAAAGCGTCTTTTATTGGTTCAATACTTTCTAAACCGTCTTGAAGGGTTAAATTTATAATGTGTGCAACACGAGTACTATGGAAAAGCACCGTTACAAATCAGTTTATATTTTAATTTTAATTGTTTGATTGCACACGTATTATTTGATGCGTTATCAAAAGATATTGAAATTTTTGGATTCCAATTTATAGGTTTTAATAACTTTGATTAAAATATAAAACAAATTTCTCTAGTGTGAAGATAATCAAACAATTCAAAGGCAATTGTACTTTTCATCAATTTTCACGTTTCGTGTTGCACCCAACGGGCAGTGACACAAATGTACGAGTCCAGTGAATCGTCTGGAGTAGACTAAATATCACAAGTAAAGTTAACACCGGTTTCTATGTTTTTAAAATAAGAGATTAATTCATTTTTAGATTTTTTTCCATATTTTTAAACGATCCCTTTGAGTAGTAGCACAACTTATATTGGTATAATGCTATTGAAGAGTTGGTTGAATGAGTCGAGTTAAACAGTTATTGTCGAAATGTTTAAATGGCAAGGTTTTTTGAATTACAAAATACGTCATTTGCTCCCAAACCGCATCAACGTTATACGCTTGCACATTTTCTTAGCTTGTCATCGAAGCTTGCCTCGAGACTGCTCATCTTTCAACACCTTGCAATATTTCATCGTAATGTGTTTTTTCAAAGTTGTGTTTGCATCTTTAAAAAAATTTTTGCAAGACTTGTAGCGAGCCTTGTTCGCACCACTCGACATCTCACATAAATCATACTTGCATCATATTTTTGGGCTCTTATTCGTAGGAAGGAATCTAACCACATGTTTCTTGAAGACGAATCACAACCAACGGAAGATTGAGTATTGATGAAGTCATTTGAGAGTTTTTTTAATGCACGAATGTTTTGAGCGTATTTAAGATTTTTGAGAGTAGAAAGCGTTTTACGTTGTTGTGGTTCAACCAAAACACCCAATATATATTTATACTAACTTAAGGGTGTATAATGGTAAAATAAACAAAAAAGGGTCGAAAAACACCCAAAACGGTCAAAAAAGGGTATGTGCCCGTTGGGTAATGGCTAGTTTTTTTAAATCAGTTTAGACGCCAGAGCGGTTTGAAACCGGTTTGAGGTGGCGAGGGGTCAAACTGGTCTAAAACTAGCGGTTTGGGCAAAACTGGTTTTTCTTGATGAACCGGGTCGGGTTAAAAACTGGTTTGGAAACTCAAACCGGTTTTTTTCCCACCTCTAAGAACAGTTAGGCAGCCTTGATCGATCTGGTGGTCGGGGAAACATTATCCTCCTCCATCTTCACCATACTGTTCATGCTATTTTATATACATCTTTATTGTTCAACCCTTCTTTATTCTTAATATATAAGTAGTGTTCTTAATTCTAAACAATTACTTACTAAATAAAAATAAAATATTAGGATAAGATCGCATTAACAAGAAACTCAAAAAATACATCACTTCAAATAAATAAATAAAAAAGAAAAAGCACAAACATAGAATGCAAAATAATATTTAAACATTTAGTATTTTTTCTCGTGAGTTGGTTAAGTTGTGTAAATATATTTTATCAAATCCATGTGATGATTGTTATCTTTTTTCTGGTTACGTAATTTCTATGAATTAATATCTTTTTGTTTGACAATTGTATTTGACCAAAAGGTGATTGAATATTGTTTTCTTCGTATCTACAAATCACTCCATCTTTGTCTTCTAAAATCATATAAAATCATATCTTATATAGGGCACCAGTATATATTATGTTTTTTTTTTCTTGTTTTTTTGGTCACGCTTGTGTTGGATTTTGCTCCATATGCCAACATTGCTATAGGACACAAAATGCTAGTTCCACTTACTTCCTTGTTGTTTTTGTGTCGCTATTATTATTATTTATTTTTTCATTTTTCATCTTATGGACATGCAAATGATTTGACAAATACATAATATTCGGAATATATTTTATGCCTGAGATAATAATCTTACTTTCATTATACTCCTCTAACATCAAAGAAGTTGTGCGCTATTCCGTTTATGAAGTCCAGGGTTGGTCTGTGTATTTTAAATATCTTTTACGACAAGTAAAAATAAGCCTCTTAAAATATAAAGTTATATACAAACAAAATTCGTTAGTGTTACTATAATTATGCTGTCAATAAACAAAAATATCTTATTGTAAAATGACTTATCTTACATAGTTAAATAAATCGTAATAATCTCCTAGTATTTTTGAAAGTAAAGATTTTAATAATCTTTTTATAACTCATACTCTCCAAGATATCAGTGCACAAGATGATTCACTGATTTATGGTTGTTCTTCGTAAATGCTAACATAATTCAGTTGATTTGCCGATTTTTGAGCCCTTTGTTAAAATCTTGATTTATCATACTATTAAAATCAGATTTTCCCTTGTATATAAAATTTTAATATTTGACGATATTAAAGGTGGATGATAAAACAATAGATCAACTGAAGCCACTACTTTTAGCATTAACCAGTCGGTGCAGATGATCACATCACATGTAATGTCTTGTCATGCAATTTGACTATTATTTCACCCCCGATGTGTGCAATTGATGCTACTAGACATTCCGAGAAAACCATGTTGTGATGGAAATTGTTTTTGGCATCACCCAATGAATAATAAATCCATCTCGCAATTTTATAAACAAGTTTTAGAAATGATGCGTAAATAAAAAGAATACTATTAATGTTAAAACATATTTATTTATAAATTCGTTTGATCCACTTCATGGTGTCGTCACATAGTGGTGTTTCTCGTGACACTCATCAGTCACCTTAGCCCCGCCAAGGAAACATGATAAGGATACCACACGTTAAAAATGATTAAGGTGTTGTTTGACAGCTTCTAAATGGGTAAGTGCTGAATCAATAAGAGGTCTAAACCAGTAAGAGGTCTGAACCAGTAAGAGGTCTGAACCAATAAGTGTTGAACCAGTTTAAGTCTGTTTGGTTGGATATCTGAATAACTGTGTAGAATAACTATTTTACCCATTTGAATTACTTCTTCCTGGATATAATTTATCTGTTTGGTTATAACTCCTAATAATAAATAATTATTAAAAATAATACAAACCATATTAGAAAATCCAAATTACACATAAATCCTTTTTGAAAACATACTAAATCCAAGTAGAAATTAATAATTTGCGTACAATTTTAGTTTTAAACATTTGACATTAGTTGAGTTGCTATCTTGTCACGCAAAGTAGTCATATGCTCAATGCCTTGCGATCCCCATTACATGTCGTGAACAGACTGGCCATCACTTTCCTCCTCTTGCATTTCTCCAAAAAAAGTATTCTCGTTGTATGCCATAAATAGCTGATCATGAATATTCCATTTCCTTATAAAGTTATGGATAGCGAAACATACAATCACTATGTCTCTTTGTAGTAGAAATGAAAAGGGGGCCATTTGTTTTAGGATTGGGAATCTTGCCTTCAAAACACCATATGCGCGCTCAATTACATTTCTGAGCTGTGCGTGAGCATGGTTGAATTTTTCTTCCTTAGTCGACGCACGTTGTCGTCGAAAATCGGCTAACCAATATCTTGTATTACGGTAGGGAGTCATAAACCCACGAGTGTTGGTGTATGCAGCATCGCAAAGATAATATTTGTCTGTAAACGTTAGTACTACATAAAAAACTAGATAAACAATTACATCAAAGATAAGGAACGGATAAAAACCTGATGGGGGAAAATAAAAGCCGGAAGTCGGATTAAATGCAACTTCTTTCAAAACACGTGAATCATGTGCAATACCCTCCCAACCGGCCCATACAAACGTGAATATCATTTTAAAATTACAGATTCCCAATAAATTTTGAAAGCATTCACCCTTTCCTCTTCCCCTGTAATGAGTCTGTTGATCAGTAGGTACGACTGCATGTACAAGAGTTCCATCTAACGCACCTATTGCTCAAGGAAATATTTGTTTTAGCCTTCTATGTTTTTCTGAAGCATTCGCGATTGGATTAGAAGATGTCAGAACTATAACTTCTCTTGCGAAATTCATCATTGCAATTAAGACCTCATGAAAACATCTATGAATTGTTTCTGTTGAGTGTTGAAACCTTCGCTTAACCATTCGAAATCGCTTATTATGTCCTATGACAATAAAAAACATAGCCATCTTTTTTTCAAAGGTTATTGACCTATTACTCTGCAACCAATTTCTTTGCTTAAAATGATTGCATAATAGTACATATGCATCACGTGACATGCGCATCATCTTATGACATTGTGTAGAAGTGTCATGCAACAATTCTTGTGTGTACTCATAACCGGTCAGTGCCGAATTCAGATCTCTTGGTCAATACCGAGGCTAATTGTAGCCAATGCCAACAAATCAATAAGAAAAGCACAATCTCCTCATCCGAGTCCATAGGCTACTTGTCATCCAAAACTATCAAAAACAATAGAATCCAAAATAACATTGCAAAAAGAGGCATACAAACATAACTTAATGTTTAGCTAGAATTCAAATAACATTCCAGAACATATCATAGAATTCACATAACATTCCAAAACATATCATAGAATTCAAATAACATTCCAAAACTAGCATATAAAGTTTAGCATCCAAAGATCATACAAACATAGTTTAATGTTTAGCTATCCAAAAAGACACATACAAATATAGCTCAAAGTTTATCTATCAAAAGACAACTAGAACACAACATCAAAACAATCCATACTTCGCTCCCGCATTCTTAACCCACATTTCATAGGTGTGCGACTTAAGTCGTAACCACACTTTCCTCAAATCAGCACTTTTACCGAAAAGCAAAAGCGTTGTTTGATGTTTCGCCTCAAATTCTAACCATCCCAACGTCTCCAGCTTCTCCATGCATGCATCTATATCATTAGACTGATTGTGTTTCTCAAGCAACATCTTTGCCACATTCCTGATATCCTCCCCAACTTCCATGAGATGTGAATTGAATGTTTGTTTCCCTTTTTAGACCGACCTGATGACTTATTACTAACACCTTGAGTTGATGATTTTCTTTTTTGTTTAGACAGATCAGAAGACTCTTCACTAGCCCCATGTTCCATTTGAGTGCCATCAATGTCCAAAAGAGTATTTTGATCAATCACTTCCACAGAAGAATGAGGGAGTGTAGAAGATGGCCCCCAACTATCAAAACCATTTGAAGTAGAACCTTCAAACAATTGAATAAACAAGTCGGGATAATCAAGTGGCGCTCTTCTCAACTTTTCTAAGAATTTGTTGGACTATGTGGAAAAAAATTATAAATTACTATGAGGTTATTGAAATATATATGTATATGTAAAGAAATACCTTGATCTCAAGTTGCCATTCCTCTTCCGTTAAGTTAAAGGTATTTGTTAGAGGGTTATAAACATTTCCAGTTTTGTTTTTAAGCTTTGACCAAGCTAAATTTTGATTTCAAGTAATCATAATGGTTCTTCATTTGTTTTTGATCCACTATAAACTCATGTTCTGTTTTCAACTTTTCAGCAATGTTCCTCCATGAAATCGCTTTCAGGCTACTACCCTCACGTCCCTAAAGTGCAATTTCATGAATACATGATTCTAGAAAGGTTTTATCAACTCTTTAAGCTTCCAATTAATCCTAATATTTTTTTCAGCCATTTCTTTAGAAGAATCTATCAATTATAACATGTATTATACAAATTAGAAGAATTAACCATATCATAGAAATACAAACACACAATATCAATATAAGATTCAACCACAACTAGATCGAATAATCGAATACAAAACAGCCCCTAACTTCGATCTATCAACCATAACATGTATTATAAAAATTAGAAGAATTAACCATAATTAGAACCATATAGGTCTTTGATTCCACACAACCCCTAAACAAAGAAGATAATTATACAAACAGCCCCAATTTGATTATCATGAATCATATGCATATACATATAAACACAGGATCGATCTAATAGATCTACAGAACCCCTAAACAAAGAAGATAATTATACAAACAACCCTAATTTGATCATCATGAATCATATGCATATACATACAAACATAAGATCAATCTAGTAGATCTACACAACTTCTTTCAAAGAAGATAATTGCACAAACAACCCCAATTTCACAGACCTTATAAGTGAAGAACACTGATCTGAAATCTGATAACAAAATAAAGACTTTCCAATTTCACAGCTTATAAAAATAAGAACACACAAAAACTGTTGGAATCAAATTCACCAAGTTCACAACTGCGGGTGGGGTCCTGCTTATATGGCCGGCGAACAATCGAGGGTCACCCGACCCCAAAATACCAAAATCGAGGGTCACCCGACCCCAGAATACTGAAATCGAGGGTCACTGACCCCAAAACCCCGAACAATCGAATTCACTGTAGGGAGCCCAACAGTGGTGGCGACGGTGTTGTGGGGGTGCAAGGGTGGAAGAAGACGTACCTGTGAAGTTCGAGCTGAAGGGGCGGCCACAAGGTGTTGCGCTGGTGATGGCCGGCGAGCTCAATGGAAGGGAAGGGGGAGGTCGATGACTGCGTGGGAGTCTTTTGGGTCAGATAGAGGAGCATCTCTGATCTAATAAGAGGGGGAATAAGAACTCTTTTTCAATCAGTGGTATCTAATCAAACATTAAGGTCTGACCGAGTCAGACTTATACATCTGACCAGGGTCATTAAGACCCAAACAAACAACCCCTAACTCTTTTCAGGGACAAGTGATTTATTACTATTCAATGATCGCAAGAAAGCTATGTTGTGGTACACATTTGGCATCGCCAATTCGCCAATGATAAATCCACGTCATAAATTCATAAACACTTTTTGGAAAAAGATGATGAATAATTGTGTGAAAATGTAAGAGAAGCTTTTTTTTGAACGAAAAACCAACATACCCCTGAAATACTCTGAACTAAACTACATCATGTTTGGGTTTGAATTAAGACATATTTTTTAAGAAATAAAGTCTTTAACAAGTGGACTAACCTCACATTCAAAAGAAATATTTAATAAAAACAAGTTATTATAAAGATAAAAAATTTATTATGTCCGTTTCACAGCAGTAACTTGCGGGGCAACGACCTCGACGTGAAGTCAAGAACACCACCCAATGATGGCTTGGTATTCTCGTGAAACTGGTTGACCACCTTAGTCCTGCTAGAGGTGCAATGAAAGCATAACACATTACCAGTTTACCACATGATCTAGGTAATTTACTATTTTTCAAGAACGACAGGTGATTTCTTACCATTCAATGATTTTATCATAAGTAGTTGTTTCTATTTAGGGTCCTAATATTAAGACACTCACCATTATAAATCAACACCATACGCCTCGTATAGCACTATACGCGACATATAGGATCGAATACACTGAAAACGAGAAAAATTTAAGGGGCTGTTAGAGGGGCTATACGTAGCATATGGGGTTATACGACCTCCCTAGACGACGTATATAGTGCTATACAACCCGTATAGGAAAATGAGAGCGTTGATTTATAATTAAATAACCGGACCCACTATTTAACACATCAAAGTTCATTTATGACCGAATCAAAACATAACAAACAAACATATAAATACACTAAACCTCATCCCTAAGAGCATTCACAGCCCGTTCTCAAAAATTTTGTGAGTGTATTCCTTATATTATATGGTATGGTTATAAGCGGTTGTGAGTGAATGATATGGAAAATTTACTGTTCAATCTGTATTTTTGAGAAATACTGTTCACAACCCTATAATGTTTTTAATATATTTTAAGTGGTTGTGAGTGGAGGAGAGATGAAAAGTAATGATAAAGATAAAAAGTATTATTTAATTAAGAATGAGAGATAAAAGTAGTGATTTTTAATGTAATTATATGGATAAAGATGAGAATGGGTTGTGACCCGTTCCCTAAATTGATGTGAGTGTATTCCTTCTATTATATAGTATAATTATAAGTGATTGTGAATGAAGTATATGAAAAATTACTGTTCAATCTGTAATTTTGAAAAACACTATTTGAAACCCTATAATGTTTTTAATATATTTTAACTGACTGTAAGTAAGAAAAAAAAAAAATAATAATAAAAATATAAAAATTACTATTTAATAAAAAAAATAATTTTTAGTTTAATTATAAGATGTTCTGACACAGGAAATGTATGTGGTGATCCCATTTGAATCATTCAGTCACTACATTACACAGAACCCAAAGCCCTCTCTAGCTTTTGAGGGTTCATTCTTACACTTTTTCACGAGAAAGATTAGGGTTTCATCACGGGTAAAGAATTAAAGATCAAACCCCTCTTTTCCCACCCAACTCCATCAACCCCATATCAAATTCTCCATCTTTATTCCAATTATCAACACCCAATTTGTGGGTTCATCGATTAATCATCACTTGCAGAAGAAACCCATGTAAAAATGGTGGAACACCATTGAAAAAGTGCAATGGTGAAAGAGAAAGAGGGGTTTCTTTACGAAAACGTACATGTGAAGCTAATTGATGGTTATCAGTTATCACGAGCTGTTTAACACTTTACCTTCATCAAGTTTCCCCCTTTGACCCCGTGGAACATGCAATTTGTGTCTGTATGGATGCTCGTGAATCTAGGGTTTGTTTAGTGGATGCAATTTAGTTCACGATGGAGGATATTGGGTTGTTTAATCAAGGGTTGAAATGGTTAGAATCGGAGAGTTATTGTTGTTCTGCTGTAGCGGTGAAAGCTGCTGGTGGTTTGATTCATAAATTTGAGGCTTTTGTTCGACTGCATTGGCCTACTGTCTGCAATGGGTGTGGTAGATTGTTTAAATTGTTCTGTTTCTTGTTGTATCAATGGAAAGATTGTGTTATCAGGGGATTTAGATCGGTTTTTGATTTGGGTACTGTGGCTCTGCTTATCATCATATGGAGTTGCTTCCTTAGTTTGACATCAGTTTCTTGCTTGCTTTATGTTCTTGTTAGTATGGTAAGCTTGTGAGTTATGAATCATTTCATTGTGATATCATGTTGTTCTATATAGATTACCACATCAATTGACGTTGAAATTTTCGAAATTTAATCTGATATTTATACACGATTTGTGGTTGTTTGACATGTTGAGTTGTTTTATCATATAAGATTTTGAAGTTGTATTACTAAATACTAATGATTCTGTAATGGTTTAGTGTTTTATGATTCATCTACTTTGTCAAATATCCAGCTTATAATTTCTTTTTATAACCTCGAATGTCAAAGTATTTAGTGGTAATCTGGTGTAATTTTTGGTAACAATTATGAACTGCTTCTTTTCAGGGAGCTGCTGGTTGTGCTGTGCACTATTTGGGATATACACCTGGTTTATTTATTGTAGGGTTGTTTGCCATTTTGATACTGTGGATGTATGCCAACTTTTGGACCACTGGTTTATTATTTATCATTGGAGGTGAGTCTTGTTTTTCTTCTTAATATTACAATGTTAACGTTATAAAACAATACGTTACCAAAGGGCTTGTCGCCTAGCGGTATCAAGGAGTGTAGTAAAGGTGTTCCTCTTCAAGTGGCCGAGGGTTCTACGTACATGGTAAATATTGGCGATGTGGTGCATATTTAGGAGTAGGTTTAGCGGGTGTGTTAGTTAGCCATTCTAGCAAACATAAAGAATACATTACCCCTTTGACCCAAGCTATCCATTTGTAGATAATGGGTTAAATTGCCACATACCCTATGTTTTTAGCACAAATAGAAATGAAATTTACTCTTTTTCCTTAGCAACAATCAATTAAGCGCAAAATAGAAACCAAGTTACTCTTTATTGTGGTTGTAGGAACCAAGTTACATACTTATATTTAATTACGAATTGTAGCAATAATCGGCATATTCAACCAATTGCACACCATTTATTTGAATTTTTTTCAAAATGTATTGTCATGGAATCTTATTTGTTGTTTTAGTGTATATGTATATGCCACTTGGCATTTGATTTGACATTTCAATAATTATTTTTAAATATAACTTTTTTAAAGATCTGTTTCTCAAACATGTAATAATTTTTATAGGTTTTTTTTTTTGCACAGGTAAAATCAGTTAAAATGAGGTTGATTTCTAAAATGGGTAATAATTTTTAAGCTACTTCCTAATTTCACCTAATGGAAAGTTGATTGCCAAACAGAAAGAAATTTGTAAAGTTTGTTTTTGTTTCTTGCAGGTTGCCCAAACTTTAGTGTTCAATTTTTAATGCATACATATTGTGTATTGCAGGTTATGTATTCTCCCTAAACCATGCAAGATTGGTGATTCTAATGGCAACAATATATGCACTTTATTTTGTAAGAAGCCAAGCTGGTTGGTCCGGGGTATTTGTATCAATTAACCTTGCATTTCTCTCTAATGATGTATTAAACTTCATGATTCAATGGAGTGATAACATAAGTGAAAAAACACATTTTGAAGAACCAAAAATACCCGAATCATTTGTTGATGATGAATTTGTGTCAGAGAGTGAGTTTTCACTTCCTAATGATGAACCTGAAAAGGTGCAATCGTATAAATCTTCAAGCAAACCAGCTGCTACTACAACTGTTGAAAATAAACAAAAAGAATATTTGAATGTCCCTGTGGTCAAAGATGATGGAGATGCAATTAAAGAGATGAAAAGAATTCTTGCATGTCTGGATCACTATGAAGCTTTGGAGTTTTCTCGTTACAAGAAAATTGATGCTATGCTGTTGAAGAAGGAATATAGGAAAAAGGTATGCTGCCTTTGAAAAACCAAGTTTTTGATACTGATTGTCTGATTATTTATGGGTCAAATAATGAGTTTCATGCCAGCTGCAACGAAACTGATAATCTAATTTTTAAAATGGTATGACTTATGCAGCCTTTCTTTTAGCCTAACTCTAGAAACTTTTGCACTCATTTTCTTTTTCACTCATACATTCAGTTATTTGATTATTACAGCTTTCATACAATGGGATCACATCCAAACACTTTTTGCTATAAACTGGCTTATGATCTTATAGGGTGTTTGGATTTGCTTTTTGGAACTGATCAAGATCATTGCTACTACAATGATCAATTTTATTGTTTGATAAACAACCTCTGCGTCTGATTATCATCATTTAATGGCTAAACAATGAGTTTTATACTAGCTCCAATAAATTTGATTATTTTGTAAATTTCAGAGGCTTCTACTACTATTTTTCCCACAAAAATGTCATTTTTGGTCATTTTGTCTATTAAATCTTTAGAATAATCAGATTTTTTGAAACACCAAAACATTTGGTAATATGATTATTGCAACTCTGTACAACAGAAGCTCTTGCAGACACTTTGCTGCACCATGTTTTATTTTAGCTGATTATCCAATTCTAATGTCTGATATCACATAATCACTTTCAAAACTTACATCCAAACACCTTTTGATGTCATTTTTCACCAAAATTTGAAGATTTACCCCTTCTTTTTGGTCATATATGTCTTATATTTTACTCTTCTTCTCAGGCCATGCTTGTGCACCCTGATAAAAACATGGGAAGTCCACTTGCAAGTGAATCCTTTAAAAAGATTCAATGTGCATATGAGGTAAGCGTCATCTGTTTCACTTCAGGAATTTGGTAAATTTTATTATCATCATCATCATCATCATTTTTTTTGGTAAAATTTATATATACATACATATATATATATATATATATATATATATATATATATATAATATACATACATATATATATATATATATACATACATACATACATATATATATATATACATATATATATATACATACATATATATACACATATACGTACATATACATACGTACATATACATACGTACATATACATACGTACATATACATACGTACATATACATACGTACATATACATACGTATACATATACATACGTATACATATACCTACGTATACATATATACTACGTATACATATATACATACGTATACATATACATACGTATACATATACATACGTATACATATACATACGTATACATATACATACGTATACATATATACATACGTATATACATACGTAGATATACATACGTAGATATACATACGTACATATACATACGTAGATACATACGTACATATACATACGTAGATATACATACGTATACATATATACATACGTACATATACATACGTATACATATATACATACGTACATATACATACGTATACATATATACATACGTACATAC
The DNA here is from genome assembly GCA_025506505.1 of Flaveria sonorensis. Classification (NCBI taxonomy): domain Eukaryota; kingdom Viridiplantae; phylum Streptophyta; class Magnoliopsida; order Asterales; family Asteraceae; genus Flaveria; species Flaveria sonorensis. Next base: position 3,337,111 of record CM046431.1, read on the forward strand.
ACATACGTATACATATATACATACGTACATACACATACGTATACATATATACATACGTACATACACATACGTATACATATATACATACGTACATACATACGTATACATATATACATACGTACATACATACGTATACATATATACATACGTACATACATACGTATACATATATACATACGTACGTATACATACGTATACATATATACATACGTACATACATACGTATACATATATACATACGTACGTACACATACGTATACATATATACATACGTACGTACACATACGTATACATATACACATACGTACGTACATATACATACGTATACATATAACATACGTACATACACATACATACATATACATATATACATACGTATACATATACACATATACATATATACATACGTACATACATATACATACGTATACATATACACATATGTACACATACGTATACATATACACATATGTACACATACGTATACATATATACATATATACACATACGTATACATATATACATATATACACATACGTATACATACGTATACATATATACACATACGTATACATACGTATACATATATACACATACGTATACATACGTATACATATATACACATACGTATACATACGTATACATATATACACACGTATACATACGTATACATATATACATACGTATACATACGTATACATATATATATATATATCTATACATATATACATATGTATATGTATGTATGTATATATATACATATGTATATGTATGTATGTATATATATACATATGTATATGTATGTATGTATAGATATACATATGTATATGTATGTATGTATAGATATACATATGTATATGTATATATGTATATATATACATATATATATATATATATATATATATATATATATATATATATATATATATATATAGATAGATGCAACTGATGTGCTATTATGGTTAGGTCCTTTCTGATTCTTTGAAAAAAAGAGATTATGATGATCAACTGAGAAAGGAAGAATCCAAGAGCCTGTCTCACAAGTCTCCAAGTACTTCCCATCAGGTACATGTTAAGCCCATAAAGAATTGCATCTATTTTTTTTATCAGACAATTAGGTGCTTATATTGTTTATGTATTTAAGTAAACAAAGATGTCAAAATAGACCCTGTGGCTTTGACAGAATTTGCACATAAGTTGATAGGCTTCATTTACATAAGGTCCTTAGTATCACAATATTTAACCGTAGCTGACCAAACAGATTAAAAAGTGATGTGGGATTCTAATATATTTTTCTCATTAATTTTTTATTCGTTTTGTTATTATATTAATTATAATTTATAGAAATATATTAATAGTATATATAAAAGTTAAAGCTACTTACAAAAGTAATCTTACTTCTTTGTCCATGTGTCGTCCATATCAGTATGAAACTGGATTTTGTAAGTGACTTTTTTGTTAAATTTTAACAAGTTAAAGGATTCTTTTATGCAAAATAAAGTCTAGTGACTTACATGCGATTTCTATGAAAGTCTATAGGGTTTGTCAAACATTATTTGGAATATATTATTATGCTTGATGTATTGGTCTAACTAAGCATCACTAGCAAGGAAGACCCCTCAAAAGCATGCTGATTTTGTATCTCTTTCATATTTCACTTATTTCAATAAAACACCATTCAGGTCCTATCAATAAATCTATACAGAACCATGTGCTTGTATTATACATTAGCAAACTAGAAACTATATAAATGACTATTAACTATTTTAATATTTTCTTTGAAGGCTATATGTAAAAATTATATCTCTATAAACTCCTCAATGTGCAATGTCTTTTCTATAGCAATTTAAATACTATTTGCATTATTTTACGCTCTCATGATTTTTCTTGGGTCAAGGTATTGAATTTATATCTGATTTAAAGAAAAACATTTTATATCTGTCACCATATAGCAGGAAAGCACTGAATACTGCTCTGAGGAATCAAGACGTATACATTGCACAAAATGTGGTCTTTCACATATATGGATATGTACAAATAGGGCCAAGTCTAAAGCAAGATGGTGCCAGGTGGGCCCTTGATTCAGGCAAAAATTCTTTTTTTGTTTTATCATAGTTTTAATTAATTTGTTTGTTTCAGGATTGCTGTCAATACCATCAAGCTAAGGACGGGGACGGGTGGGTAGAATACAAAGGCTCACTTGTATTTGATCGACCTCAAAAGGTTTGTAGATGCTTGTTTATTTTATTCAAAATTTTGATATTTGAAACATAATTAACTGTTAATTAATGAATCAAGAACTGTCAACTGTATAATGTAAAATGAATTAGTGAAATGGGACTAAAATTTACCAACACAGGACTAAAAGGAGCAATTGTAACTTTTTTATACATAAAATAGATTTTTTTGACATTAAAAGGGGCAACTGCAAAATAGATTTATCATAAATATGCCGTTCAAAAAAAAAAAAGATTTATCATAAAATATTACAAATCAATGGTACCTTAATTACATAACGGTAAATGTAGCATTCTATTAGCTGAAAATTGTGTTAGGTGAAGTTAAACTTGGTAGAATTGTGTATTACTTGAATGATTATGATTATACAATATGCCCTATATATAGATCTATACAAGATTAACTAGGGCCGGCTAATATATCATAATGGGCCTAATTATCTAAATATATTGACTAATATTCCCCCTCAAGCTAAGGCCGGGGACCGACTCTTAGCTTGGACTTCAAAAAGAGAAAACGTTCTGATGGCAAATTGGCAACGGCTTTGTAAATCATCTGCAATCTGATCATGTGTGGAAATGAACTGAACAAGTAACTTCTTCTGAGCAACCTTTTCTCTAACGAAGTGGAAATCTACTTCCACATGTTTTGTTCTGGCATGGAGAACAGGAATAGCAGACAAGTAGGTGGCTCCCAAATTATCGCACCATAAGACAGGAGCCGAGTGCATTTGGACACGAAGTTCTCTTAATAGTGTTTCAAGCCATGTCAAGTCGGCAACCGTGTCGGCCAACGCCTTGAAGTCGGATTCAGTGGATGATCGAGATACAGTCTTTTGTTTTCTGGCAGACCATGAAATAAGATTTGAGCCAAGATATATGACATACCCCCCCCCCCCCCCCCCAATCAGGGCACCCAGCCCAGTCAGCATCAGAAAAAGCAGTCAAGCCTGCAACATCCGTATAGGCATGTAAAATAAAAGAAGATGAGCTAGAAATCAGCAGACCATGATCAGCGGTTCCATGTAAGTAGCGCAGAATCCGTTTGACAGCAGACCAGTGATTCTCAGTAGGTGAATGCATGAATTGGCAGACCTTATTAACCGCAAATGTAATATCAGGTCGGGAAAGTGTAACATATTGCAAAGCCCCGACCATTTGTCTATATTTAACCGGATCACCAAAGAGAGGACTGTCACCGAGGAAGAGCGAAGTTCTAGTGGTAGACTGGGAAGGAACCGGTTTAGAGTTTGACAAGTTAGCCCGATCCAGCAGCTCATTTATGTATTTCTTTTGGGAGAGAACCATGTCCGAGCCTTTCCTAGTTACCTCAACACCCAAAAAATAAGACAAGGACCCCATGTCTTGGACAGGAAACGACTGACTGAGGCGTCGTACCACATGAGTAATAGCTTGGTTGTTGTTGCCTGTCAAAATAATATCATCAACGTACACTAACAAGTACATAAGTGTCCCATTATGTGAATAAATAAACAGAGAAGAATCTGTTTTGGAGCCCCTGAAGCCGAGGGAAAACAATACTGATGAAAGCCGTGCAAACCAAGCCCTTGGGGCTTGTTTTAGACCATACAAAGATTTATGTAGAAGACACACATGGTCTGGTTTTTGAGGATCAACGAATCCCTCTGGTTGTTTGAGATAGACTGTTTCCTTCAAATCACCGTGTAAGAAAGCATTTTGTACATCCAACTGTCTAAGAGACCATTGTTTGGTGATAGCTAAAGAGAGAACAACCCGAATGGTGGTGGGTTTCACGACCGGACTAAAGGTTTCCGTGTAGTCTATTCCAGGTTGCTGTCGAAATCCTTTAGCAACCAGTCTCGCCTTGTAGCGCTTTATAACCCATGTTGGTCACGTTTAACTTTATAAACCCACTTACAATCAACCACATTTGTATTCGGAACACGAGGAACCAAAGTCCATGTACCATTACGGATAAGAGCAGAGTATTCGTCGGCCATAGCCTTACGCCAGTGAGATTCTTTGTTAGCAACGGTAAAGCTGGTAGGTTCACTGTCTAGGGTGGAGGTGTGAAAGGAGGAGGGTTTGTATGGATTTGTTGGTTTGGGTTTAGGGCGAAGATTTGGTGGTCGTGGCCGTGGAGGAGATGGTGATTGGGACGGTTCTTGGTTGGAATGGGTATTAGATGTAGGTGGTTGTGTAGAAGTAGTAGGCTGGTGGGTGGTAGGTGTAGGCGGATCAGAGGGCAAGGGTGTAGTGGTTTGGTGGATGTAACGATCATAGGCAGGAAGCGAAGTAGTCGGGTGGGTTGTGGATCGACGAGAAAAGGTTTGGGCTGGTTGAGTGGTAGAGTGTGTAGGAGTTGAGGAAGTTGTGAAGGATGGTGTGGTGATTGGAGACTTCATGGGAGTAGGGATAGGAATGGAGTCGGTAGGATAGGAAGAAATATAAGGTTCGGCAGATGGTGGAGGGACGGGCTCTGTAGGGTTAGGTAAAAAGGGAAAAATAGTTTCATGGAACCGAACGTGACAGGCAATATATATGCGTTCGGAAACAGTATCAAAACAACGATATCCATGATGAGGTGGGCTATATCCAAGGAAAACACCAGGTGTAGAACGAAAATCCAGTTTGTGTGGATTGTAAGAACGGAGGTGAGGAAAACATTGGCAACCAAAGACACGAAGAAAAGAGAAGTCATGTTTATGTTTGAACAGAAGTTCAAAGGGAGAGATATGAGAGTTTGTACGAGAGGGCATACGATTTATTAAGTAGACTGCGGTATCAAAAGCATAGTGCCAAAAACGTTGAGGAACATGAGATTGTGCCATTAAAGTGAGACCAGTTTCAACGACATGACGGTGACGTCGTTCAACAACACCATTTTGTTCACTGGTGTGAGGACAAGAAAGGCGATGAAGAATGCCAAGAGAAGCAAAGAATGATGATAGATTTCTGAATTCCCCACCCCAATCTGTTTGTACCATTTTAAGTTTAGTGGAGAATTGTCGCTCAGCCATGTTTACAAATTGTTTAAAGATTTCAAACACATCGGATTTTTGTTTTAGAGGAAACAAGCACATATATTTTGAAAAATGATCAACACAGAGAAGAAAATAGTTGTAACCATCAAACGAAGGTACAGAAGCTGGTCCCCAAACATCACAGAATAGTAAATCCAAAACATGAGTACTTTTATAATCAGAAGATAATAAATTAAGTTTGGAAGACTTCCAACAGAACAAGAAACACAATTGAAATCAAAATTCTTTGCAGAAATAGGTAAACAATATTTAGAAATCATTGTTTGAAACAACTGGGAATGTGGATGCCCCAATCGTTGATGCCATGTGGTTGTTGTAGCACGAGTTGTTGAAAAAGCAACCTTTGGAATTGACTTGTTAAGCGGAAGATTGATAGAGTAGAGTCCACCGTCACTTGGACCCGTGAGGAGGGTAATGTGTGTAGACTTGTCCTTCAAAGCAAAAAAAGTTGCGTGAAATTCAAAATAAACATGATTATCATGACAGAATCGTTGTACAGAAAGGAGGTGTTTTTTAATAGCAGGAATGTGAAGGATATTGTTTAGGTAAAAGGTTTTATTAGGCGAGAAAAGTTTATAGGAGCCAATGTGTAAAATGGGGAGGGCCTTACCATTACCAACATGTAGATTGTCATCACCGTAGTAAGATTCAGCAGAGTCAAAACCTGTCATATCCGGTGCCACATGGCTATTGGAACCCGTGTCCGGGAGCCAAGATGTAGAGGCTTGGGAACGATGGTCAGCATAGTTGGCGGACGGCTGTCTCATCCGTATGGTGGATGGATCTCCGTTCGGGCACTGAGATGGTAGATGTCCAATGCCGCACCTGTTACAAGTTCCATAAACAGTGTTTTGATTAGAAGCCCAACTGAACTGACTTAGGGGGCGATTGTTGCCTCCTTGAGTACGATTATTGTTGTTGTTGCGGTTGCCACGACCGCCACGATAACCCCCTCTACCACGATTGTTGTTGGATTGTCCCGACCTGTTTGAGTAAACGGATTGGGGTGTATTAGTTTGCGATGAACCTGTAGAAGGTTGCAGCTGAAAAACAAGTCGGGCAACAAGTTGTTGAATAGCTTGGACAGTGTCATTAGGGACAGAAGGCGAGGTAACTGTTGTGGCAGCCGTGAAGGCTGGACTAGAAGAGATGTCAACAGGTTTCTGGATTAAAAACTCATGGTCTGCAAGTAAACCTAGCAGTTCAAAAAAGACGGTTGTGAATTGTCTTGCAAGGAGGCTTTGCTTGATTCCATTGTATTCTTCACGAAGTCCTGCAATGACTAACATAACAAGATCTTTCTCGGGCATAGGATGTCCAATATTTGAAAGGGCAGTGGCATACTCTTGTGCCCTAGCAAGATAGGCAGAAGCAGTCTCATCTCCTTTCATTTGTATTTTTAACAATTGTGTTTTCAAGAGGAACTCTCTGGAAGAATTATGTGGGGCATAAGCACGTTCAAAACCAAGCCACAAGTCACTAGAAGTTGTACCTTGAACATGCTGGAAAGAAGCCTCAGAGATGGTGGAGAGAATAAGCATACGAACATGGGCGTCATTGGCTAACCAGATGGAGTGATTTGGATTGGGTTTGGTGACAACATCTTCTTTTTCAGAGGTTCCTGAAGAGGAAATTGTGGATGAGGGACAGGGAAGACTCCCATCAACATAGCCGAATAAGCCATGGGTTGCCAGGAAGGGTTGAATCATAAGTTTCCAGTGACCATAATTTGTAGGAGACAGAGTAAAACTGAACTTGTGAGAATTATGTGCAGCTTTCTCTGTTGTGGTGAGGGCTGTGATTGGATCTGACATGATTGGATCTGTTGTGGCAGATGAAGGTTGAGATCGGCTTAGATGCTGGCTGCGGATGAAGGCTGTATAGGATGAGGTTAGCAGACCGTGGTCTGCGATCTTTTGTGTAGGGTGTAGGTGACGGCAAAGAGCAGGGACGGAACCTTAGGCTCTGATACCAAGTTAAACTTGGTAGAATTGTGTATTACTTGAATATTATGATTATACAATATGCCCTATATATAGATCTATACAAGATTAACTAGGGCCGGCTAATATATCATAATGGGCCTAATTATCTAAATATATTGACTAATAGGTGATCATATCTTAATTTTTTTGTTTTGTTTGTGGACAAGAATTATTTAAAGCGAGTATAATGTACTAATTTTCATGTTGCAAGTTTCCAAGTTAGTTGTTATCTTATACATCAAGGGTAAAATTGAGATGCTGCTCACTATAATGTGCTTTTGAATTGTACATTTTTTAATTTTTGTTTTTGTTTTTATGGACATTTATTTTGGGACGGAGGTAGTTATTATATTTTACTTACGACGCTTATCCATTTTGGAAGTGCATTATTTTGTTCCATCTCTTACAATCTCCTTTTTTACTGGTACTTTGCTAATTGTTCAAATATTCGATTAGGCGGACATCCCACGCGCATTTGTTTGTGCCGAGAGCAGGATATTTGATGTTTCAGAATGGGCCATTTGTCAGGTCTGCACTTTCAATTTTATATCTAAGCACTCTTAAATTATTCATACGTGCAGTTTTCAGGATTTTAGTGAGAAATAGTTCAAAAAGGAGGAAGATTATTTGATGATTACATGTAAAACAATACCTAAATAATCAGACATTCAAAATCATTTTGTTCCAACTTTAAAATTGAATAACCGAAACTTATTATTTGATTCCTGAAGAATCAGTATCGGTTTTGCAATGCCCAACCACTAGAAACTAATTATCCATGACTTGAAAATACACAATAATCAGACACCCTTAAATACTTGAGAATATAAGAACCTAAAAGTTTGTGTGCACAGGGTATGGCTTGTAGGCCGAACACACACCGTCCAAGTTTTCATGTAAACATGGTGGCATTGGAGAAAAGTCAACGCGCAAACTCGAGCAGATACCCATGGGATCTAGATGCAGAAATGACCGACGAAGAAGAAGAATTTGAGTTATGGCTACAACAAGCAGTAGCTTCGGGCTTATTTTGTGAAACCTCAAAACGTAGGAAAAGCTGGAGCCCGTTTAAGTTACCTCAGAAAAAAAGCGGGAAAAAACAATGGAATCGAATGTCTCAATGATACCGATAATAATCGTTTTAGATGTAGATAACTTGTAGTTCTGAAATTTATTGCAGATTTGCAGCTATAAGTTAAGTTGGCAAAAATCGGTGCAAAATGTGTATATTATTAATTACATTAATGATGATGCCACTGTGTTGATGGGAAAAAAAAGTTTAGAAAAAGAGTTATTAGCTTGTAATCAGTTATGTGAAAATGGTGCATAAGGTTTTTAGGTCTTTAATGTTTAGATTTGGGCTCTTTGGGGATTGTAAGAAACTGGTAATGATAAATTTATTTTGATAAACAACTCTTAAACTGATTATTGAAAATAATTTCTCTCTAAAATAATCGAATAATCATAATTGAACTGCTTGAATAACTAAACATCAAACTGATTATCTGCACTTGTGATAATCGGATAATATATTCCTAAATTGATAACCAATAATCTATTTCATCGCAATTCCTATTCTGTATCTTAATTCTTGTATTATTTTTAAAGTGAATTCCGAAAATGTTCCTTTTCTCATCTTTTTCCTATAAAATTTCATCTTATAAATTTCTTTTCAAAATGTTCCTATGTATGGACGCCACCCGCAAAGTATAGGCGCCCGTTTGCTTAGGTGTACGTGTCTCTTTATTATTGTTTTTTTTGCACGAGGCGTTCGTGCCTGTCTGTGGAGACGTCAGCGCCTTTTCCCGAGAGAATATTTTGAGAGAAATCTATAAGTGCGATATTTTGAGAAAGAAAAAAAAAAAGAATAATTTTCTCTATTTTATATACAAACTGATGGCATACATAGACTCATAGAGGATGATCCGACGATGCATAGAAACTCATCTTTGGTGTTGGATCTAGCCTAGTCATGGCCCATGGATTGATCACATTTTGGGCTTGGATTAAAACCTATCATTGAAAATTTCAAAATCTTCATCTCTGCTTGATTTTTCCACAAGGATATGACGCTCGGCTTTCATCCGCTAGAATCATGTTGTGCACTATAACACAAGTGTGCATTGTTACGTTCTTTAACGAAACATTGTAACACTCGTTAGAGCTCGAAGATGATGAAATTCATAGAAAGGCAATAAGTAAAACGTAGATGGTGCGAAAAGTATGTAAGTTGAGAGAGTATGAGAAGAAGTAGGTATGAAAAAATATTTAAATTTGTGGTCACATCCCCTCCTGTAACGAGTCCTAATGGTGATCCAGTTTGTTTCTGACGAGACAAGCACTCAATGCCATTTCCCATCGATTGTTCGAGGAAGCTCCATTAAGGAAGATCTCCGTTTATTGACCCGACTAGGATTTACTTGAACAAACCTCTATTTGGGCTTATATTTGTTTGAGATTATATTTATATATAGTTATGGTTGTTGGATGTGAAGGTCAGAAAATGTGACTGCATATAGTACAAGTTAAGGATCGATGTGCATAATGAGATATTCTTTCATTGTTGGAGGAGATAATCACATGAGGTTCTAACCGTAGGAGATTCATCCTGTCACCGGATTTAGTTAACTATTAAGAAATTGTTATCCATGAGGAACGATAAACTGGTTCAAGGCGAGGATCTCTCTAGGCATAGATGCACACGAGGGGCCTTGAGCGATTCGTCATATACCACCTCAGCACACTTACAATCACGAATGTGGTCCGGGTATGAGGCGTTACAATACCTTAATCCTTTCGTATTTTCTCTATGTTGTTCTAAGTTCATGGTACTTTTATTTATCGTAATTTTTAACATGAACATTATAGGCATATATGGTGTTTTTTTTTTTGAAACTAATATATGATGTAACCAAATCATGTACAAAGTAAAAAAAAAAGAAAAAAATTGTTTTTGGACCAATAGGATTACGACAGGTGGCAGGCGGTGGAAACCTACCGACATTGCTAATTATTCATATATTTTGACTTAGCTTCTAGTTTGTGCAAGATTTGTGAGGGGAAAAATCATTTTACAATCTGAAATACGCAACATTATCTTAAACTTTGTGTGGGAGATTATGAGCTATAGCTTACATAATTAAATAAAAATGTTCATTGACTATTTCTTTTGTAAAATTTTTGGCCCTTACTTTGGGCTAACCGTTTCTTATAATGTCCAAAAAGAAGAATCCTATTACGAATCATAAAGCTATAAAAAACAAAATATTTATAATGTTCAAAAATAGTTTAGAGGTGCTTTAGATCCAAAAAATAAGGATGTTCTTTTTTTAACAAGAAAATCATGGAAAACTGCAAAAACCAAAAGCGTGATAACATAAGATTTTATAACGGCCAACAAAATAAGATTTGTTCCGAATTTTTTTTATAAAAAGTCAACTTTCTATTTTGTGAAAGTTGTTTTATTATGGTAATCATAACTTTTTATAATGACATTTGCAACTTTACTTTGTTTTAATCTTTTTTTGGCGTGTAAAAATATACGTAATGATTGTTTATTTAAAATATCCTTAAATAACATGTAGATCAAAATCATTTTACTAAGATCCTTACTAAATCAAATGTAATGATTAATTATTGTTTGGAGTCCTTGTTGATGTGACAATACATGAAATATTGTGTTTGGCGCCCGTTAAAACTATACGTAGTGTGTATTTTGGGGGCTTCAAACATGATTACACGCACACAAATAAGGTTCTAAACACCATTACATGCTAACTAAAAAGGACTTTAAATCCATAGGGCTCCAAGCCCTTAAGAGACGTTAAAATTTTTTTTTCCTAAATTATTGCATCAAAGGGGCTCCAAACATTAGTTAACCACTATACTTGATTTAAAAAGGGTTTTAGTGAAACAATTTTTATGTACATGACATTTAGGTGACATTTTAATTAAACAATCACTACATATAGTCTAAGGGCTTCGAGCCCTGTAAGTTTAGAGCTCTTTTTAATCATCTTGTAATGGTGTTTGGAGCCCTACTATGATCCACATCATCATATTTGGAGTCCTTAAAATGTCCACTACTATTAAAATTAATAGAGTCTCTCTTGTTCAATTCATCCCGTTCATGTTTGTTATTAATGTTATTTTTAGTTATTTATGTGTTTAGTGTTTGTTTTGCAGGTTCCTAATTCTTGAGGGGCTGTTGCTGTCAAGTTGCTGATCCATAGGGTGTCGTTGAGGTACTGATAGTTGAAGGGGGCTGAGTGTTTTATGCGGTGTATAAATACATCTTATTCTTGTGTTAGGGTAGTTCTTCTTTCAGTCATGCTTTCACGCTCTCTTAATTACTATCTTAGTGCAACTTCATCATAATCTGAGTCTGTTATTGTTTCATATCTGTTCGTTTGTTTAGATTCATTGCATTGGTGAATTGGTTCTTGTAATAGTTGGTGTCATATTGTTCTTGAATCTGGTGTTCATATCCATTAGATTCACTTTTCGTTACAACTAGGTATAGTCTAATAAGTAAACTATTAAAAGTAAAATATTTATAATCGAAAGAATAATTTCAATGGTTGTTTGGAGGACAGAAAAATAAGGTATGTTTTCAACAAAAAAAATCATGAAAACCACCACTAAACAGAGCAACGTGAATGCAGATGGATCACTGATGAAAAACATTAGAATTCAAAAAATAAATTAAGAATAAGCAATGTGTATATAATCCGTTGATGATTATCTAAGGATCACTAGCGAAGTGAGACTTAGGTCCAGTTTGTTTTTACAGAAGTAAAATGTCTGCTGTATACGAACCATATTTGCAGGCATCTGTAAAAAAAGAGGTGGACCAAACCTCTGCAGTCTGCAAAAAGAAGACTCTTTGGTTTTAACGTCTGTAGACTGCTAAATTTAACCGGTGGTGGTGTACGAACGGTGACGGCGGTGGTGGACGACGGTGGTGGTGATGGTAGACGGTGGGTGGTGGTGGACGGTGGTGGAGGTGGACGATGAGTGGAGGTTGACGGTGGGTGGAGGTTAACGGTAGCTGCTAGTGGTGGTAAATGGTGGGTGGTGGTGGACGGTGGATGATTGGTGGTGGAGGACGGCGGGTGGTGGTAGAGGTGGAAGGAAGTCGTGGACGGTGATGGTGGTGGTGGACAGTGGGTAGTGATGGGTAGTGGTGTTTAACCCTCTACAGACTTTGAAAGATCTCAGAAGTGGCTGGGCTAAATCTGCACCGAGAAGAGCTCGCACAGAAGTTTTTTTAATGAAACATCTTCAAACAAACAAACAGCCCGCAGATGGTAATGTTTGCGTGTGGTCTGCGCGGCGCGGACATAAAACTTGCGTAGACTTTTTTTGAAAAAAACAAACACCACTTTAGTCGATCACACTTAAACGATAAGATTTCAAATTATATTTAGGCTTATAATTTTCGAGCGTTTGTCATAAAGCCAAAATGTATGGTCTTTCAATAATTTGTCGATTTAAACAAAATATTATTATGCTAGGCTATTAAAAAAATAATCTCGCTCGATTAGTTGCCAGAAATCTCTTTTTACAGGCAGGCCGTCTGTAATCCATCACAAATTTTGATTATAAACATCAAGCCAACCTTCTTGTTTTCAAACACTTTCTTCCTCATAAGTTTCATGATATATTTTTAAGTTGAATACCAACATAGACTCAACACACTATAATTTTTATGAAAATTGATGGTTTCAAAAGTTAAATATGATGAAAGTGAGTTTGACAAATATAGTGTTATTAGGTTTGTTATAGTAGGTGGTCTTGAAATTTGAAAAGGTCAAGTCGCACACACTTCAATCTAGCTCTACATGATGTCTGTTGAATTTATATTAGTCAATTTTATAAGTTATCTTCTCTAGTTTCTTATATTTTCTTTGTGTCTTATTGTGAGGTGCTTCTTGGGCTGGTGCTGCTGATCTTCTTGCTGATGGGCTTGCTGTTGGATTTGGAGCTTTTGGGCTTGATATGTTGTGGGCTTCTATTCGGTTTTCTTATATGTGTGTGTGTGTCGTTTCAAATACACACACACACACACTTCTTCTTCATCATTCTCAGAGTTCTCATCAGTCTGTTTTCTCTTTGTTTTTTTTCATTCTCAATATTTTGGGTTATCACTTTGAATTCATGATCTGAATCTGTCTTATTTTTCATTGATTCACCTACGATAGTGAATCAGTCTATTACAGTTTATGTATGTATGTTCTTTTGACTATTAAGACTTCATATTCGTTGTTCTTGATTATATTTGACACCATTTTTGACATGGTATCAGAGCTCTGAGGTTTGATTTCTCGATTCTGATTTTATTGGCGTGTGGTTCTTCGATGGGGATTAGGGTTTTGATCTCCTGAACCCCCAGGATCGGTATCGCTTCAACATCTGATATTTGTTCATCATATCACAACGAAGGCTAGTTCATGTTAAAGATCTAGTTCATCCTGACTGGTTCATCGCAACCTTAGTTTGGATGCAAGGTTGATGCTGCTAAAGTCCCTTGTTCATCTCTTGCAACCCAAGAAGGTTGTGCGGTGCTTGCTACGGTTATTGTTGTGTTCGTATTGCAACCCTTGTAGTTGTGCATCTTCTTGGTATTCTATCAGTGACTCTACAACCCTAGAAGGTTATAAGTCACTTGACCTGCTTTGGATTTCCCTTTTTGGGTTGCTCGCACTGTGAGGATATCTCTTCCCTTTATCTTTACTCTTATTTCTCATATTTTGATCTGATATAGGCATATTTGGCTTGGTTAGGAGTACCAGCATCTGTGATATTCATGGTGAATCATTCCCCTACTTTGTGTTCTATTGCATTGCATTTTTTGTGTGAATCTGTGTGCATCACTTGCGTGATTTGTCGTGTATTGCATTACACTCTTGGTTATCCTTTGATCTGCCATTATAGTGGTGTGAAAACCTGGCTCTAACCTTGTTGTGTATTATATGCGTGTGTGATTTGTGCCTCATCTCTGTTATCTGTTTAAAATGGCTGAAAAATCATCTGTGGTTGTCACTGACACTCTGGTAAGCAAGTTGGACTCTAGTAATCCATTATACCTTCACCCTAGTGAATCCAGTTGTGTAACGATAATAAGTATAAAATTGAAAGGAACTGAGAACTACACTATCTGGGCTAACTCTATGAAACTTGGACTTCAAGCTAAAAACAAATTAGGATTTATAGATGGAACATGTAAAAGGCCTAAAGATGATGAAGTTCTCAGTTCCCAATGGGACCGTTGCAACTCTGTTATGTTAACTTGGATTCTTAACTCTATAAGTGAAGAACTGTATGTTGGTCAAGTTTGTTCCAAACTTGCTTCAGAGGTTTGGACTAACTTAAAAGAAACATATGACAAGGTTGATGGGTCAGTTGTATTCAATCTTTTTTGAAAAATCAATTCTGTCACTCAAAATGGAGCTTCTGTTGCTGAATATTATCACAAACTCAACACAATGTGGAAGCAATTTGATGCAATGGTTCAATTACCCACCTGTCTTTGTAATGCCTTAAAAGAATTTAATGATTTTAATCAAATGATAAAACTAATACAATTTCTGATGGGTTTGGATGACATTTATCAACCTGTTAGGACTAACCTGTTGACTAGAGAATCTGTTCCCACTATTAAAACTGCTTTCTCAATAATCTCTAGGGAAGAGTCTTATAGGACTTCAAGTAGTACCTCGAAAACTCAAAATGTTGGATTTGTGTCTAAACTAAATCAACCTAGTGATAATAAAAAAAAGAAGCGGTAAAGGTCCAAACCCTAATCTGAAATGCAGCCATTGCAACAAAATTGGTCACACTGTTGAGAGATGTTTTGAAATTGTCGGTTATCCATAAGGATACAAACCGAGAACTAATTCCGGGTCAAAAAACCCCATATCTCACAACTCAAAAATGGATAAAACTGACCCCAACTCAAGTTGTATGTCTTCTTCAAACCCTTTATCCCTAACTCCTGAGCAGGTCTCTCAGTTCTTAGGGCTGCTGAACGACAAGTCTAATGATAAATCTCAGAGTTCTAACTTTGAAGGTACTCAAATGAATCTAAGTAATACAAGTGTTCATAATCTTAATTGTTTTTCTTCAAATCTATGGAATGGATGGGTTATTGACTCTGGGGCTAACCAACACATGGTCGTCTCCGAAAACAACCTAACTAACCTTGTTGAAGTTTCTGACTTTAATATCACTGTAAAACACCCAAATGGCACAAATGATTTGGTCACAAAAATAGGGAATCTAAAACTATGTGAAGGAGTTGTTCTTCCTGATGTGTTTGTTGTCCTAGAGTACAATGTAAAACTTATGTCTGTCCATAAGTTAGCTAAGGCTAATAATTTAAGAGTTGTCTTTGATGAGTCAAAATGCTATATTCAGGATTTGCTCACCAAGAAAACCCTGGTGATTGGTAGTCAAATTGACGGCCTGTACTTTTGTGGAAATTCATCTAAAGTAAATAAGGTGTTTCTTAACACTTCCTTCCTCTCACCCTTTGGCACTCTAGATTGGGTCATCCCTCTGACCATGTCCTGAAATTCTTTAACCTGCCCAACTGCCATAGTAATAACCACGATGATCCGTGTGAAGTTTGTCACAAGGCAAAACAACACAGGGAACCTTTTCCTCCCAGTGACCACAAAACCAAACATGTAGGTGAACTAATTCACTTAGATGTGTGGGGACCATACAAAACTCAAAGTAGAGATGGGTATAAATTTTTCCTAACTGTTGTTGATGATTTTCCGAGAGCGGTATGGGTTTATTTACTGAAATATAAAGATGAGACATTTCAAAATTTTGAAAATTATTATAACATGATAAAAACCCAATTTGGTCAATTTATAAAGGCAATAAGAACGTAGCGGTACTGAATTCACAAATCAATTAATGACTAAATTCATTCAACAAAATGGTATAATTCATCAAACAACATGCACTTATACCCCTCAACAAAATGGGATCGTTGAAAGGAAACATTGACATCTATTGAATGTTGTTAGGACCTTTCTGTTTGAGGAAGGAATCCCTCTTAGGTTTTGGTTTGACTGTATCCTAACTGCTGCCTATTTAATCAACAGGACTCCCTCTTCTGTCTTAAATGGTAAGTCCCCATATGAGATCATGTTTGGCTTTGCTCCCTCCATTAATCACCTTAGAGTGTTTGGTTGTCTTTGCTTTTGCAAAATTTTAAATAATCATAATAAATTTAGAAGTCATGCTGAAAAATATGTTTTTTTAGGATATTCTCCATTTAAAAAAGGATATAAAGTATGGAGTCTTAACTCAAAAACATGTTTCTTTTCTAGGGATGTGAAATTTTTTGAATCTATATTTCCATTCAAAATTAACGTTCCTACTAAATCTATTGATGTTGAGGTCACCACAACACAAAATCATTAAATTTTTTTTGAAGTGTTTGAGCAAAATCAACAAAACACTCACACTCATAATGGGAGATTCCCAATGATGAGGAGGGAGATCTGAGAGACTCATAAAATCCTAATCAAACTCATCAAACTGAATCCCGAGATTCTGATGGTATGGCAGAAACACAGCAACCTTCCTATCCTGTCATAGGATCAAGCGAAAGTGAGGCAGTGCATATGCAACCTCATCTCGGTGTATGCAGCACGGCTGAAGCTGATTTGGAAAATTGTGACAGTGATAATAACATCTCTCCTGAGGGAATCAATGAAGCTTCTCCGGGTCTTAGAAGATTAGTTAGAAATAGGACTATCTCAAAAAACTTAATGATTTTTATAACTGAGGGTAAAGTTAAATTTGGAATGGAGAGAGTTGTTAACTACTCAAATCTGTCTTTTGATAATAAAGTTTTTGCCACCTCATTAAACAAATCTCGTGAACCTAAGCATTACCATGAGGCCAAACATGATGTTAATTGGGTAAATGCCATGAATGAAGAAATGAATGCATTAAACCGCAATCACACCTGGGATCTTGTTGATTTACCGGCTAATAAAAAACCCATAGGCTATCGTTGGTTATATAAAATTAAATATAACGCATCAGGTGAGATAGAAATATATAAGGCTCGTCTTGTTGCCAAGGGGTATAGTCAAAAGGAGGGAATTGACTTTGACGAAACGTTTGCCCCCGTTGTCAAAATGGTTACTGTTCGATGTGTCATTGCCTTGTCTGTTAAAAATAACTAGCCCCTTTTTTAGCTGGATATTAATAATGCATTTTTGTATGGAAAATTAAATGAAGATGTTTACATGAAATTACCTGATGGATATTTCTCTGAAAAGGAGACTTGAGTGTGTAAGCTAAATAAAGCTTTGTATGGCCTAAAGCAAGTTCCCAGAATGTGGAATGAAAAGTTTGTTGAGGTCCTCTTAGGTATTGGTTTTGTGCAAAGCAAATGTGATTACTTGTTATTTGTCAAATCTGAAAAATCACATTTTATTGCTCTTCTTGTGTATGTGGATGACATTATTGTTACTGGCAACGATATTGCTGAAATCAATAACATTAAAAGTCTGCTTAAATCAAAATTCTTGATTAAAGATCTTGTTGTGCTAAAATATTTTTTAGGCATTGAGGTCATTAAAAACAATTATGGAGTATGTCTTTCTCAACGCAAGTATTGTATGGAATTATTAGCTGAGTATGGGTTGAGTGGCTGTAAGCCTATTAGTACTCCCCTTGAACCCCATTATGTGCTTATGAATTTGTGCTCCAAGGATGATGCTAAGCTTGAAAATATTACTGCATATCAGAAACTCGTTGGTAAATTAATTTACTTGTCTCATACCAAACCTAACATATGCTATGCCGTTCATATTCTAAGCCAAAACATGCATTGTCCCACTAATAGTCACTTTCAAATTGCATCTCGTGTTCTCCATTATGTTAAGTCTGCCCCTGGTAAAGGCATTCTAATAAGTAAGAGTGACAACCTTGATTTGTTTGTGTATGCTGATTCTGATTGGGGTAAATGTCTTATGTCACGTAAATCTATCACCGGGTTTTTATCCTCATGGGTACGTAATAACATTGTGTCATGGAAAAGTAAGAAGCAGAGTACTGTCTCTCGCTCATCAACTGAAGCTGAATATAGAGCGATGTGTGCTGCTACATGTGAAGCCATTTGGCTGGTTAACTTGATGTCTGAGTTAAAAGTCCACATCTCACTTCCTGTTCCTCTATTTTGCCATAATAACACTGCCATATCAATTGCAGCTAACCCTGTGTTTCATGATCGAACAAAGCACTTAGAGCTTGATTTATTTTTTCTGAGAGAAAAAATAGCTACTGGGATTATCAAAACTGTTTCCACCAAATCATCTAATCAGTTAGTTGATATTTTTACAAAAAGGGCTGCTTGTGAAGCAGCATAGTTTCTTGCTTGATCAGCTCAATATGTTTGATCCGTTTAGCTTATAAAATTGAGGGGGTGTTGAATTTATGTTAATCAATTTTATAAGTTCATTTTATCTTCTCTAGTTTCTTATATTTTCTTTGTGTGTTATTATGAGGTGCTTCTTGGGCTGGTGCTGCTGATCTGCTTGCTGATGGGCTTGCTGCTGGATTTGGAGCTTGTGGGCTTGACATGTTGTGGGCTTCTATTCGGTCTTCTTATATGTGCGTGTGTGTGTCGTTCCGAATAACACACACACTTCTTCTTCATCATTCTCAGAGTTCTCATCAGTCTGTTTAGGGTTTCTCTTTGTTTTTGTTCATTCTCAATATTCTGGGTTATCACTTTGATAATTAATGACCTGAATCTGTCTTGTTTGTCATTGATTCACCTACGATAATGAATCAGTCTATTACAGTTTATGTACGTATATTCTTTTGATTGTTAAGACTTCATATTCGTTGTTCTTGATTATATTTGATACCATTTTTGACAAAGTCCAATGTTAACGAGCTTGTAAATTTGAAAGTAGCTAGGAATTGACGTGATAAGTCAGTAGGATTACTAAGCTCTTGGAATATGATGTGTCCCTTGCTAATTTATCAGTCATAAAAGACTATTTTGGACAACTTTCCAAAAGTTGTCAATAATCGTTCGATAAAGTATTATTTCGTCAGTGAGCCCTCTGCAATTTTTGTTCGTAAACAACAATAAAAGAGAATACATGCGGTCAAGTTTCCAATTGCTGGCCACCAACAAAAGAAAAAAAACCTTATGTGAACACCTTTACTAACGGAATCCACGTCGATAGTACTCATTTGTTTTGTCATGAAATAAGAAGTATGAAATTTCTCTCCAATTAACCATAGTTTGTAAAAGTAATTTTATTGTTCTCTACAAGTTTTCTTTATATAATATCGGTCTAAGTTTTTTTTTATACAAAATGCAAGTCACTTTTAGTAAGGGGTCAAAAAGGTAACTTTAACCTAAAAATAATAACCAGATTCTTAAATTTTTACATAAAATGATAATCATATTAAACAAAAGTAATTTGTACATAATAGATACTGATATACGATCATATATAAAATAGATGATTACCATTTGATGATTTGCTCTTATTTCCTAAGAAAAACCATTAAATCAAGATGTATAGAAGCATTATACAAAAGAATTGGCTGTATATATATATATTTTAGTGTGGAGAAAATTTGTATGTTACGAATTAGACTACACACCTTTATACGTTATACCCGTAGAATTCTACAACAATGCAACCCTTGAGCGACAAATCTCTCTTTGCATTTATTGACGTAGGCTTCATAATATATTGTACGCGTAATGGTTTTCTTTTCCTGCATATGTACGTAACAACTTACAATACATTATACACGTTTATATGTTTAGGGAAAGTTTATGATACAAAGTAATTAATTTGTGCGAATTGTACGAAGTGATAACAACCATTGATCTAAACAATGAACGGTTCAAATTTAAGATGAAATAATCACGCAAAGAATGTGATTGGAGGGGCATATTTGAAAATAGCCAATATTTTTTAAAACGTCTATGTGTTATGCGTATAATTGCGTGATTATTAACTGCGTAATTATAAACATAATTTGCATAATTATCAAATAACTTGCATATTTATAAATATAACTTGCGTGATTATTTTTTATAACGTTAGTAATTTTTCTTTGCGTAATAATAAATATAACTTGTGTAATAATATATAAAACTTACGTAATTATGTAGCTTTTATGCATTATTGTAGCGCGAACAAAACTACCACTCCTCCAAAAAACACGTGTCACACTCTGGTGACTTTGTACGCTTCGCAAAAAAATACATTTAGTACTACACTAAGACAAAGGTGAAAAGGTTAAAATGTTTAGAATATATATATATTTATTACAGCGAATTATTGATGAAATGATACTAGAATATTTCTTGTTAGGTACGCATACATATATCCTGCAATAGTAGGTGGAACTTAAAATGCAATAAATACTTGCAGAAAACATAATAAGTCAGACAAAAGCTTGTACGTTTATGAACAAACAAACTAATGGTATTTTGAAAACCCGTATTTATTATGGTCACTAGTAGAAGGACCCATATTTACGATAGGCAAAATGGATCTTTAACATTAGTGATTGAAACCATAGGAAATCAATCAATCATAACATTATCCAACGAAAAACGTGTAAGTCTAAAAATTAATGAGTGAAAATAAATTGGTATAAAATACTTTTGCTAGTGTGTAGAAAAGAAAAAAAAAAGTAATTAAATTGATTTGAGAAAAGGTCCCAATCATATCAACAAGATTAGAGATTTAAATGAAATGCTCTTAAACTAGCTACAGAAAATGATTTTATCACAAATTGTATTAAGAAAATAAAATGAATTTTGATCGTGACAAAGCTTAAAATAACTTTCAAAAAACAAAAATAGACAAATAATTTTCATTTGCAAAGACGGTTCAATTTTAAAATAAGGAAAAGAATCATTCACGTATAAAATTAAAACGACAAATAAATTAAAAATAAATTTCACGGATGTCAAAACATACTTACAGCTAGTTTTAACTTTTGGGTGAGGTTATTCTACAAATTGTATTTTTGCTACAACGTATGAGAAGACACAATAAGGCTAAAAAAGTCACAAAAAAATTATCTCACAATATAAATCGAATTTCAAAAAGGTACTTCGGAGTCCTGTTCCTCTCGTCGTCTTCTTTCAGAAAAAAAATAAAAATAAATTTCATTTGTGTCTTTTATGACACAATGATGTCATTGTGTCTTTCATAAATGACACAATAAAAAAACATTAATTTTTTTTTATTTTTTTTATTTTTCGTTTATTTTTTTTCTTAGTGAGGACGTCTAGGGGAACAAAAGCTCGGAATTACTTTTTTGAAATTCGATTTAGATTGTAAGATATAATTTTTTTGTGATTTTTTTTGACTCATTGTGTTTTCTCACATTTTGTAGTAAAAATACACTTTGTATTTGAACCTCTTAACTTTTGTTTAGAAAATAAAAAGAAGCCGCAAATAACATTAACTAAAATATATTTCGGACTTAAATATGGTCACAAATTTTGTTAAAAATGAAAAAATAAACGGCCATTCGTAACAACACGGGCACATAATATTAAAAAGAAAAGGAAAAAAATTTCTGGTCGCAAGAATGGTCACAGTTTTTATTTAAAAAAAAACATCTTAAATATAATTTGGTTGCAAAACCAGTCACAAATAATATTTAAAAAACCAAACATGAATACAAATAAATTTCGATCACAATACGGTAGTAGCCTCTATTAAAATAAAAGGTTGGTCCGCTAGTGGTTTAAACGGCCGCTAAAATTATATTTAAATAAGAATGAATTGCCTTTAAACATATTTGTCATTTCAAAAAAAAAAAACTGTTTTCATACATTTTACTCCTCATGGTTTGAAAAAAATTATTATTTGCATTCAAAAACATGAATTTCATGAAAGAAATTTATCAGCAACACGTAAACATAAATTAAGATTCGATCTTTATATGAAAATTTACATAAGTACCATGTTATCGATGAATATTTAACATTTTAAAATAATAGAGCTAATATTTTTAGATAAAACTAATAACTTTTTTCAAACCTTAGAAAGCCAAATACAAGAAAAAATAATTTGAGATGAAAATAACAAATGTAACTAAACCATAGAGAGAAAAACGTCAATTCACTCTATAATAATAATAACTATAAGTAAGCTTCAATTGCAAAAAGGTTAAAAACTTAGTAAAAATGAATATAAGTAAATTTAAAAGGTTATAATCGGCCGATAACATTATTTTAAGAAAAAGAAAAAGAAAAAGTGATATGAATAAAATTTAGGTTGTAATAATAGACACCTTTATTAGTCAACGATGGTCAATGGAGATGATTTGAGTAAATTTTGATGATCAATTTGAGTAAATTTTGATGATCAATAGTCGTCAACAAAATAGTATTGATCACTAAGGATTAGCATATTAATTAATGATAGTCATATATTATGGTTGAAACCTATAATCTAATATAGCTCTTAGAGCATTCCCAACCCATTTATTATTTTTATTCATATAATTACATTAAAAATTATTATTATTTATTTATTTTTAATTAAATAATACTTTTTATATTTTTATCATTACTTTTTGTCTCTCCTCCACTCATAACCATTTAAAATATATTAAAAACATTATAAGGTTTTAAACAGCGTTTCTCAAAAATACAATTGAATAGTAAATTTTTCAAATTCTTTACTCATACTCACTTATAACCATACCATATAATATAAAGAATATACTCACATAAATTTAGAAAATGGACTGTGAATACTCTTAAAACATGTTTCATCTCATATATAGTCAACCATGATCAATAAAGGTCAATATCGACAGTGAAAGTTAATTATAGTTAATATTGGTCAATCTCTACATGTAAATGTTGGTCAACTAGGTTTAATAATTGTCATATACATAGACCTAAGTGAATCATTATGTTTGTTAAAACTTACTTTAATCTAATATGATTTATTATGACATGTATCACATTTTTATAAGACTATCAGTAGTACTCATCATACTTTACATTTCGCTCAATGCCATATATCTAATCGCCATATTATTCTTCATTTTCTCACCACTCCCCCATAGAAATGGATTTCACTCTACACTCATTAATTTTTATTTATAAAGTAAATTTAAATATGAGAGAGAAAGAGAGAGTCGAGGGGGGGGGGGGGGACGTCGTGATCCAAACCAAGTGAATTTCACACACCGGCTGGGATCCTGTCTTGCCAACATGATGTTCCAAGGGTGAAAAGGGTTGCCACATGGATCTCATGTTGTGTATGCCGCTCAGTCTAATGGTCGCAAACGATAGTTTTTGTGCCCCGCATCCTTATGGCTATGGATTCATGCCTGAACATGTTTCAATGCACATTTAATTATGTGTACGCAGGTAATGAAAACACAATATAAAACCAGTAAACATTATTCTTAATGTATTATGTACCATTCAATACTTATTTTTATGTATTATATACGAATATTACACAATACCCACCAGAGTGACATGATATTTTCCAAAAGTAACTTTAACATATATATATATATATATGTTTGAGTCTATCGCTTTGTGTATGGACATGAATTTATGTATGTCTATGTGTACATGCTAGTAATACATTCATACTAAATGCATATCTCGGATAACACGCAGGCTCATGATCATCGTTTTCCTTCAGGGTTTTGGTTCCAAGCATCTCACTCACACTCTCACTCTCACTCTTAAACTCACATGATATATTAAATTTTAGGGTTCCAAAGGATCCCCATATCCAAACTATATATTATTATTATTATTTTTATTATTTAACAAACAAACCTTCAACACCCCATCATATCCAAATGTTGGGCTCATCCTCTCATAATAATAATAATGATCAAGACTCACCACCACCACAACGGCCACCACCACCATCACCGTCGTTGCTCCACCGTTCCACCACCGTACTCCACCGCCACCACCACGACCCACCGCCCTCCCTCCACCTCCGGCAGCTCCTCTTCACCGCCGCTCAGCTCATCTCCCGCTCCGACCTCGCCGCCGCCCACCGCCTCCTCGCCTTCCTCTCCACCAACGCCGCCGCCTACGGCGACGCCACCCACCGCCTTGTCCACTCCTTCACCACCGCCCTCTCCCTCCGCCTCCTCCGCCACCACCACCACCCACCACCACCACCACCCACCACCAATGATCAACTTCTCCAATCATACCTATCACTCAATCAAATCACACCATTCATCAGATTTTGTCATCTCACCGCAAATCAAGCCATACTAGAAGCCATTGACCAATCACATCATAATAATAATCATCATCATCAGCAACAACAACAACAGCAACAGATACACATACTTGATTTAAACATCATGCACGGCGTCCAGTGGCCGCCGTTGATGCAAGCCATCGCGGGCCGCCACCGTCCGCCGTCGCTCCGCCTAACCGCCACCGGAACAAACCTCACCGCCCTCCGCCGCACCGGCGATCGTCTCTCGCTATTCGCACACTCCCTCGGCATCCACTTCAGCTTCCACCCCATCATCCTCCTCCCCACCACCACCACCTCCGACCACCACATCGACCACCTCCTCCACCACATCTCCACCATCACCACCACCCCTAACGAAACCCTAGCAGTAAACTTCATCCTCCACCTCCATCACCATCTACAAAACCGCGATAAACTGTGTCTACTCCTCAGAACGATTAGAAACATGAACCCTAGGGTAGTAACCCTAGCTGAACAAGAAGCAAACCACAACCACCCGATCTTCCTCCAGCGATTCGCCGAATCGATAACCTACTACAACGCGGTTTTCGAGTCGTTAGAGGCTACATTACCGCCTAACAGCCGCGAGCGAATGGAGGTGGAGCAGGTGTGGTTCGGGCGGGAGATCGGAGACATTGTGGCGGAGGAGGGTGATCGCCGGCGAGAGCGGCATGAGAGATTCCGGTCATGGGAGGTGATGATGAGAAGCTCCGGCTACCGGAATATTCCCCTCAGTGGTTATGCATTGTCACAAGCAAAACTGCTATTGAGACTACATTATCCCTCTGAAGGTTATAATCTTGAGGTTGTTAATGGTGATTGTTTCTTGTTAGGGTGGCAGAATCAGCCTCTATTTTCAGTTTCTTCATGGCATTGATTATTATTAGTAGGCCGTTAGATATGACAATGATATGATTAATTAATAAAGATCATATATATATATATATATGTATGTGTGTGTATACTTATGCATATATATAGTTTTTTGATTTGAGTCGAAATTTAGTGGGTATGTTTGTTTGTTTAGGTGAAATGATGGAAACCCTAATTAATGATCAAACCCTAAGACTGGAATTGAAGAGCGCTAGGGTTTTTAACTCTTTGTGCTCGTATCTCTCTCTTTCACATCAGTCATGAATTTCGTTTACATATTAGCTTTGGAGATTGTCTAAATTAACTACATTATAATGAACAAGAAATCTTGACATTTTTCATCTTGCAAGATTGTGGAGTTTAAATAATTGAAGTGTAGTTATAATGGCAAAATGTTTTTAATTAACATGGCATAATTGCCTTTATAGGAGGAATGTGATTATATAGTATAGTGAAATAATATTATTTGTCGATGTTGGAGAATATTCCTAGTTGAATTTATCTGTTATCCATCCCCCATCGCATTTAAAAGGGATGTTAATTAAGCCATATGCTCTTATATATTAATTTTTGCATAAGTGGTTTAGTAGGTTAATTAGTTTAAGTAGTGTATATCATGAATTATTTCTATTTTAGTAATGCTTGCTCATTCATCACGGCTTATTACTTTTTATATATTTTCCTTACATGTGAATATATTTACCAATTAATTCTTTTTGTTTTTGGATATGTAGTATTATTAGAACCGAAATATTGATTAAGCCAATTGAAGAAAGTAATCATATATAAACTAATCAAATGTTTTTTAAATTATTAGTAAATTTTGGTTTGATAGTTATTGCTGTCTTCTTACTAATTAAGCCCGGTCTTACGCACTTACAGACGTATTATTCATGCGTGAGTGAGGTACCATTTCATCTTCGCACACAAACCATGTATCACACCGCATTGTCTGAGAAATGTATTTAAAACAAAATTTTGCAACAGAAAAAGTTATTCTTATAATTTTATTCATTCAAATATTATGTTGTAAATGTATACAATATACATTCAAGAATATATTATAACTAATATAACTAAAAACAACTTAAGTAAGGTTTAATTCTAGGTTTTTTAATCGCGTTTGAAACTACCTTTAATATTCGAAGCGAGCTTTTCTAAGATGCGAAGTCAACCATTCATACTAACTTTAATCCTCCAAGCTTAACTCAATCAGAAACACCATCATAAAGAAAACCACTACTGTGAAAAACTCTATTAATTAATCATGTTTAAACCTAAGACTAAGACCTTGAGTCAGGTTTAATCCTAGGCGATCGAGTGTTTGTGTGTGTATGTTTATACTTAAATTTACGATAAAAAAGAGTGAATGTGTATTATTAAGTCACATTATTGGTGGACCTTCAACTCTATATAGGGTGTAGATCGTCAAAGTTCGCTTCAGATAGATTATTCGACAATCCACGAGGGAGTGGGGACTGGCGCCTCCACATCAGTACTACCCATAGCTCCTTCCTCTTCTAGACGAGCTTCGTCTTCTCGTCTCACGTGGTCCTTCTCTCTCTTCCACCCCACCGGCCCGACCCACAGACGGTGAGTTGGAGATGGTCTCATTATTGTTTTATAAAAAAAACTTATATGAGAACTAATGTATTCTTCATTAGCATCTTCATTAGCACAAAGCCCTAGAGCTGCAAAAGCAGACAAAATGCAGAGAACAAAACATACTTACACCTCCCTATAAACTTACACGCAGTGTAATTCTTTTTACCAAACCTTAAAAGATAGGTTTATTTATTACAAAATCACGAAAACCTTTTACAAATATATTGCTTGTGTTAAATGGTAAGATAATAGTACACTATATTAGAGGAAAAAGAATACATGATTTGTTAATAACATATGTACATTTTCCATATTTTATTAAAGAAAAAAGTATGTTATATGGTAGGTACCCGGAAAACAAGCAAGTGTTGACCTCTTTCGCAAATTTTTTTTTGTGAAATTAGCAAGATTTTCAAGTCATATTTCATTCATTATGTTGGGTTGCTCATAAAGAAATTACGCATACACATGTAATTTTTCTTTCGTAATACACAAAAGTACAAAGTCCAATTTACATAATGATTCTTGCAAATAATTATCACGCAAAGATAAAACTATCACGTGGAGATAGATTACCACGTACGTGGGGATGTAATTATCACATTAGCATTAATCATTCTTGTGCAATAAATTTCGTACACTACATACTCAGCTGCCCAAATCCTAAATTAACCCTAAACCTTAAAGCTAAACACTACATTCTAAAGCTATACCCTGAATTCTAAAAAGCTAACCGCTAATCGCCAAACCCTAAAGCTATATCTTAAACACAAAAGATAAACCATAAAAACTAATTTTAAATTCTAAAAGCTAAATTCTAAAATTCAACCCTAAAAGCTAATTTCTAAGCCCTAAAAGCTAAAATGTTAGAGTTCGACGAGGCGGTTTCAACGCCGCTAGAAAAATACAATTGAAGTTTGCTGGAGTACTTATCACATGTCATTTTTCTAATATCTTGTAGAATTTTTAAGCCAAATAAACTTTTTATTTTTTACCACTCCATACTGTTCCATATATATATATATATATATATATATATATATATATATATATATATATATATATATATATATATATATATATATACATGTGTGTGTGTATGTTATAATTGTGTATCCCTCCAAATTTCACAATTCCTGTGTCACTCCACAACTAAAAGTTTCTCATATTGATGTTTCTCAAAGAAGCATATGTATAGTATAATAATTTAACAAAATATTTTGTAACTCTATTTGTCTATTCATTATTTTTGGGGGGCAGTGCCATCAAAATACAGAGTCTTCACCATGATTTAAACTTAACTCATGAGTTTTAGTGTCTTGAAGGGACACTACTAAATTATGAAATATATACATATATACATAATACATACACATATAAAGTTTTAAGCTTTTACAAGAATATAATTCTTCCCTGATTTGATCTCAATATAACTCCCATCACCATAAAATTATAAGTTCTCAGCTATAGATAGATCCGTCAGAAATCTTTAGATGAAGGTGTTAAGTCGTGTTGATACGTGGAAGGTGTTTTGATCGCGCCCTTAAAGTCAAAAAAATACGCCACCCACAAACTCAAATGACCATTCGACGATAAAATCAAATGTACGTTTAAAGATAAGGTCTATGACGCAAGCCCTAACTTTCAAATGATGATTGCTTAACTAATCTCAAACAGCCGCTTGAAAAGTAGGGCAACTATAACTCAATCCTTAACCTTCAAACTACCATTAGAAGTGGCCTCAAACGACATTATGAGACGATGTGAGATTAAATTGTCAGTGACGTGTGTATAAAAGACTCTGTATACATATATTTTTTTAGGTATGTGATGTTAATTAATGCGGGAAGTAAGAGTATTGAATTCTTATCATGTAGAATAGTGGAGAAGTGTGTGTATATATACATACATATATAACATATGATATAATAATTAAGAGGGAATGTGGGTGTCGTTGGCAAATGGAACCAAAACTTGAAAACCCTAAAAGTAAGCATATTTTGTCTGGTAAACTACAAGACTATGAAAATAAGGACTCTTTGCTCCCCATTCTTCCTCTACTTGTATCCCCCTCGTGTCTTGTGTTACTTATGCTTCCTCAATTATATAATATTCTTTCTCTTTATTATTTTTATAAAAGAAACTATAAAACATCATATCATCATCTTCTTCATGAAAACCCTAATCTTTAATAATTTCAGTGAAATTAAAGAAACATGCTTTCATTCATTGTTTGTTTCTCTCTCTACTGCATGAGTTAGAGAGTTAGAGAGTTAGAGAGGGATGATGTTATTGAATTGTATGATTGAGTGTGGGCAGATATATTTGGTGATAAGTGCTGACAGGTGACACGATGGTTACTAGCAAATGTTAGATCCTGCACGCAAAGGCACACAGTCATGCACATCACCCCACTCTACTTCCAATTATCACACCCATATATCTACACTCATACACACAATCTCCTCTCTCTCTCTCACACCCATAATGTAGTATATATCTATTAAATATTGTAATAGAGGGGCCGGGGATGATGCTACCTAGTAACCTAGTTTGTTTGTTTCCGAGTTAGTAAAAAGAGTGGCTAAACGTACACCCTATGTAATGAACGTAACAATATTTCTTATTAGAGGGATATTTTTTTTAACGGAGAAGAGCCGGAGAGGTCAACCAGCCGTGTAAGAGGATGAGCATGTGATGCGGGCTCAAGTGTTGAACACCGAACCTTAATGTTTTTGGAGGCTTAAAACCGCGCTGCACGAAAATGGGCATAACCTGGACTACGAGCCTCCGTTTCTGACGTGCTACCAGTCAAAACGACCGTGGAAACGAGGGCTACGTCATGGTAACCAGCCGTAGGCAGGTTATCCCGTTATTTTTCCAAAATAAGGCCTCTAAATGGGTTTTTGGGTCACTTTTATGTTTTTTTTTTTAGTTTTTTGGTTTTGTTTTGGGCTTTTGTTTGGCCCATGGTTGTTTGTTTTAGGCCCGTTCGAATTTTGGCTTGTTATTTAAGTTGTCTTGATGTAATTTGGATGGTCACTTAATCATTTCTGCAATTAAAAAGTTTATCTTCAAATTTGTGACTTTTGGGGTCGAATTTGGGATTTGGGTGAAGATCATCACGGGTATTCGCAGAATCAACGTGTTTAAGCTTCGATTTCATTCCGTACGCTAAATCAGTATGTTTAGTAGCAGTAATCGTTATTAAATAAGAGATGTTTTAGACGTATTCCTCATTCGTTTGTGTTTCTTGCACCTCTGATATTTAACTTGTAAAACAGTAACGTTTCTTTATTTTCATACTAAAGGCAAGAAGGATATCTTTGATTTGATTGGATCGATGTTTTAAGGAGGCAAGCTCAAATTTTAAGAGATGTATGTACGTTTAGCTAACCCTCTTAATATACTATGTTAGTTAAACGTACTCTTTATATTTATCATCTGAAAATATCAAATCAATGAAATCTTTTTTTTCCTTCTTGTGCTAATCGTATCATATATGTTCCCACTATTTTATGTTTGCATCATTTTAACTTGGCACATAAGTAATATTCAGTTGTTTTAATACTAAAAAAGAAAATAAATTCCAATGATATAATGTTTTCATAGGTATCATGATAAATCTAGGTAAGGGAGTACATTTAACCAATCCTCCTTTTCCTTTTAGTGTGAAATTTAAGGAGATATATTGCTGTGTCAACTTCAAATGAGATGCAATAAATAAAAACTAAAATAAGTAAAAGTATGAGTTTAGCGCAATCATATCCTTATCAAATTTGTCACTTGTTCTGTTATATGTACTATATTTAAAATTATATATTCTGTACATGTAAGAAATAAAACACATAAATATGAAAAGTAACTGGTAATTGGGATGTTTGGTGAGTGGCAAATGAAGTGAGTTGACATGGATAACTCAAAGGTATCTGAAAACAACCACCACTTAACCCTCTTGATTTTAAATATGTTGGTTGGTTCAATGGTTTGACCTTTAATTAATTAATAACTAATATAATTAATTAATTAAACCCAGGAATCTTTTCTTTGGGATGTAAAATCCTGTGCACTACCAACAAGGAACCAACCCACCCTCTACCTGTTCGATTTATTATCCCACTTTTTCGTAGCATTATTTTATCAGGGAACATATGTATAAGATTCTTCCATTAAAGAATATAAACTTTGAATAATATCTAATATGATTTTTTTATAATATTAAAATTATGTGACTTAAATCAAACAAATATGAAACTTCATTATTTTATACTAATCACTCTTTTTAAGTATAACTAAAGTAGAAGCTAATTACTTGAAAGGAAAAAAGTTACTAAAATATAAATAACTTTTAAAGTTACTCCATATAAGTAATTCGATTCAAACATTCATAAAATGATCATAATATATATAATAAAACAATATTAAGGCTTGAGTGGTTTTATAGTTAAAGAAAACTATAAGTGACCTTACTAAAACAACATTAGAACTTCAATTTTATTTGATAACATATCTTTTTTTATTGCTATCATATATATACATTTCAACGTCAACTTTTTCTTTTAACTAAATGAGTTGTGTATTCAAACAAGAAAATTAATTAAACAAATCCAAAGAATATTCAAAGGTTCTTTAAAGAGAAATCAATTATACTTATCAAGTTCAATCCCTTTTATATGTTCTAGATTATGTTAAAAGGACACAAAATCGCTTTTTGTATGTTTTATACTAGGCTTTCATTCTTTTTATATATTAACATATATATTTGCCTTTATAAAAAAAAAGGTTGGATATATATAGTTGGATTCGAATAAAATATGCCTAGAATGAGAAGCATATGAGTGCCGGTTAAGCGGGGAATTGTCTATTAATGATCTCTTCATCACTAATAACCTACTACATTCGCAAAAACATTTCAATACTAAACTTACGTGTAATTGTTTATTTAGTTAAAATGATACTTAGACAAATATAAATTTAATAAAATCATTATAAATCAAGTTTAGTGGGTTTAAAGCCCTTTTTAATTAAATATTGTTAAAAATAAGAAAATATATTTTTTAATTCTCGTTAAGGGTTTGGCTAGAAATGAGTTTGAAAGTCCTCATTTAACTAGTACGTAGTGGTTTTAACGCCTCAATTGTGTTCACGTTAACTTTGGCGCCTCCTAGGGCACCACTACGTACAGTCTAAAAAAACAGTTATTTCACGCTTAAGATCCCATATCGGTGGCCATTTTAATCTACTACATATCACTTATTATTGTTGTTATTATTCACCAAAAATTCTGAAAAGAATTGAGGATGACATATACCATCTCTTGGCATACAATTGTTGATGACAACTTGTTTAAATGATTATCTCGGTCATGATTCCATGGTGAAGTGCTAACACATAAGAATTTGAGCCTTTAATTAGGCTAGTACTGTACAAACAAAATCAGTAAAGAAAAAAGATAATAATTACCTTCAAGGACCTTCAAGCTTGCAAATTTTCTTTATAAAAAAAATTCTCAAACAAAGTTGAATATTTTTATTTTTGCCGACATAGGCTTTTTATGATTTTTTTTTTATTTAAGCAAAGTTCTTGGCAGGCATTGGGTCCTCAAAAATATTTTCCCTCTATTTTATTCTCACTTTTAATCTTTGTTACAGATTATTTTCCTAGCAATTTACTAGAATGGATATGGAGATTTCCTTTGTTGATTTAGCTAAATATATATCTTAAAGATTTTTATACAGTTTCTTTACTAATTTGATTAATTCATTCTTTCAGATTTTTATAAGGAAGATTCTTACATGAAATTTGCTATGTAGTATAACCAGTTTCTAGGGGTCATCTTCATATAAAATAATATAATAAGGGTGTTTCCATATAAATCTATTTTCATGTTGAATTCAAATAAAAAAGTGAAATTTCATCTCATCCATTATAATTTCCATGTAATATTCATACTGATAGTCCGTATAACACTCGCTGTTGATAAAACCAATTTGAAATTTGTATGAACTACTGGACAAACTCTAAGAAACCTAATGTAATTCATAATATTTTCTTTTTGTCATTTATGATCATGTATGATCGATCTGATTTGATCTTATCATATGATAAAGAAAATATTACGATTTAGATTCGATGGTTTTAATAGAGAGTATTGATTTCAATTCGTTAATCAATATTTTGAATCAGATTCAATTTTCTGAAAGAGTTTGCCAAATCTTACTCTAAGTTTGTTTTCATTGATGATATCTTGTTATGAAGTATCAAATCTTAGTTTTGTTTGGTTTTTTTAGTTTTACCTAAAATCAACATAGATTTAGTAAATTGAAAACTAGTGGTAATTGTCTAGAAAAAAGATGCAACTGGTGAGGGGGAGCAGAATCAATAGTTAACTCTTATATACCACTTATATTAAAATGATGTAACCTTATAAAATAGTAACTAGTGGGTGAAACCCGCGCGGTGCGATTGGGGGTATAAATATTTTTAGGACTGAGTCTTTAGCAAACTCTCCCTTAATATGCTAACTAATGATTTAAATCGGCCGGTTCAACTGGTTTTAACCAAGAACCACCTTTACCACCATTTCAAAAACCAAAAATACATTTTTACCAATTTGATTTTATATTTAATGACATATAAGAAGACATGCATGGGAAACATAACTCTTTTTTTTTTACTTTGAGAAAAAACCTTCTTATATAGAAGTTGGATACTGCTTTGGTTTCTCTACACAACCATTGTGGGATGGAAACATTGACTATAGTAATTAAAGACAACATTGTAAATGTAGAAGTAATTATGCATCAACATTTGTGCGAAATGCAACCACATGTTTCTTACATGTATTAAACTTTTGGGCAATAATGTGTGAGATAGCATGATACGTCCGGGTATAAAAGTTTGTAAAACTTTGTATCTTTGACTAATCATCTCTTGTTGTACTAACATGTGATTTAAAACAGACCAGATCGAAACAACCAATTTAACCGGCAACTGCCATGTTAATAGGGAATCAGGGAGAACTGAGTTCAAACCCAACCATATAAACCATAGATGGATCAGAAGAGAATAAAAAAATAACACTTTAAAATTTTGACTAGAATTGATATTTTTCATGGCCTTGCACAAGAAAGGATGCGCAAATATGAGTTTGTTTCCCCTCAAGTCATTGTATTTTTTTTTATAGGTGTTGAACTTTTATTTTGTTTTTTTATTTGATCAATGTGTGATATCAAACCTATCTACATTACTATAGGGAAGAGCATATTTATAAATAACAAGTTGTTTATGCATAATCATTTGTACCAAATGCAACAAAATTATTCCTAAGTGTCTTAAAAATGAATTAAAATTAAATGTTGTCCAAAAAGTTATATTATATAGTAGTATAGATATGGATAGATTAAGATAACCTTAAATGTAATAGTCATACTTTAAATTTAATTAGAAAATGATGGAGTACAAGTATTTAAAGCTTAAAAGAGGTATAATAAGAATAAATCTTATAACATTACACATTAAAGCTTGCAACTATTTATATACCATCTTAAAATTGATATAAAATTACAAATCTACCCGTAGTTTCTCTATTATGTAGCAGTATATATAATGTTTCAGAATCTTTCTAATTAGGTCACTTATAAATTTTTTTTATCCCTATCAGATCACTTATAAAATATTTAAAAATTATAGAGATTTGATTGGAATAAATAATATAGTAGTGATTTGATTAAAACAAAAAAATAATAGTATTTAACAGAAACATTTTTAAAACTTTCTATTCTGGGAGCTTTTCACTATTAAGACCATCAAGATTAAGACTTAAGACCTAGATACAGTTAATTATGGTTTAAAAATTCACGTAATTACATTGTTCTTCAAGTGAACGATGTCACGTAAACAATTTTCTGGTTTTACATTACATAAAACGGTACAAATTTCAACTTTAATGTATATTTTTTAAAATAATCATTTTAGTATGCTAGACGATTTAAATGCATATCAACTTCATTAATACTTTTGATACACTTAACTAAGCCTTAATCTAACTCATGGAAAATGAAACCAAGAAACTTCATGAAATTATTGGAAAAATGTGATAGGATTGAAGTTTGGTTAAATGGCATATCAAGATGGAAGGAAGTCAACTGAATGTGGATGGTTAAAAGACGTGAAAACTTGAAGACTAATCAACTTTAGCAAAAACAGAATAAGACACTGCCACCTTTTTGTTGCATAGTAAGTATCTTTCATCCACAAACATGGTTTGGAAGAGAAAACTCAAACAAATCAAATCATCAAAGAGACCATATCCAACTAAATATGTGATGTCTTTTGTACATTTATAACTAAGATCACCATTACTTTCAATGGTTATTGCATGTGCATATAGGAGGTCTAGTGGGCACTGGCTGTCTTTCTTTAGATTCTTTTATTCCTTTTTCTATTTTTAATCAGGCTCTAAGATTATCGCTAATAAGACAGTTTTTGACCAAGATGAATGTCCATCTGGTCAGTTTTGCCGTGCCTCACCTTTGATTGGGGTTCGGTTTTAGGGTAGTCGTTCCTCCTCATGAATGTGTAAAAATAAGTGTATTCGTGCATTATTTTAATTATATTAAATGTATGTGCTAGACATTTGGTGTGCATGAAATTACAGCAAATGCGTTCAACCCATTACAGTGTTAAGACTTTTTTCAACGTTTTTTATATAAAATTTCGAATATTATCAATGGTGTTAGTGTGTAAGCTCTTCTTATATTAAGTTACATATGTTATCACCAATCAACGCCCCCTTCAACGTGTGGACTAGTGGCAACATCTCAATGTTATCTTTTTCTACGGTTTTACACCCCTTCAACGCGCGGGTTCATGTGAGCGTTTTAACATTAGAAATTTAAAAGTTTTATGACACCCTTCAATGCTCGGGTTCGCGGCCACATTTTAACATTAGTTTTTTTGCGGCTTTCCACCCCATCGCAAGTTAATACTAGGATTATATTAATAAGTGTAGAATTGTAGATGGTATCCTTATTCTGGGTCAGGTTCATTGGGCTTGGGCCCAACTTGTACGAACTCTCTCTATCTCTTCTACCTTTAGGCCTTAACCACACTTGATTCTCTTTTGTACTAAATGCATACATACACATTTGTATATGTGATCCATGGTGGCTCTTGCTAACTTGTTCATTAGAAGATGGTGTCAATAGATTTATCAACAAGTTTGAGAAGACGAAAGACGATTCAAAACACAAACATCGAGATCACTTTGAACAAAAAGAGTCTTTCCTCCATGCACTTCTACAACTACGAGGATTTGCGACCATAAACAAGTTAGGTTATTTATGAATTATGACTTGTCTCCATGATTCTTAAAATGTTTGTTAAAAATTAAGCTTTTAAAAGTCGCTTCAATAATATGTCAACCATGAGTGAGGTTAAGCTATAAGCAAACGAAGACGTTGTGTACATTTATCAATATAAAATTTAGTCGATTGGAAGATCATGCGATGGTCCTGCAACAGTGTTACATATTATATTAACCACTTTTGTATTATTATTTTATATAGAAAACGTAACAAAATTTTGCTGGATTATTTTTTTATATAGTTGTAAAAATATATTATTATATGATCTTTGTAGAGCAAAATGGTATAAAACAAAAATATTTAATAGTTACTTTTTTACAGGCATATAATAGTTGATTAACTAAATAAGTTTCAAATATCCTGGGCTGGTTAAGCACCATTGGGCTTGAAATATACCCATCTTTAACAGATTTGGGCCATGAAAAAGCCCATATTGGACCGGACCTAAAAAGACTCCATGGGCGGGGTTTTGATTTTTTTTTATTTTCCAGTTTTCCACCATAAGCTTAGCTAGACTTTTTTAATTTAAGAGGAACCACATTGTAATTAGAAGTAAAGATGTAGATAGAAACAAAAGATGAGATACAAAGATAAAAAAGTATACGTATTGAACTTCACTTTTTTTCAAAAATGTTACACAAGTAAATCCATAAATATATATACTCTTTAATTCAAATGACTCTTATATCATTTTGAAATTAAGATAAACCAACGCTTAGTAACAAAGTTAATGCGCTCTTGATTACCACGATAGGTCAAAATGAAGAGCACGGGGTCGAGGGGGTGCGCTCCTTACGGGGTTAAAGTGGCAAGGCCTTCTGTAACAGGTGTGTCAAATACCTAATCAGAGGATGTCAATTTTAACGAGTATGAGGCATTTTTTTTTATTATTGTAATGAATTTTGATGCACATGTTGTATATGTGTGATAAAAACATTAACGGTGTTTGCAACAAATTTACACACTCAAAAAGGTTTAGTGTGTAAAATTTAGGATGTACGAAGTACTTATAAATGCTAAGGTGTAAAATAACTTATAGTGAATGAGCATGTAAATTAAATGTTTGGTCTGTTAACATTTGGTGTGAGTGAAATTACAACAATTTATGCAATTCTTTATAGTGTTAGATCCATCTTTCTACGTTTTAATAGTTACAATAATAAGTTTTGATGCACACATATAACGGTACATCTACCGACCACAATGGCCAATGGGGCGCCCAACTTCTTGGGTTTGATTTATTATAAAAATTAGTTTTAATACACATGTATATAATGATGTGTCTAACCCTTTACAACCCTGCTAGTATATTGATTATCACCGACAAAATTAAGTGTCTTTTGCATCGTTTCTAGGTCAATAGCAGGTCATTCGAGTCAAGTGATCAATTGAATGACCCCCAAATAATATGTTGGAACATGCAATGGATATTTTATAAATGATTACAAGTTTGTTGGCCGGGTTATGAATAATAGTAGCGTGTGTATGATGAGGGGGGCTTCTTAAGATGAATTGAAGTCTAACTGTTATGTATAATTTGATGATGTATTATACATCATTCATGGCATTGTTGTGCTCTTTAAGTGTACGTTTGATAGTAGCCTGAGCCAACCCTAAACGTGGGTTGTCAACATCAAACACTATCAAGGCTAAAAACCACCTGATCATTCTAGTGTCATTAACAAAAGCAAGCTATCATACATCAATCCTCTGATATGAAAAGGATTTTTAAACATTGGTGTGATGTTATTAAGGGGAAGTCAAGAGAGATATATATGAGCTAGCATAATATGCTAGTAAAGTCTTCTATCTTGTTAATGAAAGCACATTGACCGGTAGGTAGTACTTTTGCATATTTAGAACATATTTATTTATGTTTTGTACTAATTTAGTTGGATAACAATACTCTTATATCAACGAAAGGGTAAATCATTTAGCATCTACGATAACGAATGAGGATACCAAATCCGTCTATCTTGTCACATGTGAGGTCATAAAGTTGATAGTGGTGCTATGAGAATGAGAACAGAGAAGATGAGCATAAATAAATAAATAAAAATTATGATGCGAAAAGCAAGATGAAACTATTTTGTATATCTCGTACTTGTAATATAATGGGACTCAAACATTGACTAGTACATAGTACTTGTGTATATTTGTAATATATTTATTTATGTTTTGTACTAATTTAAGTGTCATTTCATAATATATAAGGATTTGCATGTTTCTCCAAAGTTGATTAGAGTAACACAAACTTTTAATTAATACATACATATATCATATGTCTTGTTTAAGAACGTCTTACCTTAGTTTTAACGTTACTATAGGTTGCCGGTCAAATATTGTGCTAATTTTTATCAAAGAAATATTTGTAACTATTTGGGTTTTTTCTATTACGGCATGATTATTCTCTTATCAATGTAGCAACGCTAACTTTCTAACGGCTTCTTTTTCATTTTAGGTTTCAAATGTTACCAATGAATGCCACAACGCACGAGTTTGTGAAATTTCGTTTCTTACATAATTTTTTGTAAGTTTCTTTCTTTAACTTTGACGCACGAATTCGTGACGATGTTTCGAGTTAGCTTTACTCATAAATTTACTCCTACGATGCAACACATGATCTTGATACTAGTTAAATATAAAACAATTACAGAACACGTGCTATAATTATACAAATCATATCGTTCCTACAATTGAATATATGTGCGTGAACTTACCAATTATGTTATTATTAAACATTATTGTTTCGAACATGTCTCAAAAAGTTCTTTTTACTTATAATCATATTATGTTGTAAGTTCTCTATATAGAAATAAGCTTTAATATTGAATATAATTTATTCATTCTTAAGACGACATCTTGGTGATTAACTAGTGCGCATTACAACCAAATGATTGTTGGTTTAAATCCTGCAAGACGTAGATCGTAATGGATATATCCTAGAAAATCTTAAATCCTTCTTGCGACAAGTCCAAATATGCATCATGAAGGCTTGTTAAGTTAAACTTAACCTTAACATTTATCATCGATTCGAACTCAACCCCTATTAAGTTAAACATCATTTCAACCATAGCCCTTAAGTTTTTGAGTCGAGCTCGAGCCCTATCAAGCTTAGCTCGCTTTATTATTACATACAAGAAGGATTAGTTCGTCTCTATAGAAGATCATCAAGATTCCTCGAGACACAAACTTCCATTATATTGAAAACAAACGAATACATATTTATTTGTAAATATAATTTTAATTTTCAAGCCCATAATTTACCTTAAATAAATTCTTAATATTGTCATATGTTATTTATCTTTGGATTTTAACAATCAACTTTTTAAAGTAAAATAGAAATTAACTTACATCTTATTACCAAGCTCACAACAACCTCTTTTTGCATATTTTAGATGCACAAATGTGACCCTCTTTATGGCATGCATGTCACGTTATGCAAAATTACTTGTGTGGAAAAAAGTAGTAGATTTATGTACAAGCTTGAAAACACGATCATCTTTATTAAACTATATTTAGAAAACATAGTGATGATGCATAAACTGAGTTAACGGACTGGACATTAATAAATCATATGATTGTACGCAGATAAAAAAACAGTAAAATCATATTAAAATTAACCAAATCTGATGAAAAAATGCTGATACATGCTTCTTTTATTAATGTCAACCGGTTTTTAAAGCCAGACCAATTGGTTAAATTGAAAATCATCATGTTGTTAATCTGATTTATAAAACATTAGTTTTATCGTTAAAAAATAACGATCCCAATGTACATAATTAGTGTTTTGTAAGCGGACAAACATACGAGACTTTTTAAGTTAATTAGAATACTAGTGTGAACATGAAAGATTATTTGTGATTAATTTAAAAGAAAATAACTAAAAAAAACTTTGCTTATTTAATATTTACTACAATTTTTAAAGCTAGGAAAAAGGTTAATTAACCATATTCTTTTTACCTTTAAGGGTTAAAAGAAAGAATTATAGAGTTTTAACTATACACAATCTTTTTTTCGAATAGTTTTACAACATTGACAATTAGGCTTTTGAGGAATCATCCTATGAGGAAAAATAAGTGAATAGTGGTGATTGGTGCTGGAAGTGATAATGGTGGCTAAGTAACGGAGAAACTCGATGAATATGGTTGGGATAAAACGCAAAGAAGAAAAGAAAGGATGCCTGAGGAATTGGATCAGGAGAAACACGAGAACACCAACCCCTTTATTTTTTAAGGAAATGGAAAAACCCAAGGAAACTCATTCCCCGAACACTTCTCCGTGTACTCTTACAAATAAAAACGTAACAAAGATGGATTCATGTGCTATTAATCTTGAATCACATGATTCTCTCTTGCGTGTCTATATAAGATAATTTTTCAACACCACACTATTTATTTTAATGTTTTGTAAAAACATCTGATGTGGTCAAATTATACAAAAGGAATCATTTTTAATACCTTTATTGATATATTCGAGACGCTAAACATACATCCTCTTGTTCCGTCATACACACGTATATGTAACACTTGAGAGGTGATTCTTTGTCATTGAATAGATTGTTTATTATATTTTCATAGGTGTCATCTTTATCAATTTGATAAAAGATTCTAATAAAAACAAAATGCTTATATAATATAAACCTTAAAATCTTAACTTAGAATAGTTTAATTACAGACATAAACAAATATGATTTTAATTTTTGGATAAGTAAAGATATAAAAAATAGAAAAAGAATCGTGATTAATATTTAATAATGTTTAGGGTGAAGGAGACAAAACTATTCTTAAAGACTTGGTCAAAGAATACTTTCGAGTGGGTCCCGACCGGCAAAATAAAATCAATATATAAATAAACTCCTAAAACGCGTATATTTGTTCGTTTATATGAATATACTAGTTGGAACCCACGCGATGCTGCGGTGGCGACAATTTGTGTTGTGTTACTCGCTTGTTAGTTTATCACTCCTGTTGTGATATATTGTATAATACTTCTATTAGTTTTATTCTTCTTCTTCTTCCCCTCCTCATTATAACCTCCTCACATAATACGACGGGTAGAGGTGTTGAGGTTATTTATTTTAGTATGTTATTTAAGTTAGAACATTCAATCTCATTATTGATCCTCATTCTTATATAACATTAAAAGTTACTACTTTTTCTTTTCTTATCAATTAATTAGTATAATTTTATACTTTTACCGTTATATTTTTTTGCTACTTCACTCACAACCACTTTCAAAAGTATTTTTAATAAAAATTAAGGATCAAACAATTATTACCAAATATACAGATAGTATAAGGAATACACTAAAAAATATTGTATATTACTTCTCTACATACAAGCACTCACAATCATTCTTTATAGTATCAGAAATACACTCAAAAAAATATATAGGAACGGAACGTGAATGCTCTAAATTTTGTATATTACTTCTTGTACTTGGAAAGACAATATGTAATACCCATAAAAAACACAAAATATATAAATGTGCCATATAATCAAAGTTTCAAAACCAAAAGCTGCAAGCAAAACCTTAGAGAGTAGTGTTTTAGCCTTTTAACTTTTCTACTGTCAAAATTTAGAGACTTTAGCTTGAAAATTAGCATCACGCTATCACTAATATTAACGGCCAAAAAATCAAATGGATTTCAAGGGTCTAATTCATTCTCTAAACATTAAATGTTTCAGGCTAAAACATGAGACTCTAGAATTTAGCCCATAAGCAAAAAGAAGTCAAACACCAAAGCACCAATTTCCTTATGCTTTCACATGACATAAATTCTTATCTAAAACAATAGATGATGCAATGTAAATGATCAAATCCACATCATGAATAACACCAACAAGACTAACTATTAGATAAAAAATAATTTATCTTACAACATGTTTACCGTATACGATACCCATTTAACTCATTGGACCAGTTAGGTTGTTTAATTTGTAGAAGTTTTTTGTGTTGTTTATATTTGGCCTATTATCAAACACCAATAAGACTACCTAGTAGAACTCCCTATGTGTTGCAGTGGATAGACAACTTGATTTTTAAATAAAAGTTATCACAACATTTGAAATTACATACAATAAATATATGGATAGCTATTAAAGGAATATTAAACTGAATTTAAAGTTTATGTCATGCAACATACTGTTATTAAATTTATGTCTTGGAAGATGTAAAGCTAATATTAGATTTAGATGAGTATACTTTAATAGCAATCAAGACATTTAGTAACAGAATGTTATCTATGGTGTCATTTCATTGGTGATCAGCATCAAATATCTACAAAGATCATATGTTCAATAATTAAAATGGTTACAAGATGAGCATAAAATGCACCCTGAGAGTGAGATTTGGTGCATATCTTTAGGCTTTTGGTTTGAAAACTCCAAGTTTGTTTATTTAGTCAGATTTCTTATTCGGGATTAAGCTTGCAATGCAAATTATTTTTGTTTGAAATAGTTGCAACAGTCATTTTGTATCATGTCCTAGCTGGGTATTGTATCTTCCATGCAACATCTAAAGCTATTATTGAAGTTGTGAAGCGTATGTAGCAAGCAATCCCTAGACCTAAACATTCAATCTGTTGCGTAGAATATTCTATACAACTTAGTGTAGCTCATGCAGATAATGGTTCAAGAACAATGGATGCAATCAGGTAACTATAGCAGTAAGAAAAATGTATATAATTCAAAGTGCAATAATTACTTTTTTATGCATTATCGAAACAACCCCTAAATCCTCCTATTTGCAAGTGTCCAAATCTTTAACAAACGTTGTTTGGGATGTCTTTTTAGGCATAATTAGCGTATTTAGGATCACCTACAATAACTGTTTCTGATACAGCAATAAGCAGCTTTGAGCATGCTTGAAAATTTTTGATCTATACTACTCGTATCGTATAATTATTAGTCCTTACATAGAAACTGCTTATAAAACCCCTCTCCAAAACCATGTCTTTGTCAAAATTAAGATAAGATTTGATTTATTTTTATGCTTTTAGCATGTGGTTTAATATGTTTACTTGCATCTGGGAAAATATCATAACATTAACTGTATTCCAACCCATGAAAGCTTAAATAAGAAAAACTTTGGCCACAATGTGAGAGGTCTTACAATTAGAGATCAGCTGTCCCAAACTAAAAAACACACACCTAGTGATTTAGATCGCATATGCATTGAAAATTTTTGATAACTTTCGACCATTTTGACCCCTTTCTTTTTATTTCTTTTTAACTTCTGCTACAATTTTTAAAAGCAACAACTAAGTCTAGCAATTAACAGCATTTTACAGACCTAATCGACAATTTTTAGCAACATGTTGAAGGCAAATCAAACCTTGTTTTGCCAAATTTGCACACTTAAACACTTCTTTTTTTACACGCGGGAAATCCTAAATCATACATCAACAGCCAAATTAGAGATTTTATAATAGAAATAGGAAGAAAAAAGAAGCAAGATCCATACCTTTTTCAAATAACGCAGGAGGAGCCCCGGACTAAAATTACAAACCCAAGATAATCGTCCTGGACACCAACCATCATTCTCATATTCCTCTTCCATGCAAATCGATTAGTTTCCTATTTTGTAACAAATCACAGAAAAACACCAAATTGAACAATCTAAGAGCCAACTAATTACACTCAGATCGATTGAAATAACATGAATAAACCGAGAAAAAAACACACGTGAATATGATAATCAATAAACATGCCAGATCGCCTTTCAATTTGTAAATGGCGACTTCATATTGAGGAATGTAACCAGCCCTAATACGAATCCGACTCCACCTAGGACCTAATCACGAGCCAGAACCTGTTCACCCTTCCTGTTTGATGTTATGATCAGAAGCTTTGAGATGACGAAAGTGAGCATAAAATCAAGTAACACATGAATGTGCACATGAAGAACCCACTTGCAGATGTATATGGATGATTTTCAGTGTCGGGTATAGGAGACGACGTAGGAAATTACAATCCTATCCTCTCTAAATGGTTTATAGAGTAGTAAAGATAAAGATTAATGAAATATTTTAAATTTTGGAATTTGCATGATATCCGCACATGATATGTATCT
Source organism: Flaveria sonorensis (assembly GCA_025506505.1). Lineage (NCBI taxonomy): Eukaryota > Viridiplantae > Streptophyta > Magnoliopsida > Asterales > Asteraceae > Flaveria > Flaveria sonorensis. The sequence continues at coordinate 3,381,572 of CM046431.1, forward strand.
CACACAATAAGATCCAACTAGTTTTTCTTTGCCAGTAGCATATTGTGGTGACTAACGTATTTTCGAATTAAATTTATGTCAATTATACCGTCAAATAATCAAAAGTCAAAAAGTATTATATTTGACATGACTCATTCCAAACAAACTACAAGTCGAAACGAAGATCAACTCGAAAGATACAGAAAAAAGTTTAATAACGTATTATATTTGACACAACCGTTTTCTAAAAAAATTGACATTTAAATGTAGATAAATTCGAATTTATACCGACACATCTAACTTAATCTTACCTAATAATCCTTTACATGTATGTGATGCCATATAACATTTTCACAACTCTCTATTTAATCTTACCTAATAATCCTAAACTATTTATTCTATCTTAAAAAAGTCGATTAACTAATTCCAAAATTTTCTCTTTCACTCTTTATTATAAATCCAAGTCTATTTTTAACCATTAAGATTTAAACATATTTCTTTATTAAATAAAAACTAAATATTTTGATTAATAATATACATTTTCAAAATCAAAATTGTCTAAAACTATGATTTTTTTTCTAAAACAATGAAACTTTTTAAATTATAAAATATTTTAAGATCAATCTTTTTAGAAAATTAAAGTTTTATACAAAATTTATTTTTACAAAACAAGCCCAAAGTTTTTAAAAAATGAGATATTGATTAAAAACGAGCTTTCTTCAAAGCAGTAATTTTTTAAAACGAAAGTTTTAAAAATAGTAAAAAAATTTATCAACTAATTAAATTACTTTTATATTTATCAAATTACAGTTCCTAACTTTTTATTAATAAATATTTAGTATTTTTTTTATTTAACACGTGTGAGACACGGGGTTATAGCCTGTTGTTGTTTATATAAAAGAAATTTAATAACATGTAACATAAATCAAATTATAGTATGAAACAAAAGAAATCAAACAAAAGAATACGGATCATATTAAGCTGAGTGGTCATAATAAACTGAAAGATCATATGATATCCTCGAAAAAACTCTAGTTTAAAACTATTCAAAATATAACCAGTATTCAGATTTCACTTTAACTCGACATTGGTAAGATCTTTTAAAATGCTTCGCTTAAGTACATGACAGGATTTAAGTTTTTTTCAAGGTGAATTTTTAAAAAACATTCTTGTTTAGCGCAGGATTTTAATTTTTGTTTTCCTTTAAAGGTAAAAATAATAAATGAGATTTTCTCGCTAACGTGACGAGAGTAAGTGGATTTAGGAACCATGCAATGTGTGAAGGGTATTGTATAACTGTGTGTTTAATTGTATAATGTAGACGAATTTTTCTATAATTGTTTCCCGCTCAAAACATTAGTTAATTGATTTAATTGGGAGTTTATGGTTCGTTTTTTCTTTGTGTGTAATTAAATTATTTTTATGCTCTAAACACTATAGAATTACAATTGCTATTATACAATTCCGTGTAATACACGGGACTATAACCTAGTATATATAAAAAAAATAACAAAATCTACGTTAAGACGTAGACGAAGTCGTCACCACCTACCATGCTAATTGAGTATATATATAATATGTAAAAAAATAGAAAAGGCGTATAATTATTCACACATATTTTAATTTGATAAAACATTTGATTTTGGATGTTATTGTGATGGTGTGGCTCGGGAAGTGGGTGAGGTGATAGTGAAGTTAGAATGAGGTGCTCGCAGGATAATCATAAAACTATACACATTATTGTAACTAGCATTTGAAGGGACGAGCTTATCCTGCTTTAAATTTAAAAAAAAATCGACATCGTTCATTGAATGTTGATAAATTTTTAACTATTTCATATACTTATTAATTATTTTATATACAATTATACATTTTCTATATTATTTAGTTTAAGTCATATTTATATATGTAGTCATATTTATTATGTTATTGCATATCATAATATATTCATATAAATAATAATCACCTTTAGGCTCACTAGAGTAATCAAGCTTGACTTATAAGCTTGGGTTCTAGCCCCTTTACTAAGTACGCTTCATTTTACGTTTGAGCCTAAGCTCAAACTCGTTTAAGTTCGGCTTAATTCAAGAAATTAACAATACGGTTTTAACTCATGAGCAGCTCGGACACTTACACCTCTAGTGGCAACAACATTGTTCCAGCATAGATGCCTAGAACTTCCTATATATGGGAAGTTGGTTGTAAGGTACCTTAACCAATTAGCCAATAATACAAGCATCTTTATTGACTAATATTACAAACACTTATACAAGACAAGAGACAACAACATTCCAATAAAGTATATGACACCTAAGGAATATGAAATTATCCAAGTCTTATAGTCTATAAAAAAACTCCTCTATAACATATGTATGATTTACCAGCTACACATCCAATACTTCGTATCTCTCTCATGCCATTAACTTTATAGATACCTTCCGATGGTATTCATTGTTATGTTAGAGCTTTGTCATGAAAAATAGTGAAAAATTAACCCACCAATTAACTAACATTATTCTTTCTTATCACACGATTAGAATGTTGAACCAACCTCTAGAGCATCACAACATATATATGTTACATGACAATTGGTGTCAAATGTGGGACTTGACTTTTGGTCATTAAAAATTAGGATGAAAGAGATCCACATAACTAACTCCTCGTGTCACACCCCGGCTAAAGAGTAAACGGATGGGTGTGACGAAATCGATCGAATATCGACATCACACATGGTATGAGAAAAGTACTAAGACGTTAAATATAATTAACCAATATCAAGATTACATCATTGTTCAAAAACCACAAATAATCAAACAAGATAATGTTATATTAAAACTAGATTCAAGCATTCTACTTGAGCAAGTCTTGAAACCCAAATCTAGTTACCTAAAAACATGTAAAAAAACGAGTCAACATAACATTAGTGAGAAACATAGGTTTTCAAAGAATATAAGAATAAGCATGTATGTACAATTCAAAATCAAACCATTTACGAGAAAGATAAACAACACAAAAGTCCACGACCAACCTATTGACGTGCGTCCTCATGAATGAGTTGGATTTTGATCGCTCAAATCCATAAGTAGGACTTGAACGGATTTGCCACACCAATGGATCCACTACCATTAGCTTAACATAAGTTAATGATTGTGTATGATAAAACGAGAGGGATTTTACGATGAATAAATAGGCAAGTTGTGTTCTATATTTAAAGTTTCTAAGTAAGATAAGTGCTTAATGATTTGGATAGTAAAAATGAGTTTGAGTATGATATGATACATGTTTTCTCCTAAAAGTTGTAAAATGGGCTATGAATCTCACCTTAGAATGTTTGAGTATCGACTTGAACCAATCAACCGAATGTGAGATGCCTTATTGATTAAGGTTTTATTTAGTTTATGAAGTTATTGATGATACTAGGAAAGAATTTAAATTAATGTTTTAATGTACAAGACTTAAAAACATTACAAAAGATCAATAACCAATTTTTTGTGAAAAAACCTAAAATTTCAGATTTGGTTAATATTTTTGTAGAATACGGTCCGATATGAACAAAAATTTATTAAAGGTTAAAAATATCCAGAACTTTAATTCAATATCTTAATTAAATCATATCCAAAATTTTGATTTTAATGCCACTTTTAAGCTCTTAAAAATAGTGACACAAAACAAAATGTCTAGAACCCGAGCAGTTCTACACACTTAACTTGTGTGGGCTGTTTCGGGGTTCAAACGGTTGAATTATTAAATAAGATCGGTGGAGCTACAAAGATAACTCAATGAAGTTAACTTAAGAGAAGAAAAGAATCGTTTGGGTCTGTTTTGAATAGGTTATGGTCGTTTAAAGTTGACCTAAGTTTTCAAACAGAATCTGGAATTTGTATTGATGTAAATTATTTAGGGTTTTGATCGTGGTTTTGATAAAAAAGGGCTTTTAAAAAATAAATAGACATAAAATTATTATAAATTAAGTTATATATCATCATATTATACTATGCTATTGATATTAGAATAAAGAATAAGAACAAGCATGAAAACCTTCAACATGATCAATCTCTTTCGTAAATCATGATTTTGTGTGTTGAGATTCGTTTGATCATTTTCGTTGCTACACTAAGGTGTATGGGCAACAAAGAATCATCTCATATTGATGAAAAGAAAAAGTAGTAGAATAATTTAAAAGTGTAAGGACGTATTAGAAATAGAAATCAAGAACAAACAAGAAAAATATTCAACATGATCAATCCTTTTCGTAAATCATGATCTTTTATGTTATGGTCCAATTGATTATCTTTGTTACTACACTAAGGTGTATGGGTAACAATACCTAGCAAAATGAACCCAAAGATCTTATTTTGGGTTGACTTGGGTCTATTATAATGGCAAGCTGGACCATTTTTGGCCAAAATTATTCTACAATCGGGTTTGATTTAGGTTGAATGGGCAGAGTAAAATGAAAAACGGGTCAAGATGGGTTGATTAAAAGTAGTTACCGGGTCAGACTGGGCTCTTCAACAAAACTAAAGAATGGGGAATTCATCTTCTTCTATCTGCCTCTAGAAGTATTTTTCTCTGATGAGATTCAAAATGAGTTTTTACTCAAATCTGAGTTTGTTACAATTGCAAGCTGGAACCGCAACCGCAACCGCCGACAAGATCCAAATCGAGTTTTTCATTGAATCGCGTTCGGTTATCGATTCCAAATCAAGGGTTTTCAAACATGTTTTTCATGGAATCAAGGATTCTTAAAAACAAAGCTTTTCTTCATTCATTGTTGAATCAAAAAACCAGTCAACTTCGTTCTTTCCCCGAATCAGATCTTTGTTCATTCGTTTCAATAGAAAATAAACCCAGAAATGCCACTTAGATTAGAATTCTTTTTATTTCTGTTTGAAGTTTCATAGATCTTCATCGGTCTTCATGTTCAAGTCTGCCTTTAATTTTCAATTCTGGAACTCAACTTCTATTCAAAACTTTCATTGATCTTCATGTTCAGCATTGTTTATTTTCATTTATGTTATCGATTTATGTTAGATTTGAATTTTGATGTGCGAGTTTGATGTTTATGTTTTTTGATCATTCCAATTTTAATCATCTGTGTTTGATTTTGGTCTGGGTTATGCGGTTTGGACCATTCTAACCCGCACTCATGCTGAACTAAACCCATTTTAAACCGAACTAATATGAACAATTGTAACACCCTGAATTTTATTTAAAAGAAGAGAAAAGGGAAGTATCTTGAAAGAAAGGAATATGGACAGAAGTGAAAGGGGGCTAAAGTTGTAAAAAGGACAAACCTTATTATTTTAATAAGAACGGAGGTATGGCTGCCCACTTCAAAAGCAAAATCTGCTTTTTGCTCTCGGTTGAAGAAGAAAAAGAAGAAAGCTCTCGGTTTTAGAGAGAGAAAGAGGAAGAAGGAGCTGCAAAGGTAAGTTTCTTAAGTATATGTTCGGTTTTAACCGAATTCACAGCTTCTTGACCGATGTTCTTGGTGTTCAGTGGTTGTTTTCGGGATTTTTAGTGCTGAAATCGTGGGGAGCTTCAGACCCGAAGTATTTTGCTTGAAGGTTGCTTCAGGTGAGTTTCTAGAACCCCTATTTTACTGATTTTCAACTTCTTGAGGCTATTATGCATACCGAATAAACGTTTTAAAGAGTTAACCGAATGTTTCCGCAATTTGTTCGAATAACGTTCTGTGATTTAAGTTTTGATGCTGTTTTGGTGGTTAGAATTGTTGTTAGTATGTTTTAAGGGCCTTAGTATGTTAGATCTGTGTTTGGGTGGTGTTAGAATTTTAATCGGGTATTTTTGGTAGTTTAGAAATGTTCAGAAAGTTCCCATGCGCCCAACTTATCTCATGCGCCAAAGTGTCCTCATGCGCCCAAGGTCATGCGCCCAAATAGTAGCCATGCGCCCACCAGGTTGTCCAGGCGGTTAAGTGTTGGCCATGCGCCTGAACAGTACCCCATGCGCCCAGAATAAGTGTTGACGCTCCTAAGTGTTGGTCATGCGCCCAAATAGTGCCATGCGCCCAGAGTTGCTCATGCGCCTAAGTGTTGATGCGCCTAAGCAGGGCTCATGCGCTTGCATAGTGGTAATGCGCCTACATAGTTGTAATGCGCCCAGACTTTTATACTTAGAATTTTTATGCTCATGCGCCTGAAATGTTCCATGTGCCTCATTTTGGACTTAGGGTTTTCTAAGGGGTTTTAAGAGGTAGATGTTTGAGATAGGTCCTATTGTGATGTGATGGCTTATGCTTGATGTATGCATGATGATGTGATGAGGTTGATGTATATGTGTGTGTGATGTGTTATCTTTCTTCGTTAAACGGTTTTCAAAGCGTATGTATTATGTTATATTATACGTTATGTATGATGTTATAACTTTACGTGGTATGATGTATGAATGAGCATACGTAAAGTATTATGTAACGAAGTGAAAGATAACGTTAATGAAACGAGGAACGTAACGAATGAATGAAAGTCTTCCATGCAAATTGAATGGAGGTGCACGACCATGTTATCGTTAGCTCAACTATGTGCGGTTTAGCTAACCCGAAGGATGCACACAGGGAGTCTATCCTTGAGATAGACTCGATGGGAGTCTAATAGTGGCTCGAAGGGGGTTTAATCCTTGAGGTTGACCCGAATGATGTCGTGATGCTCGCCCCGGTACTGTGTCGGTCTTCGGACATGAGTCAGGGGTTTGTTTACAGGCCCCGACACAGTATCAGTCTTCGGACATGAGTCATGGGTGTTGCAAACAGTGACAGGTATCCTTGTCGCGTACCCTGGTACTGTGTCGGTCTTCGAACATGAGTCGGGGGTTTGTTACAGGCCCCGGCATAGTATCGGTGTTCGGACATGAGTCGGGGGTATTGCAGGAGACAGGATCTGATTAATGGTAAAAGATGAAATGAACGAACGAATGAACGATGACGAAGATAATAATAATTATTATCAATATGTACGTATGATGTGTGATCGCGTACAATTATGAAGGTTATGATTTAACTAAAGTAAAGTATTTTATTTATAAAACTAGAACTCGCTCAGCGTCGCTGGCTTTTTGTATGCATGATAGTTGGCAGGTATTTTGTTGATGCTGAGGAGTTGCAGGCATGGATGCATACGCTACTGGGGACGTTTTGAGACTGGCATCCACATTTTGTTATAATGTCATATTTTGAAATGTAACAATGATGTAATGTGATGATATGTTTTTAGTTATTAATAAAAGTTTTTAAATTCCGCTGCAAAAGTAATGTATGTTTTAAATATTTTATGCAATGACGGTCCAGTTGTAAGCGTCCCGGGAACAGGGCCTTACAACAATTTAAAAATTGGTCCATTTTGACCCGAACCCATCCCTACCTGTACCTATTCTGACCCGGCACCCCGCCCAACCCAACCCGCTCAATTTGCCAAGTCTAGTAACAAGGAATGATCTCAAATTGGGAGAAGAAGAAGAAGAAGAAGAAGAAGTAAAAGAATATAAAGACATAATGTATAAAACTAAAAAAAATCAAAACTCATCTTTGAATCAAGCTCTTGAATACCTTAGTGTTCTTGATACTAGAAGAATTAGTGAGGGAGGGTTAGGGTTTTCTTTTAATTTTGGTGTAAAGAAATTGGTAGAAGAAGACCTTGTATATATAGTTGAGGATTAGGAGGTTTAATTATGGTATGAAATGGAGAGAAAGGTTTAGAAAATAAATTAAATAAAATAAAAAATATCACATGAAACCCTAAAAGGAGTGGGGGATGAATTAGGGTTTAGTAGGGGTTTTTTTCTTGGTAATTAAGTTTAGTAATCAACTAGTGTGAACTCTACTTGTTACACATGTGTAATATTTTTATTTTTTTGCATTTAGAAGTGTTTTTAGCCTTAGAACCCTTCTAGAAAGTTGTTTGTTTTATGAAAACTTAAATATTGAGCATCCTTATTGAACATAAGTCTCACTTTAAAGGTAATTGTTGGATCATAAGAAGGATGAAGTTACCTAAACTTGTAGTTCTGTGCTGATCTCCTGATATGCTGAATTATTCAAGCACTGAATTGTTGTTTAACTAGGACTTGTGTGTATTGCATTAGACAAGTCTGTCAATACCGAAGAGTAGTAGTGACAACATTCCCTTGCAACTGCTGATCTTCTAGACTATCGATTTTTATATGATGTTGTACATATTCTTGTAACCAATAGTAATGCGCGTTCGTGGTATGCCATAATATGTAGATCAATGGCTGAAATATGTCATTGATCCTAAACCTAGAATAGATTATCAGGATTCGTTCTAGAGTTTAGCTTTCATAGTATAAATATCTCCACTTGTATAGTAATTTTGAGGTAAGTTTGTTTACCCACTTGTTTCTATTATGTTATTACTTCTTTGTAATTAGTAAAGTTAATCAAGTGAATACTTTGAAAAAACTTCTTGTGTCATTTTACATTCAAAGTATTATATGTGTCTGTTAGTTAACAGTTAACTTAGATTCCGCATTTGTTAACTGTAAATTAATAGAAAGGTCTTGTTTAGTTCAAACTTGATCCAACAGTAATTGATCACGATCTAACGGTCATGATTCAAGTGACGCATAAGCGAAAATGCCAAATTTTACAAACAATGCATTAAATAAGCATGTTATATATATATATATACACACACACACACACTAGTAACGTGCCCGCGCAATGCGCCGCGTGCGACACTTTTTATTATGGCATTTGTCTCTGGTTAGTTTTATATTTAAAAAACTGAATTCTTTTTTTTTAAGCATATTGTAACAAAAATGAAAAAAATTGTATATAATTAAATATACGAGGGTCTAAGTGTAAATAAGTTTAAAGTTCCACTTTTTTAGTAGCGTTAGAAAGACATAATTACCCTTGTTAAATTGATTTTTTATTGTACTTTGTGCTTAAAATTTACAAATCTCTTAACTCTGGCCGGAATTCTTCCTTCGTACATTATCATATAGTAATATATATATATTGAGAATTGGTTTTTGCTAAAGTGGGTTGAATTGATAACCGGATAATGGTTAAACCCATAAGTGAATCTGAACATGTAGCGATGATAGAATGATTGATCTAAAATGAAGCAACCAATCTCCATATAGAAGTGCAAATCGACAAACGTTATTTATCCAATATCCACATTCATATCTTAATATCCTTCTCAAATGTTTTATGTTTTTCCCTCATGTTCAAATATTTTTTTTCTTTCATCTCGATTTAAGTTTTGTGAAGCTGTTTTAAATAACTTATAACAATAATTTGAAGTGAAAAATAAAACTAGATAAAATAAAATAGAAGACTATTCGCTTTGATCACTTTAAGAAAGTAAAAGAAATACGAGATACATCATTTCATGTACCATACACGTGACATTATTATTATAACATATCGTACTTACAACTTGAAACAATACACAAAGTTTCTTCACTAAAATTGTGATTGATAAATTTGTTCCGAGTCTAATCTTGATCATCCACCACTAATGCTGGATGATCTACGATCAGTCGGGATGTGTTGTTTAAAATTGAAATGTTACAAAGTGATTTAAAAATTAACCCAAACTTATAATTTATAGGAAATAATGAAAGCAATCTTTAGAATTCTAGTAAACGAGTAAAAAAAAAAGACACATCCACTTTAGCATGAAAACCATATAACAAAAAAGGTGTGATCGCTAAAAAATAGTATAGTTTATGATATAGCAATTAATATGGTCCACTCTTCAGCCGTATGCTTCCAAATAAATGGTCTTTAGTAAGTTTTATTTTTCATTATTGTCCTCTTCCAATTATAGCCGAGCACAACCCATTTTGAATTTTTTGACTTAATTGTGTGGCAACACCAAAAATGACTTGACAATAAAGCAAACACCCGGCAATTAGTATATATTTAATTACATTTATCACCACTATATATATATTTTTGTTTTCACCATAATCAATCAATGTAACTTGTAATGACATGCAAATACATTTGATAAATAAGTTAAATTACAAAGAAGTAAATAATACTTGTTTAAATTATTCTCATATAAAAACCACAAAAGCGTGTACGGTGTCTTTTTAAATATTAAGAGACAACTTTTAAATGTAAGAACATGATAAATAATTTTTTACAAGTTTCTCTTTTTAATAACAACAATTTAAGAAGTTAAACAACAAAAAAGTAGCGATGTTAAATACCATTAATAATAGAAAATATAATCGAGTGAAAAGTTAAAAGCCCTAGAAATCTGTGGTTTCACCATTGTTGAGAAACATGTGAAGAAAAAGCATACATTGGTATAATTTACAATGAGATTCAAATAACCTTTTGTTTTTTTTTAATTAACGAGTAATTACAAAAGGTTAAACATTAGGTCATATTCTATTTCATATTAGCTTAAATATAAACTAATAGACGTAACCCGCATGTTTTGACAGGATGCTTGCAATGGGATGTAAACGAAATGAATAACGTCGTAATGGTATATTTGAATGTTTTTTATAAAATACGAATTGATTAGCCCTTGATTGATTTTTCTTGATGAAGGCTCTGATGCAAATTAAAACTACAAGACATACAGAATAACTTTTCACACTTGTATTCAAGAATAATAACTCTTGGATTTGTATAAATGGTCTACTTACTTACCAAGATATTTCAACATGATTCTAATTCTAATTGCAATAGAACAATCAGACCATACGTATCTCTCCTAATTGATAAACCAAATCTAGTTTATATCAAATTTAAACCAACTTGTTAATATTACCATTCACTTTCTTGGATCACCAACTTGTTCTCCAAGACTCGAGTATTAAGCCGAGCCAACATAAAAATACGACTTTTACCGTTAATCTATTTAATATTGGTGTTACATCATTGCATTATATATTATAAATTTTAATAATTATTTATTTTTTATACGTACACGTTTACACGGTGATTGATTTAGCTCTCACTTTGTTAAGAGCCCGCGAATGGTTTAATTGTTTCAGATTTGATTTACATAATTATACCTTCTACTTTATGCAAAAAGTCTCATTACTTAAATCATGACCTTAATATTACTAAATAACAACATTGTAAGTTTTTTTAAGACTCGTAGTTAATAATAATTTATACTAATAATAATTTATACTAATAATCATTTATACTTTTTGACACATGTCATTCTTATAGTCACACTTACGTTTATTTTTCCGCCTAAACTAATTATTATATTTTAAAAAATCAAATAACTAATTTCCAAATATTGATCTTTCTCTCTTTATATTTTAAATCTAGCTCCTTTAATCAATAATGTCTAAAAGGCATTTTAATTCATTAAATAAAAATTAAGTAGTTCGACTAAAAATAGCACATTTTCAAAAACGAAATTTTCTTAAACTTTGATTTTTTCAAACAATGAAACTTTTTTAATTTATGAAACTATTTTAAAATCATTCTTTTTAAAAGGTAAAACTTTTATATAAAACATATTTTACAAAACAAACCAGAAGTTTTTAAACAACGAAATATTAATAAAAATAAAAAATTTCAAATCAATTTTTTTAAACAAAAGTTTTAGAAATAATAGAAATGTTTTATCAACTAATAAAAGTACTTACTATTACGTATTTTTAATCATATCTTATATGAAAATAACGTTTTATAATTCATAACTCTTCATTAATAAATATTTAATATTTTTATTATTTAACCCGTGTAATACACGAGATTATAACCTAGTAATATAATTTAGTTTTACTGGTTTTAGCATTCATTAAATAATAAATATGATTATTATATTGTGCAATAAATTGGGGAAATAAATAAACTTTAAACACTCAATTTAGCCCCTTTCTCTCTCTAAGATTCCAATCATTCATGGTCCACCACAATAATCCCCAACTTTTTTCTTTGTTTTTAGCATAATATCCCTCATCTCTCTTCAAATTTGTGGGGAATTCGACATCAAACCACCTAATTTCTGATTTTCCTCTGTTGAAAAGACAATTTCATCGAATGAATTCATGAAAGAAGCTGCTGGTGATCAGAGCGACAAGAATCAATTCTTCTGAGAAGAAAAAGGAACGGTTTATACACCCTTTTGACTGTCTGTCTCCCATAGTTCATTTCTCCGTCTTTCGTGTTCTTAACCAGGTGGGTAATCTGTAATCGCAATCTTTTGAATTGGGTCTTCTTCGTTTGTTCATCGATGTTTTAATTTTGTGATTTGTGTATACGAATTGCTGGTTGTTGATTTCGATGCGTTTAATTTGACCTTGTTGTTGATATGGGGTTTGTTGATTTTGTGTAGATCTTTGATTTTGATGAAATGGGCTTGCTTATCAGCTAGATCTTCATCTTCTTCTTCTTTTTTTTATCGAATTTTGTGTTCGATTCGAGATATTGAAATTGGGGATAATCGATGAACAACAAGATGAAGGAATTTTTTTGATCGACATTTTGAAATTTTCTAGAATTAGAAAGAAGTTGTTGTCTAGCTGTTTCATTATCAGTTATCAGTTGCAGATTGTCATTAAAACTATACTGTATTCACACAAACTGTTCATGTTTCAGTGTGGGATTTTGTTTTATTATTTGCAAAGAGGTTAAATTTATTATGATGTTTTGAGCTATATGTGTTTCTGTTGAACTTAATTAGGAGCTGATAATAGAAAATGAGTGATTTTTTTATCAGTTGCAGGTTTTCATGTAAACCACTGTATTCACATCAATTGTTCATGTTTCATTGTGGGATTTTATTTTATTTTTGTGCAAAAAGGTTAAAATTTGTGATTGTTTGAGTTACATATGTATTAGTTGAACTTAGTTAGGAGCTGATAATAGTGATGAGTTGATTTTTTTAGTTTTCAATCTTTTATCAGTTACTAATTTTGCAGATTTTCATGGAAACTACTCAATCCACATCAATTCTTCATGTTTCATTGTGGGTTTTTTATTAATTTGTTTGTTTTTTTTTGCATAAAGGTTAAATATTCGAGTTATTTGTGTTTCAGTTGAACTTAACTAGGAGCTGATAATAAAAAAGGAGTTCAATTTTGGGCATTTGATGGGAGGATTTGATGATAATACTGGGATAAATGGAGATTGGATGGCTCCTAGCCCTAGCCCACGGTCTTTCTTCTCGGCTTTGCTGGGTGAAGCTGGCTCAGGGGCGGTGGCTGAACCACCTAAGGTGGCTAAGGATGATAATCTAGCCACTGGGTTCACTTTTCATGGACCAGATAAACAATTTGGATCTGAAAACAGTGCATTTGGTGAGCAGAAAGCCGCAGGCTCAAGGTCAGGTCTTGTTGAAAGAATGGCTGCTAGAGCTGGTTACAATGCTCCTAGGTTGAATACAGATATCATCAAACCTTCTGCTGTTGTCGGGAAGCAATCTCCTTATTTGACAATACCTCCTGGTCTTAGCCCTACTTCTCTTTTAGATTCGCCCGTTTTTCTGTCAAATTCACTGGTAAAGTTCATTTAAATTGCTATCTTGTTGAATGTCGATTTGAAGATTTTGTTTGTTGTTTTCAGGGAGTTTGGCATAATGTTTTGAAAGTGATTATAAAACATGACATAATCAAAACTAGAGAAAGAGATAATAGACTGTAACAAAACTGATTGCAGGGTAACATGTTTTTGTGAACAGGGGTATAAACGAGCTGAGTTCAAGCTCACCCAAGCTCGAGCTCAGCTTGTTTAACTTCAGAGAGCTCGAGCTTGGTTGAGCTCAATTGTTTCGAGCTCTATCTCTAAAGCTCGAGCTAGACTTGTAAGTAACTTTTCAAGCTTGAGCGTGATTGGGTTTGACTCCCTTTTATTTTGTTTATATACATATATTAATATTTTTTACAAATAGTTTTAATTATATTTTTATGTGTATAATAATATCTATTATGTAATTATTTTTATTATATTAGATAAAAGTTATTTTATCTATATAGATAAAAGGCTCATTTTGGCTCACGAGTCTAGTCAAACTTGGGCTCAGACTTGTTTTTTAAACTAGCTCTTATTTAGGCTCGAGTTCATTCAAGTTTGGCCTCAGCTCGATTCGAGCTTGTAGCGAGTTAGTCTGCTGCTCATGAGTGGCGCGGCTCAGTTACACCCCTAGTTGTAATGATCAAATAATCAGCTTTTAAAGCTTGAAAATTTTGAAATATTTTGAGGATTTACAGACAAAATGAACACTAAAATATCAGATAATCACTTTCAAAACACAATGCCAAATAGCATAACTTGTAGAGATTTTCTTAACTACCTTTTCTTTCAGGCTCAACCGTCTCCGACAACCGGAAAATTTCAATTTGCTCCAAATAAAGACGCTTCATTTGAAGATTTCGACACTTCATCCTTTGCATTTAAACCTGTTCCCGAGTCCGCCCCTGCTTCTAACAAGGTAGTTATACTCGTTTCAAATTTCTCTTCTATTGTATGAATAAAATGTTAAACATATGTTGTTATATTTCTTGCGGTTTCTTCATGTGCATTTAGGTAAATCCGCTTTTTATGTCTTGGCAACCCGAGCATCGTTCGTCTCAGACTACTGAAACCGCTCAAAATGGTGGTGTTGATGGAAATACTGTTCAAGAACATAATGAACAAGAAGCGGATCAAATAACAAGTGGCGATAATGGTAGTTTTGTCGGTGATGATGGCTATAACTGGAGAAAATATGGGCAAAAACAAGTGAAGGGTAGCGAGTATCCCCGAAGCTATTACAAGTGCACTCATACAAATTGTCCGGTTAAGAAGAAGGTGGAGCGGTCCCATGCGGGCCACATCACCGAGATTATTTACAAAGGGGCCCACAACCATTCAAAACCTCCTCCCGGCCGTAGATCAGGGTTCGGGTCATCTAGTGACACTCAAGCTGGCACCGACTGGGGGCAGGATGGTAATCTTGAAGTGACATCATCAACTGTTCACGGGACTCAGTTTGAATCTAGTGATCCTGTGGATGGATCTTTGACCTTTTCCAATGATGAAGAAGATGATGATCGTGTGACACATGGCAGCGTTTCGTTGGGCGGTGACGGTGAAGGAGATGAGTCTGAGTCAAAACGAAGGTTTAACGATCTTTTCTGTCTTTACGGTCTGTATATAATATGTTTTTACAGTTTTCTTGTAACCGTGGGTGTTGTTTGATACTCCAGAAAGGTTGAAGCATATGCAGCTGATGTAAGTGGGGCCACCCGAGCCATCAGGGAGCCGAGAGTAGTAGTGCAAACCACTAGCGAGGTGGATATTCTTGATGATGGGTACCGCTGGCGTAAATACGGGCAGAAAGTTGTTAAAGGAAATCCGAATCCAAGGTATGGATTATATCATTTTAATGGTAACTTGAATTGTGAATAACTTTTTTATGGTACAATTTTTATTGCAGGAGTTACTACAAGTGCACAAGCGCAGGATGCACAGTGAGGAAACATGTGGAGCGCGCTTCACACGACCTTAAATCAGTGATCACAACATATGAAGGAAAACACAATCATGACGTCCCAGCGGCTCGTAACAGCAGTCATAACTCCAGCATCACACAAGCTCAATCGGTTCAGCCGTCTCAAGTTCACAACCCTATGGCTAGGTTCGATAGGACCCAATATGGTTTGCAGCCTGGTCCCCATGGATACGGTTATGGGGTAAACTTGGCTCAAATGGCTATGGCTGGGTTGGTGCCTAATCAAGCTAAAATGCCGGTTCAGGTTCCGGTTCATCCGTTTCTTGGACAGATCAGTGAATTGGGAATGATGGTGCCGAAAGGTGAGCCAAAGGTCGAGCCGGTGTCGGACCCTGGTTTGAACATGGTTGCCAATGGTTCGTCGGTTTACCAACATCAATTCATGAATAGGCTGCCGCCGCTTGGACCACAGATGTAAAGTTTTGTGGTGTTTTGGGGAAGAGTAGAGAGATCACAACTTTATATTATATGGTCTTTATATGTTGCATTTTTTTTCTTTATAGTACTTGATATGAAGAACTGTGAAGGTATATTGGCAAATTCTTTGTTGCGAAGCATATGGCAGTTTTAACTTGAGATGAGTTAGGTCTAAAGTCTATTTTATATCATACTTTTGTGATTTTCTGTGTCTCCGTTTGTAAATTTCTAACACGAGATGAAAACACAACATAAAATTAAATTAACAATGAATTTGGGCTTATTTGGGGTCAAGTGTTTGGTTGGTGTGATTTGATTCTTTATAAAAAGTATCTGATGTCATAATTTGATTAGGAAAGTTTATATATAATAAATTTCGAAGATAAATAAACATTTGTTGGATGGTAGATGTAACAACCTGCGTAAACCGTACTCAAGATATTGTCCTCTTCGCCCCCGATGTGTTGCCCGTTCAGAACTCACGGTTTTGTTTTCACCCGACGAATTGCTCGCCCAAGCAAAACGCGTTTTGGTAGAGGAGGTTTCCACCCCCTTATAAGAAGGGTTTCGTTCTCCTTAACCGATGTAAGACTTACAGTAGAACTGTTATATTTTTGTTGTAATTTTATAATTTTAAGGTATCAATATAAAAAAGATAAATAAATAAATAAAATAAAGCTTTGCGTTAAACAGATTGCGAAACTATTTTCCAGTTTAAGTAATGTTCGCATATAAACACAACTCATTTAAAACCCTCCTAGTTTGACGTATTGTACAAAATACATATTATTAGTATTCATCAAGGACCGAACTAAAAGCAAGCGCATATAAATTGTACGAAATCAGGCTTTATTCACTATATTCTCTAAGATCCTATGACTACCGTAAAAAATTTGTATCTGACATATTACACGTATAATATTATAACATCTTGATTGACAACACGCGTGTCGTATTGTACTCAGGATAAACTCATGATAATGTATACCCTTGTGTCGTTTTGATGACTACAATTTTGATATTCTGCTACTGTATGGTCTGCCAGCTTGGCAACTTACACTTCAAATGTCCAACAAGGTAACAAATTTGAATTAATGGCCGTTGGAAATCTTCTCTTCGGTTAGGTCTTCTGACCTCGGTTGATACTTGTGTCCCCTGCGACTCAACTCCTCTCTGCGCAATAATGGTTCAAGATTAGAAGTTACAGATAATCAAACTGATTCTAATAATAATCAGTTTCGCCAAACACCCAAATAACGGGTTATCACAACTTCAAGCAACAAAAGCACATCCAAAAACTATCTTAATTCTCACGTAGACCGTTTTGTTACAAGTGCGATTATTCATATCACGCAATCATTTTCAAAAGACTGTCGAACACTCCTTTAAATAATAGGGGAAACTGCACTATATAGAACATCAAAAAATTTCTTAATTCTTGCAACCAACTTAAAAACATGACACAAAATAGAATCTAACTTGCAACATTACCGATTTTAGTAAGCAAACGACCTCTTTTTAACTGATTTCACCTTTTAAGTGATAATGTGGCACTCATTGATGTCATGATAGCCACCCGACACATCACATGTCAAATATGCAAAAAAATCTTATGCGAAAAATATAATAAATTGTTTACATTTTTTAAAAAAATTTTTTTTTTTATTAATAGTTTGTATTCATAAGCAATTGTTCAATGTCACATCATATGCCACATGACGTATACATAAAATAACAAAGAAGATGCCACGTCAACATTTTATTTTGAAAAATCAGCAGAAAACGATATGCTACCAGTTGAACAAGTTATCTGATGCTACAGTCGGTAATAATATATAACTTGGTTGCTAAAATGGTAATAAAATGTGAGTTACATTCTATATTGTTTCTAATTTTAAAGTTGGTTGTTAAAATAAGAAAAAAAAATATGAAAAATGTTTTAATTTCGTGTGGTTTGCCCATAAATTATAATACAAACCCAGAACAGAGGTATTAAAAATCCTAAATATATATATAAAAATGAAAGAAGTTGTCACCTGAGACAGTTCCAGATTGAATGATAATAAAGAATACCAATAATCTTGCGTTTTCTTTCTTCTTGAAAATCAAAAGCCCGTTGTACCACAGGCAATTGTTTTATCCCTTTAGCTTCCATTAACTTTTTAGCAATTGCTAAATCAGTATCAGGATAACAAGTTAAAAGCCCTCGTTTTCGCCCACGATAGTTTATCCCTCGTGTGCACACAGAAGAAACAAGAGACTCGCTAAACTGCAAAATGATTCAGTTTAAAATTATTAAGAAATAACTTCATATATGTACTTCTAAATCTCATAACATCATATCTATCCTTTCAAATTCATTATAAATAAGATAAAATCAGTTATTTATAACAATTTGTTTCACTAAATATACAAATAGGAAATTATAATGCTATTAAATATATTATATTCATCAATTTCATAGTAAATAAAATCAATCAGTTAGTTAGTTACTCATGACAGTCTATTTCTACTAGATAAATAAACAAAAACAACATTATCACTCAGGATCATCCCATCACATAATATTGTCTTTGTTTATTCCGTGAAACAAACTGTAATAAATAATTAATTTTACTCTAATAATTAACTAATTTTATTTTACTTGCTAAGGAATGGGCAGATATTCTATTTTTAGTGTTTTAAAAAGATAAATACGATTTAATGAAAATCTGAAGGATATATAACGTGGATGTGCGTGTATAGAAGGGGAATTAGAAAAGGAATAAAAAGGATGCTAACTATAAATAATAACATACATCTGAAGTTGAAGAGGCACCATCAATTTCATCATAGTTTTTCAACATGCCACGCCTAATGTCACCATAGGTCAAAATTCCTTCTAAATGTTCTTCAGGGTCAACAACAAGCACGCATGTTTGTTGACCATTATCCATACATTGTACAGCCTCTTTAACAGTTGAGGATAATCCCACATTAAGGTAGATGGTTGACATCGCCTGTGAAACCTGATTAACAATAAATATTACTCACCATGCAACAAAATATAGCTATTGTTACAAATTGGGAATATAAAACAAAATATGATGCATTTTTTTTATTTTAGCAACAAACTTCAAGTTAGGCCTACAATAGAATAAAATTTATTACTGATTTTAGCAACCGACCAGTGATGGGCATTAGTTGATGCCATCTCGGTTGGCATATCCAAAATGATACATTTACAAAGAGGAAATTTTAATTACGGGTTTGAAAAATCACATTCTAGAAAAAAAATTAATTAAAATGATAATTACATGTAAAAGAAAGTCTTAAAATATGTTGCTAATTTGCTATAATCACTAATAACATGTAAGCTGGTTGTTAAAATTGGGCAAAACTGTAAACTTTGTTTCTAGTTTCATGCAATTTGCGCGTGATGAATTCTATACATAGAAAATAAAGCATAAAATTTTTACCTTCAGATCTTCCAGAATAATATCTTCATCAATTGCTTCATGGTTGTCATCGGGTCCCATGATACAAAGTTCCAGATCATCTATATCACCTGTTTGTCTCCAATTTTCAAATTTGTCAACAGGTGAAAGCACAGAATAACCTTTTCTTGAACTAGATCCGTCACTCTCCTTTGACTGGTTTGCTACAGATGGTACCCATATTGCTAACCCAACAGCCCCCTGAAAAAGCAACATTTAACACAAATGCATGAAATAAAGTAATATTCAATTTATTAACCTTTTCTCAAGAACTAAATTAGGTTGACGCATGCATAGGCAATCAAGTACTGAGAAGGTTACAAGAAGACCACCGAGATTTCAAAATAAAAATGCAGGCCATCTAAGCGTCAATGTAAAGCTAATTCCAACCAAAAAAACTGCACAAAATGTGTGACAAACATGCCTAGCTTCAATTATTTAAATAATACAGAAAATATTATAAATATGTAGTACCTAATAAATTTTTTTTTTTGAACGGCAGGTTAGTGGTTAGAAGTTAGTAACACCCAGTTAGTATTAATTCGTCATTACAAAGGTTTGAACCTTGGACCTCCACGAGAAGCAAAACCTCCCACCTCTCCCTTGAACCACAGTACCTAATAAATTTTAGATCTGTAATACCTAATACACCCTTCACTCAAAAAAAAAAAAAAAAAAAAAAAAAACTATATTGATGCATTAACCCTAGAGGCATGTTTTTGTTTCAAATTAAATTTTTGATGGTGTTTTCACCACCTGAGAAGTTTGCTGCTGGAACTGGCATAAACAAAGCGAAATTGATATTTTGGTGGCCCGTAATGCTATTGTGATTCATTCATGTAACTTTTTCAATATCTAGGTGGCCTTAGTGTAACCTTCTCAATATTTTATTGACCTTGGTATAAATGTTTCAAGATTCAGGTTGAAATGTATACATTATCCTAATATTACCATAAGTGGAAGCAAGATTCTATAATCCTTTGTCAACTCAAACAAAAGTAAAACTGAAGTCAACGGAACAGAACAAACTGAAGCCAAGGTTGCAGCCATTCCAACCTACAATATCATATTGCTCTCATAAATCATAACCACCAACAAAATATTAATCATCAAAAAGAAAGAAAACAAAAAGGAAAAAAGCATTACTAATGCATATGCCTGTGGTTCAGCAATAGCAGTGTTCCCGGGAATAGTCGAGTTGATCAACTCACCAGCCGAGCCACCAAAAACCGCACCAACTGCAGCACCAATCATCAAACTCGGAGCATACAACCCACCAACGAGCCCAGACCCTTTGCATAGAGCCGTGGCTACAACTTTAGCCGTGGCTAACTGAGCCAAAAGCCAAATTCCAGGTGCTGAAGCTATTTTTCCGGTATGTAAAATTTCATCAACATTGGTGAATCCCCAGTATAGAACCCCAGGGTACTTAAGAGCTATTATTCCGGCACCTAAACCACCTAGAGCCGGGGTCACAACACCAGGAAGATTAAACCGTTCTTTGATATATTCAAATGCGTTATTGAACCATGTTACCAAACGTGTAAATAATACACTAACCACCCCACACAGCATGCCCAGTATCAGGTATAGAGGTAGTTCTGCACGTATACAAATAAACTTTATTATCTAAACACCATTAAGTGATACAAAGGGGGAATTTTATATTTATCCGCCTAAAAGTTGAAAAAATCATATATATTTTTCTAAAATTTATTATAGTATAATTATCCATTCACTAAAAGTATCATACCCAAATGATAGAATGGGTAAGTATTGTATTTTAGGGTTCTGAAAGGGTAAATATGATATTATGAAACTCAAAAGGATATTCTATGAACTTTAGAACTTTTAGAAGGATATAAATGTATTAATCCGGATATAGACTTGTATGTGTTGTGTTAGATGGAATAAATACCGGCAGCAGATTTCAAATCATAACTGGGCACTGTGAACGCTTGTTTTTCCTGAAGAACAGCATTTGAGACAGTTGAAGAAATAACCGATGCTAATATGATCATTGCAGTCGTAAATGGAGGTGAGTTTTCAGCACGCAGAGGTCTTAAAACATTTTCGATAGCAAAGAATGAACCAGCAACTGGTGCATTGAAACCTGAAACAAAGGACAGTTTTGAATGTGCTTTCTGCTGTATAAAGTTGTGATAATCAGTTGTTCAAGTGTTTGGAAATTTTTGATTGTTTAGGATTTACATGCAAACTGACGAAGCTGATAATCAGAATTAGTTTTGTCGCAGCTTGTAAACTGGTTGTTTGACCCCTAAAACCAGATAATTAAAATCAGTCTAAGGTTCCATTTTTTATGAATATCTAATGCTGTCTTTTATGTTGGTATTTATTATTTAGAGGGGTGTTTGGCCATTGTATTTTGGAAGCGATTATGTTTTATGAAATAGTTAGAACCAAATAATCAGCTATAAAAATGAGCTACTGAGATAGTGTTCGAATGTATGTGCTTTTGTTTAAAGTTAAGATAATCAGATAATCAATTATTATGAGCATGTCAAAGATTAACTATTTTGGGGTTTACATGCAAAAAATGCCGGGTATAAACATATAATCGAAGTCAGTTTTGTTGCCGCTACCCCTGAACTCATTATCCAAATTGATTATTGACGGATTTGATTCCAAAATTAATTAGATTCCTAAATAATTAGATTCCTATACTCAAGCACTAAAAACTGATTGTTTACGACTTGAGAAAACAGAATGACCAGATAATCTCTTTCAAATCGCAATGCCAAATACCACTTGAAATGGAGAAAATCAAGAGAAAATGATTCAAAAACCTGAAGCTATGCCACCAGCAGCACCAGCTGCAACAAGAGCTATCCTGCGTTCTTTATTATTTTCCATCATTAACGAGCACCCATTTGCACACGATTTTCCAATATCTACACTTGGGCCTTCAGGGCCCAATGAACACCCCGTACCTAAAGTTACTGCAGCTTGAATAGCCTTCACTATTGGAAAGAACACAGAAAGGAAGCTTGACCCATTTCCAGGAGTCGCCTGCTTTATCTGGTCCAAGATTTCCAGCAAACCATGCAGCATTCCAACAATCACGCCTCCAGTGACTGGAATTAGAAGAATCCGGTGCCATGTATCAGACAGCTGCTGCAACCGTAGCCAAGCAGCACCCTCATTCGGAGTCCCAGCCCACGCCCAACCATGTATCACATGCACCTGCATTCACTACCTCGTTATCAGCAGTGCCCAGCATTGTGTTTCATAAGTAATCACGTCATATAAAACAATGGAATCAGAAAATCAGCAGTTGCAAAATGAGTTATAGGAGATACTGTAGATAATTAAGGTGACATAATTACTGGCAAGATCACCCCTAAATTACCATAATCAGTAATCACTTAATCCCTAAACAATCATATAACAACAACAACCAGTTTCACTTTACACATACACTTGACTTAATCACTTCCAAAACACAATCTCTTACACTCTTCTAAGCTTAATTCAAGGTTCAGGCACTAATTACAGGTAAACATTCACAATCATCAAACTAAATCAGATCTATAAAATACAAAATCTACATATCATATATGCAAATGCTCAATACTCACCCCACGATTAAAAGCAGCAACACAGAGACCAGTAGCAAGACCTAGAAGGCATCCAACAAGCAGCAACGCCCACTCCGGCGGAGCTCCGTCGCCGAGAATCTCATCATCACCACCACTTCCTCCGCCTCTTCTCGGCGACACATGATCCCTCTCCGACCACCGCGCCCTAGGCGACCGTCGTTTAACGCTAAGCCGTCGACCGGAAAACGCTGGATCCAGTCTACTCCATAAACGTTTAACACTTCTAGTTCTACTACTTCTAACAGATGATCTCGGAGATGCAATCTGACCTTCCAAATCATTATCCGAAGACGATGAATTCGACCGCAATAGAACAACGCTGTCGTTATGATCGCCTCCAGACATTGTTACAAACCCTAAGTTGCACACACACTAGTGTTGCAATCATTCTTCCATAACCGAGTCATAAACAGCTATAGATCGACTGAATTGAGATTTGGATCGTGTTGATCGGATCGATTGGTTGAAATTTGAACTTTGAATTGAAGAATTGTGATGTAATTTCGTTGCTAAATGTTGAACACCGTTGAGAATGATGTATCTTTTATGAATGTGTTGGAGACTGTAGTGGAAGGTGAGAAGGAAGACAATGGAGATTGACGGTGATCAAAAGATTGATGGTTGCATAAAAAACTTAAAAGAAATGTAAAACAATTTCAAGATTTATATACCTTTTCAATCTTTTGACTTTGTAACACTTATTATCTTAAGTATATTATATTCTTTAGAGAATTTGCTTCAAAGCATTCACATTCTATTTTTTAAAAACATACGAATGTAATCATTATATTACATGGTATGATTTTAAGTGGTTGTAAGTAGAAGAAAAAAAAAATATTATTATTTATCTAGAAATTTAAAGATTCACTGTTCAACCTTATAACTTTTTTAATATTTTTTAAAATGGTTGTAAATGAAGAAGAGAGAAAAGGTAATGATAAATGTGTAAAAATAGTATTATTTAATTGAAAGAAGAGAGAAAAATTAATGATTTTTAGTGTAATTATAAAGAAAAGATATAGAATGGGATGTGAATGCTCTCAACCCACTCATTAAGTTTGTATTTTTTTTTTTGGGATTTTATAAGTTTAAGTTGTAAAAAATAGTTTTGTGCAAAGTGCATGCTCCAGTTGTTTGCATCAGATTGTGAATCGATTTAACTTTTCACTGTAAAACAAGTATTATCGTGTTTAAGATGTTAGATATGACGTGATTAACACAAGTATCAAACATGAAAACGACTTGTTTAACTACCTGCATCTCATGTTTATAATTTTTTATATGTTTTTACGGACCAAGAAGGAGAAATGATAAAGTTTAGGCTCTTAATTTTAATTACTTTTAGAAATATAAAAATATTACATAATGTTCTTTTTATTAAACAGGATCGTGTTATAAACATGTTAGGAATTGCTAGCTCTCATGGGACCCTGTGTAAAGCGAGAGTTAAGTTAAGTATTAGGTACATCATTTATTTTTAGCACACGCTCACATATAGTTGTCTTTAGCTTTTCATGTTATAAATTATAATCAATCTACCCCGTCCTTTTTTATGAAGAGAATCGGTTTTTTGTAAAAAAGATTACAGTATCTCGGTAAAATTTATTTTAAAAACTCGATATGACAAGCCCCTAAGGAAAGAAACATTAAATTTGAAACAACAACAATTACGTACCATGAAAAATAGGGCTACCGAACATGAAAGTAGTTATACAATAGTAATCAATGTCTTGTTGGACATGTTAGTATTAGTTAAGGCTCAAAATGAATTGGACGTTTAAGTGAAATGTTCAGACAAAGAACTATTTTATGTTTGATTATTGACTGAATGAGTGAATATGAACAAATGGATGAAATATCAATGCCTTAATTGGCGTGTTTGATATGAAAATGTTCTAAGAAAACTAGGTGGAAATTTGTTGTGTATAAAATGATAACTAAACTTTAAAGTTGTTTATAAGTAGATAGCTTGTGTGCTCGGTAAGCAGCTTGAGTTAAGTTTTACTTTAATTCTTACACCTAAAATCATAAAACTTATGCATCCCCTGGACGTGTTAATATGAATGCCAAACCAAAATCCTTTAACTTGCATCAACGGGTTTTTCTTTGTAAAGTAATTTTTTCAATACTAGTTTTTCCATTCTAAACTGACTTGTTGCTGTAGAGTTGTCTAAGTTTCTCAACTCAAAACATCATACGAGATGGATAATATGAGCTATTGTTGTACAAAGTGTCACAACAAGTCAATCATCAGTGTCAAACCATCGTAATTAGGTTGTAATTGCTTATTAAATCATTTAAATTAGAGTTTCAACCGATATTTAGTTTTGTCAAATACATCAACTCTAACTCAACAAAACTTAACATCATGTAATTCAAACATGACCCATTAACACATTTATCTAAATGTGTCAAATGGGTTGACGGGTTGACAGGTATTACTAAGTTAGAAGTGTGTTAATCAAATTGCTGAGTTGTATTAAATGGATTAAACAAGTTACAAACGCGTTGACAATTGACTTGACTACTTATACAAGTTGGTCGTCAACTTGTTTAACTATACAAATTAGTGGGTCGACTTGTTTAATTAAATGGATTAAATATATCAACTTGAAAACATGGTTCATTTTTATGAAACAAGCAATCCGAGCCCAACATATTAAACAGCTTAGGTAATTACAGTCCAAAACTTGATTACTCTCCTATCATATTCTTGTCAGATCAAAGATTGTCACCCCTCATTTAAGTTACTATTAATGTAACACCCTAAAAACAAAATATGATAAATTAAAAGGGCGTGACAACGCCAATGAACGACACAACCATGTCATGTAAAAAGTTAGTGGATACGAGCAAAGGCGTGACCCTGCCGATAAGCACAATCGTGCAAATCATAACACAATCATGCCAAAAGGAAGTCAATATTTGAAGTGACACATGGCTCAAGAGGATGGCATGCGGCCTAGTCAATCGACACATGACCGATATATGGATCACCACGGATGTGCACCGCCTGGTGCACAGACGTGCTTGACAGACTGGATTTACTAGAAATAGAAAGTTCGTGATCTAGTTGTGAATCAATTATTTGACACATACCCACACACACACACACTCTCTCTCTCTCTCTCTCAATCTTACAATTAAAATTCAAAAACGTTTAGACACACTTTTTAGACGATGCCTATCAGAAGCTAAGAGACTATGACGTTATCCTATTTTTCTTAAGCATTAAATAATCATGATGAGAACTCAATAAGAAATTGGATGTTAAGCATAACTAAGGCTTAGTTCTAATACTCGGTTAAGATGCTGAACTCTAAAAAAGTAAAGAGGTACTTTATACACACAAGCAAAGGATTGTAGACATAATATTTAGGAGAAAGCTTGACTATGTTTTACATTGTCATTTACTTTACAGGGGTCTCACTAGTTGTAAGACTGAGGCAGGGCCTTAGCAGTTTGTGAAACGTAAAACCGAGACATGATAATTTATAAAGTTAAAATATTTAAATGATGAAATGGGATCACATATATTCAAGACAAATTGAGAAATGTTGACAAGGCTCAAGGTATTAACTCATATTTTTTAGCTGGGCATGTGTTTTTAAAACGTATATCTCAAGTAATCCTTAAGGATCCAATAGATAATAATTACAAGGTGCTCAAAAGGAAATGATTTAAAGAGTATTTTGCATGATTTTCTTTATATCTATAATAGTTTGATTGTAATGACAATTTTGTTTGAAATTAAATTATATTTTTGGCTGCTAAGTTCGCGTCAATCTATCACTTGTACATGATGTGTTATAATTAAGGACATTTAATACAATCTATAAACTCTAATAAAACAAAGTTTTTGGAGCCACATGTCCATCTCTTACACCATGTATTTGCCACGTGTCATCCTCTTACCACACTTCTACTTCGAAATCCCGCCTAAAAATTCTTGACCCGTTTTTAACTTTCACGCGGATCTTATCAGGTTGGATACTACCCGGTTGCTCCCTTCACAGTTCCCATTTTCTTCTTTCTAAACACAAACCCTAGATCAAAATCACCCTTCGGTCGAACACCAAAACTCCCTATCGACCCAATCAATCGAACACCAGGTTAGCTTCTTCCTTAAATCTTTCAATCTTCTTCCTGAACCACAACTCTCTATCTGAATCGACATCTACTCTTTTCCTTTTCATTATCTTCGTCAATGAGGCTAAACTTTGATTTCGTTTTAATCGTTTGTGTGTTTTATCTTTGTGTTTCATCATTGATTTTGTTTTTAGATTTGATTATGATTATAATGTGCATGTTGATTTTGATTGAGATTATTTTTGCTTACAGATTTGTTAAACATCCTGTTACATATGTTTTATCACACTTATTTGTTAGTAGGATGAAGTTAGCCTTTGTGATGAGTCCCTTAGATTGGTTTATGAATGGGTTTTCTTAGGTCATGTTTTTTTGGATTTCAGATTGAACTGGTGTATGTTGCTAATTGTTGCTGTTATGGAGAACTTGATGTTACCAAAAGCAATTGAATCGATGGTTGAAACAAATTAACAAGCTTGTTGCATACTTTTCGATATCAAAGGTAATAGAACATTATGTTTCAATGATTCTTTGATGCTGCGAGTGCTTTATTTTTTAGATTTTAAAACTGATATACAAAAGATGAAAATATGCCTTTTTAACTTGATTTATCATTTTGATTTCATTTATTCATGTATCCTTTTTGTTAGATTTATGGCATGCGTTTTGTACTTTGCTGTTGACAATATATGAACTTCAATTTACTCCACAGTTTAAGAAAAGAGCTTTAACTTGGCTTTGATTGGTCAAAATATGTCTTTTATTTTCAAACTAACATAAGTTTAGATCTTTTGAAAATGATTACTAACGTATTTCAAGTCTACTATAATATCCATTTATGATATGGTTCTTGATGATCCTAAAGAAGGTAACTTTTTTCAAGTCTACTATAATATCCACTTATGATATCGTTCTTGATGATCCTAAAGCAAGTATGTATTTATCATAATGATTATTTTACCTTTTTCTGGTTCATGAATACATATACAGGATGTAAATATAGTTGTTTAAGCAAGTTGTATAATGGGTCAAAGAGGATCCTAAGGCAATATAACTTTCATTCGAAGTTGGTAGCCGATGAATATTCAGGTGGTAATGAGTTTGACTTAATTGTTATTTAGTTAATTTCAACATATTTGCTTTGCGTACACAAATCTGTCACTAATTTTCAGCTCTTATTTCAACATTAAAAAAACATAAGGTATTAGATTTTCATGGATCATGACCTTATGATATATTGATTAATTTTCAGTAGTGTTCTTACAAATGGATCGATGCCAATGTGCCAATTCACTAGCTGACTTTAGGAGAAAACCAAGATAATCCAAACTTCTAAGGTTAGTAGCTTTTGAACATAATGTTTATGCATTATATATTTTGGTGAATTTATGAAAACATAATGTTCAAGGTTAAAATAAATTAACAGTTAGGATGTATTATTTTGTACGTTAATGTTCCCTAACCAACATCTTCACAATTTTCAGGTATTGAAGTTAGGGTGCTTTGCATATGAAAGCTGGTTTTACTTCATTTACTCGTCTTTTTTTATGATTATGTTCTATTTTGTTTTGAAGTGGTTATTAAAAGATGTTTTAAAAATGCTCTTATTAGAGGAAAATTTTTGCCAACATAGACATAGGCGAGCTATATTGTTTTCACCAACACCTATTAGGACTACAAGCCCAAACAGTCCTAAACTCTTAGATGTGCACTCTTAGATATAGAAGTGTGAAATTAGATAAATCAACTTTAGTTGTTTATGACTTTAACCTTCAAGTTTGCATTGAGTTAGAGGATAAAGATTCCACCAAACATCAAAGGTTAGCTGCAGCACAAGGGGTAGCTCAAGAATTTAGAGGATTAAAATTTAAGTATCGTGATCATTATGTGGTATTCCTTACTTTTATGATTACACTAGGACATCATTAACATAAAACATTGTTTTTAACAGGACTCACATGTGATTACCTTCTTCATACACCACCAAGGTAATTCATGGGTGAAGAAGTACATTATTATTTAAATATTGTCATATTTAGCTATACTTAATAGGGAAGTTGTAATGAATAGTGGCACGTGCGTTGCAGGTGCTTAATGATCTAATTTTTTATTCCTTATACCGCATATACTTTGTTTATTGCCAATTCCTCTCAATGATGTTTATTGTTTTGTGGTTGGTTCAATTGGTTTAGGTGTTGCTTATTTCTGCGTTGCATGGGTTTGAGTATTGATTGGTTTTAACCCCCCTCCTTTTCCTGCAGATGACATCTGCTTTTTAGTGCCTTTTCGTTGATGCATTGTCCTTTGTTTGGTTTTTAACGTTTTTTCACTGCGTTTTTTTTGCTTCATATTTGTTGTTTTCGATCGTTCCGACTTGAGTATGCAGTCTTGCTTTTTGTATTTCAATCTGCATGAAGATTGTTTCTTGCAATCAAATTTAGAATGGATTTGCTCTTTTCTTTGTGTAGGTTTAAGGGAGTCATTTGCTTATTAAAGTCCTATTGCAGATTGTGCCTGTGAGGTTAGTTTGTTTTGGATTTTCTTTAGCTATCTCTGGTTTGTTCTTTAAGGGGGGGTGCTATAGTACCATGATTTTTTTTTGGCTAAATTTTCATTTTTTTTGGACTGTTGAATGTTTAATTTCTGGAATAGAGGCAAGGTGTTGATGATACTAATAAGTTCTAGAAAAAGAGTGCTAAGAAATAAGAATATAGTCATTACTTGTTTTATTTTGTTTTTAGTTTGCATTTTTTTATGTTATTGGCATTTACTATTGAATTTAGTCATTAGTCATTTAATGAAATGTTCTTAATGTGTATTTTTTCAATGTTTATTGTTGTTAAGATTTGGATGTATTTTTTCAGTCGAGACTGTAGTGTCATTATACGTGTCATAGATCGTGTGTTCTTTGCAGATTTTGTTTGAAAGTAAGGTATAAGTTTAAGTCAAGAAATTTCTATGAACCATTAAATAGTGAACGATTTAATTGCTGAAATAAAACAGTGGGCTGGTTATCATGAATTATAATAATTTTTGTGTATTTATTTATTTTTTTAATATTAGATATTACTAAAAGGGTGAGATTATGGTTGTCTTAGTTGGTAGGAAAACACGTCATGGCTAAAAGCAAATAAAATTAATCATTTTGATCATTTCAAAGGTTATATAACGATCAATAAAATTTTAAAAAATATAAAGTTGAGTTTAGTGAAGAATGAAATGTTTGTGATTTTACTTCAAAGGGTGAAACAGCTAAGTGCAAGCTTTTTGTTTATGATCCTTCCTATTTTCCAAATAAAGGTAAAATTCTTATGTGATGATTGAATATATTAGACTTGGTTTTAAATATCAGGATTGTTAAATCAGAGGTTCGTACTGAAAGTTGTCAAATCACAGGTTCGCAATGAAAGTTGTTGTTCCGGTAATCCATATATATAATACTGACCGACAAAATTGTATTTGTAATGGTACTTACCTACAAGTCATAACTTTTAAAAAACGTGTTATTGAAGATGAAATAATATTTGAAAGTAATATTGGTATAGAACATTTTTGAAAAAAATCACTCTTCTACTATCTGATAAAAAGATCCCTTTTAGGTTCATAGGAGATAATTTTCACTTTCTGTTTATTTTACGATGACAATTAACAAGAGACAATGACACTCATTATTCAAAACAGGTCTTTATTTAGAAGAACCGGTTTTTACTAATGGACAGTTATATATATTATGTTATCAAGAGTAAAATGTAAAGATGGTGTCAAATTACTAATATTAAATAAGGATGCTAAACTTACCAAAGAGACAAGAAATGTGTTGCACAAAGAGATTTTTAGAGATATATAAGATTTTTTTCTCTCAATGTAATTGTATTTCTATTATTAACCATCAAAAGTAATGTTTTTTGTTATTTATGATAATTATATTGTTTCGTCAATTAACTAAACATGTTATTGTTTAATCAACCGTGTAACACATGGGTAATAACCTAGTTTTTAATATACATAAATGGTTTGATGGTTTTTTTATATGAGGAAAATTACCACCAGAATGTACATGTCAAGAAATATTTTAATAGCTATGATGAAAAAACTTTATGAAATTTTAGACTCAGCGTGTTCATCCCTGATAGCACAAACTGCTTCATTATTATAAATTCTCTTAGTGAAAAATTAAAAATCTTTTTCAGATTATACATGTCTAACACAAGTTTGTAATCATTATTCTTCTTTTTTTGCTCTTTGTTCTTTTGTTTATTTTTTTAGTAACACATAAAAACTACACTAGATTGTTTTAACTATTTCCTTTCGGTGTGTGTGTTATACTATTATGAGCGGTGTCCTTTTATTGGGTTTTCATAAAGGCCAATATTAATCTCTTCGCGTAACGGCGGAGACGTAAAACAATGAAAAAGCCTAATGTTGAAACATTGCCTCGAACCCTCGTATTGAGATAAACGCTAAAGAAAAACAAGTTGTATTTAAAAAGAGTAAACATATATTGTATCCGACTTGGTATATTTTGAAGATGTGAACAAAATTAGAGACATTGCAACGTATATTTGTTATCTCAAAAACCGTTATATTTTTCAAAGTTAAAAAAATAGGGTTATTGGATTTTAATAATCTCAACTTTCATTTATTGGTCGAGATTAATCTGAACTCAATAAATATTTACAAGCACTCCTAATTTTAAGCTTATTTTCCTCCAATGATCCCTTACTATCCGAGAGTTAACCCCGCTAGTTCTTTGATGGCGGTAACTGTTTATGTGGCCAAAACAATAAGTTGTAAGTTGA
Organism: Flaveria sonorensis; assembly: GCA_025506505.1. NCBI lineage: Eukaryota > Viridiplantae > Streptophyta > Magnoliopsida > Asterales > Asteraceae > Flaveria > Flaveria sonorensis. The sequence continues at coordinate 3,413,416 of CM046431.1, forward strand.
AATCTATCATCAGATCCATCAATATAAAACTTCTGCATCCTGAAACCCGTCAATCTTCATCTTCAAATCTGAACCATTTGACTCGTTGGAGATAGATTTTAAGTGACGATGGAGACTAGACACCAAAAACAGACCCGATGGAGGCTGTGCGGCGACGGAGTTGTAAATAAGCTTAATGTTGGACACATTTTATCAAAAAAATATTAACGGATGGTAAGTCTTAGTTAGTAAGGGATCGTTAGAGGAAAATAAGATTAAAGCTAGGAGTGTCTGTAAAAATTTTATGAGTTGTGATTAATCTCGACCAATAAGCGAATGTTAAGATTATTAAAATCTAATAACCCAAACAAATATCATATTTAACGTGGCTCGATTTGGAACAAAATTACATTAAAACATAACAAAAAAGCTTCGCGTAACATTATACTTATAATTTAAGAAAGTATTGTTTTTCTTTTTATTATTAATATTACTCAAATTCTTAGAGTAAATACATTTACTATACGCATGTACCCAAAAATATGAAGAAAAAAAAACAAATGTTTTTCTATATGCATGAAACCAAATAAACTTAAATCTATACATGAAAAAAACTTATATTATATATAATTTATGAGATTATATTTATGACTACGGTCAGAAAAATATATATGCACACGTATGGATAACAATAAGACTAGTCATCTAAGAAAATAACAAAAAAGTAAATAATAACTCCTAAGTGTATGTATGTATATAGCTAACTTGATGATGGAATCAAAATTCGTAGCATTAACTAGTGATGGTAGATAGTTAAATTTTATTTGATTTACGGAATTTCACCATGGCAAAGCCAATATAATTGTTGTCACTTTGGCTAAGACAAATATATAATTGCAAGTCAATGACACGTTCATATTAAACATAAAAAGGTTTCTGAATTAACCATAAAGTTTATTCGGTCTCAACAAAATCTAGTGAACCACTTAAAGACAACATCGGTTAGGGACTCGGTGTATGAGTCGATTGGATTAAAGATTAAAGGTCATTTATATATTTCTTCTTCTTAAACTTATTAGTTACATATTTACTTAAGCTAAAATATAAATTACATATTTTCTCTTTCTAAAACATATATATTACATATTTTATATTTATCTGTTTTATTAAAATTAGTTATTGAATGATTATTTTATCCATATTTTTACTAAGTTATTTTTAATATTTTTCTTAATCACATATTTCCTCAAATTCGATCATTCTATATAAATAATATTAATAAAATTACACCTACAAATACAAAAGTTTAAATCTATATTTCAAAATAATAATCACTAATGCTTAAAGTTATATATCCAAATACAAAAAATAATTGTCAAAGTTTTAAACAATTATAACAAAAAAGCATCAATACGTAAAAATCTCTTAGTAAAAACAAAATAAAATAGTCATTTGATAGGTTAATTTTAATGAAATGAATAAATATATGACGGGTAAATATGTAATTGATTTGATACCTTGAGGAAATATATAATTTAAGATTTTAAGAAAGAAAAATATATAAAATTCCCAAAGATTAAAGTCTATTTAAATCTCTAATGATGAGATACTCAATCCCTTTCTAATAAAGAGTTAGAAACTTACCCCAGAAATGTATACATTGTAACATATGTTTTTCACCATCTCATAATATGTGTTTAGACATGCATTAGAGATAACAATGAATTATTCATGTAATGGTTTTTTCTTATAATTTGCAAGTGTCGATACAAGACTAATGACTACTTTATGTGAAGTGTAGTAACTTAGGAAGGTGGGTGTGGCTTACACAGGACCGTAATGAAGGGGCTGGAGGGGTGACCGTCCGGGGCTAATCTTCTAAGGGGTCAAAATTTAAAAAAAAAAAAAACTATACATATTATATGTATATATATATATGTATATTTTAAAAAAATCATTTGTAAAATTGATCCATTACATACTTTAAATTAACCTATTACAAACTTTAAATTAACCCATTTTACCCAAATATGATTTGGATTAAACTATTTAACTCATTTAATCACTTCATCACGCACAAACAATTTAAAAACACATTAAAAAACAAAAAGCAGTAAAAGAATTTTTTTTTTATTCAGGACGCATTTTTTAACTCGCCTCAGGCCCCTAAATCTTCTCACCGAGCTACGTAGATGGAAGTGACTGAGGTGTAGAGAGACGTGATAAAGTGATGTGGGAGCAAACAACATACAACACAAAGCAAGAAGAGCGCCATGACACCCTCCGCCCTTGTAAATACAACTTTGTATACATTCATGAACACATCAACAATAACCGAACCATAATAACAAACCCTAATCCAATTCCATTCCATTCACCACTTTCACCTATTTTCCAGTAATTAACATTTAACAACCACACAATTAAAACCAACTTAAGTTCCATTACAATATACAGTAAATGATCATACATTACCACATCCATCAACCATAAAACTTAACATGAAACCTCAAACACCAAAAACCACCAACTTTCAAAAGAAGTTAGGATCATAACCATTGCTAGAAGTGGCCAAGATATAGTAAGCCACAATATGGCCAATGGAGCCCCAAGCAAGAACATCAACAATATTGAACCCCACAGGATCATTAGACTTTAGGAGGCTAACATACTCTTTAGCTCTTGTATCACCAGCTTCAAAGTGGGTGACACCATTTTGCTCAGGGAGGCCTTGTTTGGCGACGTTTTCTCTTTGGAAGTTGAAGAACACAAAGCGACCCAAGAAGAGTGATAAGCCGGTGCTGAGGCTGATGACAAGAGAGGTGTTGAGTTCAGCTTTGATGGCTGAGTTGAACTTCTTTTTGGTGAGGGTGAGGGTGGGTTTGGAGGAGAAGAGGGTGGTGGTAGTGGTGGTGGTGGTGGTGGGGAGTCGCCGGAGGCCTTGGAAGGTGGGTGGTGAGAGGGTGGTGGTGGCCATGATGGTGGTGGTGGTGGTGGTGAAAGTGGTTGATGATGAAGGTGAAGATGAAGATGGTGGTGAAGATGAGGGTGAGGAGATATAATATTATTGGTTGAGGGAGAGAATATTGAATGGTGGGAGAAAGATTTGGGGTGGTGATGTGGAGGTGTGTGATTGGGTGGTTTTGGATTGGGGATACATGGCAATCTAGTGATCTACTTACATATAGGTCAGTTTAGAGATTGGGTATTGTGGTTTTCTTTATGATTATTGTGTTTTTTAAAAGGAAAAAAGAAAGTGATGGGATTATTGAAATAATCTAACAAGAGTTTGTTGTTAGCGGAAAATGAATATGGTGAAGTTACACAGCTTAAGCTATGATATGAAGCATTTTAAACCATATTGTTTTGGTTACTATATATCTATTTTTATATTACAACAGCCTCTAATTTATTTTAGATCATGATTTGAACTTTAGATTTTTTGAATTGTCATGATTTAAACTTTAAATTTTTTAAAGAGTCAATAACTTTTACTACGTGCTACCAACCCGAATAGTAATTTATCTCAAATTACATCATTTTAGTTCAACACCTACAAGCTATTTCTTTAATTTTATTCTTCACATCAAGATTTATTCCGCTTTAAAGTTTCTCTTATCATGTATATTGCTTGTGTAATAATAAGTACAAAATTTTATAACCATGACATGTTTTGATTGAAAGAAGTTCAATATGGAAAGTGTTATCCTCTAGATATAAATAAACTAAAACAACATATTTTATGTTTACATGTAATTTTAGATGTGTAACAATATTATATTTACTTTTATTTTTGTATTTATAATATGGTTTTATATTAAGACGAATATTTATGATAAAATATGTGTAGCGAAATAGATTTTTAATTAATTTGTTTGTTATAAATGATCATTATGTGTTTTAGGCGTATTTGTATGTTTACATGGTTTCATGTGTTCGTTTGTATTTATAGATATGTTTTTATTTGTAGATATTTCTACGGTGTGTGGTGAAATGATTTTTTCAAAGCAAATGTATATTTACACCGGATTCTTATTTGAACCAAAAATTTGCAATTAAGAGGATTTTAGCATCATGATTTGAACACTACTATGAATCTATGATGTGTAATAATTAAAACTATCAATATAAATGTGTTTTGAAAAGTTTTTACAAGACCATCTGTATCACAAAAAAAAAAGATTTATGCCCTTTCTCTTATCCATGTATGAATATTCTACCCCTTCTCTCTCCTTCCCTCTCATAAAACACGCTTGATGTCAACTCAAGGATCTCCAAGAGGTCATCCTTAGGAGATAGTCTAGTTGATTTGTTTGAATATTTTAGGTATAACTATAATTATCTAAGGATTCACGTAAAAGTGACAAACATCAAATAATCTAACAGTCATAATCAGTTTTACAAAATATAACAGTTTTAAAGCCCAATAACCTATTCAAAAACACAATCCCAAACACCCCTAGACATGTCTAAACACAATATACAAGTTTTTAAAACGCAATCCCAAACACCACTTTAACGCGACAAGTAACCCTACAATAAGCCGACTAAAGGCAAATGAGTCTGATATATGAAAGTCGTGTAAGATATATAACTTACCATCAAGAATACATAAAAGATAAAACTCACCTACAATATGATTTCAATAGCCAGTTTCTTTACTAGCTTCTGTACATCTCTCCATTCTACAAAACATAAAAAAAGATTTACACTTGACAAAAATGATCACATCCAACATGCTTACTCGGATCCACGCCATCAAATCAACGAATCGAAATAAAAATTATTGCGCCTGCGTCCCATTTCCAGCAGACCGCCATACGTACTATCCCAGACTCCAATGAACAACGATTCTGTATCAGGACTAAACGATGTACCCGATATCTCACCAAAGAAATCAATTTCTTGTTCCGTCTCATAACCGCTTTTGACATCAAACACATGCACAAAGTCAGCGGGTTCTGCCATTGCCATGAACCGACCGTCGGATGAGTAGCGTATGGATCTAATGGCTCCTATGTTTCCCTTAAGAGCTGTTACAGATTTTGACAGGTGACGGATGTCCCAGATCCTGCAGGTTTTGTCTTGATTGCCTGTGGCGAAAGTTTGACCGTCGGGATGCCATGCTGATGCAAATGAGAAATCCAAGTGTCCATGCAAGGATGCGACTGTCTGCAAAACATTCCACAAATCTATATAACTTACATTTTAACAAGAAGGTGAAAATCAACAAAATGGTCCAAGTTTTAACATTGTTTCACTAACTAGTTTAAACTACGAGTGAGATTTTATTGGATACGTTTATTTGTTTGTTTAAACTCACTCAAACTCTTTTTCAACTATAAAAACCACTCGATCTTCAGAACTATATATGTTTTCACTTTTCATAACTAGTTTAAACCGACTTAGCATCTATAATGTATCTACAATAGTAATATGTGTAAAATTCGATACATTTCTAGCTAGTTTGCCTTTTCTTTTATCATTTAGTTCAACAAATTCATAACTCGGTAAAACATGTTCAAATAAATGGCTATGAAAAACAGTGTAAAATACACACAAAATCTTGAAAGTTTCAAATTTTTTATTTCAGGGTCAATTTCAACCCTGTAGCACGTAAACAGTTTCAGGGCACCAAGTCAACGCTGCATTAGTGCTTTGCCAGAAAAGTCAACATAGTCGAAGCTATTGGCATTACACCTTCTTTGACTTGAATAAACAATTTTGGAAGTTGGAAGGTATTTATCACAACCCTTTGAAGTTATATTTATAGAAAAGTTAACATAGTCAAAGTTAAGGACATCACAAATAATAAATTTACCTTTCCTGATTGGGAGTCCACCAACATTCCTTCAGGGTTGTCCCCCACTACTATAAGAAGCTTGCCATCAGGGCTAATAGATGTATGCTGCATACACAAACAATAAACAAATCAACAAAATCTAACTACATTACAACATCTAAGAAGAAAATATAATCAATGTTCCTCAAGAATGTGTGTGATAGAGGGCGTACGTTTACTGGCCAAGGGAAACGGAAGTGTTTAGTCATCTGAAAATTTTCCGTATTAAATTCTCTGACTCCACAATCGTTGTTTGAAGCTGTAAAATGCACTGCACCACTGTGTGAAAAAAAAATGGAAAAGGTTAAAATAAACTTCAAAATGGTTTCAAAATCATAAACTTAGTTTCACCACAAGAGAACAGAACAATATACCTTGGGGTAGTATAAATGTCAAGAGCATTAGTAATAGCATTTTCATCATAAGTTGTCCTTGAGCAGAAGCAAACTCCAGGTCTATCTAGATGCTGCACTCAGTAACCGAAAAGAATTGAAACAAAGGAAGAGAAATCATAATGTTCATGTTTGGTACTCTTCAAATTCATACATGTAGAGTAAGTAAGTACACGTTAAACATCAAGAAATTAATCTTTTTTGGGATAACATATGAGGAGGCTACCCATGTATTCAACTTTTTTCATTAGGGCCACCTGTATAGTGAAACTACTTTATAACAATGAAACTACTTCATGGCCCACCCAAGTATGTATATCGTTTCATTGATACAAATTTTGGCCAAAAAGCAAGCCAAATGATGAAAATATCCTCAACTTCTTTTTAAAAATACAATGATTTTAACATGTAACATGTTGACACCTTGTCAAATTTACTTTATCTTTTCATATTTTAAGGGTGTTTCAGGCGTTTTTGTCAAGTGATGTGTTTTTTGGCTAAAACTGGTATAAATGATAACTCGGGTGGCCTATAAAATAGTTTCAATATATGAGCAGACTTGATGAAAAAGGTCAAATGCTTGGGTGGCCTCCACATACATTGCATCTTTGCTCCAAAATTCTTTTTGTATATCATATAAGAAACCACTCATATGACTAAATTTTTTTATGAAATCATGATCACAAAAATGTTACCTTGCATATAAGTTCTCCACGGAATCCACCAGCAACGAGCAAATTATCTTTTACCGCAATTGTGCTAACTTGGGTATGGGTAAATCCTTCTAGTAGACTACCAGGGTGCTTCTATATACCAAAAATTTTAGAACACACCCACTAGAATTCAAAGGACATGAAAAATTAAAAAAAATAAAAAACACTGAAACACTCACCTCACATGGTGCAACATGTCCTGATACGTTAAGAACATCAGTCTTCTTGTGTTTTAAAGAAGACCAATGGAAGGCGGCGGAATGTGACATAAAGTAGACATCATGCTTTGATGTAGCCCATACTAGATTTCTTAACTAAATCAACAACAAAAAATATCGATCACTACTAAGAAATGACACAAATAACCTAAGTGTGCGTACAAGTTGAAAAATCATACCTGAAAATGAAGAATTTTCGATCTAACGGATCTTGAATTGCGTCTAAATTCATAAAACGTGCCCGATTTGTTTGTGACTTTGCATTCCTGTTCACAAAAGGTAAGTTCAATGTATGAGATAATTGATAAGTATTAACACACATGGATAGTATTTAACAGATAACTAACATTGACTATAAAACATATGATGATAATTGTTAGCTGATAACAGATAACAAACCTTTTCTGAACCCTCTCCAGATTGAGGTATATTTTCGTAATTCTTGTATTGTTCGAGTCTAGTTTGCCTATATTTTTCCCTAGTGATGCTGAGCCTTTCCCAGGGAATACCTTGAATGTCTTTGCCTCTTCTTGCTTGAGCAGCAGAAGTATCTTCCAACTTATTACTCTACAGTAAATTTGATATTATTAATTAATGTAATAACTATCTAAACCTTATATTGTAGTGGGTTGTATGTGCCATATGTACCCCCCCTGTAGAGGCGTGGCGTATAAAAAGTCATTACAGGCATATAAGAAGTTCAAAACAGGTGTATAAGCCTTCTTTTAGACAATAACAAAATCAATCAAATCAATATGGGTATGTTTAGTAATAAGGAGTACATTTAGCCAATCCCTGCTACAATTCAGCTTTGTTTCAATATCATGTGTATGCATTCTAAGGGATTTAAAACAAACCATATAACCGTATTCATCACCATCAGAGTCCGAACCAATATCTCTGCCATGAGTCTCATAATCCATATCATCATCTAAACCTTCCATTTCATATTCATCAGCAAGATATTCATCATCTTCCTGGTAGTGTGACATGATTCTGCACAATAAATACATTCATCAAGGAAAACCATCATAACAGTCGAAACATCTGACTCCTTAATAGACTGATTTTTATGCTTTTGATATGCAGAACCATATAACCACCTTATTATTAACAATTTATTTCACCTAAAATTAGCAGATAATCACAGTTCATCCAAAATCTCAAAGGCTCAAAGCAATCATCTGCTTATTGAGATTTTTGGCACTCCATAATACTTTTCAATTATGATATATTATTACAGTGTCATGTAAACAACAACTTCAACCAGATTTGACCCTTTCAACTCAAATTAGTCTTATAATAATTCCAGTTCTGACTCAAATTAAAAATTAATACAATACAATAGGGATCACACGACACACATAGAGGATGACCCAAAGTAAACGTAATTCAGCAACTAATACGCATATCAATCAGAAATATACATTCTACAGATAATCACCACAAATAAACGACGATGACGATGATAACGATGAAGATCATGATGATAATGATGAATGTTTCAACAATTATGTCGATCATCATCATTATCATCAATTCATCATCAAAACAACCTAAAAATAAGACGAGATGATGATCTGATAATGATAATCGAGATAAACAATGATCCTTGTCAAATTAGAGGACCAAAACGCTGATTAAACACTGTATGATCGGAAATTTGGTGCCGGATGACGAATTACGATAGAATTATGACTCAAAGTAAACCTAATTCAGCAATCAATACATATATCAATCAGGAACATACATTCTACACATAATCAACACAAACAAACGACGACGACGATGATAACGATGAATATCAACATGATAATGATCAATGTTTCAACAAAGTCATGTTGATTATCATCATTATCATCAATTCATCATCAAAACAACCTAAAAACAACACGAGATGATGAATTGACGATGAAAATCGAGATAAGCAACGAACCTTGGTCAAATTGGATGATCAAAACGTCGATTGAACACTGTATGATCGGAATTTGTGCCGGAGAACGGATTATGATCGGAAAACGGTGAAATCGCCGGCGGAATTAGGGAGATTATGCGAAAATGTATACAGTGGGTGGGCAAAAGGACATTACGATTGATTATTATTATTATTATTATGAAATGAAGCAGAAAGGAGCGGGTGTATATATAGACGTCAATGGTTGCATCATCCACCATTGTTTATCCGTTCACCAACCCCGCTAATTTAACAGGTTCAATCACCCTCACCAACAACCGTTACTTCACCGCCGTTATCTCACGGAATATATTATAAAAAAATAAGTTAATAATTACACCATAATTTTTCATCGTTGTCACTAGTCAGTATCAAAATTTGCTGTACGTGTCGTATTGGGGATTGTATATGTAGGGCTATTTGGGGTGTACAACCTTCTGACAGTACCACTAATTTTCTTTGTTATCAGTGTTCTTAACCCTATATGAACCATGTGCGCCTCGTATAAGGCTATATGAGACACATAGGCGGATGTCGATTTATAATTATGTGTGTCTTAATATTAGGATCCGGATAATAAAAATAACAAATTTACATACTAAGTTTCTTGGGTAATAACTTAAAGCTTTGTTATATTAGTTTTACGAAAAGTTGGGTATTAAGGCTAGGGTAATAACTTAAAGCTTTGTTATATTAGTTTTACGAAAAGTGTGGGTATTAAGGCTAATATTTGTTATCTTTTTTATTATTAAATTAGGGTGAAATAATCATAATATTTACTTAACTAAAGGGGTTATTTATGTAATTCACTTTATTTCAATCCAAACAAACTATTTACATAAGTCAAATTATATTTTAATAATCTAAACTATATCTCAATTGCTGATATTATAATCCATACTAACAGTATGGCTAATGATAATCGTAACTTTAGTTTTCGTTGTCAAGGGCGATTTTAGTATCATAATCATCATTGATTTACACTCTATTTCGTTGTATGTTTTCCTATTTAATTCATAATCATCATCGTAAGTAAAATCAAACTAAAATTAAGTGCAAACAAATGAATGATTATGTTACTATAAATGTTATTGCCAACAAAATAAAAGATAAGATTATTACTGGTCAATGCTAATATGGATTATTACCCCGTCAATATGTTATAGTTTGGATTATTAAAAGTCAATATGTTTTTTTATAAGTAGTCTATTTAAGTAGAAGTAGGGGTGTTCAAAGTCATATCCAAATTTCGGATAGTAGAAATCACTATTTGTATTTGTATCCGAAATTTGGAAACGAATAGTGATTTGGATATCCAAACTTTATTTTTTATTTTCTTGTTTTTTATTTTTTATAATAATTAGGTATGTGCTATTATAAAGATAACTTAATAAACCAATATACATTAACAAGTCCCAACCTAAAATAAAAAAAAACGTTTAACATTTAAAAAATAACAAAATATATTTTTAAGTTTTTGGATAAAATCTGAATATCTAAAAATTTTAAAAACTAATATCTGAATCTGAATGTGAATTTCCAGGCATCCAAATTTTTGGATATTTCGGATTCGGGTCGAATTCTCGGATTCGGGTCGAATTCTCGGATTCGGGTCGAATTCTCGGATTCGGGTCGAATTCTCGAACACCCTAAGTAGAAGGGCATATTTGTGAGTTACTTCAACTTCTCACTGGTTTATCATCATTGGTCATCCGTCACCATATTACTTCATGTCTTATCCGAAGAGCTAAAAACCACTACCGCCCTTCTAATTGAAATTTGATTCGTGTTGTCGACCTCCCTCCCTCTATACCTTTTTCTCACGATTTGCTTCTCTCTCTAAATAGAACTGAAATCTGTTATCATCGCCTGAAAAAGAAAACAGATGATAGCCACCTCCCACACCAATGGATCCTTCATGTTAATGACAATCAGAGCAATATAAAGACCACGTGGGGGCAGCACAAACGATACACGTTTGGGCCCATTTGACCCAGGCGAATCCTCGCACAAAAAAATACTCGCGTCGAACAGGTTTGGGTCAACGCATAAATAAATGGATCAAGTTGACCCATGAGAAGCCCCACAAATCAATGATCTTTAGTCCAAATGATTGATGTAAAGTACCTCAAGATTTCATTAAAATAAAAGAAGTTCTTGAGCTCAAATCCCACATGTGATAAAAAAGGGGTTTTAGATTGGGTCAAAGGGTTTTCTCTCACCTATAGTGAGCTTCTTTCTCAGAGTGATCTCGATTACGCACTCGAGTAATGAGGGGAAACTTTATAGAAATGTAATCAACTTTTATAATTGTTCCAATCAAGTCGCTCAAACTTTCCGTTCCAATTTAGTTATTCAACTTCTAGGTAATGTGCTAAACTTATACATTTTATCTGTATAACTGGTTAGAGTGCTCGTGTAGCTTTTTTTGTTTTTCTTTTTTAAAACTTATTGGCTTTGCATTAACAAATTAACAATTTAAATGAATATTAAGTTTTAAAAACCTATTTAACTGCTAGTAAAAAATCTAATTAATATATATCTGTGCCTACTAACCATTTTTGAAAATTTCATATTAAAAATGTCAAATAGTAGGTTCAAACAGAATTCGTATTTTTTCAAACTAAAACCAAAAAAGTCTAACAATAATTTTCCAGAAAATTTTCCAATTTATGCTCCAATAATCCAACAAATAAATATCCAAACTTTATATAAACAATTTCCTCAATATCCAAAATTCCAAACAAATTAATATCGTTCTACTGGTCAACATTTTTATCATGGGTGACACTCGTTAAATCGACTTTTTTACATCTATCTTTTGATCTCGTCTGTTTTGGTTGTTGGTCTATTTTCTTATTTTTGCAAGACTTGATATTGTGCTCAAATTCTTGAAAATTTTAACATGTCATTTTTCTTCCAAATTCAACCTTCGAGTTTTTTTCACCTTCTCCGAAGGGTCTCTTTCCTCTTTACTATTGGTCTACCGGGCATCCGTCCTCACTTGCATTCCAATCTTTAACTGAATTAACAACTTCACTTGCATTCCAATCTTTAACTGAATTAACAACTTCTTTATTATTATATCCTTCTCATGGCAAGTAAACCCAAAAAACAATCATTGATTGGTTGGTTCAAAATAATAATATCTTCTGTGTTCATCTTTACCTACGTAAAAAGGAATAAAATTCATTATAAAACACAAAAAGTCAACGGATGTAAGCTTGTGTTCTTGTCACAGCCTTAAAACAAAAAGAATTAAAAAAATAAAATTCTTAAAACAAATCAGTAACAATAAAAAACTCAAGATGTGAGTTCGCTTGTATGAAATCGATAAGCACAAGAAATTTCTAGATAATTGCACTTAAGCTTGTTACTATACATCTAAAAATACACTGTTTAAAATCAAAAAATGATGATAAACATGAAGTAATTATTACCTCTTGTTCACAGTTCTTGTTCTTCTTGTTCGCTTCAATTTTCTTGGTTGCAATTGTAGGATCAATTAGAGTGAATAGATTAGAATTTGATCTATATTTTTTTGGGAACAGATATGTTTCTAAAACTACATATTAATTTAAATTATAATTGATAATTTCAAGTAAATAATTTTTTTTGAAGAAAAAGAACAAAAGCCACATCAGCATTTTAATTATTAAACATGTAAAATATATAGGATTAACACATTACAAATTGGTAAAAAAAAAGTTTGAGTAATTTGATTGAAACAGTTATAAAAATTGATTACATTTCTATAAAGTTTTTCTTAACGAAGATGATCGGGTAGACCAATATTCGTCAGTGATCTAATTAGCCGTTCATAAAAAACCCACCAAGTTTATCAACTAAGGTTATACCGACCTGCATTGGTTTTCCCCATTTCTTTTACAACTTATAATTTAGTTTCTTTTGTGCTTTCATTAGTTGTACATTTTGCTCCTCAAGTAGTACTTTAGTTTTTAGTTTTCCCTAGTTTAAAACATTAGTGGTGAGCTATCTCATCTTCCTTTATGTTCTGAACTTTGCACAGAGTTAGTATTCTATGATCAAATTTTATATTTTAATTTACTTATTAGATTTTGAGTGAATCGATTTGTCTATGATAGCTCAATTATTACATGTTGGGTGGTGTTTTTAGACCAGATTATTTAACGTAGTAGTGTATCTGTATATCTACGGTTGAACATCTTCACTCTATCATTTGTTTGTGTTGTATACATATTACAAATGAGCATTAGAACTATCCTATTTCTACAAGTTTTAGTTGAATTTTATGATATTTAACACATTCATTTGAACTTTAATATTTTTCACAAGTTGCCTACTCCGATATATATCATTTGAAATAACCATAAGCGGTGGTAAAGCGAAGTGTGATTAACCGAAGTATTGGTTGCGGTTTTGGTTTTAAAAATGGTACTAACCGTATTACGGTTTAGTTTCGAAAATGGTCTTAACCGCACCGAACCGCAACGTGCACACCCAAGGCCGACTCAAGCTTTTCGGGGCCCGAAGCGAAAACGAAAATTGAGGCCCTCTACGCTAAAAACCATTTAATTCATTTTCGATCCTCATTTTTGGTAAAACCATGAAAATAAGATGATTTCCTATATCTACATTAGTTACAATCTCTTATAACAGTTTTAATCTAAATAAAGATTGCAAGCCGATTACTCTATAAAAAATCCTATCTAGAGTGGTTTGACATCTAAGTTTCTATAGAAGTAATCTACGAATAGCTACTTTTATAAAAAAAAATTATAAACAACAACTAATATACATATAAAGTAAAAACAAGAAATGTAGAAAGCAACTTACTTGGTGAAAAAGCACTACTAAAATAATCTACGAATAGCTATTTTTATAAAAAAAAAGTTATAAACAACAACAAATATACATATAAAGTAAAAACAAAAAATGTAGAAAGCAACTTGGTGGAAAAGCACTGCTACTTTGTTTAGGCTTGTCAACTTGTATTTTGAGCTGATAATTGAATTTGAATCTTTTATCTTCAGGAAAAGAAAAATTTATGACTAAAAAGGACCCGTCAAATATAATATGTGACAGGATATTAAAAATAGTGATGAGCAAAATTAAAAACAAATGAAAGCTTTGAAATAGACTAATGACCTTATAAATCTTTTAAATCAAACTATATATAGTGTTATGAACTTTAACTCTTTCAAAAAAAGCTATATATAGTGTCTGCAGTTTTTACAATATAACAAGTCAAGAAACATAAACTACCACAATGTCAAGAAAGTTCTTTAACAATATAACAACACTTCAAAGATTGGTTTAGAGGATCTTCAAGCAGTGATTAAACAAACTTTGCAATGTCTCTTTTGGCTAACTAAGCATTATTTTTCCAACAATTAATCAACTAATCAAGAGGACAAGATCAACAATTAATCATTTAATCAAGAGGATAATATTAAAGAGTAATAATATAATCTTAAGGCATACAAAGCGTATCTAAATTCAATAAAACACACAAATGATTTCAAATTAGTAGAAATAGTTAACGAGTAATGATCAAATTGATATTGATAACTAATCAAAATAAACCAAAGATCAAAACTAAAATCAATAAGATTTAGCAAAGTAAGATTGCGATGCACGTGTGTGGTTGCGCAACCTTTGTTACACCCAACCAGTAATCAGATTGACAAAATGCAAACTTTAAATCGCAATTCAAAAACTTGAGAATCTTAGGGGCTGTTTGACAATTTTTGAATAATTAAGTGCTGAACTAATAAGATGTCTGAATCATTAAGTGCTGAACCATTAAGAGGTCTGAATTAAAAGCTAGTATATCGTTTAACTATTTAAAGACAAATGTCTGATCAATTCAGATAAGAGGTCTTAACCATTCAGCATTAGACCTCTTAACCATATAACATTAGTATAATGCTTAACCATTTAGAGGCAAATGTCTGAACCATTCAGACATTTGCTCACGAAACAAACAGTCTGAACCATTCAGACATCTGAACCATTAAGAGGCTGATTCAGATGCTGCCAAACAGCCCCTTAGAATCAGTAATCAACATTTAATAATTGAACAACTAATCAAAAAGTTCAATGGTCATTGTTGCAATTACTCGTAAGTTGAAATCCTAGGTCATCGTTGTATCGACAGATTGAAAAAGAAACCTTATGTTAGTGCCGCCAATTGTCGAGTGTTGGTTCATATCCCCAAGTCCATCGACTGCTATTGTAAAGTGTCACACCCTCAATTTCCACAAACGGGGTATTACCGTTAGGCGTGTGATTTCCAGGATCTCAGCCACTAGTTACACCAAACGACACGTTAATTACAAAACATAATTACTTGTTAACGTTTAAAATATTCCAAGGCAAAGTTATTAATGTAAATGTAATAGCAATTGAGGAAGCATAAATAAATCATAAATCTTTCACCGGCGCATCACGTGCAAAATAAATAAAGGAAATTCATTTAAAAGTTATCATTATATCACGTGAGATGATAAATGCATGAATGATGATCCTAAGCGTGCGAGTCTTGTGAACCTGAAAGAAACATGCTAAAGTGTCAACACAAGGTTGGTGAGTTCACAGAGTTTACAGAAAACAGTAATTATCAGTAATGGAAACCAGATTTAGTAATCAAAGCATATCAGTAGGTAGCTAGCCTACAACAAGTCACTATGTGTATGAATTTCCCGACCGAGCTGACAGTAATGTAATGTAATGAATGCCCCGGCTGTGGGTACCAAACCACAGCACTGTATAACAGGCTAACCATTCACCCGTTCGACCTCCAGTCAAGCTAGCGCGACTAGCCCGGGTGGGGTTTGTCAAACCCAGTAGATCTACTAACAATCACCTCGCTAATACCATATTAACAGTCCGAATGAGGCGTAGTGGTAACACCATAGTACACAAGTATATGCAGTATTACAAATCTAAGTAACGAATAGTATATGAAAACAACATGTTTCTCTCCCCCAAAAGAGAATATAGAATGAAAAGTGGGGCTGTATACTCACCTTAGATGCACAACAACAAGTAAACACAACACAAACAATTAGGTCTCCGAATACCCTGAATGCACATTTATTATCTAATTAATATTAAATATTAAGTATTAACAATGAAGCGTACGGTTTCGCGTTCTCGGTTCGGTTACGGTGTTGGTTATCAACATTTATTTAACGTACACAAACAAGCACCCCCAACATATGATAACCCCCATGTGCCTAAACCAATCCCTGCTTATGTGATACATTCACATGCAAGAATCCATAAACCAATGCACACCCACACATCAGTATACATAATCGCACATACATATACAAGGTATGGATACACACATAACCATGTATGCAGAAAGCACACACACACACAACTCATACACCGAACACACATAAGTCCACGACCAAACTCCAAACCAAAGAAATAACCACCGAGAATGAACCCGCATTCGTAACCATAACCGAAACTCGAAACCGCAACAATACAAACATGATTTAGGATCGAGGGGTCATACCGAACATGATATGACGCTGCTTCGACCACCGTTTGCGGCTGCCGATACAATTAGTTCTACAAACGTTCGCGGTCGGAGGCGGGGAAAGTTATATGGCTGTGATACAGCTTGACCGCCAACGCAGTCGAGTAACCGCCGTGGGGCTGCGTATGGGTGTTGCCGAGAGGAAGTATTGCCGTCGGGATTTCTAGGGCGGCAAAAGTGAACGATGTGAGGGGATGAGTCGGTTACGGGAGAGGATTTTAAAAAGAATCCATATTTTGCAAGTAGTCAAGTTTAGTCCCTCAAGTTTACATAGATTGTATTTCGAGTAAACTAAGTTTTAGTTAGTTTAGAGTTTATTATTTATAATCATAATAAAATCGGTTTATTTTTAAAATAAATATCGGAGAGAGGTTGGATAATGGTAACAGTGTTAACCTGAAAATACGAGTTGTCACATAAAGCGTGGCTGCCGGTTAATCTCCCATCGAATGCTATTGTGAAGCATGGTATGAAATACAAGATATGTAAATAGTCGCTACCTAGTGCCTACAAAAAAAACCTACTACTGGCTGCCGCCATTCAACTTTGTTTTTCTATTGGACCAGCCTACAAAAGTCCAATTCAACTTTGTTTTTCTACTGGACCAACCTACAAAATCCCAATACATTGATAAAAGTTTAAAATATTGGGGCTTCTAAATTTTAGGGGCCCCAAGCCCTAACTTCACTCACTTAGCTCATTGGGCTGGTCCTGTACACACCCCTACCACTAACAAAAACTCTGGATATGTCACTCATGGTCTGCGTGATAATAAACTGACTTACATATGAGGTTGCAAAAAGCACGATCACTTATTAAGGCTAGTGGTTTTGCACAATGCATGCATGTTTTCATTATTTCATAATACTTGGTACTCATGCATCACTCATCGTAGTTTCTTTCGACATCTAACATACGTACAACTTTAGTGTATTATTGAAAAGCTTTAAAAGCGAGACCACTAGACGAGATTTATCAATTTGCTCAATTAAATTATAAATAGAATTTGAGATCGAGCGTTGCCGCGGATACCTTTTGGATTTGTTTTTTTTACGAAAGTATGATTCGCACGTTGCTTCAGGTAAGTATAATTTTTTCTTTAAGTTTAACAATAAAATTATTTTTCTTTAAAAAATATAAAAGTTACTAAATTCAAAGTACAAAAGTTATTTTGTTGTAAAATAAATGTATCTAGTATATACATCTTTTAAATTTAAATATAGAATTTTTATTTCCTGGGGACTAGAAAAATAATATTTTTTAAAAAATTGGCAAGATACTCACATAATCAATCGTCACGTAAATTCCTCACCTTGGCGAGAGGTTAGAGAACATGTGTATTATCAAACTAAGACAATTATTCTACAACAAACGAGTGGGAACACAAGCTAAAGCAAAAAAAAAAAAAACTAAGATACTACAATACAAAGCTAAAGTTATGCAAACAATAGTTTATTAAACAAGTTGAAACAAAGGAAGACTAATGCAAACAAGAGTTTAAAAAACAAGCTACAACCAAAAACTAAGCCACCACACACAAAAATGCCGAACCAAACTAGAGTATATATGAAAAATATAGAAAAAAAAAATTAGACTTGTGTATTAATGGTAAAACGATGAAATAATGCGATCAATATTAGGTTTAGATTTGGAATTCTTAATAACATTTTTGTTTAATGATTTATTGTACTTTTACGTCATATCCTCACGTTATAATCTAACCTAACATGTAGTAAAAAGACATAATTTTGGCTTTTACTGAACAAAACCCCCGGATACGTCACTAATGGTTGCTATCATATTGATCTGACCTATATGGGGCTGCAAAAAGCGTAATCAATGTAGATGTGTGTGTATATATATATATATATATATATATATATATATATATATATATATATATATATATATATATATATATCATGATTAAGGCTTAGTGTTTTTGCACAATGCCCGCATGTTTTCATTATTTCAAAAATACTTGGTGTTCCTGCACCACTCATCATCGTTTCTTTCTGGCGTCTAACATATATTAAGCTTTAGTAAATTTTTAAATGTTTTTAAAGTAGGGCCACTCGACGAGATTTATCAAGTTTCTTTCAAATAAAATAGTTTATTTTTTAAATTAAGTTTAATAGAAATAAAAGTATAAGTTGAATTTGAGATCGTGCGTTGTCACAGGTCTCCTTTGGGTTTTGTTTTTTACAAAATTACGATTCGTGTGTCGCTTTAGGTACGTATTTTTTCTTTTAGTTTAAAAACATATTAACTTTTCTTTCAAACATTATTTAAAAAATATAAAAGTTACTGAATTTAAAGTATAAAAGTTATTTAGTTTTAAAGAAATTATCTAATTTATACTTTTTGAATATTTATTTTAGTAAAATAGGTTGGTCAAATGTTTAATATAGTAGTTTACCCCTTAATTTATTGCAAAACTATTTTTTTTCCTCGAAACAAAATTATTTTTATTTTCTATTTATGTAGTAATTTTTATTATACAACTTATTGGACATGGTTGTCTCATGTATTTGGATCTTTTGAAACTACAAGAATCATTAGTTAGAATAAGGATGAGACCCTGTTTTATTGTTATATTCAATCTAACCACAAAGTTATCATAATATTTTCTCCCGACCCGTTTTAATAATTAACCATCTCTACTATTGTATTGTCCTATTAACGGTCTTTTCTATCTCCCTCACTACTCATGTGTACATATACATGGTACCAAATACACCCCTATATGAAATAAATACAACATACCAGCATCAAAAGAAATCAATATTCCCCTCTAGCATTAAATCTTATGTCTTTAACAAAATTTGCGTAGAGGAGTTGACTCTAACCAGCCTATTATTTATTTATGTAACTAACACCACTCTTATTGAATAATTAGATGAATTAAGATACGGATAATTTGACTACTATAGGTGGATGTACATATAAACATAAGTCCACATTAAATATATTTATTAATTAGTATTAAAAATTAAATGTATATAGTCTTATATATTATATAGATTTTGCTATTTTATTGGTACATTTATAACTATTTTTATATAGACTTAGAATAGATTTATAGGTATTTTTATCAAATAGTAATGGGGCATTTACATATTTCCCCTTCGCAAAGTCATTAATTACATATTAACTCAAGTGATAAAATCAATTACATATTTTCTCTTTTTTAAAACATATATATTACATATTTACCTATATTATTGAAATTATTTATTAATTGATTATTTTACTCGTATTTTAACTAAAGTATTTTTACACATGTTACTTCTTAAGACTATCAATTATATAGTGCCGCGTGTTCGAGTATTCTATATAAATAAAAACAACAAAATTTAAAACCGTTCAAAACTTTATTTCAAAACAACAATAACCGATAATCAAAGTTATATCTTCAAATACAAAGCATAATTGTCAAAAGTTTAAACAATTATAATAATAAAACATCAAAATTTAAAAATCCTCAGCAAAAACAAGGTAAAATACTTATTTAATAGGTTAACTTTAATGAAATTGATAAATATGTAATATATATGTTTTAAGAAGGGAAAATATGTAATTAATATTTTAACTTGAGGAAATATGTAATTATGATCTTAAGAAGGGAAAATATGCTCAACTTGATTTTTATTTTTTAACATATAAACTTAAGTAGCTCTTTAATAACTTTACTCATCTACATAGATGGTGAAGGATTAGGAGGCAAAGTAAAGTAAATAAATGTCATTTGCCAGTTGGTTCAATGCATGGGAATAAAGGATAGAGCTTTGAGCTTTTTAGGTAATGAGTTTGATCTTAACTCTCAGGGTTTACTAGATTTATGGGTTTATTTCACAATTAGACCGTACGTAGTGAACACAAGAGGAGGAGCTAAACATGGTGATATGGACGTAGGTAAGGCGCTAAAACCATTACGTACCATTTAAAGGTGGCACCAAAACCTTGTGTCGCCAAGCCTTTAACGAGCGTTGTAGGATGAATTGTTTATGATTACATCCATACTCTTTAAACAATTGCTCACGTTTGAGCATAAAGTTTCCATCTTTCCGCCATGGCCACCGCCGTAATCGATTCAAAACACGTTACAGCCGGTGGAAGATCTTCAAATCAGTCGGTTACCTGTTGAATTCGATCTTTTAAAAAAAAATCCCTTTTCGGATTTCTCTATAATGTTGATCGTAAGTAGGGGAATTGTCATTGCAAGGTGGTGGTGGGGGAACAAAAGGGCAACTGTAGAGAGAGGAAAAAGAAGACGAATGAGGTCGGTTAGATGTATGGCGAATGAGATAAAAAAGGGGAATACTGTGAGATGAAAGAAAGAATGTGGATCTTTAACAGCTTAGGAAATCTTAACCAAAATCTTAAAGTTACATACAACTCACACCCTATAAGTTAGAATTACATATATTGAATATTAAATAAAATTATTTGAATCTATGGTTTAAATAATTAAAATTACTTATGTTTATTAACTACTAAATAAATTTAATTGAGTAATGGATGCAATTAATTAAATCATTACACTTGATTTAAAGCTTTAATGAATTCAATTTGCCTATATGTCATCTAGGTGATACTTTAATTAAACAACTAGTTAAAATCACTACGCATAGTCTTATCTGAAACATGATTGTGCTCTTGATGTATGATTTGTCATTTGGTGACAAATCAGATAATCGACTTTACCCATTCAAAAATAAATAAATGTCCGAATGAGATATAACACAGGAGTAAGATATATCTCATATATTCAATAGCTGGAGTGTTCCATTTAGGGCTGGCTAAATAGTTTTATCGTGTTTAACAAGTCAAAGATGACGCGCAGAACTCACGTATCAAACATGCAAAAGACTTGTTTAACTACTTATATATTATGCCTATAATTTTTTTATTGTGTTTATGAACCAGAATATGAAATAATAGAATCTAGCCTTTTGATTTTAATTATTTTTAAAAATGTAAAAAAATAATAAATATATTTTTTATTAAATAGATTTAATCGTATCATAATTACTTTTAAAAATATAAAAAAATAATAAATATATTTTTTATTAAATAGATTTAATCGTATCATCGGAATTACCGCCCTTGTTTCAATACGTAAGATTCAGGTATAAATGATTATTATCGGATATTTGTGGTATCCAAAGAAGCACACGTGGACGAGAGTGGGACCCACACAATCGAATCAAACGGCCATTTTCCACCCACATCGGCACCTCAGTCCCTCCACCAGCATCCACCACAATTGACCACCGCAACCACCATTCAAAAACCTTAAAAACCACATCAAATCATCACAAACAAATCAACAATCGAACAACTCACACCACCAATTCACAACTTCCGATTCACGATGTCAAATCTGCTCAAAAAAATGTGGGAATCGGTCTCTAACCGTTCGAATTGGAGCAAATACAGCTCAAATTCATCCACTAATTCGAACTACACATCTTCATCGCGTGTATCGTCCTTATCCGATCAGATTATCATGTGTTCGTCATCCACCGGTGAGTTTGATCGGATACCTCTCGATGTGTTTATGCAAATCGTGAAGCTGTTGCGACCGAATGAGGTCGCGAGACTCGCTGCGGTGTGTAAATCGTGGAGGTTTATTGTGTCTGATGATAAGCTGTGGGTGTATTACCTTCAGAATCAGCATGTGCCGTGGGACTCTATCTTCTTCTCGGAAGTTTACTTGCGATCTGGTTTTCCTCTTCAGTATGTTTCTGGTTTTAGTACTGGATTTGAATAATATGTTGTTGAATTTCACTAGCGTGTATTTTAGAGCAACCCGTAAGTTGTTGTTTTATAATATGCGCGTGTTGTGTTTTAGGCGGCGTTTGTTTTTTGTCTGAAGCACTTTGTAATCACTTTTGTTTGTGACGGGTAGACGTTAGTCTGCATGTTTTTTGTTTTTCGAAAAACCTTTCCTTAAAAAAGTCCATCCACTTCTGCGATTCGTTCTTCACCATCAGTCACACGCTCACCCGCCACCGTCACCGCCGGCCCACCCGCCACCCCTCACCTAGTTTACACACACTCAACTTCCCCTAAATCATGAACTTCGTTGCATATTAACTCCTTTTTGCACACGAATTCGTTTGTTTAGGGTTCGATTTCACCTCGATTTGCATCGATCGATCATCAGATCATGTCTCTGAGGCCAAACGCGAGGACGGAGGTTCGCCGGAACCGCTACAAGGTCGCCGTCGATGCAGATGGATGAAGGAAGGCGACGGAGAGAAGATAATATGGTCGAGATCCGTAAGAATAAGCGGGAGGAGAACTTGGTGAAGAAGCGTCAGGTGCTGTCTTCGTCTCAGCCGGTGGCTACTGGTGCTCCGGTCCCGACCTCCACCATCGAGAAGAAGGTTTACAGTTTACTCTGTTTCCGATTCGGTTGTTCATGATGCAGATCAGATGCGTTTGATTGGAGTTGTTTGCGTTGTGTTGGTTGGAGGATCGGTTGATTGCTGATGCGTATGATTCGATTTTTATAATATATGTTTTGTTTGTGTGAAGGTGTGATTTGAATTATAGGAGTTTGATTGGATTTGGAATGGATTGGTGTGATGGGATTGACTGTGTATATGTTAGGTTAAGAGGTTTTGAGTTGTGTGTACGTAAACTAGGTTAGCCATTGAACCTGAGTGATGATTCACAGGTTAGCCTGCTGATGTTAAAAAACAAAGAGTCTTTTTCTTGCAGACTGCATACGTTTGGTCCACCTCTTCTCCTGCAGATGTTTACAGATGTTGTCCGAAGACTGCAGACATTTTTCTGTAGAGTAAGACCGTGTATATAAGATATGGCATAAAGAGGGAGCTAAGTTTAGTTGTTGAATCGTCGTGTTTCGAAGCAACTGGTTTGGTTGTTGCTTTATGATATCGAGGTTATGAAACCGTAGGAAACAAACTACAATACAAAGTGCAGGGTAAGACTGTGTGTATAAGATATGACATAAAGAGGGAGCTAAGTTAAGTTGTTGAATCGTCGTATGGCAATTATATGTTCTGTGAAGCATGTGAAATTTGTTGCAGGTGTCATGACTGATAGTTTTTTTAGTTAGTTTGCCAATTTTGTTATCCATATGTGCTTATGAAGTGTGAATAGGTTAAATATAGTATTTAGTTAGTAGAAATGGTTTGTAGTTTTTGAAAATCACAAACATGAGTATTTAGATGAAAGAATTTGTGTTGGTTTTAATGGTTGCTGTAACTCCAGACAGGTCAAAAGTTGTGCTCGCTTTAATTTGGTCCCTTTCTAACCTGCTTGCGATTCTTGAATCGGTCATAAATGTCTGCTAACTCTTAGATCAGGCTGTGTCGCTTTTACATGCTTGCATTTCATCGTTTCAGTTCTTGTGAAAAGATTCTGACTTCTTCAATCATATTTAGATTGTTAAGAATGAGTAATGTGGGTTGATCCAATGAAATTTGAAGATAGAACTGTTATTTACAATGTTATTTCATTGGTGCTGATTAGCACAGTTAATCAAGTATAATTGGGCGCGACTAACAATCTTAATTTGTGATTGTAGAACATATTCTCAGATCCAATCATTTATGGATATCTATGGATTACGAGCACAGGTTCCCGGAGCTATAATCATTGATGGTATTAGATTGTGTATCTATCAGATTGAATACTTTCACATCAATTTTAAATTGTTCTTAAATATGAAATATGATTGTATCTCCTATGCTCATGGAAGTGGTTGTATGCTATTATCATCTCAGGGATTAAAATGTTATTTTTCTAATTTCAATAGCTTTTGGAAGTTCAAAAGTCGATTAATTATGTAACGAGACGGTTTCTGTTTTAATTCTTACAAAGGTGGTTCTGGCTATTGTAAATTTGGTTGGAGCAAGTTTGATTCTCCATCGGGACGATCAGCAACGTTCTTGGTAAATGACAGTTTCAATAAATAGCTTTTGTTTTGGGCCAATAACACTAATTTTATTATGTGATGTTATGTAGGAATTTGGTAATATCGAGTCTCCAATGTACTCAAGACTTCGTCATTTTTTTGCAACAATTTATAACAGGTATTGCTCATTGTTGCTTTTGCTGCACATCTTAGCTGACTTGGTAGTTGGTACAAAGTGTCTACAGTACCAAAACATGATAAACTTTTGCATTTTGTCGTTGTATGTGATCAACTATTTCTTTTACAATTTAGTGTAACAAACTTCTGTTATTTTACCATTTGATACAATTCACGTGCTATAACAGGAAAAAAGGTAATGTGGTAATGGTACTTCCTGGTCATAGCACGTCAATTGCATCAAATGAGATGACAATTTGATATATCAGATGGTTAAAAAATATTAGATTATATATGATGACAAAAATGTTGAAGTTTTGTTACATTTTGGTATGATAAACACTTTTAAGCCTTAGATTTCTCCCCCTTCATTTAAATCTGAGATTTTTCTTGATCGCACATATTTAAAAACCTGCAGGATGCAGGTTAAATCATCCACACAGCCAGTTGTTGTCTCAATTCCATTATGCCAATACGATGGTATGCTTCTAATAATGTCCCATACGATATCCTATTATATTCATGTAGGCAGTTCATGTCCTTTCATTATTTTTCGTTTGCGTCTTATATTAGTTCATATAATCCCATCTCATTGTTCTCTAAATTTGCATAGATACTGAAGCTGCTAAAGCAGCCCGAAAACAACTTAAAGAAGCAATACACACGGCATTATTCGGCATGAATGTTCCTTCTGTTTGTGCAGTCAGTCAGGTTTGACTAACTAGTCATTACTTTATTCCTATATATATATTTCAAAAGATAATAATCAAAATCCGCTGAAATATAAGGCGAAAGAACATTATATTCTGAAAATATAAATTTTATATTGTTTACACCCCTGATGTTGTATTTTGATCACGGTACAGGCAACTTTAGCTTTATTTGCAGCCAAAAGAATTTCAGGAATTGTTGTCAATATCGGTTTTCATCAAACATCTGTTGTCCCAAGTATGCTGGTTTTTACTTGAGCAAATACAAACAATAATGTTAATCCCTGCTTACAGTTTATGTTCATCACTTTGAGCCTTTTTTTAATATAAATTTCATGTTGTATTTCCAGTTTTAAATGGTAAGATAATGCGGAAAGTAGGTGTGGAAGCTGTGGGAGTTGGAGCCTTAAAACTTACAGGATATCTTAGGGAGCAAATGCAGCAGAAAAACCTACATTTTGATTCATTATACACAGTGAGGTCACTGAAAGAGGTATCTAAAAATATTATAAGTTGGCATAAAAAGTAAACCAACTTGGTTTGCGTTAGAAAAAACCGTCAAATTTCCATTTTTTTTTTGTATAAGATAGTTACCTAAGATAACCTTTTGTCAAATGACCATCAGTGCCATTTCAAGGAAAAGTCAACATGGTCAAAAGTTACCAACGTGTTAGTTGACGCATCATTTTTGACTGGTTACGTGATCAGATCGCCTTAAAAGTTAAATCGAATTTTCTTCAGATGGTGTTTTCTGGTCTTAGGAAAGTTGGTTACCCGAAACAAAAATTGGATCGAAGTTGATGACGTTTTTATACGCTAAATTGATGTTGTGTGGTTATATGACATGCAGAACCTCTGTTATGTTGCTCTTGACTATGAAGCCGAATTATGCAAGGATACAGAAGCATCATATGAAGTGGCTGCTGCAGGTTGGTTTACACTCGGACGAGAACGGTTTCAAACAGGAGAGATTTTATTCCAGCCACGTATAGCCGGAATGTATGTACATGCATCCTTTGACTTTGACTTTTTGTCATCTTCATACCATCTCTACGTTTCAGAAGTTTTTAATTTCATTATGATATCATCGCCTATTGGGTACAGGCGTGCCATGGGTTTGCATCAGGCAGTGGCTCTTTGTATTGACCATTGCCATGCGGCTGAGTTGACCGCTGATGAAAGTTGGTTCAAGACCATTGTCTTAGCTGGAGGAACAGCATGCTTACCAGGAGTAGCAGGTATAAGTTATAATCGATTGTCCTATATAAATGGTAGGTGTATTGTACACCACTAAAACTACTTCTTACACCACACGGCTCGTTAACTGAATCAGTTGGTGGTGTGTGAACTAGTTTTGCTGCTGTACAACTCATCTCCCTATGAAAACTGAATCGGTTGATGGTGGTTATTTTCTTTTCTAAGCGTCTTTTTTCCAACTCATAGAAAGATTAGAGAAGGAACTGCATGGTGTTCTTTCGCCTTCCGTAGCCAATGGAATAAAAGTTATTCCGCCACCTTATGGTGCAGATTCCACGTGGTATGGGGCAAAGCTCATAAGCAATGTAAGCTTAAACCTAAGTCTTTTCTTGGTGAAACCTTTGGTTTATTATATAGTGAAAGCTACAGAGAAAATAACATGTTTTTACTCTGGGGTGCAGTTGAGCACTTTCCCGAACTCATGGTGCATCACGAAAAAGGAGTTTCGGTCCAAGGTCCGAAGAAACCTCATGTGACGAAGGTGTGAAGTTGAGAGTTTACTCACAGTAATAGTAATAGTAATAGTAACAGTAATAATAATAAATACATAAATGAATATATGAAACATAAATTGTAATTGTTGCATTTCATCGACTTTTCAATATGGTAAATATAGAAACCGGATTTTAATTTCTTGTATTTCTTTACTTGTTACCTTCATTCAATTAACAGGTGAGTTGGGCCGGGTTATATAACGTGTTCAAAACCTTTGGGCCAAATTAAGGGTAGATTCGACCTGTCTTGAACAAGTAAAATAGCTTGTATTATATGTTTTCAACTAGGAGGTTACCCGCGCTCCGTCATGGCTACGGCTACGGCTACGCGATAGGTTGTCATACTTGTAAGTTCCCGCTTTTCAGGCGGGTTCGAAACAAAGATACGACGGGTTGTAAGAATTTGCAACGCTTGTTTCAACAGTTTGTTGTTGCGTTAAGCTGCGGTGCCTCAGCTTTTAGATCGACACATTGTAATCGTAGATTCATATAATGCCATGAAATCTATATCCATAAGTAGCCAATAGGTTAATATGACAAATGATTGTTTATTATTCTTAAGAAAGTCTTAAAGCATTCTAAGTGATCTTCAACATATATGGTTCATATTTCTTGAAACATGTAAAGAAAAGGGTCAATTAAAAGTTGATGAGAAACATAATTTTAAAAATAAATAAATAAGTTCACGTAAAAGTTACGGTACCATTTACAATTTAATCACTTAAGCACAATAATATCAAACACATGATCCTTGCAATCAAACCTAAAAGTTTAATTTTAAGTGTCCACAATCCCTGAGATTGTTCAAGTTTATGTATGATGTTCAACTTTTCGAGTTGTTCATAAAGTATGTTTTCAGGTTTCCACCTATTGTCATATTAGTATTATCATATGTTTGTACTCGAGTTAGTGATCACAACGCTATCATATTGTGTATAAGTAACAAAACGCATAATTGAATTACTTTTTTAAGATATTTGTTTTGTATAAATGTATAAGTGTGACAACATGTACATGTTCCAACCCAAATCAAATGATTTAAAAAGGGGTTATGAATCTCACATTATATGATGATGGTTATAGAATTCACAAGAAAGTTTGGATGATAAAGAGTCAAAGGTGATGTTCTAAATGATTAAAAAATAATAACTTAGGGTCGAAAGTAATTACAATAAGTTAGGATGTTTAAGGAATGCCAAAAGACCAAAGTTAGATTGAGAAGGGATTATTGCACCAAATTTAGATTTTGGACAGAATGTTCGATACACGTTCGATTACGTTTTAAAAACATTAAACGATTTCAGAAAAATTATGAAAATTCATAGTCAACTAATTCAAAGTCTCCCGAACAACTTTCGTTTAAATTTCTTTTTATAAAAGAGACACAAATAGGTCAAAACAACAACATAAGACAGAAGGTGCTGAAATGCGCACTTATCTTGTGGAGGTTGTTGAGGAATCGTTAAAAAGGTAACTCGACGAACTTAATTGTGGAGTGTGAGTTTGCTTAAAATTAGTTTGTTATGATAAAGTTATGGTTGGTTGAAGTCAGACTACATGCTGCCTAAATTCTAGTAAGGCACTTACTGTAAGGAACATCTGAAGATTAAAGGCTGATGCAACCAAAAGATACCAGAACAATCAAGTCTTCCTGCATGCACTAAGGAACAAAGATGAACTAGCTTCAGAAATTTTACACTCACAAATAAGTCTAAGTGTAAAATCTTCCAAAGCCAACAGTTCAGAAGAAGTTACTTCGGAAGTTTCACACTTATCAGAAAATTATTCAAGTGTGAAATCTTCCGAAGCTAAAGACTCATTTCTTCCGAAGCCAAAGATGAAGTCTTCCGAAGCTTTAAAAGACAAAGTCTTCCGAAGCCGCTTTGCTGTGAAGACAGATTTCTTCCGAAGACAGAGAAAAGATGCTTTCTCTGAGTTACTTTTTGATAAAGTTGATGTACTTTCCGCTGCTGCTCTGAAGACTCACCTGCTAACATTAGTTGGTGAAACTTCCATACTTTATGAAACAGTAGAAAAAGTCTTTGACTGTAACTTTCCACTTTTGTTCCTGTAGACTTGTCTGTATTAGATTAAGTCAGTGAGTTATGACATGTCATAGTCACTAGTCAAAAGGCAATCTGCCTTTTGACTGTAGATTGATCTTGTTGTCTAGATTAGTCAAAATTCCAACTGTCTTTTTGTATATTAACGGTTGTAGGTTGTAGTATAAATAGTCTCCGGTTCTTGTAATTAGATATACTGGCAAACACTTGTAATAGAACTAGGGAATCAATATACAACTTCCTTGAAAACTTAATCTTGTGTTCTTGTGACTTTGTTCTTGTTCTTATAGTTCTGTCTCTTTAATATTACTTGTGTTGCTTTGTATCATCAGTGAAGTTACCAGTTCCCTGTTTGAGTGGTTAAGTGATTTAAGATCACTCCTCTTATGAAGCTAATTGTAATCTTAAGTACCCTTACCGGTCCTGCAATTGGTATCAGAACATTCCAGGCTCTTGATTGTAAGATCTCACCATCTTAAATCCTTTAGTTTCACACTTCACTTAACTCTTCAAATGGCAGCTATCTCAAAGGCTGATATGGAAACTGGAACTATGATAAAGTCCCCACTGATCACTCCTGAGGATTTGATACTTGGTGCCAAAGAATGGAAGGCTTCATCAAGTCTCAAGATTTTAGGATGTGGGAGTCTGTTGTCATTGGACCTTGTGTACCATGCACCACTTTAGCTGGTGGTGGTGGTATGATACAAAGGAAATGGATGATTTCTTTGAAGAAGATTGGAAGAAAATTGATATTGATCAGAAAGTTATGACAACCCTTCAAACTGCTCTTCCTAACTCCATCTACAGAGGTTTCAAGAAGTGCAAGACCGCCAAAGAACTATGGGATGCACTGAAGCTGATGTATGAGGGGTCCAATGAAGCCAAAGAAAACAAGAAGGACCTCTTGAAGCAGCAGTTTGAAAATTTCACCTTCAAGACAGGTGAAACCATGACTCAACAATACTTCAGGTACGTTGAGATTGTGAATACTCTAGCTAATGTTGGAGTAACCATTGAGAATAGAGATATTGTTAGGAAGTTCTTGTCCTCTCTTCCCAGACAATGGACACACTACTGTGTGGTCATTAAGAGGAGTGAAAACCTCAAGACTCTTACTCTCACTGAGTTATATGGAATACTCAGTGGATACCAGATGGAGATGAACATGCAAAACTCATCTGGTAAGTCCAACACTCATCAGAGTTCAGCCCTCCATGTGGTTGAAAGGGATTGCAGAGAACCACAGCACCATCTCATCTGCTACCCGGACAAATCATAAAAGGGTCCTTTCATCACCTTTTCGGAGACACCAAGGGAAGGCTACATCCCTGGAAGCCCATTCCAGGAGACAAGTTCTTCACAAGCTTTTGTGTCTTCTGATGAAAGTTCAGGAAACTTTCTCTTTACCTTTGAAGACCTGGACTGTATCCATCCAGATGATCTGGAATATATGGAAATAGTCCAGCAGATGGCTCTACTCACTCATATAGCCCAGAAGTTCTACAAGAGGACAGAGAGAAGGTTTCCCAGCAATGCAGCCAGTGGAAAGTTTAGGCTGGACAAAAGCAAGGTAAAGTGTTACAACTGTAACCAAATGGGACACTTTGCCAGGGAGTGCAAGGCACCAAAGTCAAATGGTGGCCAAGCACAATCCGGGCCAAACTACATTGAGGGAGTTCACCAGAATGAGAAGTCAAGACAGCAAGCTGCAGTTGCTGTTGAAGAAGGAGGCTTTGACTGGAGCTTTCAGGTTGAGGATGCTTCTCCAAACCAAGCACTAATGGTAGATCATGATGAAGCCAAGGTATTGGAACATCTTTGTACTCCTGAATGTATTGCTAAAGTTAATAGATACAGGTACTATAACTTAGAGATGAGATCTGATCTTGAGTCCTTAAATATCTTAAAAGCTTACTTTAAAAGAGCTGAAAATGATTATAAACTTAAGATAGAAGATCTAGAGAAAACCATTTCAACTCTTAAGCATGAGCATACAAACTACAGGACTCAAATCAAAGATCTCATCTTAAAGTTAACTGAATGCCAGGTTGAGCTTGTAATCAGCAAAGCCAGAGCAGAAAAATGTGTTCTTGAAGAAGAGACCTTCAAGAACATAATATCCTCATCCCTACATACAAAATTTTGTTATCAGAATAAGCAGGGACTGGGATCTACTGAGATAGCTCCTCCACACACTCTTTTGTCTGTAAGATCTCCAAGGTGTGGAACTTGTGAAGATGAGCTTCCCCTAATAGACCCCGTTGTTGAAGAGGATGAAGAGGAGATAGTGAAGGATGACTCAGAGAAGAGTGAAGAAGGTCATCCAAAGAAGGGTCACTATTCTCCTGAGGAGAAGAAAGAGTCTGGAATGACCAAGTCAAAGTGTCACACCCCAACCTTAACGGCGGAAACGTCGAGATGTGAGGGTTAAGATTGTTCATGCCACACAACGCTAAATTAAAAATGACAATATTATTAAATATCAAGATTCATAACATACATTTAAGAAATAACATAAGTTCAAACATTCAACAATACATAAGATTTCCAACATCATGTGATAATAATTGTCTTTTTATTTTTAATCTAGGTCCAATCCTAGATGTAAGCAAGTCTTCAATAACAAGCTAAGCAGTACCATTTCCTGAAACATGTTAAAAATAATGTCAACAATATGTTGGTGAGTTTCCATAGATTTTCATACCTAGGTATATATCAAAGATGGCAATTCACGTCATAGGTTATTGAATAAAGTAAATAAAGATGGATGAACAAATGTAACAATCAAACCTTGACAAATATGGCCATTACAAGATTAAACGATTAGCTAAGTGTATTTGATTTCCATAGTGCTCAAGAATACGACACTAGGAGCCGGCAATACCTCGGCTTTAGCACCAAATAGCTTTGTCAGGCCCATAGATATATGACGTCGCCAGGCTAACAATAGTTAATGATTGTATCTTACAAGAGTCATCACATGATAATTACAAGTGTTCAAATAACCATGACAACATAAAATGAATTGCACAAGTGTTACAAGATTAAAACGTGTTTACAAGTGTAGTTATAAAAGTTAACATGTTTCACCCCAAAGGTGTGAAATAATATAAATTGGGGTATGGAAAACTCACATGAATAATAAAGATGACAAATAAGGAGTCTTGTATAAAATGCCAAGAATACGCTAACGTTCAACCTAAATGAAACGTCGTATTAGTTAATCATGGTGATTATAGTGGTATATTTATAAATCATTTAGTCCATGATTTTAAGTTATTAAATAGGTGCCATTTATCATTATTTTGATGTTTAAATAATTTAAATAAGGATTTTAGTGATAATCACTATTAGTAGAAGTTATGCGTTTATGATCAAATGGTTATTGTTTACTATTTAAGTAAAATAGTAATTTGTGAATTTAAATGTTTTAAATAATTATATTAGTTACAATGAGTGTACATTTTAAATATGTACTTATATATTTATTTTCATAAATAAATATGAATAAATTATAACTTTATTTTATCATAATAAATAATTTATTCAAAAAATATACTAAGAATTAAGTGGAACTCATTACTATTTAGGATTAAAAATAAAGAGTATTTTGTACAATTTTTTATAATTTTTAAAATAAATGAAAAAAAAAAGAAAATTTTTAATTAAATTTTCTAAGAAAATATAAAAGAAAATGATTTGTAGGTTTTCTGGTTAAAAATAATTTTTAAATGACTAATAATAATATTTAAGTATTTTTCAGAACTTTATTATTGCTAAAAACACCTTAAAAAATATGGCAGGTGCCCGGGTCGAACCCGGGACCTCCTGCCCAACATCTATGAATTACACCGGTTGGGCTAAGCCCTGTTTGGTGTTATGGATTGAAAACAAAGTTTAAAACCAATTTTTCAGCAGAAATCCCCAAATTACCGAAGAACCCTAATTTCGAAATCGACCAATTGATCATCCAATCGATGATGATAATCAAATTAACCATAGGGCTTTGGTTCCCTATGATTAATCGAGTGTGTGTATGTGTTTAATTTACCTGTTGTGATCGTATTCTTGTGAAACCTCAAGATGAACAGGTCGAAGAGGTCTCGAATCGAGAAATCAATGTGGGTGTAATTCAGGTGAAATTGAGTGCACAGATAGATTAGAAAAGTCGATTAGAGGTTTTACCCTCTGTTTATATACTTCAATGACAACCAATTCGAGTCTGATAAGCTTAATTTTCAATCGAGGGTTACAGTTGGTTTTTAATTGGTTTAAAGACGATTTAAGATGCAATTACTCATATCAGTAACTTCGATATGATTAGATAGACGTTTGTACAGGTTTAATTGCATTGATAACACTGTTTAAAGGGTAGAACAGTTTTGGTTTCACGAGGATTTCGGTTACGGGTTCGCAGACCCATCAAACCGAGATTAAACTCCAATTAATAATCATATGTGGGTTTGAAACAGTCCCACGATTCGAATGGTGTATATTAATTCGATTAATATGGGCTATATCGAGGGTGGGAGGCGGCCTCACCGGAAATCGGGGAGAGAGAGGGTGGGTTTGGGGTTTAAATTTCACATTTACACTTTTAGTCCCTGTGCTTGATAAGGTTTTAGATTTTATTATTTTATGTACAAACTTGTTATTTACAAGTTTTAAAAATATTAACTCATTTAATTTCAAGATTTAACATTTTTTTAAGATTATTTAGAATTACTAGTATTATTTGTTATTATTTTTATTATTATTATTATCATTATTACTATGATTATTATTAATTATCTAATTATTTAATTACATCCAAGTTATAATGATTTCCAAGAAATTACAATTAAGTCCCCGTACTTGCATTAATAACAAAATGAACCCTTACAAGAGATATCGACGTTAATCAAACGTTAAATAAAAAATACGAGAGGTCACAGTCTCCCCAACTTTAAGAAATTTCGTTCTGAAATTAAAGACAAGGCTAAACAAAAGATAAGGGTATTTCTTTTTCATATGATCCTCGAGTTCCCAAGTGAATTCTTAAGGCACGTTTAGAATTCTAACGAAATGTGATTGGTGTTTGGTTACGGGTGAGTTGCTTCACTTTGCGAATTATGGAATTTTTACAGGTTTCTTGACAAGATGCATGCAATTTGAACTCCTCCAGTAGGATACAAAAGTTATCATTGACAAGATAAATTTTTGAGATTTAACACATGAAATATTGGATAAGAAATGCTGAATTCTTAAGGCAGTTTAAGCTTATAAGCCACCTTCTCAATACACTCAAGCATTTTGAATGAGCTTACAACATGAGATGACATTTTGATGCTAATGGAAAGACCTTGAAAGGTTGTATCGTTCTTTCCGCTTTGGTCAGCGAATGATGAATTGTACTAAGATTGTCTTGTGTTTTCGAAAGATAAGCAGACCATCCCGATCAAAGATTTTCTAAGACACACCACGGTGGCTGACTATTTCGTTGGTGTAGATACGAGTCAATCTCTCAACTCAATATTCCTCAAGAATCGATATGAATTTCACCGGTTTAGTTATTCGATCAACGATGAACCAAGTGTTATTATGATGTCAAGAAATAAGAGGCAAATTGATGATGAACTTCATCGATAAATGTTTCTTTTTACACACAGAAACCTCAAGTTAAACAAACGATTCATAGGAATACAGATGTTTGGCTTTGACTTTTGAGCAAGTGAGGCACTTGGACATATACCAAGCTATGCCTTCTTTCCTTTATGCCAAACCATTAATACTAATTGTGAAAATTCATGAATCTTTTTATCCGCATCGGGATGAATATAATAACAAGCCTTGTAAATCATGATAGAGACTTAGAGATTTTCAAGATTAAAAATTTAAAGATGACCCAAGAAGTGACGCAAACAATAGGAATTGCATTTTTAATTATGATTAAAAGATGTAACCAAAAATATCGTTCATGATCGGAACAAAAGTTTGAATAATTCAAGATATCGTCGATAAAAACAATCACAATAAATTTTCAAGTACGGCTTGCACACGTGGTTCAGCAAACCCATGAATATAGCCGAACATTGGTATAACCAGAAAGGCATGACATAAATTTATAATGACTTTATCTTGTACGAAAGATTATTTTAGGAGTGTTATCATCGTGCAATTAAGTTTGATGATAACCCGAATGAGGATCGGTAAGTAAGAAATAAAAGATTCCATAAAGCTAGACCAAACGACAGATTGAAGCATAAGGGCGTGAGAAAATTCGATTAAGATTTAAATGTTCCAGTCTTGGAACTAAGATTATCCTAAGGTGGTCAGGACGTCTTTTGAGTTCAGGAATCATGCTTTGACTTGATAGGTTGGAATACCATCGCCGATAAATCAGGTAACGATATTCCCCCTTCAAGTTACCATATGTTCTTGTCAATAGAAATCTTAAGACCTTGGTAAAATTGAAATCAAGGAATGGAAACAGTCACCAAGGTGTGGGTATCACTTCTAGCTTGGTGGTGTAGTTCTCAAAACATGACTCTTAACTACCAAAACGAGAGCTTGATCCTAATTATTGTTAAGGATCCACAGGAATAAGATGAGGTAAATTGTCATTAAGGTAAGGAAAATCACTCCTATCTTAAAGGTGAAATTTTGTAAACAAAATATAACCAATTGAAAATCTTCATCAAAGTACATAATTCACTCCTACTTTGAAGAGGTCATTTCATTTGAGGAAATACAAATCCATAAAATTTAGATGGGTGAAATTATCATCAAGGTATGGAATTCATGCCTATCTTGATGATTGAATTTCATAATAATAAGAAAACAATCGAGAATTGAAATTTGTCACCAAAGTACGGGATTCACTCTATTTTGATGCGGTCATTTCATTCATGAAATACAGGTCCATGATAAAAATGAGTGAAATTTATCCTCAAAATAAGGAAATCACCCCTATCCAAAGGATAAAATTTCATAAAAACCAACAATAGAAAAATTTGAAGCCATCATCGAAGTACAAAATTTACTCCCATTTTAATGAGGTAATTTCATTGCTAAAATGCGAATTCATAAGAACAAGAAGAAAGAAATGGTCATCAAGATAAGGAATTCACTCCTGCCTAGATGATATACTTTCCTTTAGGAGTTTTGAGTGTCCTTAGTCATAAGTTGACTTGCAACCCTTGCATTTCCTATGGTGCAAAACGGTTAAAAGATTTTATCACGCAATATTATTACAAAGCTCGACTTAGCAAACGAAAAGAAAAAAATTTCGGTTAGAAACTCAGAAACTTTAAATTACTTCAATGTAACATTAACAAGAGAAAAATCATGTTTGCCAGGATCAAGGTTACAGTTCGAAATAACTGAATCAATTATGATAGGTTTTCAAAGCTTGAACGATTAAATCTAGAAAACGAATCAATGACAAAAACGATTCAACACAACAATGAGATGCTCCAAATGTAAACGTTCAATTCGCAAACCAAATGGAATACGTTGACTTCTCAAAGTGTTAAGTCAACCACAACTTTACTGAAGACAAGCGTACCTATAAGCGGACACTCACCTCATGGGTTCCCAGGTAAGGTAAACAGACCCATCGATCAAATTGGACCAATATGGATACCTTGCCTTGACAAAACATCCCGAGATAT
Source organism: Flaveria sonorensis (assembly GCA_025506505.1). NCBI lineage: Eukaryota > Viridiplantae > Streptophyta > Magnoliopsida > Asterales > Asteraceae > Flaveria > Flaveria sonorensis. Next base: position 3,450,301 of record CM046431.1, read on the forward strand.
AGGTATCCCACATTTTGAAGCATTGTATGAATTCAGTTATGGGACACACTTTAAGGAGATTTGAAAACCATAAGTAACAATTTAAAATTTTGAAAACCATTCGATTTAGGCTCACAATGCCTTTAAATATATATTAAGATTTATGTACGCTGATCAAGGTATAGAGGTAGTCACATGAGGCACATAACGTATAATAACGCTTAAACATAGGAATGGAGGAGTAAAACGAGTTCAATGATAACGAGAACATTCTATAAGATAGAAATAAAGAAAATATTAGAATTCGGAAATAAACCAGTTCAAGAAATCAAGAATTTTTGATATTTTTTTAAAATAATAACCGGATGGTTCCATTTGGTACCACGTAGCCAATAGGAACATGGACACGTGGAGATGAATTAATCCCAATTACCTTGAGAAAGATGTGTGTTGACATAATTTAGCACTCATTCCGGAAATCCCCAGGTAAGCATAACAGGTCTCGCAATGAGATTTATACGAAATGGTTGCCTTAGCCTTGCAGGAAATCCAGAATACAGGTGTTTATGCGTCACACACTTCCCTAAGTCTATTAGAATTAAAACCTCGATGAGATTTTCAAGATTTAGACATATCGTCTAAGGAATTTTTCCATTCGATAAGATGCGTAGATTTCCACACGTAGTAGAGAATAAGATAGAAAAAGATTAGACGCGGTAGAACTTAGAGGCATAAAAAGAGGATTAGGAAGTTGGGGTATACAAGGTTCAAGGCATAATCCTAAGGCACTAGATTCTAAATACAAACAAATAGCACATAAGGAATTGTTCATGCAACATGTGATAGGCATATAAGCATACTTACAAGATTATAGCAAATGTCATGTAAAGGGTCCCTAGTTTAACCATAGTCTAGGCCACCATTTCTAATAACCTAAATTCCTATAGTTATGGGCTCTGATATCAATCTGTCACACCCCAACCTTAACGGCAGAAATGTCGAGGTGTGAGGGTTAAGATTGTTCATGCCACACAACATTAAATTAAAAATGACAATATTATTAAATATCAAGATTCATAACGTACATAATGGAAATAACATAAGTTCAACAATCAAATAGTTTCCAAGCGTCATGTGACAATAAATGTATTTTTATTATAATCTAGGTCCAATCCTAGATGTGAACAAGTCTTCAAAAACAAGCTAAGCAGTATCATTTCCTAAAACATGTTAAAAATAATGTTAACAATATGTTGGTGAGTTTCCATAGTTTTAGCATACATAAATACATATATAAAAGATGGCAATTCACTTCATAGGTTATTGAATAAAGTAAATAAAGATGGATGAACAAATGCAACAATCAAACCTTGACAAATATGGCCATTACAAGATTAAATGGTTAGCTAAGTGTATTTGGTTCCCATAGTGCTCAAGAATACGGCACTAGGAGCCGGTAATAACCTCGGCTTTAGCACCAAATAGGCTTGTCAGGCCCATAGATCTATGACGTCCCCAGGCTAACAATAGTTAATGATTGTATCTTACAAGGGTCATCACATGATAGTTACAAGTTTTCAAATAACCATGACAAAATAAGATGAATTGCAGAAGTGTTACAAGATTAAAAACGCGGTTACAAGTATGTCTATGATACGTTTAACATGTTTCACCCCAAAAGTGTGAAATAATATAAAAAGGGGTATGAAAACTCACATGAATAATAGGATGAGCAAATAAGGAAGCCTTATATAAAAATATGCCGAGGATTCGTTAACGTTCAACCTAAATGAACGACGTGTGAGATTAATCATGATAGTTATGGTGTTATATTTATGAACAATTTAGTCCATGATTTTTAAGTTATTAAATAGATGCAATTTGTTATTATTTGGTATCTAAATGATTAAATAAGAATTTTAGTGTTAAACACTATGATAAAAGTTAGATTTTTACTATCAAATGGTTATTATTTACTATTTAATAAAATAGTAATTTGTAGATTTAAATGATTAAAATAATTATATTAATTACAATGAGTGTATATTTAAATATATACATATATATTTGTTTTCACAAAATAAATATAAATAAATTTGTAACTATATTGTATAACATTAATGAATTTACTACATTGAAATTATTAAATAAGATTTATTACAATTTGAAATTAATGATAAATGGTATTTTATAACAAACTTTTATGATGTTAAAAATAAAAGAAATAATAGTTTCTTAATTGAGCTTTTAAGAAAATTCACATGAAAATAATTTTATTAAATTTTAAAATGATGTTTATAAGTTTTATAATGATAATAAAGTATTTTCTGCATTTTAAAATCCAAAAACACATTTAAAAAGATTTGCAGGTGCCCGGGTTCGAACCCGGGACCTCCTGCCCAACACCCAAGAGTTAAACCGATGGGCTAAAGCCTTGTCCGGTGTTATAGAATAGGAATCATAATTTAAAAACCAATTTCTCAGCAAAACCCCCAAATTACACGAAGAACCCTAATTCCCAAATCATCCAATTGAACAACAATTTGATGATGGTTATGAAATTAGCCATAGGGCTTCTGTTTCTTACATCAAAACGAGTGTCAACATGTGTTTGATTACCTGATTCAGTGTTGTTCTTGATGATTTCAAGTTCGAATGGGCTGAGACTGTTCTTGATTGGGTATTTCAATGTGTGTATGTTTTTGATAAAATTGACAATGCCGGTAGTTTAAGAAAGTCAATTTGAAGGTTTCCCCACTATTTTTATAACTTAAGTTGCTCGATTACGCGCCCAACGGCTATAATCTTAAAGTCGGGGGTTTCAGGTCGCATTAACCGGATTAATTGTTGTTTCAAGTGCAGTAAATCATCACATTGAGTTCGAGATGATTAGAGGAACGTTAGTGCCTGTTTAATTGTATTATTAACTCGATTTAATGATAAAACCGATTTTTAGTTTGATTGTTCTTCGGTTTCATGTCCAAAAACCATCAATACCATACTTAAATTCGAATAAACGATAGGATAGGGTTCGAAACTGGTGCGAGTGAGTAAATGACGGTTTAATTCGATTAAAATCCATGAATTTCAGGGGTTTTGGGTGTGGCCGGAGCCGACCGGAGGTGTGGCCGGAGCTCCCACCGGGAAATCGGGTTTGGGTTGTTTATTTAAAAAAAAAATTACACTTTGGTCCCTGTGGTTTATAAGTTTACATGGTTAACCCAAAGTTCAATTATAGTTTAAAAGAAAAATTACAGTTTGGTCCCTAAAGTTTTAAATGTTATTATTCCATGCCCAAAACTATTATTTACAATTTTTTTAAAATATTAATTTTATATTGTTTTATTTATTTACAAGATTAACACTTATTATAATTATTACTTATTATTAGTATTTATTATTTTATCATTTTATTATTATTTTCAATATTATTATTAATATTAACATTTTCTCTTACGCTTGTTGTTATTATTATTATTATTATTATTATTATTTTTATTATATTATTATCATTAATTATTTAATTATAACCAATTATAATAATTCCAAGAAATTACAAATAAGTCCTCGTACTTGCATTAATAACAAAACAAGCCTTACAAGAGATAACAACGTTTAACAAACGTTAAATAAAAATACGAGAGGTCAAACACAGCCTGAACCATCCAGCTTCAAGAGCAAGTATCTCCCTAATAAGCTTGTTACATCATCTGCAAAGATAAAGGTGGAGAAGGAATGTGATCAAACTCAGTCTTGCTCTTAAAAGAAGACTCTCAGAAAGAAGGAACTCAACTGTGTCATGTGTGGTGGTACTTCTCATATGGCTAAGGATTACAAGTAGAATCCCAAAAGTACCATCCATATGGCCAAGAAGAACATTTCTGAGAAGAAGAAGGAACAAATAGCTTCGGAAGGAAAATTTGTTTCCTTCGGAAGCTCCAAAATGAAGAAGAAGACAAGTGAAAAATTGCATTCGGAAGAAAAGTTGGTCTCGAAAGGAAGGAATGCTTCGAAGTACTGAAGCTTGCAGTAGTGAAAGCAAGATCTTCCGAAGGTCTAGTCTCCAAGACTTCCGAAGTTTTCAAAACTTCCGAAGCTTTGAAGGTCAGGCCCAATCTTCCAAAGGTGGTGTGGAAGATGAAGGAAGACCATGTGACTAAAAGTTCTTCATCAACAACAGCAGATGATCCTCAAAGCTTGAATATAGGATCACTTACTGTTACATTGTCTTCAACTCATTTTAATAAGCCCAAGACCAATGAGGATTGGGTTTCTAAGTGTAACTAATCACCTCTTTTTGTGCAGGAACAGCTAAGGACCAAGAAGAACGTTTGGATCATTGATAGTGGTTGTTCCAGGCACATGACTGACAGTGGTTCTCTGCTTTAAAATTTTGAGAAAATTGATGGAGGACCAGTTGCTTTTGGAGGGGATTCTGGTGGTTACATTTCTGAAAGGGGCAGAGTCACAAATGGTAAGCTCAGCATTGAAAAGGTAAACTTTGTTAAAGAGGTTGAATACAATCTTCTGAGTGTATCCCAATTTTGTGATCAGAAACACCATATGCTCTTCACTGAGCATGAGTGCATCGTTCTCAAGCCCGGGGTGGCCATTCCTCAAGAGCATATCCTGTTCAGAGCTCCCAGGAGAGGGAATATGTACACGATGGATTTACATGAAACATCTCCCTCAGGAGAAGTTAGTGATGAGTCATTCCTTGGCATAAAAAAATGTGCCATGTAAACTTTAAGAACATAATAAATTGATTAAGAATGATTTGGTAACTGAAATGCCAAAGAAAGAGTTTACAAGTGATGACCACTGTGTTGCATGCCTGAAAGGGAAGCAACACAAAGTGTCTCACAAACCAAAGGAAATGAACTCCATCACTACTCCCCTACACCTATTACATATGAATTTGTTTGGCCCCACTAGTGTAATGAGTTTAGGAAGGACCTCTTACTGCTTAGTGATCACAGATGATTTCACAAGATTCACTTGGGTTTTTTCCTTAGAAAAGGATGAGACCCCTGAGATCTTGAAGAATTTCATTCTGAAAATTGAGAATCAATCTGATTACAAGGTCAAAACCATAAGATGTGATCAAGGAATAGAATTTAAGAACCAAATCCTTGATACATTTTGTGATGAAAAGGGTATTACAAGACAATATAGTGCTCCAGGACTCCTCAGCAAAATGGTGTTGCTGAGAGGAGAAACTGGACACTTATTAAAGCTGCAAGGACCATGCTGTCTGACTCTAAACTGCCATCACCTTTTGGGCAGAGACTGTTAACACAGCCTGCTATGTGCAGAACAGAGTTTTAGTGGTCAAAACTCATGGTAAGACTCCTTATGAGCTGTGACACAAAAGGAGACCATTTATTGGTTTTTTCAGGTCATTTGGATGTCCTTGCACCATCTTGAATACCAAAGATCAAGTAGCCAAATTTGATGAGAAGTCAGATGATGGACACTTTATTGGATACTCTTCCAAGCTAAGGCTTATAAAGTATACAATCTCAGAACTAGAGTAGTTGAGGAGCTAGCCAATATGACCTTCAATGAGCACACTCCAAGTGTGAAAGGTTCTGGTCCAGATTGGCTATTTGATCTTGACTTAGTTACCAACTGTTTTAACAATTCTTGTGAGAATGTTTCAGGATCTACAAATAATATATCAACAGGAGATCCTGACCCAAGATTTGAGCTGAGAAGACTAAGCAAGATTATGACTTCAGCTCCTTGGTGACTAACCCTGTAAATGAAGATCCTATCAGCACAAACATGACAAATTCAGCTGATACATCTGAGGTACCTTCAAATTCCAGCTCAAAGGTTCAAAACTCAGGAGAAGGACCTTCAAATGCAGGAGGAAATAGAGGAGGTGATAGTGCTCAAGAATTTCTTGATGCTGATAACCACTCCATAGAGGACAACATAAATGATGTCACACATTCATTAGATCAAGTCTCACTTGATAAATATGCTGATGTGGTGGGTGACACTCCATTACAGATCTAAATTTCTCCAATCTGGATCTGTCTAGCCAACTTACTGTGATCCCTCAACTAAGGATCCACAAGTCACACCCTACCACAAACATCATTGGAAATGTTGATACTGGGGTGAGAACAAGAGGACAAACTCATGATCAAATGTTTGTCTACACTCTTGTTTCTTGTCCCGATTGAGCCAAAGAAAGTTGATGAGGCTCTGAAGGATGGAAGCTGGGTTGAAGCTATGCAAGAAGAGCTACTTCAAATAGAAGACAGAAGGTTTAGAACCTATGTCCTCTTCCTCAAGGGAAGACTGTCATAGGAATCAAATGGGTTTTTAGGAACAAGAAGGATGATAGAGGAATGTCATCAAGAACAAGGCTAGATGGTTGTCCAGGGATACACACAAGAAGAAGGAATTGATTACACAGATGTCTTTGCTTCTGTAGCAAGACTTGAAGTTGTTAGAATATTCCTGGCTTGTGCTGCATCCAAGGATTTCAAGGTCTACCAGCTTGATGTAAGTGTGCCTTCCTTCATAGGGTGATAGATGAAGAGTTTATGTCAAACAACCACCTGGCTTTGCAGACCAGATCATCCTGATTATGTCTGCAAGCTTGATAAAGCCCTATAGGACTGCATCAAGCTCCAAGAAAGTGGTATGAGACACTATCAAAGTATCTTTGTCAACTTGGATACAAAAGAGGTACTATTGATGGGACTCCCTTCATCAAGAGAGAAAGGAACGACATAATGCTAGTTCAAATATTGTAGATGACATTATCTTTGGTTCAACTAATTCAAAGCTCTGCAAAGACTTTGAAATGCTGATGAGAATAGATTTGAAATGAGTGCCATGGGGGAACTCAACTTCTTCTAGGAATTCAAGTGAAGCAGGTTGAAAATGGCTTCATTAGTCAGTCAAAGTATGTACAAGACATACTTACAAGATTCAAGATGACTGATTGTAAGGTTGCAAAGACACCCATAGCCAGAAACCACTCCCTTGGTCCTGATCTTGAGGGGGAGTGTAACATCTTACAGGGCTATGATTGGGTCTCTTATGTACCTTACTGCTAGCCGGCCTGATATATGTTTGCCACATGTATATGTGCAAGATATCAAGCCAACCCCAAGATGTCACACCTAGTTACTATCAAAAGAATCTTAGATACCTTAAAGGTGCCCTAAACTTGGCCTTTGGTATCCAAAGAATTCAGACTTTAATCTGTATGCTTATACAGATAGTGACTATGGTGGCTGCAACATGACTGCAAAGTCTACATCTGGGGGATGCTAATTCCTTGGTGGAGGATAGTCTCTTGGTAATGCAAGAAGCAATCCTGCGTGTCTGCATCAACTGCTGAAGCTGAATACATGCTGCTGCAAGCTGTTGTGCTCAAGTGCTGTGGATCCAAAATCAGATGCTAGACTATGGGTTTAATTTCAAGGAGACTCCTATCCATATAGACAACAACATGCCATCTCTATTACAGAGAATCCTGTGCAGCACCCAAGGACCAAGCACAATCAACATCAGGTATCATGATTAGAGATATTTTTGAAAAATAATAATCAAACTAATCAAAGTTAACACAAATGAACAATATGCTGATGTTCACCAAAGCATTTGATGAACAGAGATTTAAATATCTTATTAGCTATTGGGATGATTAACTTTGAATAGATTTTCTTTAAACACTTAATCAACCTTATTTTTAAAATTTTGTGTCCTAAGTTGCTATTAGATCACCCTCATAAGCCCAGTTCTCTTTGGAAGTAAATTAAAAATTTCGAATGATATTCCTTAGATTTGTGAAAATTATTATTTTGTCTCGGCAGAACTCAAATTGCATTCGGAAGAAATTTATGTCTTAAATCATTTAACTACTTATCAGAGTTTACTTCGGAAGAAATTCTTGGAATATCTTCCGAAGCTTAAATATGCTTATAAATACTTAAATGCATTAAAGAACAAATGTCTTTCAAACGCAACTAAGTCTCGGAAGAATTATTATCTAAGGATAATAATTTTCTTAGGCTTAGTTCTTCGAAGCAAAATATATGTCGGAAGAAATTTCTTTAAGTATATTTCTTCCGAAGCCGATTTTTACAACTCTTTGAAATATCTTCGACGAAGCAAAATTGCCTTCGAAAGCTTTGCTGAAAAGCATTCGAAGCAAAAATACCTTCGGAAGAATTGCAACTTCCAAGAAAAACTAACTTTTTGGGCGCTTTTTCAGAAGTGGGACCCACTTTTGGATTTCAAAGTTTATTTTTTTGTCTTAACTTTGACTCAAATCCACAGCATATATTTTCTCAATGGTTCCACTTCATCTCTCTACTCTCATAAATCTTTAACCTAAATTCTCCCAAAATTCACCTTCTTCTTCCTTCTTCACTGATAAGCTTCACCTAAATGGCCAACATCGATCGTAGAAACGACCCCAAACTTCTCCATGCACCTACACAGGCAACACAATCAAGTTGCCCTGTTGCACTCTGAGAAGGATCCAAGTTTCTCCGACGTGTGTAGGTACCTTTCTTCGTCTCACTACCTCACCTCCCTTACAATCGATCATCCTCTCTATGAGGATCAGTTGCTTGAATTCTGGCGGACCTGTTAAGAGGTCACCATGGATGGGGAGAGGGCACTGTCTGCTACAGTGCAGGGAAGGACTGTTTTCATCACTCCGGCCATCATAAATACCCATTTGCAGCTGGATGATGAAGCAGGTGAACTGCCCTTCCCAAAACATGTTGTCAACCATTCCTTCCAGCAGATGGGATATGAAGGTGACTTCTCGGTTAAAACCTTCAGGAAGGGGAAGGTCTCATTCCAGTGAAAATACCTCTCATGTAATCATACACAGTTATCTAACAAACATGGCGGATGGGATCAAGTTCCAGAAGACCTCTCCTTCATAGTCCATGGGATGGTACAGGGAGTCAAGTCAGGTATTCTCAATTTGTTACACAAAATTTGCTTGCTAACTTGGACTCCTTAGAGTATTACATATTCCCTAGGTATGTTCAACACTTTCTCAACTGTGAATTGGGCTCACAGTTGAGGGGGACAGGAATATTCTTAAATTGGGACAAATGAGGCCCTGTATTTTCAAAATCTTGAAGAAGCCAACTATGGCTTCTCAGGGGTAGAAAAACAACCCTGTCCCACAAATGTTTGAGCTCATTGCTCAGGGTGACAACCTAGCAGCACCAGCTAGTGTTGATCCCACACCTTACTTCCAACCACCTCAAACACAGCCTACCATCACCATCACCTACACTAGAAAGCGTAAAAAACCCCTGCACTTGCTACTGAGCATGTGCAGGCACATATATCACAACCCATACAGGAGGAAGTGGAATCTCGAGCTTCCACTTCCCCTGAGGAGCAGACCACTCCCATCTTGAAATGATCAGTGCTGAGGTTCCTCATGCTCAGCCTGATGAGCTCACAACCCCCAAACAGCCTAAGCCATCACTCTGAGTTTTAACACTCAAGTGATCAACCTTCTAGGACAGCTACCATCCCAACCTCTAGACCTTAACCGACCATCTTCAGCTTGACTTTTACTCTAATGAAGATTTGGTTTCAGTGAGTACCATGAATCTCTCCTCTCTTCTCACACTCTAGGAGAGATGATAATCTGCTTCTCCCACTTCTAGCCCACATCAGCAACCCCTACTGAGGTGGATCTTCTTGAACTTGTTCAGGAGACCCATATGGAAGAGTCTCTCACTTTTGCAAGTGATTACATAACTAGGACCTCAACCATGGCAACCCAGCCTATTGACACTTCTGGAAGTGTCATGCGGCAAGGGAAATCCAGCAGCCAAGAACGACATGCTGGGGTGAGGAAGAAGACTTAGGTCCAATTCTTTCATCCCCCAATGATTCTTCATCAAAGATGAGGGGAGTTTGAAACAAAGAGTGCACCTACTGATAAATACTTGCACTTACTGGTTTCAAAGATAAGTCACTTGGATTCTCAAGTGGACTTTCTTACTGAAAAGGGTCAATGACCAGCAACTTGAGATCACCGATCTCAAGGGCCAGTTAGCTGAGAGACCAATAAGGACAACTCAACCAGGCCCACAAGAACCTATGATTGTTATGGATCAATCTCCCAGCTCACCTATGCAAGAGGGTGATACTACCAAACAGGGGGAGGAAATCCTGACAGTCACAGAACCTGGGAGTTATTCCCAAAGTATGGACATAGAGGAATCACCATCCTCTCTTGCAGTTGTCCACACGCAGCAACCTCCTCAAGTCAGAGATCTAGACTTGTTTTTTCAACATCAGTTTGAGGAGGGAATCCCAAGAGCAATGTCTGCCCCTTCTGAGAATCCAATCATAGGTTGGGGGTATGACAGCAACGGAGAGATCTTGTAATCTTAAAGCTCAGGGCAACTAGAAATTTCAACATTTCACACCTGATTTCTATGAGAGTACAAATCTGGTGGATCTGCCACTTGTCAACCCTAGCAACAACAGACAAGCTGCTAGATGGCTGACCGGATACAAGAAAGGGTGCTAGAAGAATTCAAATGGAGATCAAGATTATATAGAGAGGCTAGTAGGTGAGGCCTTTGGTCAACTGGAAGTTGAGGTGGACCCTAAGATTAACTTCGAAGGGAAATCCTTGACTGAAGGCCCAGAGGTTAAGCCTGTGAACCTTGAGACAGGATCTCTTTCTACACCCTTTACCCTCAGTGAGGCACCAGCTGGTGGTGGTGCTTCACAACCTCTCTCTGACCAGAGTTTGGCAGCTAAATCAAGTAATGAAGGCCGAAGCTCTGTCCTCCCTGAGTCACCAAGGCCTGTGGTTGACAAAGAAAAAAAGAAAGTTAATCCTGAGGAAGATGGATGAGGAGGAGAGAGAGAGAGAGGAAGAGGAAGCTGAGGGGAGAGAGTTCAAGTGGTTCCCCAAGGTTCACAGAAGCTGCAATCCGGGCTGCCCCCAGACCAAACACTCAAGAAGATGAGTTGAGGGCAGCCAGGTTAAACTACCTGGGAACCAGAAACTACAATGTGATAAATCATCTCTCTCCCCTTAGAGGAGCTGAATGAACTGGCTGATACTGAGTTGTCAAAAGAGAGGAGGGAGGCAAAGGATGCAGAACTGCTCCTCAAAGTCAAAGAACAAAGGAGGCTGAAAAGACTCTACAAAGATGCTTCTGTGCTCTTCCCAGTTCAAGAAAGTCCTGAGCCAGAGAATGTGGCCACGAAACAACCTCAGGTAGTAATGAAGAAGAAAGACTAAAGATGATCAACTACCTGAGTGCCACAGGTCTCTATCAGGCACCTACAACTTCTTCCCTTATTATGAGTACATAAAGTTGAATACAACAAGCAGCTGGAAGAACAAGCCAAAAGAGAAAGGAAAGCTGCAAAGAAGAGATTAAGGGAAAGAAGCTGTAAAGTCAACAGCCATCATCACAAAAGCCAAAAAAAGTCTGCTGACAGAAAAAGGATGATGAGCTTCTTGAAGCTGTATGGGTTCTCTGGAAGGAGGCTTGGTCCTATGTTCTATCATAATGTATGAGCATAGTAGGGTGATCAAGCTGAAGATAAAGAAGGGAGAGTTGGTGGACTTGCATTCTCCACCAAGTCCAGCTCAACTGAAGTGAGGTGAAGGTGAACCTACCGAGACAACACAACTTGAACCTGGAGCTGCATCTGAGCCAACTTCATCTTCTGATCCATAGCAGGGTCCTCCTCTCTCTCCTTCAGAACCTGTGAGAGAGGAGAACCCAACTAAGAGAGACATAACAGATCAAACTGGTACTCAAGACCAGTCCTCTCAGTTGAAGAAATCGGGGAGGAGAAAAAGGATGGCTAGAAGAAGATCTACTTTAAAAAAAAAGAAGAAAGGCATCCACCTCCAAACCTCAGGATAAGTCAGAGCATCCGAGGAAGTGCATGAGAGGTCTCTCAACAAACTCGAATCATAGTAGAGCCTCTTGTTGTTGGAAGACAATTCTATCCTGGACTTATGCTGAAGATCCAGACAGATGGTATGTCACAAGAGATCAGGGAGAACAGCATGTCTATTTCATAAATGACATGCTTGAACTTCCTCTGCATGATCTCTATGACATGAGAAGGTTCTATGTAAGCCTGAAGGATCTAGATCTAATGATGAAGAAAGGTCTGCTGAAGATCCTGATGTGGACTATCAAAATCTGAAGAACTTCTCTGTTTTGGTAGCATCAGCCTAGGGGGAGTTTGTAAGGAACATTTAAAGATTAAAGGCTGATGCAACCAAAGGATACCAGAACAACCAAGTCTTCTGCATGCACTAAGGAACAAAGATGAACTAGCTTCGAAAGTTTTATACTCACAAATAAGTCTAAGTGTAAAATCTTCCGAAGCCAACAGTTCAGAAGAAGTTACTTCGGAAGTTTCACACTTATCAGAAAATTATTACAAGTGTGAAATCTTCCGAAGCCAAAGACTCATTTCTTCCAAAGCCAAAGATGAAGTCTTCGAAGCCACTTTGCTGTGAAGACAGATTTCTTCCGAAGACAGAGAAAAGATGCTTTCTCTGAGTTACTCTTTGATAAAGCTGATGTACTTTCCGCTGCTGCTCTGAAGACTCACCTGCTAACGTTAGTTGCTGAAACTTTCATACTTTATCAAACAGTAGAAAAAGTCTTTGACTGTAACTTTCCACTTTTGTTCTTGTAGACTTGTCTGTATTAAATTAAGTCAATGAGCTGTGACATGTCATAGTCACTAGTCAAAAGGCAATCTGCCTTTTGACTGTAGATTGATCTTGTTGTCTAGATTAGTCAAAATTCCAACTGTCTTTTTGTATATTGACGGTTGTAGGTTGTAGTATAAATAGTCTCCGGTTCTTATAATTAGATATACTGGCAAACACTTGTAATAGAATTAGAGAATCAATATACAACTTCATTAAAAACTTAATCTTGTGTTCTTGTGACTTTGTTCTTGTTCTTATAGTTCTGTCTCTTTAATATTACTTGTGTTGCTTTGTATCATCAGTGAAGTTACCAGTTCCCTATTTGAGTGGTTAAGTGATTTAAGATCACTCCTCTTATGAAGCTAATTGTAATCTTAAGTACCTTACCCATCCTGCACTTATGTACACTTTTTAATTTGTTAAAGCGTGAAACGCGTTAGAATGAATCTTAATATGTTAATATATAGTATATTAACTTCAATTTGTGTTATGATGATCATTTCAAGACGTTAGCATAGCCACTTTAAAGAAATAATCTTGTGGAATAACCAAATGCGACGACTTAGCTTTCCATGTGCAAACGATATTCTTTGCTTATGTTAGCTTGTTGTTAGCTTGATTTAGATGTTTTAGTGAATGCTAGAGAGTTAATGCGGGTTAGAGTTAATGATCAAATGACCATGGTAAAATAAAAAGAGATATAGTAAAAGAAAGAATAAAAATAAGAATATAAAGTCATGAGAATAATATGTGATACAAGTTGTTGATGAACTTGTTCATCTTTTATAATCTTTGCATCCATCATACTACAATATAGTGTATGGTTGGATGTTAAAATGGTTCTTTAGACAAAAAAATAAAGGAAATTAAAACAACATAAAAAAAATGCATAATCTAAAAGCAAGACAAGATTAAAGATTACCTTAGCACTAAACAATTATTGGAAACACTTGTAAAAGAATTAGTCAAAGCCAAAGAATGAAAGAGGAGTTCTTTGTGAGCGAAAATTTTAAAGAATGAGCAAAGAGAAGTTATGACTAAGACTTGCTTTTATAGTTAAAGTTAGGATAAGATTATGAATGATGTTAATAGTGAGTTACAAGTCTTTCAAAAGAGATTATGATTGACATTTGAAATAGAAATAAAAATAAATAAAAAAATCATTAAAATGAGTTACAATAATTATTTAAGAAAGACAAAGCAGTGATCATGTAACGTGTAGTGTTGTGTAATGTGTGTAATTAATTAAAAATATTTTAGCACAAGATGATTATAAATTATTTCTGACCATAAAATAAAATGTCTAGGCCTTTAATATTTATAACCAAATCATAAGTGATTACAAAATGTAATAAGCATAGTTTAATTAAAAAATTACTAGTATGCATGTGAACAAATTTTCATGTGATCTTTTGTTGCCTTATGATAAAACTAAGTGTGTACAACCTTATAAATTATTTAATATTTTTGAAAGTGATTGTGAGTGAATGAGAGAGAAAATGTAATGATAAAAATATAAAAAATATTATTTATTGAAAGGGATAGAAAAAAATAGTGATGTTTAGTGTAATTATAAGGATAGGGATGAGGGATGGTGTCACACCCTTAAATTCCACAAACGGAGTTTTACCGTTAGCCGCGTGACATACCATAGTGATCATGTAACATGTATCGTTGTCGTCTCTAGAGGGTGAGGTGATGTTTCCCTCTTTCCTGCACATGACCATCATTCCAAAATCATCACTCTCGACCCCATCTTTCATGCATCACGTCCCCTCTAAAAAACAATGCTAAAATATACACGGACTATGAAGAATTGAACCAAATACCTCTTTTGTGAAAGAATGAGCTCCAAACAAGATGGACTCGTTTTAGTTTCTTAATAATCCGTAAAACAAATATATAACTAGTATACACCCGACAACACATTAGGTAAGTTACTATTCATCACGGTTTCGGTCTCAAACTTTTTACATATCAACCCCTAGAAAATAACAAAATGACATTTGGGTCCAAAACTTTGACATAAACATAATCTTTCTGGTAAATTCGCACAACTAGAGTTCAAGTGCAACGAAGCAGAAAACGATAATGGCAGAAACAATCCCATTCAAAAACCTTCACAGTAGAGAGTATCAGGGCCACAAGAAGAAGGTTCATTCTCACTCTCTCTTTAAATCATCACAAAATCCTAATGATTCAGCTGTTATGAACCCTAATTTTGTGCTCATGAGTGTTCTTTAAAGCGTTACAATTTCTAAATATTTGGGGGAACCAAACAGGTGCATTCGGTAGCATGGAATTGCATTGGGACAAAGCTTGCTTCAGGTTCTGTTGATCAAACAGCTCGAGTGTGGCATATCGAGCCCCACGGGCATGTAAGTGTTGTTGTTTGTTTGGGTTCTTGATGCATTAGCATATCGCACACCACTTTTTTGTTGAAATGTCACATCCAATCAGTTACCTTATTTAAACACTTAACTAGCAGCAGTGGCCAAAAGGGCTGGTAGCCTAGTGGTATAAATGTGTGTATTAAAGTGTTAGGTGAATATAAGTGTTGGGTAGCAGGTTTATATGGTGTGAGTTAGCCGTTCTAAAAGAGAATTCGCAGCGCTTCGATAGCAGTACCAATGTGTGTGTGAAGTGTTTCTTTCCAGGTGGTTGAGGGTTTAGGAGTAATTTTAGTTGGTGTGTGAATTAGACTTTCTAAAAGAATTAGCAGCACCTGGATGACGCTAATTGAGCGCGGTTGATTTTAATCATCACTTTTGGAGTTTTTATGGATTTTTGGTTTGCAGAGCAAGGTTAAAGATCTTGAGCTAAAGGGGCATACTGATAGTGTGGATCAGTTGTGTTGGGACCCTAAACATGCTGATTTGGTTGCCACTGCATCAGGTGACAAAACTGTTCGATTGTGGGATGTTCGCAGTAAGTAGCACTTTGTTAAATACCAAATCTTTAATTGAAAGTAAATTTTTGATATATGAAAGTTTCTCCTCATGTTTTACTTTATATGTTGATGGTAATTTGAAGGGTTTTTACAAGTAATCTTTATGCATAAGTGGTAATTTGAAGGGTTTTTGCAGGCGGAAAATGTTCACAGCAAGCAGAACTTAGTGGGGAGAATATTAATATAACCTATAAACCAGATGGGACTCATGTAGCTGTTGGGAACAGGGTACATTTTGTTTTCAGTTTTTGAGTGTTTTTAGTTAACTAAATCTATTTATGTTTGGTCCTGCTAATATTAGGAAGTGATCTCGAGTGGCTAATCTTTAATATTATATTTAATATAGGACGATGAACTGACAATACTGGATGTTAGAAAATTCAAGGTCATTCATAAGCGCAAATTCAACTATGAGGTATTACATTCAACCAAGTATTGCTCTTATATGATCTTATTTAGGAATGAAAGTTCTGTAAGATTTATGTGTCACCCACCTTTTAAATTGGCTGAATGGAGTGATGAGTTAGTTAACAACCACGTTTTTGGTATTTTTATTTGTGATGCAAGTTCTCAAGAATTCCAATGCAATTTGCAACTTAAGTGATTTTGTGTTTGCACATGTATTAGTGATATATTATTGATAGTTGCACTGGTTTGTTTGTCAGGTAAATGAGATTGCATGGAACATGACTGGAGATATGTTCTTCTTGACTACCGGAAATGGTAAGTATACTTGATTTTTGAGTAATCATACTTTCAAAGCTTTGTTCAAAAAACATAATATAGTAGGATCACAGTAGCACTTTTTTTGGTATTGTATGTATAATGATACGTTAATCTATTGATTTTCTGTGAGGTTGCAGCTTGTTTTATATCTTTTAGTTTAGTTAGTTTTAATAATGTATGTGATGACCACCCATGTATTCAGCCTCTTTCATTAAGGTCGTACATATATTGAAACTACTTTATAGTCCACTCAAGCATGTTGTGGTTTCATCTAAGATAACCATCTATTCTGCTAATACCAGTCCTATATACCTTTCTCACAACTACTGATCAGCATGACTTTCTTTCTCAAGTAAGGTAAGGCTTATACCATTGTCGACCCCACAAATACCCTTGATGAGTTAGCAAAATGTTATATGTTACTAGTTTGCCTTCTTTAAACTTTTGAGGGAGTTTTCATCTTCTGACACCCTTTTTTTTGTCATAATTGGTTCGGTGACCCAAAAGTAATTTCTTTATATGAATGGCCATAATGGATGAAGTTGAATATTTGGGTGGTGTCCACATTCATTATTCATCAGCCTTCATGTCACATGTTAGTATGTCAAGCAAGTGGCTAGTTTGTTTCCTGATATATTCTCCAGGTACCGTTGAAGTACTCGCATACCCATCTCTTAAAGCAGTTGACACCTTGACAGCTCATACTGCTGGTTGTTATTGCATTGCAATAGACCCTTAGGAAGGTGAGTTTAAATCACCTCTCTATTTTTATTAAAAAACTCTATGTAGTTTCAGGAAATAAAATTGCTACATGATCTGTTTAAAGCTTTAAAGGCTAATGGCATAAAATAGCAACATACTTTGGCCGGTGGTCTGTTTTGGTAATTATACTCAGTAATGGCCCGACCAGGAAACTTTTGGTTTTGATTTTTGAATTAAGCTATAGTAATTTGATCAGCTGAAGGCACATTTCTTGCTTATGTGTCACTTCCTCTGATGCCGAGGCTTATCGCTAAATTACCAGACTAGCCCATTTCGAACAAGTATAATTACCAAACTACCTCATTTAATACAAAGCATAAGTACTAAACTCGCCCAATTTTCGATGAGATGGCTTGGCACATCATTATTATACTGGCTATACCGGTTTCCTACTACTAAATCATGACCCTAGCTCATTACTGATGTCGATACACTATAAACCTTTGGATGTATTACAACATTCTGATGTTTCTGTAATCAAGTAACTATGATTCTTTGGGGTTTTTGCAACTTCCATAAATACATTTTTAATCTTTTTGTGTTGTGACAGGTATTTTGCTGTTGGAAGTGCTGATTCTTTAGTCAGCCTTTGGGATATCTCAGAAATGTTGTGTGTGCGTACATTCACAAAACTCGAGTGAGTCATTTCATACGATAAAGCAAAATAATTTGTATATAATGTTAGCGTTAGATGTCTAACAAAATTATTATTACTAAATATTTTTTTCCAGATGGCCAGTTAGGACCATAAGCTTTAATCACACGGGTGAATATATTGCTTCTGCTAGTGAAGACTTGTTCATTGACATAGTATGTTTTAGTTGCATTTAATGCTTATCAACAATTTGTGTTTGTTGATACTGATAATAATATCTCTAACAACAATCATAATATAATTATGTAAAATGATGCCGCCTTTGGATGACAGTCAAATGTACAGACGGGACGGTCAGTTCACCAAATCCCGTGTAGGGCAGCGATGAACAGCGTGGAATGGAATCCAACATTCAATTTGCTTGCATATGCTGGCGATGACAAAAATAAGTATCAGGCTGATGAAGGTAAACAATGAGTTTTGATTCATTTAATATCAATGATTTGGGGGATGTATAATTCAGTCCAACCGCTAAAATACTAGAAAAATTACCGTAAAATGATTAATGGGAGTTGCCCAAAGTGTTTTTTTAGTATAGAAAATGTTCAAACTTATGCTAATGAAAGAAGTACAATAACACTGAAATAATATAAGTTTTGCAATCATATTTGACACACTAATAATGTATATAAAGTAAGTATTTTAGACAGAAAGTTATGCGCTTTTGACTAGTTAAATGGTTGTTCAACCCGCCTGGCCTTTTTTGCAGGTGTTTTCCGGATATTTGGCTTTGACAGTGCATAGTTTTGGTATTACAACATATGACGACTACTTAGAGTTGTACTTTATCTGTTACTAATGTTACAAGCGACTTTTTTCATCATTTTTTTTTCTCAAATTTGTAAACTAATGTTTTTATTTTCTATTTCCATTCTCACACATGTGTTTCCTTTCTCTCTATTGTGTATGAAGTAGAGCCTTTCCTTGATCAACTCTATCCATTGTTGACATTGGATATAAATGTATGATTATATATGTTTTACATTCGACCATAGATTTATCACAAAACAATTGAAGTTACTCAACGGGTCAAAACACACAAACACGACCATAGATTTATCACTTTATTTGAGAAAATTTTAGTCCAGTTTAACTTTGACTTTGACCCATCTGAACTTAATTTATCTTGTTTTACTGAAATTTTACAAGTATTAAACTAGATTTCAAAAACTGTTATTAAAGTGATAGTATACATTTATGAATTTGCAAAAATGTGTATGAATACACTACCAAAAACTTCTAAATATCATACGGCTTGGTATTAGCCTCAATACTATGTATCACATCACAAATTCAAGAGGAAAACCCACATGAGCCTTTAAATCATAGGGAATTTAGAAGTTGCCCTAAGTTGTATTTGTTACATTTAAATTATCAAAGGCTTATGTTTCTGTATGAGCCAAATTTACTGGACATATGATAGAAAATGGACACAATTTACATTTTAAGCCTTCTAAACATGAAGAGCCAATACATTCACCTTACGTTTGCATTTTTGAATGCACGCATTCCAAAACCTATGAACCAAACGCATCCTTAGTTAACCACCTAACACGTATAAAAAGTTTACAAATAACCGAAACAAGAATAAACAACATTTTAAAATTAACAAAAACTGTTTTGATACTAGAGAAGGGCTAATATACAGCCTAAAAAATTGCTATACAAACTTTTGACACAACAGTTTCAAGAGAAGTTACTATCTACTAGCCAAATCTTTTGGCAATCAATCCTTCAATGGAACCAGACAAAGTGAAAATGGTTACAAATAGGCAAAAAATGGTATATATACGAAGTACGACCCATTTGCCAGACCAAGGTACAACCTTCTTCTGCACAAAGTACATCTCTACAGGGAAGTATATGGTCAATGGCCAGAAGATCACCGATCCAGCAAAGGCCACAACTTCATTGAAGTAAGGGAATAACATCCCAACTGCCATTGTCAAAACCACGTATGCTGATCTAAAACATAACCGAAGTGGATTTAGTCTAAACTCGGGCAATAACAACACCTTCACACTTTGAATGTCTTTTGCGAAAGTGCTTTCTGGGAATTTTTCTGCATACCATCTTTCCACTATTGCAAACAATGTCTGACTGTATATCTAATAACACGCAAGATAATTGATAAAGATTAACACAAAAACTTAAATAGTTCCTAAATAGATGTGGCAAAGTGCGAGTCGTGTAATGTGTTCAGGTCAAAAAGGTAATGTTTAAGTGCTGGTCAAACGGGTCAGGTTGGCCCCATGAGGCCTGTAAATTGGCCTATAATTTAAAAAAAATAAATTATACTATTACAAAAAGTGTTTAAATTAAGCAAACATATCAAATTGTCACTTCTGTTACTAGGATAATCGACCCTAAATAAGCATTGGGTATTTTAGATCTTTTACTAGTATGCCAAGGTCATGTGATACCTGATACCCTCCAACTAAATGTAGAACAATGCACGCATTTCCAAAGTCAACGAGCCAATACGGTTCATAAAACCCAAACCCAGTCAACAGATTCCCGGGAGTCAAATCTCCAAATGCTGCATAGCCAAAACCACCACAGCATAGGTAGAAGATAGTAGTTGTAAAGACTGCAATGGTGGAAGCCTTCTTCATGGTCACTTTTTGAGATGGGGGTGACTTCAATGTGCTCTACATATCATAATCATCACATAAATACTTGGGGAACCTAAATTGGCCTATGATTAAAAAATAAGAGACATATTAGAACATTATAGAGATATTATACCTGTATTTCAAGAAGGATTAATGAAAATGTATATGAAAACGCAATATCTCCAAGGGCTTGAGCAGCCAACCATACTTTTTGTGTCGGATTTGCAGTTGAGATTCCATATATGCTACCTTCAACTTTCCCTTTTCCTGAAATTTCATATTCAACAAGCAACTTCATCTAAAACTACTTTAATATTGCTTGTGGCCCAACAGCAAGATAATATATCAACGTTGAAGATGGAGACATCAGACATGTACCTATTACTTTGGCTAATCCAAGGCCCATGCCGATAAAAGAATAGGTAAATGACATGATTGATGCAATAATTGAGAGCCACTTTGTATGAAAAATGTTGGGTATCTGAGATGCTAGTATTTGAACCATTCCAAACAAGAGGATATAATATTTATCATCAAATTCACAAGCTGCCTCGTGTCCTTCTTCATGGTAACAATTTGATTGCCTAATTGCTCTGTCAAACGGTCAAAAGATTCAAAGCGGATTACTGTTATAGTCATGATTTTACCAAATCAATGTAACAACGAAATTCTGAATCACAATATCAAAGATTGAAGATGAAATTTTTATCTATTCAGAAACTGTTGTAAATCAGAACAAATATCATGTAACTGTGAACCGTAAAGGTATAGCATATGGGTTCGAGTTTTCTGGGAATTATTTAAATTCGTTTAAGAAATGTTGCCCAATATCACAAGAACACACAATTGAATCAATTGATACTCTAAAACTAGAGACTTCAACTTTGATAAAACACAATGATCGACTTTGTTCGTACAGGACACACATATATATACATGTTGGACAGTTTCTAATTTAGAACATATACACACCTGACCCCTTGACTTTACAAAAATACATAATAGACTTTAACTTGACTTTTAATTATTAACACAAATGACCCATAACTTTGAACCCACATGGATTTAGAAAATTATAATCCAACAAGAAATTACTTTACGTTATTATACAGTTATATATATTTGTAGAGCTTACTCAGATTCTTACAAAGGTATAAATATGTTATCAACACAAATTTTTATATTTTGATCAGAACTCTGACAAATTTCTATGTTTTAGAATAAACATCAATATAATTGGAGTGTGTTTAAAGATATTAACATGTAACTCGAGTTCTTTATGTTTGCTCCCATTATCATCTTCATCAAGTGCTGACAGTTTGTTAAGACCATGAGCACAAAAAATTTGAAGAAAATATTGTATACCTCATGCTGATTGATGATGTGATTATATACACAACTCCTGTTTTAAATATACTGAAATACACCAAGCATCCACACACCAACCCATTCTTATATCCTGAAATCAAAAGTGCACAACAAGAATCAACCAAAATGCAAGTAAATACTCATAGATCTAAAGTTCAAACAACAAAACCTGACCTAAAATGGTGTGAACCGCCTGCAAGTACGAGCGGTTCATTGTGGTGTCACCATTGTTAGGGTTTGTATAAACATGAACATCACTGATAAAGTATGCAGAAACAAGTGTGAAAAACGCGAAGAGTAACAGAGACAACGGGCCACCGATCCACCCAAGCTGTGCCATGCTCCAAGCTAGTGATAAAACACCCGATCCTATCACTCCTGTTATAATATGAGCTAATGCTGTCCATACAGTTCCTTCAATCAAAAACACACATAGAAAACCGAACTTATTACAAATCTTGAACAGTTAAACCCTAAATCTCATCATCCAATTCGAATATCCAATTCGGTTAACAGAAAGTGAATTGTGAACACGAAATCTCTAATTACACTCCAAAAGCACCAGATGATTTTGTTGTTTGAGTTGTTAGAAGGTCAAAAATCCTTAAATCTCATCATCCAGTTCCAATGTCCAATTCAATTAACGCAAACTGAATCGCGAACACGAAATCTCTAATTACACACCAAAAGTACCATATGAATTAGTTGTTTGAATTGTTAGAAGGTAAAAATCCTTAAATCACATCATCCAGTTCGATTATCCAATTGGAATAATGCAAACTGAATCACGAACACGAAATCTCTAATACACACCAAAAGTACCAGATGAATTTGTTGTTTGAGTTATTAATAGGTTAAAAATCCTTAAATCTCATCATCCAGTTCGATTATCCAATTCAAAAAATGCAAACTGAATCACGAACACGAAATCTCTAATTACACACCAAAAGTACCAGATGAATTTGTTGTTTGAACTGTTAGAAGGTCAAAAATCCATAAATGTCATCATCCAGTTGAATCGCGAACACGAAATCTCTAATTACACACCAGAAGTACGAGATGAATTTGTTGTTTGAATTGTTAGAAGGTCAAAAATCCTTAAATCTCATCATCCAGTTCGAATATCCAAGTTCATTAATGCAAACTGTATCGCAAACACGAAATATCTAATTACACACCAAAAGTAGCATATGATTTCGTTTTTTAAGTTGTTAGAAGGTCAAAAACCCTAAATCTCATCATCCAATTCGAATATCCAATTCAATTAACCGAAACTGAATCGCGAACACGAATTCTCTAATCAACATACCAAAAGCGGCATATGATTTTGTTTTTTGAGTTGTTAGAAGGTCAACGCCAGAAACAACGTAATCGGAACAGATATTGATCGATTCAAATAGATTAATGATTATTTTGGTTTAATAATTTCAGTGATTGTTTCATAGATTGTGGTGGAGTTGTGTAAGTGTGAAGCAGAGCACTAACCAGTGTTTGTATGAGGTGATTTCTGCAACAATGGCGACTCTTGTTCTTCATCTTCATAGTCTCCTTCCGCCATTAACGTTTGGTTCTTCAGTGTTTATAGCAGATAATATCTGGTTTTGTGTATTTTGTGGTGGTAGTTTTTACCTTCTTCTCTGGTTGATCGTTCTTTTCAACAATTTCTGCTTCAACACTCATATATGTTTAAAAATTGGGAAATTTCCTAAAATAATAAAATATTAGTTTTCATCTCTCTTTCTCTTAAAATATCTTTCAAAAAAGCATTGCTTGAAATGATCATATTAGACAAGATGTTGTCGTCTATACACGTAGAAGTGGCAGCATGTCAGTTAAACATAAAAACATGTCATAAGCAGACGTCTCTTTTAAGAACTAGGCCCTCCGTCTGTTTGTATAAGTGTTCGCATGCTTAAGCAAACATATACTTTTAATTGATTCTTTGGAAAACCATCATCGTCTATCTTTAAAGGCGTCAACACTTTGCCCAGAGATAATTTTTGAAGGGTTTAAGAAATAATTTTTGGAGTGGACATTTTGAGAGAAAGATCGAGAAAAATAAGATATTTTGTAATTTTCTCTTAAAATTTTAACTGGTGATGTTGTATATACCATCTCTAATTTATTTTTACTTGCAATACTTTTTTCTTAACTTTTTACAATAGTTAACTTTTTTTTTTAATAATTAGATTTTAATAATTCAAAATATTACTCATTGGCCAGTAATAATTCATACTATTGATTTAACCGGTAACATTCCTAACTTTCATGTTTATTACCAACAACAATTATAGTAATACAATTATTAAAAATTTACGCTTGATTTCGACTTAATTTTGTTCATAATAATAAATATGAACAAAATGAAAAAACATACAAGCTAAATCGAGCCTAAAATAAATACAAATCGAGTATGAATGTATGATAATTATACTATTCGAACTGTTATTGGTAATAAAATTGAAAGTTAGGATTATTACCGGTCAAATCAATAGTGTGAATTATTATAGGATAATGAGTAAAAGTTTAGATTATTAAAATTCAATTTGTTTTTTTTCTTTTATGTTTTATCTATAAACTTATCACCCTTTAATATGATAAACAATATTTTTTTAAAGACATGTATGATTTTAAGTTTGGATTTGATATATGTGATATTTTACAAGTTTTTAGTAGTATATGTATATGTAGTTCTCCCTTATTTTAACTTTTATTTAATCTAAATTTTTTAAAAATATTTTATTTTAATCTTTTTATTTGATTTTTAAACTCTTATTTGATTTTATTATTTTTTTTAATTGTAGAGAAAGTTACACAAACGGTCCCTATGGTTTGATCATATTACAAGTTCAGTCCCCGTATTGTTAAAGGAATTGACTGACTATTTCGAAGAAGACTAGAAAAAGATATATATAGATCAGAAGACCATGACTGCTCCCCAAACTGCTCTTCCAAAACTCCATCTACAGAGGCTTCAAGAAGTGCAAGACTGCTAAGCAACTATGGGATGCACTGAAGCTTATATATGAGGGGTCCATTGAGGCAAAAGAAAACAAGAAGGACGTCTTGAAGCAGCAGTTTGAGAACTTCACCTTCAAAACATGTGAAACCATAACTCAACAATACTTTAGATATGTTGAGATTGTGGACACTCTAATGGATGTTGGAGTAACTCTTAAGAACAAGGACATTGTAAGGAAGTTCATGTCCTCTCTTCCCAGACAATGGACACACTATTGTGTGGTCATCAAGAGGACTGAGAACCTCAAGACCCTTACTCTTACTGAGTTATACGGTATCCTTAGTGGCTACCAAATATAGATGAACATGCAAAATCCATCTGGTAACTCCAATAATTAACAGAGTTTAGCCCTACTTGTGGTTGAAAGGGATTGCAGAGAACCACAACATCATCTTATCTGCTACCCTGACAACTCACAAAAGGGTCCTTTCATCACCTTCCCGGAGACACCAAGAGAGAGCTATATTCAAGGAAGCCCATTCCAAGAGATAAGCTCTTCACAAGCCTTTGTGTCTACTGATGAAAGCACATGCAATCTTCTTTTTACCCTTGAAGACTTGGACTGTATCCATCCAGATGATCTGGAGTACATGGAAATAGTCCAGCAAATGGCTCTTCTCATTCACAGAGCCAAGAAGTTTTACAAGAGGACAGGGAGGAAGTTTCCTAGCAATGCAACCAGTGGAAAGTTTGGGCTGGACAAAAGAAAAGTAAAGTGTTACAACTGTAACCAAATGGGACACTTTGCTAGAGAGTGCAAGGAACCAAAGATAAATGGTGGCCAAGCACAAACCAGACAAAACTACACTGATGGAGCTCCCCAGAATGAGAAGCCCAAGTAGCAAACTGCAGTTGCTGTTAAAGAAGGAGGCTTTGACTGGAGCTTTCAGGTTGAGGATGCATCTTCAAACCAAGCACTGATGGCAGATCATGAAGAAGCCAAGGTATTGGAACATCTTTGTACACCTGAATGTATTGCTAAAGTTAATAGATATAGGCCCTATAACTTAGAGATGAGGTCTGGTCTTGAGTCCTTAAACATTTTAAAAGCTGATTTTAAAAGAGATGAAAATGATTACAAACTTAAAATAGAAGATCTAGAGAAAACAATTTCAACTCTTAAGCATGAACATACCAACTACAGGACTCAGATAAAAGATCTCATCACTAAGTTAACCGAATGCCAGGCTGAGCTTGTGATCAGCAAAGCCAGGGCAGAAAAATGTGTTCATGAAGAAGAGACCTTCAAGAACATGATATCCTCATCTTTGCATGCAAAAGTTTGTTATCAGAATAAGCAGGGACTGGGATCTACTGAGATAGCACCTCCATACACTCTATTGCCTGTAAGATCTCCAAGGTGTGAAGCTTATGAAGATGAGCTTCCTCTCATAGACCCTATTGATGAAGAGGATGAAGAGAAGATAGTGAAGGATGATTCTGAGAAGAGTGAAGAAGATCATCCTAAGGAGGGACACTATTCTCCTAAGGAGAGAAAAGAATATGGGATGATCAAGTCTAATAGGAAGAACTTGATCAGAAAAGCCAAAAGGAAATCAAAGAAGGCTCAAGAGATCAAGGCCACTTTCAACTCTAAGCAGAAACAAGTGTTTATCTCTGTAGGATTTGAAGTGATGAAGGCTGAAGACTCAACTATGAACTTTAGTACCAGAAGTTCTAGTTCATGTCCAACTCATTCCGGCAAAAAGAAGAAGGCTGATCAGTTGTGTACCACTGTTATATAGCATGAACGATTCAGTTCCAAAAGCAAGCCTCACCCTAAGAAGCTTGCTGCATCATCTGTAAAGATGAAGATGGAGGTGGAAAGTGATCAAGTTCAGCCTTTCTCTCAGAAGAAGGCTCTTAGAAGGAAGCAAATGGATTGCATCATGTGTGGTAGTACTTCCCATCTTGCTAAGGATTGCATCTACAATCCTAAAAGTACCATCCACATGATCAAAAAGAAAACTTCTGAGAAGAAGAAAGAAAAGCTAGCTTCAGAAGGAAAATCTTTTCCTTTTGGAAGCTCCAAGGTGAAGAAGATGACAAGTGAAAACTTGCCTTCGGAAGAAAAGTTGGTATCGGAAGAAAGGAATACTTTTGAAGTACTGAAGCCTGCTGCAGTGAAAGCAAGATCTTCTAAAGGTCTAGTCTCTAAAACTTTCAAAGTTGTCAAAACTTCCGAAGTATTGAAGGTCAAGTCTAATCTTCCAAAGATGGTGTGGAAGATGAAGGAAGACCAAATGACTAAAAGTTCTTCATCATCTACAGCTGATGATCCTAAGAACTTGAACATAGGATCAATTACTATTACATTATCCTTAAATCACTTTGATAAGCAGAAGACCAATGAGGCTTGGGTTTCCAAATGTAAGTAAACACTTCTTTCTTATGCAGGAACAACTAAAGACCAAGAAAAATATATGGATCATTGATAGTGGCTGTTCTAGGCACATGGTTGACAATGGTTCTCTACTTCAAAATTTTGAGATAATTAATGGAGGGCCAGTTGCTTTTGGAGGAGATGCTGGAGGTTACATTACAGGAAGAGGCATGGTCATAAATAGTAAACTCAGCATTGAAAAGGTAAACTTTGTCAAAGAGCTTGGATACAATCTACTGAGTGTTTCCTAATTTTATGATCAGAAACACAATATGCTCTTCACTAAGCATGAGTGCATTGTTCTCAAGCCCGGGGTGGTCATTCCTCAAGAGCATATCCTGCTCAGAGCCCCCAGAAAAGTGAATATATACAAGATGGACTTGCAGGAAACATCTCCCTCAGGAGAAGTTTCTTGCTTTCTATCTAAAGCAAATAGTGATGAGTCTTTCCTCTGGCATAAAAGAATGTGCCATGTAAACTTTAAAAACATGATAAATTAATTAAGAATGATTTGGTAACTGGAATACCAAAAAAAGAGTTTACAAGTGATGACCACTGTGTAGCATGCCTGAAAGGGAAGTAACACAAAGTGTCTCACAAGCCAAAGGAAAGAAACTCTATCACTACTCCCTAACACTTATTACATATGGATCTCTTTAGCCCCACCAGTGTAATGAGTCTAGGAAGGACCTCATATTGTTTGATGATCACAGATGACTTCATAAGATTCACTTGGGTCTTTTTCTTTAGTACTAAGGATGGGACTCCTGAGATCTTGAAGAACTTCATTCTGAAAATTGAGAATCAATATGATCATAAGGTCAAAACCATAAGATGTGATCAAGGAACAGAATTTAAGAACCAAATCCTTGACACATTTTGTGATGAAAAAGGCACTATAAGACAATATAGTGCTCCCAAGACTCTTCAGCATAATGGTGTTGCTGAGAGGAGAAACAGGACACTTATTGAGGCTGCAAGAATCATGTTGTCTGACTCTAAACTGCCCATCACCTTCTGGACAGAGGCAGTCAATACAGTCTGCTATGTGCAAAACAGAGTTTTAGTGGTTAAGACTCATGGTAAGACTCCTTATGAGCTGTGGCTCAAAAGGAGACCATTTTTTGGTTTCCTCAGGTCATTTGGATGTCCTTGCACTATCTTGAATACCAAAGATCAAATAGCCAAATTTGCTGAGAAATCAGATGATGGACACTTTATTAGATACTCTTTCCAAGCTAAGGCTAATAAAGTATACAAATCTCAGAACTAGAGTAGTTGAGGAGTTAGCCAATGTGACCTTCAATGAGCACACTCCTAGTGTGAAAGGTTCTGGTCCTAATTGGCTTTTTGATCTTGATTTAGTTACAAATTGTTTTAACAAATCTTGTGAGAATGTTTCAGGATCTACAAGTAACTTATCAACAGGAGATCCTGACCCAAGATTTTAGCTGAGAAGACCAAGCAAGAATACTACTTTAGCTCCAGTGGTAACTAACCTTGCAAGTGAAGATCCTATTAGCACAAACATAACAAATTCAGCTGATACGTCTGAGGCGCCTACAAATTCCAGCTCAGAGGCTCAAAACTCAGATGAAGAAACTTCAAATATAGGAGGAAATAAAGGTGGTGACAGTGATCAAGAATTTCTTGATGCTGATAACCACTCCATAGAAGACAACATAAATGATGTCACACACTCATTGGATCAAGCCTCTCTTGATAAGTGTGATGAGGTGGTGGGTGATACTCCATTGCCAGATCTAAATTTCTCAAATTTAGATCTTTCCAATCAACTTGCTGTGATCCCTCAACTCAAGATCCACAAGTCACACCCTACCACAAACATTATTGAAAATATTGATACAGGGGTGAGAACAAAAGGACAAACCCATGACAAAAATGTTTGTCCATACTCTTGCTTCTTGTCCCAGATAGAGCTAAAGAAAGTGGATGAAGCTTTGAAGGATGGAAGTTGGGTTGAAGCAATACAAGAGGAGCTGCTTCAATTCAAAAGACAAAAGGTTTGGAATCTTTGTCCTCTTCCTCAAGGGAAGACTACCATAGGAACCAAGTGGGTTTTTAGAAACAAGAAGGATGATAGAGGACTTGTCATCAAGAACAAGACCAGACTAGTTGTTTAAGGATACACACAAGAAGAGGGAATTGACTACACATATGTCTTTGGTCCTGTAGCAAGACTTGAAGCTGTTAGAATACTCTTGGCTTATGTTGCATGCAAGGATTTCAAGGTCTACCAGCTCGATGTCAAGTATGCTTTTCTATATGAGGTGATTGATGAAGAGGTGTATGTCAAACAACCACCTGGCTTTGCAGACCCAGATCATCCTGATTATGTTTGCAAGCTTGATAAAGCTCTTTATGGGCTGCACCAAGCTCTAAGAAAGTGGTATGAGACACTATCTCAGTATCTCTGTCAACATGGTTACAAGAGGGGTACTATAGATGGAACTTTCTTCATAAAAGGAACAGGGAATGACTTAATGCTGGTTCAAGTATATGTAGATGACATTATCTTCGGATCAACTAATCCAAAGCTCTGCAAAGACTTTGAGAGGTTGATAAAGAATAGATTTGAAATAAGTGCCACGGGGGAACTCAATTTCTTTCTAGGAATTCAAGTGAAGCAAGTTGAAAATGACATCTTCATATGTTAGTCAAAGTATGTACAAGATATCCTCACAAGATTCAACATGACTGATTGCAAGGTTGCAAAGTCTCCCATAGCCAGAAACCACTCCATTGGACCTGATCACGAGGGGGAGTGTGTGGATGAACATCTCTACAGGGCTATGATTGGGTCTCTTATGTACCTCACAGCCAGCAGGCCTGATATCATGTTTGCTACATGCATCTGTGCAAGATATCAAGCCAACCCCAAGATGTCACACCTGGTTACTGTCAAGAGAAATCTTAGATATCTTAAAGGTGCTCCTAAGCTTGGCCTTTGGTATCCAAAGAATTCTAACTTCAATTTGTATGACTATACAGACAGTGACTATGGTGGCTGCAACATGACTGCAAAGTCTACATCTGGGGGGTGTCAATTCCTTGGTGGAAGGATTGTCTCATGGCAATGCAAAAAATAATCCTGTGTGTCTGCATCAATGTTGAAGTTGAATACATTGCTGCTGCAAGCTGCTGTGCTCAAGTTCTTTGGATTCAAAATCAGATGCTGGACTATGGATTCAACTTTAAAGAGACTCCCATCCACATAGACAACAACAGTGTTATCTCTATTACAGAGAATCCTGTGCAGCACTCAAGGACAAAACACATCAACATCAGGTATCATTTTATTAGAGATAATATTAAAAAATGATTAATCAAACTAGTTAAAGCTAACACAAATGAATAATATACTGATCTGTTCACTAAAGCTTTTGATGAACAAAGATTCAAATATCTTGTATCAGCTATTGGAATGATTAACTTTGAATAGATTTTTGTTAAACTTAAATCAATTCTATTTCTAAAACCTATGTGTCCTAAGTTGTTTATTTTATCATCTTCATAAGCCCAGTTTTCTTTGGAAGAAATTTTTTTTTAAAACATATTCCTTAGATTTTTGAAAATTTTAAACATATTCTCTTTCAGAAGATATCAAGTTGTCTTCGGAAGAAAATTATGTCTTCAAATCAAATAACTACTTATAAGACATTTACCTTCGGAAGAAATTCTGATATATCTTCCTAAACATAAATATGCTTTTAAGTACTTACATGTATTTGAAAGACAATTTTCTTCCGAAAACAATTAAGTCCGCAAAAGATTTATTCTCTTAAGAATAAAACTTCCAAGTTCTGATTTCTTCCGAAACCAAATATGTCTCGGAAGCAAAATTCTCTAAGTATTTTCCTTCCGAAACAAATTTTCACAAATCTTAAGAATATCTTCCGAAGCCAAATTGACTTCGGAAGCTTTTCTTACAAAACTTCCGAAGACAAAATTACCTTCGGAAGATTTTCGACTTCCAAGAAAACTACCTTTTTGGGCACTTTTTAAAGGTGGGACCAATATTCGGATTTTAAAGTTTATCCTTTTGCATTAATTTTGTCTCAAATCCATTTCATATATATTCTCTCTCAACAGTTTCCCTCTTTCACTATCTTCTTCATCTGAAAATCTTCTAACCTAAATTCACCCACAAACCGCCCTTATTCTTATCTTCCTTCACAACAAAGCTAGCTCAAAATGGCCAACGTTCATCATAGAAACCAACCCAATTTCTCCATACAACTTCACAGGTAACATAATCAAGTTGCTCTGTTAAACTCTAAGAAAGATCCTGGTTTCTCAGAGGTTTGTCACGTCTTACCCTATCAAACTACTTCACCTCCCTCACCATCGATCCTCCACTCTATGAGGATCAGCTGTTAGAATTTTGGAGGACCTGTCAAGAGGTCACCATAGATGGGGAGAAGGTACTGTCTGCCATAGTGCAGGGGAGGACAATCTTTATCACTCCAGCATCCATAAACTCACATCGAAGGCTAGATGATGTCGAAGGTGATTTGTCCTTCCCCAAGTCCGCTGTTAACCATACTTTTGGTCAGATGGGCTATGAAGGGGATTTCTCCGTCAAGACCTTCAGGAAAGGGAAGGTTTCCACTCAATGGAAATACCTCCTTCATGTCGTCATTCATAGTCTATCTAACAAGCATGGAGGATGGGACCAAGTTCCAAAGGACCTTTTCTACATAGTCCATGGGATGGTTCAAGTTTAGGTATTCACATTTTGTGTACATTAATTTACTTGCAAACTTGGACTCCTTAGAATATTACATGTTCCCTAGATATGTCCAGCACATTCTCAACTGTGAACTGGGCTCACAGTTGAGGGGAACATGTAATGTTCTAAAATTAGGACAGATGAAGCCCGACATCTTCAAGACTATAAGAAAGCCAACTGTTGGCTTCTCAGGGGTTGAAACAGCCCATGTTCCAAAAATGTTAGAGCTCATTGCTCAAGGTGAGAACCTAGCAGCACCAGCTAGTATTGAACCCACACCTTCTACTTCTCAACCCCCTATACAGCCACAAATAACCATCACCTACCAAAGAAAATCCAAACGAACCCCTGCACATGCTACTCAGTTTGTGCAGACCCCTATATTACCACCTACATAGGAGGAAGTGGACACTAGAGCTCCCACTTCTCCTGAGGAGCAAACCATTCCCATCTTACCAATGATCAATGCTAAGATTCCTCATGCTCAGCCTAATGAGCTCACAACCCCCCAAGCCTTAAGCCTTCACTCAGAGTCTCAACATTCTAGTGAACAATCTTCAGGGGACAGTTACCATCCCCAGCCTCTTGATCTAAACCAACCCATTCCAAACCTAGAATTCTATGATGATGAAGACATGGGATTCAGTGAGTATCATGAGTCTCTCTTATCCTCCCCTGCTCAAGAAGAGATGAGTACTCCTGGTTCTCCTATATCTAGCCCACATCATCCACCTACTACTGAGGTGGATCTTCCTGAACTTATTTAGGAGGTCCATATGGAAGAGGCTCTCACTTTAACAAGTGATTACATCATTAAGACCTCGACCATGGCAACCCAGCCCATTGACACTTGACTTGAAGTTGTCATGGTGCAGGGGAAATCCAGCGGCCAAGAACAAAGTGCTAGTGATGAGAAAGAAGACTGAGGTCCTATTCTCTCATCCCTCATGATTCTTCTAATGAAGATGAGGGGAATATGAGACTAAAGGTGCAAAAGCTGACTCAAACATGCACCTATTTAGTCTCCAAGGTTAGTCACTTGGAATCTCAGGTGACTACCTTGCTATAAAAGGTCAATGATCAGCAACTTAAAATTTCTGACCTCAAGGAACAACTAGCTGGGAGACCTTTAAGGAGGACTCAACCAGGAACACAAGAACCTGTGGATGTGACAGACCTAACCCCTAGCTCACCTATGCAAGTGGGTGATGCTACCAAAAAGGGGGAGAAAGTCCAAGCAATCACAGAACCTGGGAGTTCTTCACAAAGTATGGACATTGAGGATTCACCAACCTCACTTGCAATTGTCCATACTCCGCAACCTCCTCAAGTCCATATTGATGTGGACTCACTCATTCAAAGTCTGTTTAAGGAGAGTATTCCAAGAGCTATGTCTACCCTACCCCATGATGCTGAGAATGAAATACTTTGGTGGAGTTATGATGCTGACAGGAGAGCTCTAATTTTGCATAGACTTCAAGGGCAGCAAGAGGTTTTCAATTTTCAGATCCTGAAGTTCTATGACAGTCTTCCTCTAGTCCACATGTCACTTGACAAACCTAGTCAAAACAGGCAAGCTGGCAGACTGGCTGAGAGGATTCAAGATAGGATTGTTGAAAAGTTCAGACAAAGAAGAAGACAAAGGCTAACGGGCAATGTCATTGGTCAACTGGATGTTGAGGTGGAACCTAAGATTAGCTTTGAAGGGGAGACCTTGACTGAAGGCCCAATGATAGACCCTGTGAACCTTGTTACAAGAACTGATTCAACATCATCAACCCTCAGTAAGGCACCAGCTGGTGAAGGTGCTTCACAACCTCTCTCTGGCCAGAGCTTAACTGCTGAACCAAGCAATAAAGGCCAAAGCTCTCTCCACCCTGAGTCACCAAGGCCTGTGCGTGACAAATGGAAGAGGAAGATGACCTCTGAGGAGATCGAGGAGGAGGAAACAGAGAGGAAGAGGAAGCTAGGGGGAGAGAGTTCAAGAAGGTCTCCAGGATTCATGGAAGCTGGCTATCAGGGTTGCCCCCAGGCCAAACACTCAGGATAATGAGTTAAGGGCAGCCAGATTAAACTACCTAGGGACCAGGAACTACAACATAGATAAAATCATCTCTCTTCCCTTAGAGCAACTAAATGAACTGGCAGACACAGAGCTGTTAAAGGAGAGGAAGGACGTAGAGGATGCAGAACTGCTCCTAAAAATCAAGGAAGAAAGGAGACAGAAAAGGCTCTACAAGCATGCTCCTATCCTCTCTCCAGTTCAGAAAAGTCCTGAGAAAGAGACTCTGGCAACTGAACAACCTCAGGTAGACAACAAAGCTGATAGACAAAACATGATTAGCTACCTGAGCGCCACATGTCTCTATCAAGCATCTGCACTTCTTCCCTTATCATATGAATATGTTGAATTCGAGTATCTTAAGCAGCTGGAGCAACAAGTTACCAAAGAACGAAAGGCTGCTAAGAAAAAAATAAAGGAAGAAGCTGCAAAGTCAAGAGCCATCATCCAAAAAGTCAAAAGAAGTCTGCTGATAGGGAAAGGATGATGAGCTTCTTGAAGCTGTACGGATTCTCCGAAAGGAGGCTTGGTCCAATGTCTCTATCCACAATGGATGAGTACATTAGAGTGATCAAGCAGAAGATTAAAAAGAGAGAGCTTGTTGACTTGCATTCTCCACCAAATCAAGTTCAAACTGAAGTTGAGGTAAAGGTTGAACCTACTGAGACAACACAACTGAGCCTAGAGCTGCATCTCAGCCAACTTCATGTGATACCACCACTGAAAACCAAAGCTAACTGAAACTGATTAATACACAAACAAATTAAAATTTTGGTTTTTGGTTTGGTTTAAACTAAAATTGTTATGCAGTTTGGTTTTGGTTTTAAAGTCATTTCTTTATTTATCTTTTCACATATATTTTGCACGTAACCTGATAAACCGAATAACGTAAACTATAATTTATATTGAGCCAAATCTATATATAATACTAAAAGAGTAACTTGTGGGGACACTTGATATATTTCTAGGTCCTTTAAGTTTGCTTTTCTCGTCTCTCTCTTCTCTTAAATAATTACCAAAATTAAAAAAGATTAAATAATATTAATTCTTTTTTAGATTAAAAATATTTTTTTAATAAATTAAGAAAGATGTCTTTTTATTAATGTTATTTCTAAAAAACAACTTGTTAGAAAATAAGAAGTTTTTCTAAAACATTAATTTTTTTTAAATATGAAATATTTCAAAATATTTTTTTTTAAAATATGAAATATTTTGAAATATTAACAAAAGTAAATTTTTTACAAACTAAAATAATAAAAATTAGGAGTTATAATAAAAATAATTTAGTATGACATTTTTTAATACGGTTTGTTTTGAAAAAGATGTTTAATTTTTTTTGAAAAAAAGTTTAAATATTTGATATCATTATTTTATTACTTGTAGTTATTACTAGTACGTAATTTTAATCATATCTTATTTTAGAATATCATTTTATACTTTATAAATTTTTTTATATTTAATATTCTATTTTTTTTCATATAATACAAGGGTTTACTAAAGTTAGTATTAAATAAAACTAATTAGAGATATTATGAACATTATTTCTTTGACTGTATGTTTTGCTATATCAATAAATAAAAGTAAAGGTCAATCTCTATCAAGAGTCGGTTTGTAATTAAAAGAGTGATTTTTCCAATGGTCAGCTTTATATCGTCTTGTCAGAAGTCAAAAGTAGAGATGAATTGAAAATTTTAGCTTTAGATAATGATGGTAAACCTACTAATGTTACTACAAATATAGTTTACAAGGAAGTTTTTGTTCATTTGTGACCTTATGATCGAAGTTTTTATGTCTTATTTAATATATAACGCACTTGGTTTTATTTATGTTTTTATGTTATTTAATAATTTACTCTCTCGTGTAATAGACGGGTAACTAAAGTTACTAAACTCAATAATTGATTTCGGATAATGCTCTTAGGTGAATGTCACAAAGTACCTAACTTATTTTTGTCTTCTTATAGTATTTTCCGTTGAAATACAAATGATATCACAGATTTTTTCCTAGTCCATACACATGTTATAATTATATTTGTTTATTCACAATCGTGTTATCCTATTTTTGACCAGTTAAAATTCATAATATTATTAATTATATATTATTAAAATACATAATCATATACTATTGTTATAGACTAAACTATTTCCATCTAATTTTGTTCAATTTATATTTTTTCGCGATTATTGAAAAACAAACATTTAGTTGATATAACATTAAATAATGTATCACACAACTTTGTACAATTCCAAAAAAAAGCATGTAGTATGTTAATATTTAGTATTAATAAAGTCACCTGTATTAATTTTCAAAACAATTGACCTTTAACCTAAGAGCATCTAATGTGTAAAATAATATAAAAAATATTTCTCTCATGAACTTGAATAGTCAATGGTTTAAATTTCACAGTTAATTATAATGTAAAATTAAGTCCAATTAAATTTTAATAATTCAAGCTATTACTCATTGGTCAATAATAATCCATACTATTGATTTGGCCGGTAACAATCACAACTTTTATTTTTATTAATAAATACAATCCCATTAACATCATTGTTAAAAATTTACCCTTCATCTCAACTTGATTTCATTCACAATAATGAACATTAACGAAATGAAAAAACATACAAACTAAATCGAGTCTAAAATAAGTACGAATCGAGTGTGAATGCATAATAATTATACTACTGGGGCTGTTATTGGTAATAAAAATAAAAGTTGGGATTATTATCGGCCAAATCAATAGCATGGATCATCGGTCAATGATTAATAATTTGGATTATTACAATCCAATTTGCTTAAAATTAAATAGATTAGATTGTTGTTAAAACTATATTTTAAGAGATTTATATAATCCCTCTAAATATTATATTTCCACGTTAATAATTTATAATAAACAACATAAAATGTTTAAAAACATGATTTTAAAAAACATGATATTTTTCTTCATATTCCGTATTTTATTTTATTTTAAATTTTAATTTATATTTACACACGAGATTTTGAAAGAATCTCATATATTTTTTAATATTTATCGTATCTATTTTTTTATTTACTTTATTCATCAAACCTGATAACATTTTCATCAGTTTTGCTTCGGTTGTTGATAAACAAGCTGCAACCAGAAGCTGTTAGCGTTGAGCTCTGAATAATCAAGTAACAATGGCGAGAGGAGATTATGAAGATGAAGAAGAACATCCGCCATTGTTGCAGAGCTCAAATCATAACCTCACAGGTCTGCTTTACTTCACTTCTTCACTTTTTACTCCATCAATACTTGTGAATTTATTCTGAATTTCAAACTAGAATCAATAAATCAGTCAGTTAATTAATTAATCAATGTTTGATCTTATTAGGATGTTTATGAAGTTCATTAACGAAACTTATGATCAAAGGAATTGTATGGACAGTGGTAGCATATATTATAGGTTGAATGATAGGATAAGTGGTTCTATGACTTTATTACCGGAGATTTCTGATTAAAAGTTCATATAATTTAACACTAGAACATGTGTCACTTATATTTCATTCCACTTGCTTGAATTTGATGATAATACTTCA
Organism: Flaveria sonorensis; assembly: GCA_025506505.1. Lineage (NCBI taxonomy): Eukaryota > Viridiplantae > Streptophyta > Magnoliopsida > Asterales > Asteraceae > Flaveria > Flaveria sonorensis. Next base: position 3,487,852 of record CM046431.1, read on the forward strand.
ACATCTAAACTAATTTCACTTCAATTTCACAACTATTCTTCGAATTTGATAGCGAGATTTAGGGTTTTTAGTCATTTTGATTTGTGTTGTTGATTGAAGATACCACATGGACAGCAGTAGCACATTTTATAGCTGGAATCATAAGATCAGGGGTTTTGTGGCTTTTATCACTAATTTAAAGTTCATCAAATTCAAACTTAGAACTTAGTTCACTTATATTTCATTAATTGATCGAATTTGATGATTTCACTTTATATTCTGAAGCTATTTCACTTTGAATTCATTCATATCGAATTTAATGATGGGACTTAGGGTTCTTAATCATTTTACTTTGTGTTGTTGATTGAAGGAACTGTATGGACAGCAGTAGCACATATTATAACAGCAGTAATAGGATCAGGGGTTTTATCACTAGCTTGGAGCATGGCACAAGTGGGATGGATTGCTGGCCCATTGTCTCTGCTACTCTTTGGATTCTTCACCCTTGTTTCTGCATACTTTATCTGTGACATTCATCTTTACTTCAACCCTAAAAATGGCACTACCACTATGAACCTCTCCTACTTGCAGGCAGTTCACACCGTTTTAGGTCAGCTGGTTTTATCTTAACTTCAGGCCGATAATCATTCACTTGCATTTTGCTCATATCTACTTCTCTGCTCTGAATTTCAGGGTATAAGAATGGACTGGTGTGTGGATGCTTGCTGTATTTCAGTATATTCAAAACAGGAGTTGTGTATACAATCACATCTGCAATCAGCATGAGGTATGCTATTTTTTCTTGCAATTCTCTCTGTAAAATGTGTTTTTCTCTTTGATCTTTGTTCCGTATGATTTAGACTTTGTTGCTACTTTGATTTGGTGAGATCTTGATTATAACATTAGTCTAGTTTGAACCTTTTGGCTGGATGACAGAGCAATCAGGCAATCAAATTGTTACCACGAAGAAGGGCATGATGCTGCTTGTGAATTTGACGATAAGTATTATATGCTTATGTTTGGAATAGTTCAAATACTAGCTTCTCAAATACCCAACATTTTTCATACAAAATGGCTCTCAATTATTGCTTCAGTTATGTCCTTCACCTATTCTTTTATTGGAATGGGACTTGGACTAGCCCAAGTAATAGGTAAAAATCTCTATCTTTGATACATGATCTTGTTGATGGACTGCAACAATATTAATATGGATACAATTAAATTTCTCTTGCTGAAAATGAAATTGCAGCAAACGGGAAAATTGAAGGTAGCATCTATGGAATCACAACTACTAATCCCACACAAAAGGTATGGTTGGTTGCTCAAGCTATTGGAGATATTGCGTTTTCATTTAACTTCTCGTTAATCCTTCTTGAAATACAGGTATGACATCTAATCTGTTATAATAAATCTTTTATTTTATCCCGAATCAGTTTCCCAAACTCTTATGTGATGTTTGTGATATGTAGAGCACTTTGAGATCACCTCCATCCCAAAAGGTGACCATGAAGAAAGCTTCCACAATTGCAATATTTACAACTACTATCTTCTACTTATGCTGCGGTGGTTTTGGCTATGCTGCATTTGGAGATTCGACTCCTGGGAATCTGTTGACTGGGTTTGGGTTTTATGAACCGTATTGGCTCGTTGACTTTGGTAATGCATGCATTGTTCTCCACTTAGTTGGAGGGTATCAGGTATCACATGACCTTGGCATACTAATAAAAAAAGTACTAACCAATGCTTACTTAAGGTCCGATTGTCCTAGTACTAGAGGTGGCAATTGATCCGTTTACTTACAAAATGGTTGTTATTAGTTATGTTTCAGCTAAAATGGGTCAAACTAACAGACTTAAACTAAAAAGGGATACATTTTCGTACAATAAACCCTTATTGTAACGGTATAATTTTTTAATCATAGTTAACACATTAATCGTGTATAAATTCAAATAAGAACATAAAAGCGTTACATGTCAGGTGGGCCAACCTCGCCCATTTTGACCCGTATTCAAATAATACCATTTTGACCCATATCCATTCCGTGACACACACACTTTGCCACAACCACCTAGTACCCATCTAGTAATGATTCAGTTTCTGTTTATTTATATTAACCTTGATCAATTATCTTATGTGTTTTCAGATATACAGTCAGACACTCTTTGCAATAGTGGAAAGATGGTATGCAGAAAAATACCCAGAAAGCACGTTCGCGAAAGACATACAAAGTGTGAAGGTGTCGTTATTGCCCGAGTTTAGACTAAATCCACTTCGGTTATGTTTTAGATCAGCATATGTGGTTTTGACAATGGCGGTTGGGATGTTATTCCCTTACTTCAATGAAGTTGTGGCCTTTGCTGGATCAGTGATATTTTGGCCCTTGACCATATACTTCCCTGTAGAGATGTACTTTGTGCAGAAGAGGGTTGTACCTTGGTCCGGAAAATGGATCGTACTTCGTATATATACCATTTTTTGCCTGATTGTAACCATTTTTACCTTGGCTGGTTCCATTGAGGGACTCATTGCCAAAAGATTTGGCTAGTAAATAGTAATGTCTCTTGAAGCTAATAAAAGGGTGATAGGAAGTTCTATTGGGTGTATTAACCCATTCTGTTGTATCAAACAGTTTTGTTAGTTTTAAAATGATGAAACATTAGAGAATAATGTCATTTGTAAATGTATTTATGGTATTTGTTACGTGGTTAATGAAAATCAAAGCAAACAACAGGGTACTATAGGAGAACAAGAAGTATGCTCAAAGACTTCAAGTGTTTTCTGAATTCTCAATACTCAATAAATAACCAGCACAACGGTAAATAAATAGCAACTGATCCACTCTTCAACGTTTATAAACTGACTCCCAAATTAAAGGAAACAAAACAGGAAGATACTAACAAACTTCTATGAATTAATCTTCCTATTTGTTGCATAAGAAACAAACTTAAAATAAACATAAACTAATTAAAAATCCATGCCATGCACACGTGACATTCAACTGGTCAAGTGGGCAATGCTTTTTAACAGTATTCTCATTGATTATCAGAATAGATTACAGGCCCCAATATATAGTAATCTGATTTACATAATTACATCATCTAATATAGAATCATAGTACAATACATATACATATACTACAATACATATACATATACATATACTTATACATATTGCTAATATACCCTTGCACTTTGAGCGGTAGAAGAACGTAAGCTCAAACTTTAAAGGTGTCTAAGTTAAGATTGATAACCTTACAAGGGATATATATATATGTCATGGGGTCGGTTGTTATGGACTGTCAAATGGCCTTCCTACCGGGGCGTAGTATTCTTGATGGGCCTCTAATTATGAATAAAATAATTTCTTGGCCAAGGCGATCAAAAGGGCAAGCAATGTTTTTAAAGATTAATTTCGACTAGGCTTTCGATTCTATATCCTAGGATTTTATTGACTCGGTCTTAGATCTAATGAACTTTCGTGGGAAATGGAGGCAATGGATGGGTGGTGTTATGTGGTCGGCTCTGGCTTCGGTATTCGGTATTACATTGCCTAAAAGGCTCGGTGATTGAGTATCGGTCCATTAAAGGATTTTAATCACGGCCTGCTAGTTAAATGGTGGTGGTGGTACGAGGATATAACGAGCTCGCCCACCTTACAAAAATTAATTTCCCCCCGCCCTTGTAGGGAAGTGTCCAAGCTCCGTCATTATTATATACTCATTTGAATTGTCTAATTAAAGGAGAGGTTGGTAGTGGTGGGGAACTACTATTTTGGATATATTTTTGGGTGGGGACATGCCTTTATGCCATAAGTTTCCAAACATTTTTGCTTTGGATCGGAATAGAAGGGTATTAATAAATGATTGGATCAATTTTGGTGATGGGCAAATATTGGAGCTACATAATTGCCTTGATACTCTTTTGCAGGTTCTTTTTAGAGGTGGGAGAGACACATGGCGGTGGTTGGGTGATCGTGATGGAATATTCAGTGCTAAATCCTTTCGGAACCTTACTTATGACAAGCCTAGAGATATTATCCCTTTTGTTCTCTATAGGAGCAAATGGGTTCCTATGAAAGTTAATGTTTTTGCATGGAGGCTACAAAGACAACGTATTCCTATGAAAGTCATTGAACGAGACATTACAAGTGTTTAACATGTGTGTCCTCTACGTAATGAATGCCCGCAGTCGGCATTACACTTGATTACGACTTGCTTCATTGCATTGTGTCTCATCCTGGTGTAAAATTTCCCCAATATACGCTTTCGTGATCTCAGATCTATTGAAGATTCATCATCACTTGGAGATTGACTCTAATAAAAGGAGGCGGTTGCGGTTATTCTTACGTCTCTTTGGTGTAAATGGAAGTGCTGGAATGGGGTGGTCTAGCGTGAATGGATTATTAAAGGAACTAAAGGTCATTAAGGGGTGTTTGGCCTAGCTTTTATTTTTTGGCTTATGTTTATACTAGGTTACAATCCGGATTAAATAAATTTACTGTTACATGGTTAATAATATAAAAAGTTACGTATTAAATATTGTGTGTTATACGGATTGAATAAAAGCATGTATTACACATATTTGAAATTTTAATTAAGGATAGTTATTAATTAATAAATAGCTATTATGATATTTATAATTAAGAGGAGAGAGATGCGGGAAAACAAATTATTAGATTGTCTAGAATGGTGACAAGTGTTCGGATTTATTTTTATTTATTAGGATAGTGATTTTAAAGTAGCATATTGCTTATTTTTTATTATTTGATAAGCTCTTTTTAAATGTTTGGATTAACTTATATTCTACAAGTTGATAAGCTCTTTTTAAATGTTTGTGTTAGTTTTTTTTATTTAGCTTATGTTAGCAAAATGACCAAAAGGGCATGGTTACATATTATCACATAAACTTTTGAGGGCAAATAAGTAAGTTACACAAATACACAAATAAGCTTTCAAATAAGCTAAAAAACAATCTTCAAATAAGGTTCTATAAATTAGCTTTATAAGCTAATAAGCATAAGCTTAAAAAGCTAAATCAAACAGCAAGTTAAGTTTATTTTGTAAAAAAAGTTAAAAAAGCTATAAGCTTTGTTAAAAAAAACTAGAAAGTTTATCGTGGGTGAAGAGCTTAGCAAAATTTAATTTATTGGAATGAGTGGATTGATGTAATTTTAATTTGTAATAGTTGGTTGTTGTCTTGGAGGAAATTGTTAGTATTCGGTGTTGGGGTGATCTCTGGTCGGGGGTAATGTAAATTTTTGGTCCGGTAGTGTAAATTTTTATATAAATATGAAGTTCGCTCCCCCTGAAAAAATTTAATTCTGCCCCCGCCCCCTACGGGGTTGTTCAAGCTCCGTCGCTGTGTCTGGTGTTATGGTGGAAATTGTTATATATTTCAAAAAAAAAAAAAAACAACAACTAAACTGTATTTAGTTTTTTATCTTTTATCGTTTCATTATCAGAAGGTTTCGTTTTGCTTTGAATTTTGGATGAGTGGATGTTGTTAAACGAACTGCAAGCAGAAGCTGACGACGTCGACGACGGAAGAATCAGTATCAATGGCCGGTGGAAACTACGACGATGAAGAAGAACATCCGCCATTGTTGCAGACCTCACATTACAACCTCACTGGTATGCTCCACTTCACTTCTTCACTCCTAACTCCATCTTTACCTTTACTTTCATCACTCAATCTCAAACTAGAAATCAAATCAACATTTGATCCAATTACGTTGTTCATGATGTTAACTTCACGAATCTCAAAGCACAAAATCATCTCGTGCTAGAGATTATCGCACTGAAAGTCGATCAAATTCAAAATCGAACTTATAAAACTTCGATTCATTACTGTTTCTTCGAATTTGATGACGAGATTTACTAAATCGACATATGATCCGATTAGGCTCTTCATGATGTGTTGACTTCACAAAACTCAAAACACAAAATCATCTCGTGCTAGAGATTGTCTCACTGAAAGCCGATCAACTTCAAATTCGAACGTATTAAACTTCGATTCATTACTGTTCTTCGAATTTGATGATGATATTTACTAAATCGACATATGATCCGATCAGGCTCTTCATGATGTGTTGACTTCACAAAACTCAAAACACAAAATCATGTCGTGCTAGATATCGTCATATCGCATTGAAAGTCGATTAACCTCAAAATAGTTCGAATTCATCACTGTTGTTCGATTTTGATGATGAGATTTACTGATTTAGGGTTTTTTGATTGTTTTTGCTTTGTGTTGTTGATTGAAGGAACTGTGTGGACTGCGATAGCGCATTTTATAGCCGGAGTGATCGGATCGGGGGTTTTGTCACTGGCTTGGAGCATCGCACAGCTCGGGTGGATTGCTGGACCGTTGTGCGTTATCATCATTGCGTTATTTGCACTTGTGTCTGCGTTTCTAATCAGCGACATTCATGTTTATACGAACCCTAGCAATGGCAGCACCACTACAAATCACTCGTTTCTGCAGGCTGTTCACTCCATTTTAGGTCAGCTTTTGCTTGTTAACTTCATGCTAATAAGTTGCTGTTGGGATTTGGGAATTTTTTTTCAAAATGACAGAAGAAATAATAGTTTGGAATTGTGATACGCGGATTCGAGATGATCAATCTTTAAGCAAGTTAGACTCCAAAGAAATTAAACGTAAGAAAACTAACCTACTAAGTGAGCCATTAATACTAATGATCCTTAGTCTAAATGGTTAAGGTAAGGTACTCAAAACTTCATTAAAAATAGGGGAAGGTCTTGGGCTCAAGTGTCACTTGAAAAAAAAAAAAAAAAGGGTTTCAAGTTAGGTCAGAGGGTTTTTTTACGTATGGGGAGTTTTCTTCCGAGGCTGGAGATGGTCTCAAATTCAAATACTTGAGTAATGGGGATGATCGGGTGGACCAGTTGTCCGTCAGTGATCCAATTGGCCGATAAAAAAAAGTGAGCCACTAATCCCACTACTCTAGAACTAATTACAATTAATACAACTATAAATAAACAAACTACTGGAAATGATATAACATGGTGCATGATTTATGTGGGAAGGTGGGTTACTTGAGTTGGCGAGTACGCAAAATAGAAAAGAGAAACATGAATTGATTCGCTAGAGTTTGGATAGTTCGGTGTTACGCACCTGATAAAATTAGTCGTGTATCTATCGAGCGCTGGGTTTTTAAAAGGTGATGGTTTAGAGGAACATGGCCTTTCAGTTGGTGCATACAGATGAACTATTGTGACTCTTCATAAAGGTGTCTGAGGTCACAAGTTCAAATCTCACTCCAGTCAAAAATCTTGCAGTCATTAACAGGAGTTGCCAATGAGCTCTCTAAGCATATGCAAGTCAGGGGATTTTACGAGCTAGTCGGCTTCCTCCTGGAATGGGTTGGCGCCATCCTCGAGCGTCAAACTAACAATTGACGGTTGAAATCCCGTCTGAGATATGGACATACTTGGGCTATGAAGAGGCATGTCACTGAGCCCGAATTATCATCGCCTTTAAAAAAAAGTATTACCAAGCTTCATTTAGAGGAGAGAGAATTTGTTATGAAGATGTGTGTTAGTGTATATATAAACACTACCAAACTTCATATATGTGACGAGAGAAATTGTCACACATAGAAAGGAAAGCTTTGTTTCTTTAAACCAGATTACTAGTGAAATTATGTTGGTAGCAAACATAATTTCTAGTCACTTTTATTCTTGAAAACTCAGTAAGTTCAATCCATTTATCACCACCCGTGCATTGTTGATACGACATACTACCTATTGCTTCAATGTATAATAGGAAGTGATTCGTCACAAACCCAAAGCACATTGTTCTATTGAACGGTGGGAGCAAAATTGCTTAAGGGATTGAGGTCACTTGCTTTGAAGCAATAATTTATAGTTTTGATTGTCAGTTTTGGTTTACTTTATCTTTTTCAGAACCCCAACATGCCAACATAAGCTTTATGGGTCCACTTTCAGCTTAATGAAATCTCCTCCTGTGATTTTAATTTCAGGATATAAGAATGGATTGGTATGTGGATGCTTGGTTTATTTCAGTTTATTCAAAACAGGAGTTGTATATGTTATCACATCAGCAATCTGTATGAGGTATTCTAACCTTTTCCATCACTTCTATCTGAACATTATATTTGCAACTCTCAAAACTTTGAATGAAATCTTGGCTACAAATTGTCCCCTTTGAACTATTTGTATGGATTACAGAGCAATTATGCAATCAAATTGTTACCACAAAGAAGGGCATGATGCTGCTTGTGAATTTGAGAATAAATATTATATGCTTATGTTTGGAATCGTTCAAGTAGTAGCATCTCAAATACCCAACATTTTTCATACGAAATGGCTCTCAATTATTGCTGCAATTATGTCCTTTACCTATTCTTCAATTGGAATTGGACTTGGATTAGCCCAAGTAATAGGTATTAATCTCTATATTTAAAATATTGATATTTAATCATGCTGTTGTACCGCCAAGTTCTAGGGGTGTTCATAGCAGGTAATATTCTTGGTCGAACTGCTAACTTCGGTTTCAGGAAATGAAAAACCAAAACGGACAGGGTTGGGTGGGTCTGCCAAACCAGCCAGTTTTTAACAGTTTGGCAATTTACGGTTTTGGCAGTTTGAACAAAAAAAAAATTTCACTTTTTATTTTCCTTTAATATCATTACTTTGTATCCAAAGCTTAAAATAATAGATGGCTCATGAATATAACACACATAGTTATTCCAAAAATTAAAAAAAATGGTTAAAACATTGTTTTCAAGTTCCATATCCAACCTGCCAAAACTGAACCGTATCAATAGCAAACCAGACGAATTGTTTCAGTTTGGGCAGTTTTCTAACGGTTTATGAACATCCCAACCGCAAACTATTTAGATATATCATCAAATCAAGTTGCTTTTTGAATATGGGATTGCAGAACAAGGGGAGATTAAAGGTAGCATCAGTGGAATCTCAACTTCAAATCCCACACAAAAAGTATGGTTGGTTGCTCAAGGTATTGGAGACATTGCATTTTCATTCACATTTTCGTTGATCCTTCTTGAAATTCAGGTACAAAACTCAACATTTAATCCTCTCCGACACCTTCTATTTGATCCAAACTTAGTTGCTCCAAACAATTATGTTGTTTGTGTGACACGTAGAGCACTTTGAAGTCGCCTCCGTCTCAAAAAGTAACCATGAAGAAGTCTACCACTATTGCAGTACTTATAACTACTTCCTTTTACATATTTTGTGGTGCTTCTGGCTATGCTGCATTTGGAGATTCCACTCCTGGGAATCTGTTGACCGGGTTCGGGTTTTATGAACCGTATTGGCTCGTTGACTTCGGTAATGCATGCATTGTTCTGCACTTAGTTGGTGGCTACCAGGTATGCATCACATTACCTTAGCATACTAGTAAGTTAATCTAGAGGGGTATTTGGCATCGCGTCAGGTTGTAGGGTGTTTGGGATTGCTTACTTAAACTGATTAGTGATTATCTACTTACTGCTTTTGACTTATGCACTATTCAAACTGACTATACATAACATCTTATTTCACTGTATGCATGTATCTATGCGATTTGGATGGGGTGTTAAATGGGTCATGTTTGCGAGTTGGTGGGTCGAATCTGACAAGAAATGAACCTTGAATATCGTGTTAGACACATGAACCCAAACATGACAAGAGTTTACATGGGTTGGCATAAACAAGACCCGTTTGACCTGGAATTTTTATTTTATTTATTTTAGTTTTTGCACATTAATTTACAAATTTACAATAAATAATTGTTTTCAAACTATAAAACCCTTTTAAGTTTTTGCATCAAATTTTTTTGTTATAACATAAAACATACTTCTTCAAGAAGCTTATAAAATTAAACAGGCTGTGAACCAGCGAGGTTGACCCTCGTTTCTATTGTTTGGGTGTAGTGAAACTGATTCTGACTGTCTTAGAGACTATTTTTTTTATTTGATTGTATGTATAAATCCTTAAATAATCAACATTGGTCAAGCAAAAGCAACTTTTATATGATCATCACAACCTTAGATGGCATAAGCGAATCAAAACACTATTTCCTACAACACACTTTAGAAAGCAATGCTAAAACAACCTCTAAACAGTAAATCCTATAACAGAAGCCATTATGCTACAACTAATTATCTAATTATGATTGTTTAACTGTGTTTGGAATACATGTTATCAGATATACAGTCAGACTTTGTTTGGACTCGTGGAAAGATGGTATTCCGAAAAGCACCCCGAAAGCATATTGACGAGGGACATCCAGAATTTAAACGTGCCGTTATGGCCTGAGTTTAGACTTACTCGTCTTAGGTTATGTTTTAGAACAACATATGTGGTCTTGACAGTTGCAGTGGGGATGTTATTCCCTTACTTCAATGAGGTCCTCGCATTCGCGGGCTCGATCATCTTTTGGCCCTTGACCATATATTTCCCGGTAGAGATGTACTTTGTGCATAAAAAGGTTGTACCTTGGACTAGGAAGTGGATTGTACTTCGTCTGTATAGCAGTTTTTGCTTGTTTGTAACAGTTTTTACTTTGGTTGGTTCCCTACAAGGACTTATTTCCAAAAGGTTTGGCTAATTCTTTATGATGATTGATTAATTGTATGATATTTATCTTAGAGAAAATTGCATAATAGTCCCTATGTTTTGCTTAGATTGCACGTTTAGTCCTCAGGAATAAAAAAATTGCAAACTTAGTCCAAAGTTTGGTTGGATGGTTGCATAAATAGTCCCTACCGTTAATTCATCGTTAGTTTTAACGAAAATAGTTGTCATGTGACACGCATGTGAGGGCTTTTATGTCTTTTCAAGTAAAAAAACCCTACTAAAAATAACAGACTTCAAAAACACCTAACGTTGATTGAGTCTCTACGACTCATCTTCTTCAAACCTCCACGTGAACAAGTTGCCAATTTGCATGACCTGCGATCCTTCAACATTCATCCACGACAACAACTTGCATGACCTGCGACTCAATTTCTTCGAATATTCTTCTAATCAACAACATCTACATCTTGCATCACTTTTGATTAGTTGATATGCATTGGGTTCTAAGGCAATCAAACTGTGAACTATTACCGGACGAGATTTATGGTACGTATTATGTTTTGTTTATGCTAATTTTGGTTCAAAAACATGATTTTTAAAAATCCTAACCCTACTTATGTTTGAATGTGTTATGTTTAATGTTCAGAAGGACAACCTCACTTGTTTTCTCTTAAGATTCATTATGGTTGTGTGTTTAGGAATTTTCCCGGAAGAAGATATGCATGTGGTAGCGTTAGGTTTGTTGACTATGTGGATATTAATGAGTTTTCAGTCCAGGGAATTACTTCTATGATTGAGGAACTAGGTTTGAATCATCTTAAGAAAAAAGTTCACTTTCACTTTAGAATACTAAAGAAAAATTTAGATGTAGGTTTAGCACCTGATGATGATATTAATTTGGGGCAATATATTAAAGACAATAAAGTTTCTTTTAAAAACTTACTAATCATTTAACTTTTGGCTCGTATTAGGGGAATGTGCCAACATACTTAGGTGATGGACCTAATGAAAAAACAAATCCCCACAACACTGATCAAGGTGTCACTTCAAAAGTAAGTTTCTTTCATAAATATATATAATTATTTTACTTGCATAAACCTTTAATCATTTACTTTGACTATGTTAGGGGAATGTGTCAACAAGCGATGAAAAAGTTATAAAGAAAAAAAATCAACCAAGTGTCCTTAGGTGTTGTACATAGCAAGACTTAGTATTGAAGATGAAACTTGGATAGTAAAAACTTACAAAGCCGAACACACTTGTCTTCAATCTAGGTCCATAAAGGCGTTCACTTCTTCATTCATGGGTAATGAGTCTTGGGTTATGAGTCAAATAGAGTCAAACCTTAATGTTTCAACTAAAACTATTCAAGATGAGTTACAAAGGAAGTATGAGTTGGAGGTTTCCAAACATAAAGCATTTAAAGCAAAATTGAAAGCGTCAAGGCAAGTTCGGGGTGATTATAAAGAACAATATTCTAAGTTGAGGGATTATATCCTAGAGTTGCATAATGCTAATCCAGGCTCGACGGTTAAGATTCTTGTGGAGCATGAAACAAACCCAGATTCACCAACCAGATTATTCAAAAGAGTTTATGTGTGTTTAGGAGCTTTGAAAGAAGGCTTTAAGGCATGTAAAAGAGAGTTTTTGGGGTTGGATGGAGCATTTATGAAGTGCCCCTACCCTGGTCAGATGTTGACTGCAGTTGGAATAGACTCAAATAATGGTATCTATCCTCTTGCTTATGCCATAGTAGAGGGGGAAAACAAAAATTCATGGATTTGGTTCCTTTAATGTATTCAAGATGACTTGGATCTAAGTCTAAATTCAAATTTCACTTCCATTTTAGATAGGCAGAAGGTTAGTGCAAGTTTACATTTAACTGTTTTAGTGTATGTGTTCTATAATACTTGAAAACATTTAACTATGTCAATTATTGTAGGGTATCATTCCAGCTATTTCTACTGTATTTCCAGCTGCAGAGCATAGGTTCTGTATAAGACATATCCACGAGAATATGAAGCTTCAATGGAGGGGAAAGGGCTTCAAAGATCTTGTGGAATTGTGCAACAACTATTCCAGAATTTCAAACTAAGATGGAAGAATTAAAGAAGCATAATCTTGATGCATACAACTGGTTGGCAAAATACTCCCACAACATTGGTCAAGGTCTCACTTCATAGGTAACCTTATTTAATAAGCATTATGATTTTCTTGCATAAATAAACTTATTAGTATCTTTCTTGAATTGTGTTAGGGAGGGCACAAACAGATATGTTATTAAACAACATGTGTGAAAATGCAAGGACTACTGAAGGAAGAGACAAACCTATAATTAGTGCTTGGATTATGAGGGAGTACTTGACAAAGAGGATAGCGAATGTAATCAAGGTTATAGAAAAATCTAATGGTCCACTCACACCTAACGCAGCCAAACTACTAGATGATATAAAGAAAGAGGCGGCCAAGTTAACTGTTTTATGGACCGGTAGTCAAAAGTACCAAGTAAACGATCCAAACAATGAGCAATTTATGGTTGATGTTGTGGAGAGGGTGTGTAGTTGTAGGAGATGGGAGTTGAATGGAATTCCTTGCAAGCATGCTGTTGGTGTCAATTGGAACATGGCACTTAATGGGCAGGATGTGGCTCGTAGTGGCTGCAAACCGAGAACAGTGTCGCGCCAAACTTTAACCCCTTTTGATATCATCAGAGCCTTTATGTACATAACTTCAACCCGAATGCCTCAGATGAAAAACCGCTCATCATCACCGATGACTTAAAGCAGGACCACAACCCCAACGACACAAACACAACATCATCAACATATGAAAATAACGAATAACAACAGCCGACCCCACATAAAATGCCTCAGATGGTCCGTCATCATCGACGTAGGTAGAAATAACAATCCAAGGACTGAAGCAACAACAAACCATCGTGAACCTCACTAACAATTCAGCATCAGATTAAAAATCCAAAAGAAACACATAAAAATATTAATAACAACACAGATGACAACATCACCAACATCAGCCATTAAACCACATCATCAACACTATATAAGGGCTCTCTGATGCGCGATTGCCCATCATCATCGAGCAAAAGAGATAAGGGCTCTTAGACGTGCGATTGGCCATCATCATCGAGCAAATGATGAAAAGAACAGCTTGTCGCAGCCACGCAGACGCCACCAAAGACGATCTACAGACCACTAGCGGCATCCGGATCAACAGATCCATGTCAGTACCGGCATGCGCCACCATCCATGCACAACAGTCGACAGCCGCGCCGTCGCAATACCACCAAAAACCCAACAAAGCATCAAAAGCATATCAGGGCTCACAGATTTACCATGAACATAACAGGACGTCACCACCACCCAGATACCACCAAAAAAGGCCGACAGACCACTGGCGGCGTCCTAATCATCAAAAAGATTGTCCCACCACACGCCATCCACACACAACACCAAAAACCACCTCCCCCCTAAGACAGACGTCACCCGGCTGGTGGCCAGCGCACACGGAAGACGACAGAGGCGGTGCAAGTGGTAAACAGCACCAACGAACCCTTTCTCTCTCTAGAAATAAACCAGAGTTTGAATGTAAAATAGGTGAACACTAGTTCACTTAAACACATTTAGGGGAGGGGACGAAATACAAACCCCTTAAATTATAGTTGCCAAGTTCAAAACCCACAAAACCCACTATTCCTCAAACTTATTTTTTCATATATAAGATAAATAAATATAAATAAGTAACTAAAATAATAAATGGAGATTTTAGTAACCTAGTGAACTGATACATGTTCATACATATAGATGTTCACATATATAGATGTAGAAAGATCAAATAAAAGGATATATGATTCTATAAAAGTTATAACAAGATTACTTGTTTCTTGTTATTGTGATGTTATAAATACAGAATGATTGATGAGCTACGAACGCTATACATTGATGATAGTAAAATTTAAACAGTTTTTAAAAAGTTTTCCAGCTTGTCGCCGAATAGCTGATTCTAGCTAAATGTGTTTTAGAACACATACTGCAATGAGTTATACAAGTATTTAGAATGACAATGTGCTTCTTTATCATGCACCCACATATCTGAAAACAAGGTCTTTTAGACCAAGATGGCTCACAGCAAAATTTTCTTACATGTACATTCAAATGTATGAAATCACCAATTAAGATTCGTAAAAAGTAATAAAACAATGTTACGAAATAACATCTTTAATATCCATTTGGTTTTTCAGCACTCTTTGCAGATCTCTTCTGTTGGTCTAGTTCATAATGTGCAAAAGCAGCATCCAGTGCCTGCACCAATAATAAACAGCATTGCAGCATATTTTTTTTCGTATTTATTTGAAGTGTAAAGCTGAAAGATAATTCTTCTCTAAGAGTTTATTATACCAAAATATAACAAAAACTATACATTGTTTTTGGTGCATGTGGTGAATTATATTCCTTTTACCATTTGACGTAACATGCTTTTCGTTACTATTTGATGCAATAGTCGTGCTGTAACCGAAGAATCAGGTCAAAAACAAGCGTCATGCTACTTTTCTTCTGGTTATAAAGTCAATTGCATCAAATTTAATTTAGCACTTTTTTAACTCAAAAGAGAAAAAGTACATCATTTTTTACTATGTTAATGAACTTTCATTTAAATACCATTTGATACAATCGATCAGCCATATGCCAATAACCAGCAAAAATTAAATTATTAATTTGAGATGGAGGAAGTCATTTAACCTGCAACATTGGATGAACAAGGAGGGAAACGTGATGCCTCGAATCTGACTGCACAGATTCTTTAATCGCCTGCAGGTTAACAAAGATACGAAAAAATATCAATATGAAGTACTGAATATCAATTTGGACAAAATACAAAAAACAAAAAAAGAAACTTCACATGTATGATACTATCACGATAGAAGAAAATGACACTTAAACCATATGCTTATACCATACACAATGCTTGGAGTTTTGAATAAATACCTGTAGCTTTGGGTAGATCTGTGACATGGCTTCCTTGAGCCTACTCACCTATAGATAAAATCAATTTGTGATTTACAAAATTAAAAATTTATGCATATCTAGTTACTAGCTATGGCATAAGGAATGATAGTATGCACGAATACTTCAAATAATTACCATATCACATCAAAATGCATCATGAGCATTAAAAAAAGGGTTGAAATTACCTTTGTATAAAGATATGATGTTGTGATTGGATACGAGGACCAGAAATGTTTTAATAATTCTTGAATAGACGTCCAATGCTGGAAGATAATTAAACATTCGATTATATAATGTTGATCGGAAAGTGTAACTACAAAGTTAAGAAAACCAACGACCATCTTTCAAAAATAACAAAAAAGAAGGAAAAATAAAAACTCACAAGCAAAAGCTCTTCTTTTGTGACACTTGGCAACATATCTAATATGCTCTCATGTGGGTTTTTACCAAGTTGATATTTGGAGCTTGATATATTCTGTGTCAAACTGTTGAAGACCTAAATCATACCCAAAGGTTTAGTGTTTCAAGTTGCAATAAAAAGTGGTTTAGTGTTTGTATAAAGGGAATTGCGGGGTCAAAAAATCAGTTTCATACCAGGCCCAACTGTAATAAAACTTAACATTTTAACGGGAAAGTTTAAGTAATAGTTTGCCAGTGGGTTTTCCATATTTAAGTATTTTCACCCAGATATCTCATATTTAATATTGTGAAGAGAATAAATATGTACGCTGGCATTTCGGATAACAATTTCTAAAAACCTATTCACTGATAATGTAAAAAGAATTGTAATAGTTCATAGAAATAGATGTGTAATATTTTAAATTTATTCTTGTATAATAGAAAAGAACGTCCTTTTAGTTTATCATAATTACGGAACACTCAGCAGATCATCTGATAATCACATGTTCAAGCAGCACAAGCGCGTCCAAACATTGTCTCCTATGGTCTGTTCGATTGCCGTTGATTATCTTTTTTCAATTATTTGACATCAAATAATCAACGTTAGAGCACACACCTAAACACCCCCTTAGCATATACTATAATAGTGATAATGATACTAAAATTTCTGATTACCTTGAAAGCCAATTCGGGTCTAACTATTGAATCACTCAAACCCACGGTTCTGGTTTCAGAGATATAATCTCTTAAAGAATGATAAGCTTCAGAGGCGCTTAGCCTAGATTTCATCTGTCTTGCTCCAGATAATTGATTCAGTGTATTAACTTGTTGAGAATCAAAGTAATCCCGCGGATCCTGTTTAAGAATGGTTGATAAAAAAAATCATATTAAAAAAAAAGAACAATATGTGTGGGATAACAAATGTACTGAAACAAATGTATAGGCAACCCAAGAACGTATCTGGTTTCATACATACTGAATCCGGCCACAATAACATGCCACTTTTTTAAAATGACAAAACAAACTTTTTTCTACCAAACATGACCAAAAAAATGAATATTTTGTTAAATGACAAAAATGCAAGTCTTTTATTCTTTTTACATCAAAATGCTGCTGCATTTTCGTGTCAAAAATCTTAATGAGCATTTTCTTCATTTAGCTTATTTTTAATCAATTTTGGTGTAAAGGAAAGTGGATACAAAATTGGATGTTCTAATAGTCAGATACAAGAGTATTCAATTGTTTCAATAATCTTAAGGGCCTTTTTGTTATTTGGCATGCTTTTGGCGGAATTTAGAAAACGATACTGGATACACACTTAAGTGTCTTGATAGATCTATATAAGTGTATTTTTGTCTTTCCATACATCTTAAAGGCATTCTCATCATAATGCATGTTTTGGCCAAATTTGGTATAAACAAACCGGATACATACCTAGGTGGCCTATAAACAAGTTTCATTATACGGTTGACTTTAATGAAAAAGTTGAATGCTTAGCTGGCCACCAAATACATTATCTCAAATTAACAATTCAGTTCTTCTTAAGATACTAAAATTCAGACCTTAATACTAAGTGGTGCAACAGGAGGGTCCCGTGGGGCTTGTAGGTCCTCAATCTCAGACATTCGAGTTATCCAATCTAACCGTTCTTGATGAACATTGCCATCAAAAGCCTCTTTAGCTAATTCAACTGCCACCAATTTAAGAAAATAATATTAAGAAAAAACAGAATTTACAGTATACAGAAGCAAAATGTACTCACCTCGTTTTGAACTAGCAAGTGCTTCAGCGACAGATCTTGTATCTCCTGTCTCAAAATCTACAAGTAGGTCAAAGACAAGAGGTTAAGATCTTGTTAAGTAATAAGGCCAAAATATTTGACATAATTCCATATATTCCCTTCCAAAAGTTTGAAAATGCACACACACACACACACACACACACACACACACACACACATATATATATATATATATATATATATATATATATATATATATATATATATATATAATACCATGAGATTTTGAAGGGTGTATATAATTTTAAGAAGAATAAATATGATATTGGCACTATAGTTGATACCAAAACAGTATGTAGAGCTCAGACAGCTTATAAGAAATCAACAAAAATAAATTTAGGGCAAATTGCATTAAACAATTAACCAGCTTTAGTCATTTCTACTTTGGGTAACACTCGTTATTTATACTTCCAAAATGCTCAAAATTAAGAGAAAATATGCAGCCAAGGCATGAGTTTGACAAGGTAAAAATGAGTCATATTACCTCCATATCAAAAATTTTGAAAGTCTCACCTTTATTTGTAAAATTTTGAAAGTTTGGTCCCTTTATGGTGAAATTTTTATTACTGAAATACAAGTGTCAGACTAAAGTTGGTTAACGTTCATTTAGTTGACCTGTATTTTTATGAGTTAAGGATTTGTATCAAACAAATCTCTTCAAAAGTAAACAGGCAAAACTTATATGTTAAACCTGGCCACATGTATTTTAATTTGTATGATCATGCAAATTCTACAATTTTTAATGCCAAAACATAAGAAGACCTTTTTGGTACCACATTTCAGAAATCCTTATCGTATTCGGTCTGTCAAATTCAACAGAAATCCTTACCTATAGTTCTTCCTTCAAGAACAACTGCAGCATGACGATTAATATCTTGCAGGAATGATCTTTTAAAAGGCTCATATTGTGCTTCTAGTTCATCCTTGCTATTTTCATTAGCTAGACCATGACCCTATCAAATTACATATAAACATTAACCCATTGACCAAAATGCTTAAGTAATTCAAAAGAGTTCAATAATAACACTCAAATAGACCAAAAGACTTGCATGTTAATGTTGGTGGATTGGGATCATTGCGTTACAAGTCAAACGGATAATAAAGGTATAGATTAGGTTGCCCCAAAAAGTTTTGGTCCAAAAGGTTGGATTTGTTTTTGTAACTAAATAGTTTGTCCAATTGATTGCAAATAAATATTAACCTAGTTTCTTAACAATAATGTTATCGTGCATTAGGATCACATTGGTTTCAGAACCGTTAATATGTAAGTACCGCGAGAACCACATAATGCACTTGTGGGTAGTGCATAAAAGATAATCAAAAGTAGTGGGAAAGATAAGCAAAGGCAGTCGCATAACCGCCTTGTGTTATTGTGCATCGCATTCAAAACGATAAGTACAAATGCATAATATGATTCTCGCAGTTCTCAACATATTATTAGTTCCGAAACGTACATTCCTTTTACGCATTAAAGTAATACTTTGCGAAACTGTTGACCCATTTGAAATATTTCCTTTTAAGTTCACTTTCTGTCAGACTTATTAACAATCAAACATTAAATGCAAGCATTCTTCCACTGACCAGAAATTTAAGCAATTAAATAGAGTTCAGTAACACCTAACAATAATTGAATAAAACCACAACACGTCCACCAATGCGTAGTCTGGGTAACATGTCAAAAGTGTAAATCTTGGTAGGGATTGGGTTGACCCAAAACATATTTGCCAAAAATTTGAACTTGATACAAATAACTATAGTGCGGTCAAATATGATTGCAAAATTTATATTGTTTCCATAGTAAACAAATTTTATAATAACAATCATTCAGAAGGTTTTATGCAATAAAACACTTGGGAAACCTTTGAACTGTTTCCTTTTAAGTTACTTTTTTTAGTTTACTTGCGGATACAATCATAACCCAAAACAAACTATTCATAAAGAGCTAAGTCAAATCTGCAGTCTCTAACTCCAATGTATAAACATTAAGGCCAATAAGTCAGGATTGTACAAAAACAATTATCATAGAACAAAAGGAAGAGGCAGAGACCGAATACACATACTATCACAATATCATTAATATCATGTAGCAGTCACTCAATAAGTCATAGGTGATACCAAATACGTGCTAAACACACTAAATATCCAAGTTACCAGAATATGTGTGTAATCATCCCCTTCATCAGCCTCCATATCCAAAGTGGGGTCTACCTTCCTAATCTGTAATATAAGAAACATCAAAAAGGATACGAGTTTTCATTTAGGTTTTTATGGTTTTACAGAATAACAACAATATGAATAATGACAATTCTAAAAATTAGAGCACCTTCTGGCGTGTCTCGCTAGCCAAAATGGCATCTTGCTTTAAGAAAACAGCTAGTTCCTCATCTTCAGCAGCCTCTGCAGCAGCAGCAACTACATTTTTGGTGCTATGAAGGTATTGGGCTCTCCAGTATTTAGTCCAGAAGTCCTTTTCTGTCATCTGGAATCAGGGCACAGAAAGAGTAGAGGAAAAAGTTTTTAGTGTGTTTAGATAGCAGGAAATATGAATCACCAGAAATACAGGCATAACTTTGAAATTATGTTTACTCCTTACCTTGTTAGGTACAAAATTCAAATACGCCTGCCTCACTGCTGGTTTTTCAGCAAAAATCTAGAAAAAAAGGTTTAAGGTATAATAGAGTGAAATAACACAAACATTGAACTAAGTTCCCACAAAAAAATAAAACAAATTAAGATGAAGATACCTGGTGAATCATCTCGGGTGTCAAGTTAAATGTAACTCTGTTTGACTGAAACAAAAACAATTGAAAAAAGCAACAATGATATCACTGCAAGCAGAAAGTTTCAAAACTAATAAGAGGTGGCAAGATGGGCGGGTTGGGTGATGATTTAAAACAGGTTCGTTTTTAAATGGTTCATTTTTAGTGTGGGTGGAAACAGCCTGTCCAGGTGTTGACCCGTACACTTATTTGTCCACTTTTGATACAGTGTAATAATGATTAATGATTAACGTGTAAATTAAGATTATAAATACAACATTACTAACAACAGTACCCAAATCTTTAGATTAGAACAACTTAGGAGGTTGCCCACATCAAAAGCATGCTTTGGACAACTTCCAAACCATTTGACCATTCTACTTTTAGATATTTTTCTATTTGCCCTGTTCGAGATCTAACACCATTGACCCGTTTAAAAGTTACATTGTCGGATTTGCGACCTCAATATAATGCACAAACAACTAATTATCATGCATAAACAAGTAGCACGGATCTTAATTCTTAAATGTTAAGACCAAAAACCAAATATTTTATAAAAGATGCAAGTGGGCATGCAATATCAAACCACATTACAAAAGACATAGTACAATACTACAATTATATATAGAGTTGTAGACTCATATTGTGTGTGCCCATGCACGGGTGTGAGTGTGGCGAATCAGGATCAAATGAGAAGCTAAATACTCATGAGAAGACTTTGACTCACAAGATTTGCAACTCTGATGCATAATTTTATACATGAAATTCCTTTTGTTTTGATTCTAGTCCCATATATACATACAAACACACAAACATATATATATATATATATATATATATATATATATATATATATATATATATATATATATATATATATATATATATATATATATATATATATATATATATCATGAATTGAAGTTGTAAACTGTAACCTCGGCTCATGATTTTGTGAATCTGCTCAAAATGTAAGGTTAAAAATCAAAGTTACAAATCTAGTGAATCGAAATCTTCTCACATTTCTCATAAATATTTAGCTTAGCACAGAAACTAAAGCATATATACACATAAAAAGAAATATATATGAGTCATACCTTACCATCAGATGATGGTTTGACATTGAAAATCATGTCACTTTTCAACCCAACCTTTTGTTTTGATTTTTTGCTGGCATTAACATCTAGCAACTTCTGCACTTGATTGGTAAACGTAAATCTTCTGTTACATGTTTTTCAACAGTAAAATAAATTACCAACAACAAAAAGCATATACCAAGGTATTACATATAAACCCAACATACACAAACACAAATATACATAATACATTACAATATATGCCCATATGACAGTTGATCATATTTCAGAAGGACAAACCTTTCTTGTAGCCCAAAATTCAGTTTCTGACAACACACCTCCAATCACAAATTGCTTATGAAGCTTCTGCAACTCGCTACAGAAAACATTTATTTTAGTTGAATAAATGCAGACAAACCGTGTGTTTATTGAGTTAATTAAGAATTACAAAGGAGCTCTATATATAGAGAAGGATATTACATTTAGATACCCTCTAGAATTATAAATATTAAATACCATCTAAACATAGACTAAACATATTGTCTAACATTCCCCGCAAGTTGAGGGCGGGGAACGACCTGCAACTTGGATCGTAAGAATAGGAATCTTTGAGAGGGTAGGGGCTTTGTAAAGACATCAGCAATCTGATCACTCGTGGAAATGAATTTGACGTGCAACTGCCCCTGTGCCACTTGTTCTCGAACAAAATGAAAATCCACCTCGACATGCTTTGTGCGGCCATGGAACACGGGATTGGCTGAAAGGTACGTAGCTCCTAGATTATCACACCAGAGAGTGCGTGATGACATTGTTGAGATGCCAAGTTCATGTAGAAGAGCCTTTAACCAGATCAATTCTGCCACAGTGTCTGCAATGGCCTTATATTCTGATTCTGTTGAAGATCTTGAGACCGTTCGTTGTTTCCGGGCAGCCCAAGAGACAAGGTTTGTTCCCAAGTATATAGCAAACCCCCCCGTGGATCGGCGGTCAACTGGGCAACCTGCCCAGTCAGAGTCAGAGTAAGCCTGAATGTTCTGCGCACTACTAGGCAGCCACTGTGCATCAGTGAAAGCTTGCAGGGTGGTGGACCCTGAGTCATGACAAATAAGGAGACCTAGTTGTGTGGTACCCTTGAGGTAACGGAGGACGCGTTTAACCGTTGTCCAATGGTTTTCGGTTGGAGCATGCATAAACTGACAAACCTTATTAACAGCGAAGGCAATGTCTGGTCGAGAGAGAGTTGCATATTGTAGAGCACCAACCGTTTGACGATACTGAGTAGGGTCCGAGAGAAGGGGGCTATCATCATTAGTTAATATCTGAGAAGTGCTCATCGGGGAAGAAACAGGTTTGCAGTCAGATAGTCCAGATCGATGGAGTGTGTCCAGGATGTATTTTTGTTGAGAAAGTATGAGATTGCATCCCTGGTGTAGGACCTCAATGCCCAAGAAATAGTGGAGTTTGCCAAGGTCCTTCATAGCGAAAGTTGAGCCCAAGTGGTTAATGACATTAGCAATTGCGGTGTCGTTGTTGCCGGTGATGATAATATCATCAACATAGACAAGGGCATAGACTAGTGTGCCACCCGATTTGAGAATGAACAAGGATGGATCAGTTTTGGACCCGACAAAACCCAGTTGCTGAAGTGCTGTTGACAATCTGTTGAACCATGCTTGAGGGGCTTGTTTCAGCCCATATAGGGACTTATGAATTAGACAAACATGATCCGGTGTAGTTGGGTCTCTAAATCCAGGAGGTTGTTTCATGTAAATGACTTCCTCCAAGTCGCCATGTAGAAAAGCATTTTGGACATCTAATTGGAGAAGGGACCACTTATTAGTAACAGCAAGTCAGCAAGAGACAAAACAGTCCGGATAGTAGTAGCTTTAATGACAGGACTGAACGTCTCATGATAATCCACCCCATGTTGTTAGGTGAATCCCTTGGCTACGAGGCGAGCTTTGTAGCGAAGAAGCTTGCCTTGAGGATCCTTCTTTAATTTGTATAGCCACTTGCAATCAACAACATTAGTGTTGTGAACAGGGGGGACTAAAGACCATGTTCCATTCTTATGCAGCGCGTCAAACTCCTCGGTCATGGCTTGACGCCACTCCGGAGACTTGTTGGCAACAGTGAAAGAGGTTGGTTCAGTGAGGGGTACGGAAGTGGTGGATGTGGAGTAAGCAGCCGGGTTGTAGGGATTAGTTTTGGATTAGGACGAAGGTTAGGTGGGCGAGGGCGGGGTGGAGGAGTGGCCAGAGGAGTAGTAGACGAAGAGGGTGAGGGGTTAGAGGTGGTTGGAGTGGGAAAGTCTGGTGAATTGGACGGTTGTGATGGGTTAGAGGGGGTAGGGAGGTCAGGTGGAGCAGAGGGCTGCGGTGAAGGTTGTGATTTGTTGGGTGGGGAGGATGTGAAAATAGGAGGTGGAGAGGGGTAGGTCGAAGTGTAAGGAGACGATGGGTGTGACGGTGGGGATTTAGGGGAAATTTTGAATGGAAAGACATGTTCGTTGAAGCGTAAATGTCTGGCAACATAGACACGTTCAGTTTGTGTGTCAAAGCACCGATAACCATGATGAAAAGGACTATAGCCAAGAAAGACACAAGGTGTAGTACGGAAGTTTTTAAAATTAGAATAAACATCAGATTTGTTTGCCAATGGATAGAACCACATATAACGAGTGTGATGGTCAACACACAACATGAAAAATCAAGATCCATCAATAGAAAGAGTGGGTGAAGGACCCCAAACATCACAATAAATTAAGTCTAAAATATTATTACTTCGAAAATTGGAAGAAGACAACGATAATTTTGAAGACTTTCCCAACTGACAAGCAGTACATAAGGAGGAACATAATTTATTAGATAATGGTAAAGAACAACTAGAAATAATTGTTTTAAAGACACGGTCATGGGGATGGCCCAAACGTTGATGCCAGATGAAGGATGATACTTTGATGGCTGAAAATGCAAGCTTCGGGTGTGACTTGAAGTGAGGAAGGCGGATGGAGTAGAGACCATTGTCACTTGGACCCATAAGGAGGGTAGTGAGTGTAGACTCGTCCTTCAAAACAAAAAAAAAAAAAGAATGAAACTCAAAGAAAACATTATTGTCTAAACAAAATTGTTGGACAGATAGCAGATTCTTTTGAATTTCGGGTACATGGAGAACATTAGAGAGATTAAAGGTTTTGTGAGGTGAGTGTATTTTGGATGAGCCAATGTGAAGGATGGGAAGGGGCATACCGTTACCAACATGGAGAGAGTCATGACCGTTATAGACCTCGGAGTTGTCCAAGCTTGATAAGTCTGGAGTTGTATGGTTTGTAGCACCTGTATCAGGGAACCAGGTTGTTCCTGCAGTTGAGCCATTGTCAGAAAAGGCTGTAAAGTGGGCTTGAGGTGGCTGCCGAGTTGAGGAGGCAGATTGGTTCGGACATTGAGACGGGAGATGACCTATGCCACACCGATTGCAGTGACCATACACCATATTTTGTGTGGAGGCCCAAGCAAACTGCCGAGAATTTCCAGCAGATTCTCTGGTTCGATTGCTCGTTGTGCCTCGAAAGGTGCTTCGAAAATTGCCTCTACGACCTCGATTCGAGTAGGAGGAACCAGCTACAAAGGCTGCTTGTGGTGGTGTAGTAGGAGGGGCAATCGGGTTCAATTGGTAACCCATTTGTGCTGCCAATAATTGAAGGTTTTGAAGCTGCGATTGAATGCTGGTAAGAGTGGGGACCGAGCTTGAAGAGAGAGCAGCAAAGGCTTGCGGGTTTAAGGCAGTGGGCATTGCTGTTTTGCTGAGAAGATAATCATGATCACTAAGCAGCCCATGTAGTTCATGAAAAGTGATGGGTGGATGACGAGCCAACAGAATCGCTTTCAGGCCGTTGTATTCGTTCCTAAGACCAGAGATGGCAAGCATAACAAGGTCCTTGTCCTTCATGGGCTCGCCAATGTTGGCAAGGGCAGTAGCATATTCTTGTGCACGACTTAGATAATTAACCGGGGTTTCATCTCCCTTCATCTCGATTTTAAGAAGCTGCGTTTTGAGTGTATACTCACGAGATGCTGTGTTTGGAGAATAGGCACGTTCCAGTGCAAGCCATAGATCTCGAGAGGTTGATCCTTGTACGTGTTGGAAAGATGACTCTGAAATAGTAGAGATGATAAGCATCCTGACGTGCGCATCCTTGGAAATCCAATGCTGGTATCCAGGGTTCTCGACTGCAGGTGTTTCTGCTGTAGCAACAGTATGTTGAGATGGACATTTAATGGTGCCATCGACATAGCCATATTGATTGGAGATTAAGAATGGTTCAAGCATTGCCTTCCAATACCCGTAGTTAGTAGGAGAGATGGTGAAGGCGAATTTGTGAGAGTTATGTGTTGTTTTCTCTGCAGTAGTAAGAGCAATAATGGTTGCCATGGAGGATGAGGGTGGTCGGAATTAGGGTTGCAGAGGAGAAAAACAGTTGCCGATGGTAGATTGGTGGTTGACGGCAATTAGGGTTAATTAGGGTTTAGGTTTTCTTGGCTCTGATACCAAGACAAACCGTGTGTTTATTGAGTTAATTAAGAATTACAAAGGAGCTCTATATATAGAGAAGGATATTACATTTAGATACCCTCTAGAATTATAAATAGTAAATACCATCTAAACATAGACTAAACATATTGTCTAACAAATGCTGGTGTTTTAATCTAAAATATATATAAACACACACACATGAAGTACCCATATACCTGTCCTCCTGTAGTAACTTAATTCTAAGCATCATTTCTGCTGAACTGAGTTGTTCATCTTTAGGTGGGACAACTTTTTCAGAGGTGGGCCCCCCCGCTTCCCCAGAAAATGTGATAGCTTTAGCTGTTAAGTGATCATCACAAACCAACTACTATAAATTTTTGCCTACCATGTTTAAAAAAGATACAATAATAGGTTACAAAAACTCACACTGTAGAATTTGGTATTCTTGGTGCAATAATATATTTATTTAGTATCTACTTACCGAAAACACCATAAGCAAATAAGGTAAATAAATAAACAATCCCAAACACCCCCTAACATTTAGTTACATTAAGTGTCAGACCTTATTTTGGTCAATTCCAAGTACCAACTGCCAAGCTAACATATATATACACTGGTGAGATGGATGTGCAAATACGTGTTTTTAAAAATAAGATGCATCTAAAAAAATAATAAGACAGCATACATTACGGTTCAACTGTTTTATTACATCCTAATCACATCTATTATGCAAACGCCAACAATTTAGTTACAATTAATTAGACGTCCTATGCTCTGAATTGGTCAATTTTCTTAGTTATTTCGTTACAGATTCTGCACTAGTGGAGCATGTACAATGTAAGAAAGTGTAAAGCTCATCAACATGTCACCGTATATTTGGCTCAAACCTGTTGCTTTAAACCACAGTTTATGTTAACCAGTTACAGCTGGTTTATGTGACATGGCAAGATTTCAGTCCTGTGCCAAGTATGTGTGAAGACACTAGAGATTTTAATTCATATAACAACAAAAATAAAATTGACAGATGAAACAAACACCAGTACACCTCACCTACAAAGTCCCGACAAAGCTCCCTGTCTGAAAAATTCTCAAACTCGAATATATAATTTCCCTGTAAACATAGAAAAGATCATCATATAAAGTCTATTGGATATTTAGGTTCAATCAGTGACCAGACACACAAATGCCAATATAAGATGATGTGAACGAAACAAATGTTATAGTGAGATTACAACCAGATGCAAGAGTTCAAAAAAACATGATTGAATACAAAACACACAAACAAACCTGATCTTGAGTAAGATTGAGTAAGGCAGGCCTGTTGGAACCTTCCTTGCTGGATTTGTGTCCTAAAAAAGACAACAAAATAACTATACATTGTAGGCAATCAACATCTTTTCAAAGAAAATACAATGCATCAATTGAAGTAACAATAACCAACAACTGATGTGTATTGATCAATTTGACACAATAATAAGGAGATTTTACTTACCTTTTATAAGTCTAAACTCCACATTAAGCCTCAAAGACGATGATGGATCATTAGGCGTAAAAACAAACCTCTCTCTAGTCTGCAAAACAGCGAAATCAAACATTTAAACACACCAAAACCCTAAATCAACAACAATCAAACTCAACATAAACTCACCATCTTCAATATCCCACGGACACCAGGGTCCTTAACAGAAGATTTATACTTCGCACGTTTAACCACCTGCGCATCCGCCATACTCCAATCGATAATTTATCGATCCTCTCGACTACAAACGACTTAACTCCTAGGGTTTTTGGTTCAACAACAGAATAACAACATCTAATATATAATTTATCCGCTAACAAGAGCAATAACAGCAGGATGAATTACAAATGAAGAGAGTATAGTTATGCAATCGAATTGCACACAATATCAAATGCTACTATAGTACGATCTATGGATGATCGGATGAAATTAACATCGAATGTTACGATCTAGGGTTTCGTTTTGTAGATTTTGATGAGTGTTTTGAATGATTATAGTGGTGAATGATTGTTTTCAAGCTCCGATGAAGTAGTTGATCGCCGGAGTATGATTATCGCCGGTGGCTTGTGTGTGATACTTTGAGATTTCTTTAAGCTTTTCAGTACCGACTTTCAATTTTAAACCCTGAAGGTCTTATTTCTGTTATCTAAGATCTTTTAATACCAGTGTTTTCATAATAATAATTGGTGTTAGGTTCTGGTTCAGTCTGAACGTTGAAACGCATGATGTTGTGTTAAATGGGTCGTATCTGGCATACTTAAGTCTTTAAATGAATCGAATTCGTTTGTGTTCGTTTAATTAGAAAATGGACGTACATAAATAAAAAATTTGCGTTCGTTTAATTAAACGAACAAATACGAACACATGTTTTGTTAATTCTTTTACGTTCATGAACGTTCGTTTATGTTCGTTCATATGTGTTCGTTTATGTTTGTTCATTTACGTTTATTTATGTTTGTTTATTTATATATATATATATATATATATATATATATATATATATATATATATATATTGATATATTAATAAAAGGGTATTATGTGTTAATATTTAAAACATAAGTGTATAATGTTATGCTAGAAACCTATAAGTTTAGTGAGATTTCAATTTCCACTAATACACCTAAAATTTCCAAAATGGTTATTTAACGGTGTTTTTTTTCTTCGTGTGTTCAATTATTTTTGTTCATTTATTATTGTGCATTTGTGTTCGTTTATATTCGTGAAGTATTCATTTAGTTTTTTAACGAACGAACATGAAAGAATACGAGCATTTTTATTTTTTTTAATGAACGAACATGAACAAAAAATCATGTTCGATTATGTGTTCGTGTTAGGTAAAAGTTAAATGAACGAACACGAACATGCTGATGTTCGTGTTCGTTCGGTTCATTTACAGGCCTAGGCATACTGTGTTATAATATACCTAGTTTATCCGAACATTATATGGTTAACTAAATATGATGTTTTCTTAAATGCTAATGTTATAACATGAACTTGTCTAAAAAGAGGGTTATAAGACATGATAAGTTTAACACGATTAAATGTCACAGGTTCAGTAACCTGAGACATGATTAGATATAAGTAACTCAATGGCATATGTGACATATCACGTTTAATATGGTTTGCTAGACATGATTGTTTCCATAATACACATTTTATACAATTCATCCAGACCGAACCTAAGTCGAATTAAATTCATTCCAACCCTTCTTTAAAATAACTCATCCTAATTCAAACCCATCTAAACGACTAAACTCACCAACCAACCCGATACAACACACCCATTTTGCCACATCTAAAATGGGGTTTCTTAATAATATATGTTTTTTGTATCAAGTCTGATTTTACTTGTTTTACAAGTTAAAGCTGTTTGGTAGTATTTTAATGATCATTAAAATGCTACCTTTTTAATTGTTTATAGCTTCTTAATAGTTAAGATGTAGTATTAATGTTAAATGATTAAGAGAGTAAATCTTAACAATATATCTTAACCATTCAACCTTCGCAAAGGATCTTTCTTCTTTTTAAGTCCTTCGGCCTTCGCAAACAAATAGCCCGGCCAATCCAAGTAATCCCCCATAACATCAATCAGTACCACAAAAGGCTCAAAACCTAAGTCTCCAGCAGCTGTGGTTTTTCATATTGTCAAAGGGTTGAACAATGTTCGTGTTGTTAAAAAGTTGAACGGTGTTCGTGTTATTAAAGAGTTGAACAATGAAAAACCAACTCTCATAAGAGCTCCCGGCGGTTCATTGATTTGACCGTAAACTAGAGCCAATTTTGTTCCTGAACGGAATAAAAAAATATTGACCATGATTTTTTGCCAATTAAATAACCAAACTTTCCGCTTAATGGTTCAATGAAATTCATTTTTCACCACCCTTATATGCAACAAAATAAAGCCAGCAGACCATAAAATTGGTACACATATTCAGCATATTACTGAACTCAAACTTCCGTACAACCCCAAAACTGAAGCATATTTTGTAAACGTAATCATGTTTCCAGTTTTACATATCCAAAAAACAAGACATTAAACAGTAACAAAACATTAAATCAAAACCTCTCTGCTAATCTTGCAGTAACAGCTCTTAGTTTCGAGTACACCTTCCCCGCAGGCGATCCTAATATAAGACTACACAAAGAATCTCTTGCAACCTTAATATTCGCAAATGATCCCAGAATATGAATCTTAGTATCTGCAATAACTATACGCGTTTTTGTTGAGTTCTCGATTGCAAATTTTGTTTTACCCCCTTTACCAGAAAGCCTTCCGATTGCACGAGAAAGATGTTCCCCTTTTAGGGTTTTAACATCCTTAATTTCGAATGAATCAACATAAAGTTCATCCATTCTCAACAATGCCACTGCATCAATCACGTCAAAACCGAGCATAAAAGCATGCACAAAATCAGCACATTTTTGCAGGTTGCTAATATCAGGAGTGTCCCGTCTGGTCATCATCTCAACATTTCTTGTTTTCACATTCATACGGATGTCGATTTTCATTTGGTCATATACTGGAGTGTATATATCCATCCATGCTTTTTTTAAGGGTGAGTACCTGTGTTTTGGGACGGGAATTTTTCGGAATTGAACTTGGCCATCAGATACTTCATGAGCGGTTAATGGCTTAAAGTTGGGTTTTGATATGGTTTTGGTTTCAGTTGATATGGTTCCTTCAACCTCCATGGAAGCATCTCCTTTGTTGGATTGCATTGTGTGTATATATGAGCAAAACCCCTAAAAACAATGAACTTAAATTCAAGAAAAGAACCTATAGAATATGCACAACCAATAAAATGATATCAATAATATCATACGAGATCAAATTCATTCCAATAAAGAATGCACCAATAGTATGAATCTTTATATACCAACTACCAAATGACCTAATTTAGATCCTAAAAACTCAGTAGGTACATGAACAACATCTAGATTGAGACATAACATAATATGATGGTGAATTAAGACGTTTAATTATCATCTAAATCAATTCAAACAACAGAACAAAAACGAATTTAAAAAAAAGGACATACTATTATCGGTCGAACAATAATCAATAAATTGATAACATACAAAATCTGCATCGCAATGAAGAATGCACTAACATTGGGTACTAAAACATAAACAAAAATCTACCAGCATGTTAGGATCTATAGGTACAAAAGATATTCATAAATCAATCTTCATATACCAAAATGATCCAATTTAAACCCTGTTATGTATATTAGTAGTTACATGAACAGCATCTACATTGGGACCCCTGTTGTCAATAGTGGCTACAGTGACCGCTATAGCGCGCTATGTAGCATAGCGCCCGCCTCCCGCTATCTGTAAATAGCAACTACATAGTGACCTGTAGTGGGTTTTTTTTCTGGTAAATACGAGATTTAGATGATTAGTAATAGAGTGTTTTAGCTATTTTGGTGGCGTTTACTTAGATTTTCTATTGCTTTATTGCTAAACATGCTTATTTATTGCATGCAAAACATTCTTAAATATTATCCTACTTAATCGCTAAACACGAAATAGCGGTCGCTATCTACCGCTATTCGCTACGTAGCATATAGGTGGCTTGTCGCTATTTACCGTTATTCGCTATTGACAACTATGATGGGGACATAACATGATATAGTGGTGACTTAAGAGGTTTAATTATCATCTTTGAATAGATTCAAACGTGAACAGAAGAACAAAAACAAATTCCGAGATAAAAGATCATACTTCTAAAGATCGTAATCATGATTGCTGCTACATCACAAAATTTATTAAATATGCACCATCAATAAAATTATACCATACAAAATCAAATTCGTTCCAAGTAAACAACACACTAACATTGGGTGCTAAAACATAAACAAAAATCTACAGGCATACAAAGGATCACAGCTACGAAAGATATTCATCAATACATTTCGTATACCATATGATCAAATTTAAACCCTAAAATCTCAGTGGTTACACCACCAGCATCTAATTTGAGACATAATTTAATAACGTGGTAAATTAAGAGTTTACTTATCATCTAATATCGATTCAAACCAATAACTAAACAACGACATCGAATTCTGAGATAAAAAATCATACTTTTATAGATCGTATTTACGATCGCTGCTAAAACACATAATTTGCAATTCGAACAAGTTTATTCCATCAACCACAATCAAACACATACAAATACGAAAACATGCATACAGAGAAAAAGAGATGCTTACGGCGTTCAACGGCGGCCGAGGGGGCTGAGAGACGGCAGCGTTACGGCGGCGAAATTGTAACGGAGGATGCAGATTTGAGAAGACGAGGGTTTTGATATTGTTATATGAAAGAAAGTTAGGGTTTATGTAAACACCCCTTTATCTATGTTAAATGAGCAAGTTCTTTCCCTATTGAAAGTTAAAGTGGATGTTTTAACCCTTTTGTTATTGAGAATTGTCATTTTGTCTCTATTTTCTTTTTCCTTTTTATGTTAAAGGGATAGGAAAAGATTGCAACATTTCATGATGAGATTAACTAGGCTTTTTAGCCGCTAGCGCGTTGCCACGGCATGATACGCAGCGTGATAAACTATAGACTACAATCGACCCAACTTGTTTCGAACTAAACTTACGTCAATACCTGAGTCGTTTCCAATCACGTCTAACGGTAGACTGAATCGGATTTATACCAACGTAAAGTAGTTAACCCGGAACTTTAGAAAACCGGGGGAGATTAAAGTGACATTTTACAAAGTTACTAAAAGGTTTAGGGGTGAAAGAGCAAAGATTAAAAATAAAACGTGTATAAAAATAAGCACAGACATTTATATTTGATCAAGTTACTTTGGTTATAAATATAAAAATATAGACAACTAAGAAATATGAAAATAAGTAGTTGTAAGTAAGATGTATATAAAAATAGGCACATGAGCGCTATATGTTACATCTAACCATAGACGGACTCGAAATTGTAATGACACGCGCACAAAGATGCGAACGTAAGAAATTAATTTATACGTAACATGTACATGATTAAACCGCAACTTTAGAAACCAGAGTAGGTAAGAGTGACATATTATAAAAAATTTTAAAGAGTTAAAAATCATAAATAAAAAAAAGGGTATTTTGTCAATGCGAAAAACAAACGTTTAGGTTAATTACAAAAATAACACGCGTATACGAAGACAAGGTAAGAAAAATAATATTTGAAACAACCAATGGTCATTTGACACTTGGCAAAACCAATCAACCTTGCTGAAAGCCTATATGGACATTTTAAGTATATTTTGGATGCATGATCTCTAATTTCCGTTTTTGAGTTCTTTTTAATCATGTTAGTACAAACTTTAATCGACAGAATCTAGAAAAACCAATCGTTTGATGGTAAATTTAAGGGAGAAAAATCACAAAATAGTAACGTAACAGAATACATTTTACGATTAAAACATTAACAAATTTGATAGATGTTTTCTTTTACAATAACTTCAAATGTCTACAACTTTTGATATGATTAAAGCTAGGAGCTTGCAACTACTCCACAAAAAGCTATCAGTGGTAGTCTAGCATAACAACTAGGCAAACGACATTGTCTTTTGACTCGATCATTGAGGCATTGTTTCGGGCTAGTTGCAAGCTTTCACAATCTTATAAGTTTTTTCATCGTCATTTTTATTCCATTTTTAATGTGAACCGGGTGACATGAGAATTGAGATGGTTTTGTCAATTACACATTATCTTAAGCATTTGATTCATTATTTAGACATCATGTTAGTACTTTTATTAAACTGGTTAACATTAGTAGCAACCTATACAAAAATCCTCTTGTACATTTTTTCATCACTTTTTTCTACATTATGTTTGTCCTACATTGTAGGATTGAAACGTTATAGTGTGTAGTTGTATGTCATACAATATAATTATACACATAAAACTAAAACCTGATATAACTGCCACATGCCTACATCTTACCTTAAATCCTAAAAACTTTTCTAAATGTATTACTTTCATGATTTCATCTAAAACATGTATTCAAAAGCAGTTGTCAACTGGTGAGTAAGTTATATACATACATATAAAGTTTGAGATATTTTTTATGTACAAACGCATATATTCTATTTTACTTTAAAATCACCAAACCTACACTACTGAAAACTTAAAGGAAGATTATATTATTTTACCCAAATAATATCCTACTAAGGACAAGTTTTTTGATATATTTATCTATACTATATATAAAACATACGAGAGAGTTATTTTAAGATACCATAAAATTAAGAACAATTATTTTACTCAGTACATAAGATACTAACACTTTTGAGCCTAAAATAGTATTTATAATATTATTTACATATCACTCCTACAATTAGTTACATAGTAATCTTTCACTTACATAAAACTTTACTTTATCTACCTATAAACCAGAAAATCTTAATGTGTTTTAAGATTCCAGTTATATTTTTTAATTTATCACGTTTAAAAACTTTTTAAGACTATAATTGTAACTTGTGTTTCTTTTAAACGTTTTGGTGTAAACTTTTGTTAAACCAATATGTATTTTATGATGTGCAACAAGTTAATGCGTAAATGTACAAGTAGTCATGTAGAACCTATTGATTTGATGATTTAAATTTTAGCTTAGAAAAAATATAATAGACTTTTTTAAAAATACTACAAGAATAACAAAATATTAAAAACACGTGCCAGATGTAAAATGTCGTCCGGTCGCATTGCGCGGGCACCCTTTTAGTTATATTATAATGCACGAATGAGGGGTGCCGACCAAAGTTAAGAGTTTTACAATTTTTAAGCATGAGGTACAACATAAAAACCTAACTTTTTAAGGGTAATTGTGTCATTAAAACATTTCTAAAAACGTGAAAATTTAAAATTATTTACACATGATCCTTTTACTTGTATCCAATTGTGAGTTTTTCTAAATTGTTATAGTTTTTCACCTAAAACAGAAAATGTTTTTCTTTTTGTTTACATTTTGTGTTGTACTATTTAGCATACGCATTGTTATAATATTTCAAAAGTATCAGTTCAACCACCTTATTTTTTTAAACGCTTTGATGTAAACAAAATTTAAAACCGATATCTGTATTATAGTGTACAACTATCTAATGCTACAAATTACTACTTCATGCTACAAAATACAA
Organism: Flaveria sonorensis; assembly: GCA_025506505.1. NCBI lineage: Eukaryota > Viridiplantae > Streptophyta > Magnoliopsida > Asterales > Asteraceae > Flaveria > Flaveria sonorensis. Next base: position 3,523,147 of record CM046431.1, read on the forward strand.
CTAAATAACCTGATATTTAGAACCTAACCAGCAACAACCTCAACAACTCCATTGAAATTTAAATTCAAATATTATAATTTAGGCAAATTGGATCTTAATAATCCAAATTATTACCTATTGGCCGGTAATAATCCATGGTATTAGTTTGACCATCAACACTCCCAACTTTCACTTTTGTTACTAACAACAATTTCAGTGATATAATATTTAAATTTTTACATTCAATTTGTATTTATTATAGACTCAATTTAACTTGTATGTTTCGTCATTTCGTTCATAATCATTATTGCGACTAGAATCGAGTCCAAATCAAATGTAAAAAATCGAAAATTATATCATTGGGACTGTTGTTGGTAATAAAAGTGAAAGTTGAGAGTGTTATCGGTCAAATTAATAGTATGAATTATTATCGAGCAATAGGTAATAGTTTGGATTATTAAAATCTAATTTGCCTATTATTTAAATATATTCAAATACGTAGTCAAACTTATAACTAAGTCTTAGATAGTTACTATCTACGCTTCTTTTTTATTTCAGATGTTATTGTTCCAAAGTCATATATATGCCACTCTTCTTCCGTTCTCTCTCTCTCTCTCTCTCTCAAATTCCTTTTATGAATGCTCAAATTCCGGCAACGGTGGCAAATGATGGTTTGTGATGCTCTGGGCGGTGTTACATCTAAAGCCGCTTGATGGTTGAAGAATATGAATAAATGATTATCAATGACTACACCGATGCTACTAATAAGAATACTAATAGACGTACAATACATCAATAGATGATTGATAATCTAACCAGATACGAGTACCGCGTCGAAGTTTATCGCTACCGCTGCATCGCCCGGGTCCGATACCAGTTGCATTAATGTAAGCTTGTAAAGTACATATGGGCACGTGATGTTATGAGCCTAGACCATTACGCAACATGCCTTGAAGGCTAAATGGATGTAGATGTACACATATAGTAAAGACACTATATTATTTTGCATTAACTTTATATGAATCCAAATAAAACCAACCATTTATCTCCACTATTGTCTACATACACTTGTTAAGTAACCAAACAATAAGAAAACAAAAAGACATTTGGGTCCATCTAACTTCATTCACACTTTCAAAATCCTACTTTACAGCCTCCTTAACTACTACATAATTTATATTTTATATTTAGTACAACTCTTCTACTGAAACTACACGATATTATAATAAAAATGGTAAGACGGCTAATTGCATAAAAAGTAACTAATTTTTGTCCAATTTCTGATTTAAAGTAACCGACTTTAAAATGTTAACTTGAGGTAATTCGATATGATAACAAGTAAACACTAGTTATCATAGGTGACTTACCATAAATCAAAACTTTTTGAAAAATTGGATGGTCTCTTTTTCTAACAAGAAGTCACATAAATCAAACCGAAGTTGGATATTTTTTATGCAATAAACTCTAGTAGTAATTTATAAAAAACACGGGAGTTAGACGGATTCATCTGAGAATACGTATGAGCAATTTGATGAGCCTTGTAAAATCATATTTCTGGTGGAAGTCTGCGGTGGAGGATTGACTAACACTTTTTCTTTTAAATTGTTGTCTGAATTTGTAGAATCCTCGTGGTGGATCCCTTTGAGCATTGCAACCACGTCATTCATGATTGGACGGTCGTTGGGTCGTGGGCTTACACAAAGAAACGAGACAGCCAGTGTTTGGAGCATTTCATGCATTTCAATGTCAGTTTTTACTCTAAGCTTAGGATCAAGAATGTTAATCGGATCCTTCTTGGCATGCAAGTGCTCCCTTACCCATTGGACTAAGTGTGCACCATCTGGCAAAGTTGGATCTAGTGGATGCCTTCCTGTCAGTACCTCCAATAGAACCACACCAAAACTATATACATCACTCTTTTCACTAATACGTTGCGTCGAACCATGTTCTGAAAATAAACACAAAAACAAACACCCTATCAGCAAAAAGTAATTAAAACACATGTGACAAGTTTGGTGGGTCCAACATGTTGAACAACATTTTAAAATATAATTTTACGTTAAAACATCACATCTTTATTATAGGTCCAGTAAGCATAAGTTAACACACTTACACTAGTTTACTTTGATTTTTGTTTGACACATATAAGAAAAACTTGACTCAAAGTTACCCATGCATAATTAATTTGTAAAAACACAAAAGAACATTACCGGGAGCCATATATCCATAGGAACCGGTTAGCTGCGGTATCTGGTTTTGCTTCAAGGCACCATCTCGATCTTTGGTAACAAGTCTAGCAAGCCCAAAATCACTAAGAAACGGTTGTAGGTTCGGACCCAACAACACATTCATGGTTTTCACATCTCCATGTAAAATCGGAGGCACACAATCATGGTGTAAATACGCAAGCGCGTGAGCCAAACCTAGTACAACCCCATACCTAGTTTCCCACTCGATTCCTCCTTTCCTAGAGCCATGGAGTAGCGAGTTCAAACTTCCGTTAGGATAATAATCATAAAACAAAAGTTTAACCGTTTGGTTTGAAGCCCACCCCAACAATCGAACAATGTTCTTATGTCGGATTGAACCCAACGTTTCAATTTCAGATCTAAACAGCCCAGATTCCTCAGTCGACCACATCTTCTTTACCGCCAAGGTTTCCCCACTCAAAGTTGTTACTCTAAACACGACACCCGAGCTTCCGGTTCCGACCACATTCTCCGACGTCAAACCACAAACTATTTCATCAATATAAACCTCCATTTTCTGATAAAACATCACTTCCCATTTTTCACTTAACATCTCCTTTTTCACCATATATGTTTTAACCAACGTGTAAATCCCAAGCAAGACAAGTACCGCGCTAATGCTTACTAGAATCGACATCGCCAACCTGGCCGATGACCTAGCACGTCTCGTGGAACTCATCTTGTCAGCCGGCGTAACGACCGCGCCAGCAACGTAAAGACCTCGGTTTCCATCGTAATCCGATGGCGGTAGGCTTTGGAAAAACTGAGTGTTGGGTAACACACCATAGAACTCATTGTATGACACATCAAGGGACACAAGGTTTTGAAGGCTTGTAAGAATATCCAACTCACCGGTTAACTTATTCCATGACAAGTCTAAACTTGCCAATTTGTTTAAACCGGTGAACTCCGGCGGGATCTCGCCGGAGAACCGGTTGCAACTAAGGTTCAAAGAGATCTCAAGGGACGGCATCCGCCCTAATTCCGCCGGAATCTCGCCGGAAAACCCATTTTTTCCGACATCCAACAACTGTAACTTACTGCAAAAACAAATCTCCGGCGGAATCTCGCCGGAAAGTTCGTTCTTCCCCAAATTAAGCTTCGTTAACTCTTTCAACAACCCAATACTCGAACTTAAACCACCCGAAAGACGATTATTCGATGCGTCGATGAACCGTAAACTCACCGGAAGCGATTCAGGTAACCCACCATTGAAATTGTTGGAATGAAGATCAAGAAACTCAAGATTCCGGCAGCCGGAGATCGTCGCCGGAATCATTCCGGCGAACTTGTTGTTACTCATATCAACAAAGTTCAAATTCTGCAAATTCCCAATCTCCGACGGAACAACACCGGAGAATCTGTTGTTATTCACTCTAAATCGATACAAATTCGTGCAGTTTCCGATCTCCGGCGGGATAAAACCAGAAAAATCGTTCGAAATCAACAGCAGTTTCGTGAGATTTCGAATCGAAAAGATTTGTTTCGGGATCCCACCGGATAATCGATTGTATGAAAGATCAAGAGCTTGAAGATCATCACATTCCGATAATGTCACCGGAATTTCGCCGGTGAGATTATTATTCCACGCAAAAAACAGAGTCATCCTCTGTAGTTTCCCTATGTTCGCCGGAATCTCGCCGGAGAGTTGATTGTTATCAACTTCTAAATGAATTAAAGAAACACAATCTGTAATCTTCACCGGAATCTCACCGGATAATCGATTAACAGACAATTGAAGCTCTTGAAGCTTCAAAAGTTCCCCAAAACTCGCCGGAATGTTCCCCGTTAACAAATTCTCCGATAAATCAACCGTCACAAGCTCCGTACACCGCCGGAGCTCCGCCGGAATAGCTCCGGTGAGCCTGTTCTGCCATAGCAACACCGTTTCGAGCTTTCGAAGGTCTCCGATCGACGTCGGGATCGAACCAGTGATCGAATTTTGATACAGATAAAGATTCCTCAACTCACTGCAATTCCCAATTTCCACCGGAATCGAACCTGTTAACGACGATGTGTAAATCGCTATCGTTTGTAGTCTCTTCAATCTCCCGATACTCGCCGGAATCTCGCCGGAGATGCCCGTTTCAGCGAGCCCCAATGTGACTAAATTCGTACAGTTTCCGATCGCCTCCGGCAACTCTCCGGTGAGATTATGATTCCCACCGGCGCGAAAAACTTCAAGATTCATCAAATTCCCAATACTCACAGGAATTTCACCACTCAATTGATTATCAAACATGATCAATTGTTTGAGACTCGAAAGATTCCCGATCTCCGGTGGGATTTCTCCGGCGAGATAGTTGGTATTCACCTTCAAAGTCTCAAGCTTTTTCAGCCGGAGAATCTCCGGCGGAATCTCACCGGTGATGAAGTTATCAGAAACGTCAATCACTTTAAGCTCTGTGTAATCCCCAAACGCCTTCGGGAACTCTCCGGTGAGATTCGATGATGAGATGATCAAAGAACTCAAGAACGTAAGCGAGTGTAGATTCGTGGGCAATGAGCCTTGAATATCGATTGATTTCAATTCGATGGCGATGACTTTTGCATCGGAATTGCAGTGGATTCCGACCCAATTGCATGGATTTGGGTGTGAGTGATTCCATGATTGTAATGCGTTTGTGGGGGTGGTTATGGTGGATTTCCATTGGAGCAGAGCTTCACCCTGTGAATCAATGGAGTTGCAGCTGTTTGGGAATAATATTAAGAAGATGATGATGGTGGTGGTGATGGTGGTGATGATGGTGGTGGTGGAAGATGATGATAATAATAATTTGGGGGTTTTTGATGTTGCAGACATTGCTGCTGTTACATAGAAGAAGAAGAGAAGATGTGTGTTGTTTTATGGGGATTGTTGAGGTGTTTTGTTTATACAAGAGTTGTTGACGAAGAGATCCAGATCCAATCACACTTATGTTTTTATATGTTTTTTGAGTTTTTTTACTGCCTGGTTTAAGCGGGTATAAGATATGAACGGAAACGTCTTACAAAAAGATCGTTTGATCAGTTTTTTTGTTGGGTTTATGAAGTTAGACGTTGAGATTGTTCTTTATTTTTTTCGTTATTATTTGATCGTTGATGTGGTTTTTAAGTTTCGATCGGGAGAAAGATAGAAACGTGAATTGTGGTAACTATTAATTCATGTTTTTTTAGCTGTCTAATTTAATTTCGTTATGCTAGATTTTGATTTTTGAATTTTGGTGTTATCCGTCAAATATGAACCGTCATATATGAATTATGATGTAAAATTGTAAGACTTTTGGAATGAAACCGTATTTTTATTTTGTTTTTATGCTTTCATAAACATCATACAACTTAATTTTACAAATTTACCTACTCACAATAAGCTCTAAAATTAAATTTAGACTGAGTTGGTGAAGGTTTTCAAGACTACGATATTGATATTTTCAACATTTGTTTCAACTAGGGGTGTTGATCGGGTTAGTTAATCGGGTTTCGGGTTGATCGGTTCGGGTTATTCGGGTTATTCAACGTTGAAAGTCTACCCGAAACCCGACCCAAATAACAATCGGTTTAATCGGTTTCGGGTTGTTCGGGTAACGGGTTATTCTGGTCGGGTTTCGGGTATTAAACAATAGACTTAATTTAGTAGATTTTAGTGAGTTTTCATTTGAAATCTTATAAAACTAGTGGACTTAAATTAGTTTACTTCTATAATTTATAAAATGTGCTTAAATATATATTTATATACAAACAATTTGATCAATTTGGACAATCTAAATAAGTGTATACATATAATTTACTTAATTATAATATGGGTTGATCGGGTTAATCGAATCGGTTCGGGTTATTTGGGTTTTTGAGGTTTGAAAGTTTATCCGAAACCCGACCCGAATAAGAGTCGGTTTAATCGGTTTTCGGGTTGTTCGGGTAACGGGTCGTTCGGGTCGGGTTTCTTTGGGTACGGGTGAGATCAGGTCCGGCGAGTTAAACGGGTACGGATAAAATCGACGGGCCTAGATTCAATACATAGCATAAAATATAAAATATTATTAAAGCACGATGTTAAATAAAAACTTTTAAACTAAATGGCATATCACTAGTTATGGGATGGGTGGTTTGTCTTTTTTCTTTCTTTCTATTTTTCTTATTCTGAAAGTTACTAACCAGTAAAAGGTAGATATGGGTACTCGTTTTTTTCTATATTTTTGCTATTCTGTTAAGCACATTAAAGGTGTTTTGGCAGTTTGCTTTAGCTATGTAAACCTAGAAGTTTGCATGTTTTGAGTTATAGTTTTCATTGGAAGTAACTGTCACCACTAGACCTGTTGTTCAATGACACCCCCTATGTTTTAACTTTTAATGCCTATCTCTTTATACTTTTTATATTTTGACTTCTTTAAACCATTTCAACATGTATTAAAATGACTATTTAAGCTATGTTTTATCTAATTTCATCTGTCATCAAGTATTAACAGGGTCATGTGGATATTTTATAACAAATTCCCACCATTATGTAAATTCTACATTGAACCTAAACATGTCACACAACACATAACGATCTTTTACGCAACTAAAACATGTATGTGTAGGTGTCACACATTCTAAAAATAAATAAATAAAAGGAATAGAAAATAAATTTTGTGTTACTATACAGATATTGACCTAGTTAGATGTATTTTGATGGTTTGTAAACAAAACTTATGATAAGTTGATGATTTAGATAAGCCAAATAGTGGTGGTGGTCCAATGACCTTAAAATCTATTTAGGGTGGTGTAACATCTCGTTCTGTGAATGAAAATAAAATATTTAAAACATATATTTTAAATACTATGTAACGATGTAAGGCCCTGTTCTCCGAGACCTCACAGTTGGTCAATCATAGCACAGTATATATAAAACATTTCATAGTTCTTAAACCGTTGCAGCCGAATTAATATCAAAAGCCATTTACTTCATTAATAAATACTGTTGATAAGCAATACATTGTTAATTGTTAATAGTTACGAAGGATCATATTAATTGCATTACGAAACAACAGTATTAGTATGCGTGAACGGATGCCAGTCTAGCCCCGACGAGTAGCCTCCCCGAGTGCCATCCTCAGCAAAAATTTACCTGCCAACTGAAAATGCATAAAAGTCAGCGTTGCTGAGTGAGTTCTAGTTTTAAAACATTAAAATACCTTGAAAGATTTGTATATGAAAATTACCCTTTTAAAATAATATACTTTGCTTTCGTACGCGATCACACATCATACGTACAGTTAAGATAACATCCATCATCTTCTTTTTACCATTTACATCATCATTCATCCGAACTTTTATTTTTAATCTTTCACTTAATCTGGACCAATGTGCTATGCCCCCGATATTGCGCACAAAACTGGTACTGGGCCGAGGTCTACACATAGACCCCATACTGATGCACGAAGCCGACTCTAGTACCGGGGCAGCAACAAGAGTCCCCTCAATCTCAAAGATTGACCCTGTGTGTATCCAACGGGTTAGCTAAACCGCACACAGTTGAGCTAACAACCTAGTGGTTGTGAACCTCATATGAATTTGCTTGCAAGTCTTTCTTCCGTTCTTTATGTTCCACTTCTCATAATCATTAATCTTTCCACTTTCTTTAATGATAATACTTTACGTTATACGGATAAATCACACCATGTAAAGTCACATAATAATATAATAAATAGGAACACAAGAACAGCGCAAAACATAAAATAATAATCAAGTAATATCACCAGGGTCAAACCCTAAAATTCTGATTTCCCAAAATTCCAAAAAATTTTCTAAGTGTTTAGGCGCATGGGCACTATGCAGGCGCACGAGCCCTGTTTAGGCGCATTAACACTATTTAGGCGTATGAATCTTACACTTAGGCATTTTAGCTTACATTCTGAGCGCATGAACTGTTCAGGCGCATAGACTAGCACTTAGGCGCCTGAACAAAGGGTTGGGCGCATGACACTATTGGGGTGCATGAATCCCCACTTAGGATTTTCTAAGGCAATTCCCAGGCGCATGGGCCCTGTTTGGGTGCATGGCCTGAACTTAGGCAGTTTCATGCTATAATCCTAGCCGCATGGGCCTTGTTTGGGCGCATGACTACCAGTTATGCATTTCTACATTTCAGAATCAACCCAGACCTATTCCATCACCTGTTCTAAGCTTAAACATACAATTCTAAGCATACCTAACACAAAAATAAGCATAAACATAAGCATAAACATACACAACACACGGGTATACATAAACCAGTTGTAAAACATTTTAATCATGTATTTCCAGCCCCAAAACAGTTTAAAACACATAGAAACCGGGGTCTAGAACTCACCTAGTGCAGCAAACAAGTAAAACTCCACCAAACCTGCTTGCACACGAGTTCAAACACCTAAAAACAAGCAAAACAAACACCAAACCACATAGAACACTTAATAATCGGTTTTAAGGTTGAAAACCCCATAAAAACCGAACCAATTAACACCAAAACACACTAACCTTCAAAGTTTCTGCCCTATTCTTCTTCACAACCGAGAGTAACAAGATTTTCAATCTCTTTCTTCTTCTTTTCTTTCGGTAACAGCAGCAGCAGAAAGAGCATGGGCGACCATGCCCCTTATACACATCTTTTTGACTTTTTGGTGTACTTTTACACTTTACACCCCTCATCTTTGCCACTTCTTTTATTTCTTCTAGATACTTTTCTTTTTATTTATTTGACCAAGTTTTCGGGTGTTACAGACGAGTAAGTTTTGAATCAAATTATTATCGAGTTGCATGACGTTTAAAGAGTTGTTATTAATATCACATTACACTTTAAGCCATAATAAGTAACGGGTGAAGTGATCGTTTGCAACGTGATGTCCAAACAAATGTTTAATGTTATAAATAACTATTATTTGATAACAATAATAATAATAATAAAAATAATAATAAGATAAGAATTACTAGTAAAGTGCCACGTTTCTTTAAACATAAAAATCAAAGTGAAGTCGGTTATCTCTCCATAATATACATACACAAATGTTGTAAATAGTGATAGCAGAGGAGTCAAAAAGAAATTAGAAAAAAGGTGGTTAAGTTTATTCGTAGTAAATTTCATACATTAGGAGTAGCGGTTATTAGCGGGTGCGATTAGCAATTGGTAAACTCGAATCACTAATACAAGAAAGTAAGTACACTGATCCGTAACTAAATTATATTACATGCTTAATTACATGTTATATGTTTTATTCGTTATAAATTTATGAATTATGTGGAGATAAAACATGTGAATTACATGTGATATATGTTTATTGATTATGATAAACATGATTATGGGATAAATGATTTACATGATTGTGGGTTCAAGTATGTGTATTAATGGTCAAAAAGGGGGAGTTAAATATATGTAAGGATTTCAGGTATTGAAATCCCAAGGGGTTCGGGCGTTGAACTCCACATATATAAAAAGGGGAGTTAAATATATGTAAGGATTTCGGGTGTTGAAATCCCAAGGGGTTTGGGTGTTGAACTCCACATATATACAAAAGGAGTTATTAATCCTCAAGAGTTAAAAATAAACCCATAAGGGATTCGAGTATTGAATTCCAAAGAAGTAAAGAGGATTAATTAAATAAAGATTTTTGGATGTAAATTCCAATAAAAGAAAATATGTTTTTAGAATAAGAAAAGAAGTGTACTTACTTAGCGAAAGCTAATAAAAATATGTTTTAAATGTTTACCGGAAAAGCACCCATAAATGGTTAAAGCTTCGTGAACGTGACTGGACTGACGAAGGAACCCTACTCTCGTTTATTATTTTGAATAATAAATGTAATAAAAATATTTATAAAATGATTATGTTTCCTTGTAATATTTATATATATGTTATAAATGACATGTCACTGCTAGTGACAAATTTTGATGTGAACTGGGACCAAAGCTCTGATATAAATTGTGGAGGTGTTTTTTAAAAAAAAAATTAGTGTGTTGCAAGTTGGTATCAGAGCACGGTTCGAGAGATTTAAGTATATAAAGAAAATACTTAGACTCGAACCATAAGTGCTACTGATATATATAAAAAAACAAAAAAACGAGAGAGTTCAGTCCATAAGCAGTCCAAGGAAGCAAACAAATGGGAATTTTGTATGGGTGAAAAATAAAAACATATGAGAAAATATGTGTACACTGAAATTTGTATGTTTAAGATACTATATGATAGTTGGAAAATATAATGATTATAATATATTGTTTTCATACCTGGCGAGTATGAGGGTAATATATCATATTATTGTGAATTTTCAATGATCATATTGTATTAAAAACATCAAGGAATAAGTGTGAGGATTGTAAATATATATGCATAAAATGATATGTGTATATGTAATATGTTATAAATACATATATGGTACTTTCGGGCCTTAGATATATTGTTAGACATAACAATAACATAAGTAGTATAAAGGCCTTAGATAAGTAATTGTAAAAGAAAATTCGATAGAATAAAAAGTAACATGAAATAATTAAATTGTTTAGAGAGATATGGCGGATGAAAGAGGAGAAAATGCAATACAAGGCGAGGGAAGTCGTAACACTGAGAAGCATGCGGATAATACTTCAGAAAGATCAGTGTATTTATCTCGTCTTAATAATAATACAACGTTTGTACCTGAGAAAATTCGGAGACAAATTGTCATTGAGGTGGGAAAGGCATTTGAAGCCAATATCCCATTTCTTCTAGCTGAAATTCAAAATTCTATTAGAATTATACTAGAAGAAAAATTGAAAAAGAATGAAGCAATTATAGGAAAACCTATGGAGAATGTGGGAGCAGCACCAATAGTTGAAATCGATAAACGTCATTGCACGTATACAGACTTCATGGCATGTAAACCGTTACAGTTTAAAGGTGAAATTGACCCTTTGGTGGGCCAAAGGTGGATAACAGCCATGGAGACTATTTTCGATACGTGTCATTGCGACCCGTGTGATGAAGTAATGTTCGCAAAGAATTAGTTTTATGAAAGAGCTAAAGACTGGTGGGATATGGTGAAGAAGGAGAAAGGGAGAGAAAGAATCAGAAGTATGTCTTGGGAAGAATTCAAACCAATCTTCCTAAAACATTTCAGTCCATGTGTTGCAATTGATCGTATCACTGAAGAACTTCTTCATATGTGTCAAGGTAATGAAACGGTGGATGAAATCTTTGGAATTCTCTATGATAAAGCGAAGTTTTGTCCTTCACTTTTCACTTCTGAAGAAATGTGGATGACTCGGTTTCATCTTATCCTTAAAACGAAAATCAAAGAATTTATTTCTCCATCGAAATGTGGGAGTCTTGAGGAGCTTCTTAATTGGGCTCGTAAACGAGAGATGGAACTGAAGAGACAAAAAGAAAGAGACGGGAAGAGAAAGGCTGATGTTATGGTTCCTGCAGTACCTGCGAAGAAAGTAAAATTTATAAAGCTTGTAAAGAGTTCCGGGTCAAACAAGGATTCTAGTAATTGTCAGTTCTGTGGGAAGAGACATCTAGGAGAATGTCGTTATAAGAACCCAATTTGTTATAAATGTAGGAAACCGGGGCATACCGCACCACAGTGTACCAGCCCTATAAATTTATGTTATAACTGTTATAAGCCAGGTCATATGAGGAATGATTGTCCAGAGCTAAGAACAAAGGTTTCCAAGACTGCAGAAGGATCGAGAGCTGTAGAGAACATGAAAGAGTTAGAAGCTCCAAAACCGCGAGGTAGGGCTTTTCAAATTACAGCAGAAGAGGCAAAGGTTGAACCTGATGTCGTCACAGGTACCTTTTTAGTCAACTCTCTTCCTGCATATGTTTTATTTGATTCTGGGGCTAGTAGATCCTTTGTATCTATAAAGTTTGCATGTCATAGCTCTTTTGTTAGAAGTAAACTGGTACATGTGTTAGAAGTTGACATAGCCAGCGATAAAAGTTTTGCCGTATCTGAAATATGTCGAAAATGTAAAATGAATATTCAAGGAGAGGAATATGATATCGACCTAATTCTAATAGAATTAAAAGAATTTGATGTAATTATTGGGATGGATTGGTTATCCCAGCATCACACGTCGATAGTCTGCAATCGAAAGATTGTTCAATTTATATCATCAATAGGAGAACCAGTCTGTATCTATGGAGAAAGAAAGAGCAACATAATTGTATGCTCAATGGCGAAAGCCAAGAGTTACATACGACATGGACATCAAGCATTTCTAGCCTACGTGGCTGATAAAGAAACGAAAGACAAGAAACTTGATGAAATCTCTGTAGTTAACGAATTCCCTGATGTCTTCCCTGATGAACTACCAGGTGTTCCACCAACAAGGGAAGTCGAATTCAAAATTGATTTAGTTCTAGGAGCTAAACCTGTAGCTAAATCTCCATATCGATTGGCACCAAACGAGATGAAGGAGTTAATGTCTAAACTACAATATCTGTTGGATAAAGGTTTCATTCACCCAAGTGTTTCACCTTGGGGTGCACCTATTTTGTTCGTTAAAAAGAAGGACGGTAGCATGCGAATGTGCATCGATTACCATGAATTAAATAAGCTGACCATCAAAAATAGGTACCCTTTGCCTAGAATTGATGATCTTTTTGACCAACTACAAGGCGCTAGCTGGTTCTCAAAGATCGATTTAAGGTCAGGTTATCATCAAGTTAAGGTACGAGAAGAAGATGTACCTAAGACAGCTTTTCGTACTCGTTATGGGCACTATGAATTCGTTGTGATGCCATTTGGTTTAACAAATGCTCCAGCAGTTTTCATGGACCTTATGAATCGAGTATGTAAACCTATGCTTGATGGTTTTGTCATCGTTTTTATTGATGATATTCTTATCTATTCACAAACCAAAAAAGATCATACTTAACATCTTCGTGAAGTTCTCAATGTACTAAGAAAATATGTGCATTCTGGCTTCGAGAAGTCCAATTTTTGGGTCATGTGGTGAATGCGGAGGGTATTTTGGTAGATCCTACCAAAATAGAAACTATTATGAATTGGTCACCTCCTAAGACCCCAACTGAAGTTAGAAGCTTTCTGTGTTTAGCCGGTTATTATCGGCATTTTATTCAGGATTTTTCAAAAATAGCTTCCCCGTTGACAAAGCTAACTCGAAAGAATTCCAAATTTGAATGGAATCTAGAACAAGAAAAGGTGTTCCAACTTCTAAAAGAAAAGTTAACTAAAGCTCTTGTCTTGGCATTACCGGAAGGAACAGAAGATTTCGAAGTCTATTCTGACGCCTCACGTGTCGGATTGGGTTGTGTTCTTATGCAAAGAGGGAAGGTGATAGCTTATGCATCACGACAGTTGAAGTCACATGAAGCAAATTACCCAACCTATGATCTCGAATTAGCGGCCGTTGTATTTGCATTGTGTAAGGACCCATTCCCGAAGACCTCACAGTTGGACAATCATAGCATTATTATATTAAACAATAAACATTTCATAAAATATTACAGCAGAATTAAGTTAACAAAAACCATTCATGCATATAATTAATGTTGCAAAATAATACACCATTGTAAGTTAGGGTTACAAGATAATCAATTAGTTGCATTACAATACAACAAAATCATTAAGCATGAACGGATGCTAGTCTTGCCCAGACAAGTAGCTTTCCCCGAGTGCCATCCTCAGCAATATCTACCTGCCAATTGAAAATGCATAAAAGTCAGCGTTGCTGAGTGAATCCTAGTTTTAAAACGTTTAAAACTACCTTGTATGATTTGTATACGAAAATACCCCTTTTGAATAAAATACATTACTTTCGTATGCGAGCATACATCATACGTACATTCAGATAATATTCTTAATTATCATCATTATCTTTCCCATTCTTCCTTTTATTATTATCTTTCACTTTCCTTTCGGACCAATGTGTAATACCCCGAACATTGTGCACTAAGCTGGTGCTGGGCCTGAGGTCTATAAATAGACCCCGAACATTATGCACTAAGCTGACCCAGTCACCTGGGGCAAGCAGCAAGGGTCATGTCAATCTCAAAGATTGACCATGTGTACATCATTCGGGTTAGCTAAACCGTACACAGTTGAGCTAACGACAACATGGTCGTGCACCTCCATTCAATTTGCTTGCAAGACTTTCATTCTTTCATTATGTTCCATTTTTTATTAATTTCATCTTTCACTTGGTTAATGGTAATACTTTATGAGCATAATCACACCACGTAAAGCCACATAATAATACATAATAAGAAACATAAGAACAGGCCAAAAATATGCATAAAATAAACAAATAAAAACACCAATTCAAACCAGGGTCAAACCCTAAAATTCTAATTTTCCAAAATTTCAGAAAATTTTCTAAGTATTCTAGGCGCATGAGCACTATGCAGGCGCATGAATCCTGCTTGAGCGCATTAACACTATGTGGGCGTATGGGCCAACACTTAGGCGTCTGGGCACTAACTTGGGCGCATGAGGTACTGTTCAGGCGCATGACTAACACTTAGGCGTCTGAGCAAAAAGGTTGGGCGCATGGGGTACTGTTTAGGCGCATGGATTAACACTTAGTATTTTCAGGCAAATTCCTAGGCGCATGGACCCTGTTTGGGCGCATGGCCAACAGTTGTGCATTTTTCAGAACCAAATTCGAACCCAAACTGCATATGAACCTATTCTAAGCTTATTCCTATCCTTCTAAGCAACAACATCACATAAACAACAGTGAAACATCAGCATACATACACAAACACATACGGGTAAACATAAAACAGTTGTAAAACATTTTTAAACATGCATTTTCAGCCTCAAAGAGTTTAAAACACATAAAAACCGGGGTCTAGAACTCACCTATTGCAGCCAACAAGTAAAACTCCTCCAAACTTGTGTGCACGAGAGTTCAAATACCTAAAACAAGCTAAAACAAACACCTAAACACGAAAAGCACATAAAAATCGGTTTTATGGTTGAAAACCCAACAAAACCGAACAAATAACACTTAAAACACTCACCAAATTTGCGAATTCAGCCCTTTCTTCTTGAAAAACCGAGAGAGAGCAGCTTAATTTCTTCTTTCTTCTTTTTCAGTCGATGGGCAGAAATGAAAAAGCATTATGGGCGGCCATACTCTTTTATATAATAAAATATTTGAGTTTGGTACTTTTACACTTTGACCCCCTCCACTTTGGCTCATTTTCCCCTTTTGCAAGATACTTTTTATTTTCTTTTCTTATTGCTTTTCTTTTCTTTTATTGTGACAAAGTTTCGGGTGTTACAAGTCTACCCCCCTTAAAGGGGTTTCGTCCCCAAAACCTGTCATTCTTCGAATAACTGTGGGTAATGCTGTCTCATTTCTTCTTCCGTCTCCCACATAGACTCAGAACCCTTCCAGTGTTTCCACTGCACCCGCATAAGGGGAACCACTTTATTTCGTAGTCTCTTCTCCTTCTGGTGGATGATTGCCACTGGTTGCTCTACATAGTTAAGCTGTTCATCCACCTCAATGTCCTCCAGCGGTACAATCATATCCTTATCGGCTATGCACTTTCTCAGATGAGATACATGGAATGTCGGATGAATTCCACTTAACTCATTAGGCAGTTCTAATCGATAGGTCACCTCTCCTACTCGTGCGATGATTCGAAAAGGCCCTATGTATCTTGGACTCAGCTTACCCTTTTTCCTGAACCGGATGATCCCTTTCCAAGGTGAGACCTTCAACATGACTCTATCACCCACGTTGAATTCAATCGGTCTCCGCCTTTTATCGGCATACGAATTTTGTCTATCTTTCGCCGCCTTCATAAAGGCTTTGATCTTTTCCAACTTCTCTGTCGTAGCCTCGATCACCTCAAGACTTCCTAACTCCTTCTGCCCGATGTCTCCCCAACACACGGGCGTTCTACACCTTCTACCGTATAGCATCTCATATGGTGGCATGCCAATGCTGGCATGATAATTGTTATTGTATGAGAATTCCGCTAACGGTAGGTGATCATCCCAACTTCCTCCAAAGTCGATCACGCATGCTCGGAGCATATCCTCGAGCGTCTGAATCGTCCTCTTAGACTGACCATCTGTCTGAGGATGGTAAGCCGTGCTGATGTGTAGCCTCGTCCCCATCGCATCATGGAATCGTTTCCAAAACTTCGATGTGAACCGGGTGTCACGGTCCGACATGATAGACACCGGCACACCATGATGAGCTACAATCTCTTTGATGAACAGATCCGCTAATCTCTCAGATGAGTATGTCTCGCGGATCGGTAGGAAGTGTGCACTCTTTGTCAGATGATCAACTATCACTCATATGGCGTCATACCCCCTTGCCGTGCGGGGTAACTTCGTTATGAAGTCCATGGTGATTTGCTTCCACTTCCACTCGTGTATATCCAAAGGTTGGATCTTCCCGTATGGCTTCTGGTGCTCTCTTTCACTTGCAAGCAAGTAAGGCACTTACTCACATACTCCACTACATCGCGCTTCATTCCCAGCCACCAGTAATCCTTCTTCATATCATGATACATCTTGGTAGCACCAGGATGAATGGAGTATCGAGTCTTATGAGCTTCATCCATGATTCATCCCCGTAGGTCTCCGTAACGAGGGATCCACATTCGCCCAAAGCGGGTTCTAACTCCGTGGGTATTTTCTCCCAACACCGTGACCAGACCTCTCATCCTTTCAGAGTTAAGGTGATCTTCTTTCAACGCCTCATTTTGAAATTCTTTAACTTGGGTCATCACGTCAGAGGTCATTACCAATTGATAAGCTTTCACCCGGATTGGATCAGGTCTCTCCTTTCGGCTGAGGGCATCAGCCACTACATTGGCCTTACCCGGATGGTAGTGGTTCTCATAATCATAGTCCTTGATCAACTCTAACCACCTTCTCTGGCTCATGTTAAGATCCTTTTGCTCGAAGAAATACTTTAAGCTTTTGTGGTCGGTGAAGATTGTGCACTTTGCCCCGTACAGGTAGTGCCTCCAAATCTTTAATGTGAAAACCACAGCCGCTAGCTCCAAATCATGGGTGGGATAATTGACCTCGTGAGCTTTCAACTGTCGGGACGCATAGGCTATTACTCTCCCACGTTGCATTAATACATAACCCAGTCCTGAGTAAGAAGCATCCGAATACACCACTAAGTCTTCACTCCCCTCAGGTAATGTCAAAACAGGAGCTTGAGTTAATCTTGCCTTTAACTCCTCAAAAGCATCCTCCTATTCTCGACTCCACACAAACTTCGCATCCTTACGCGTAAATTTAGTCAAAGGTGAGGCTACCTTGGAAAAGTCTTGGATAAACCTTCTGTAGTAGCCCGCCAATCCCAAGAAACTTCGAATCTCGGATGGCGTCTTTAGAGACTTCCATTGCACTACCGCCTCAACCTTTGCTGGGTCCACCATAATTCCTTCAGAATTCACCACGTGACCCAAAAATTGAACTTCGCGCAACCAAAAAGCACACTTAGAGAATTTAGCATACAGCTTCTCCCTTCTAAGTGTCTCCAATACCTCGCGTATATGGCCGGCATCTTCTTCCTCATTCTTCGAATAAATCAGGATATCATCAATAAACACAATCATTGATTTATCTAACATTGGCTGACACACTCGGTTCATCAAATCCATAAAGGCAGCTGGCGCGTTAGTTAGTCCGAAAGACATAACAAAAAACTCGTAGTGTCCATAACGCGTGCGAAAAGCTCTCTTAGGAATATCTTGCTCCTTCACCTTCAATTGATGGTAGCCAGACTGGAGATCTATCCTTAAGAACCAACTGGCACCTTGGAGCTGGTCGAATAAGTCATCTATCCTAGGCAGGGGATATCGATTCTTCACCGTTAACTTGCTCAACTCTCGGTAGTCGATACACATTCTCATACTACCATCTTTCTTTTTTATTAAAAAGACCGGAGCACCCCAAGGAGAGATGCTCGCTCGGATGAACCCTTTGTCCATCAACTCCTGCAATTGAACCATTAGTTCCTTCATCTCAGTCAGAGCTAACCGGTATGGTGCTTTGGCAACGGGTTGAGCACCGGGTATCAGATCAATCTGAAACTCGATCTCGCGATCTGGTGGCACACCTGGTAAGTCTTCTGGGAACACGTCCGGAAAGTCACACACAATCGGTATATCAGGCAATTGTGGTACTGACGTGTCCATATCCTTTACTTAATCCAGGTAGGCACTACATCCTTGCTTCATGCACTTCTCTGCCACCGCCATTGAAATCACCTTCGGAACAGTAGTAACGCGATTACCGTAGACCGTCACCGAACTTCCATCGGGCACAATTAATCGAATCATCTTCTTGTGACACACGATATTTGCCTCATAGGCTGCTAACCAATCCATCCCTAGTACTACATCAAATCCGCCTAGGGGCATCACAAATAGTTTAGCAGAGAACCTATGGCCTTCTAATTCTATGTCGCAACCTTCTATCATATCATAAATTCTGGTAGACTTACCAATAGTAGTTTCTATATCAAATGGCTCATCAATACTTCTAATACTAACAGGCAACTTAGTACAGAAAGCAGCAGAAATGAAACTCCTACTAGCACCAGAATCAAACAACACAGAGGCACAAGTTTGGTTTACTAGAAACATACCTGACAAGACATCGGGGTCTTCCCGGGCCTCCTCCCGCGTCATTGTGAAGGCTCTAGCACTTTCCCTTTGTCCTCCTTCCTCTGCCCTCTTCTTCATCCCGGAACTCTCTGCCCTTTGCTTCTTGCAATCCCTGCTCACGTGTCCCTCTTCCCCACAGATATAACACCTCAACATCCTACAATCCTTAGCAATGTGACCAGGCTTCCCGCACTTGAAGCAAACATTTAGTCCCATCCTGCATTCCCCGACGTGCTCCTTCCCACACTTACCATATCTCTTTGTCCCCGAGCTAGATGACACCACCCTACGGTCATCCACCCTCATTCTCTTGTTATTTGAGGTGAAACCGCCATGCCCAAACCATTTCCCGCTCCAGTTCTTGTCACCACCACCTGTCTTCTTCACCTCAACCATCGCCACCTCTCTCTCATCATAAAGCTTCCCAGCTAAATCCACTGTCGACCTAAAAGTGCTTGGTCGGGCAACAATTAAATGCCTGCGGATATCAGCTGGTAATCCCTGCACATACCTCTTAATCTTCCTCGACAGCGGCGTCACTTGATCCGGCACCAACCTCGCCATCTCATTAAACTTGGTAGTGTACTGTTGGTGTGTCATGGTGCCCGGTTCTAGCTGTAAGAACTCCTTCTCAATCTTATCGAGTTCTCGGTGATGACAAAATTCCTCAATCACCATTTTCTTCAACTTTCCCCACTTCATTCTCCCGATGGCCCTGCTGCCCTCAGCTTGGACAATATTGTCCCACCAACACAGAGCTGAGTCAACAAACGAATGAGTGGCGAACTTCACCTTCTGGTCCTCCCTGCGCTCACTAATCTCTAACACCGCCTCCATTTCTCTTACCCAGCGGTGGGCAGCGGCAACATTACCGTTGCCATAAAAAGTAGGGGGTTTGCATCGTTGGAATGCCCCATAACTACATCCTTTCGCAGTTTCCCACACTTCCACCTCCTCTTCATCACTGGAGGCTGCCATCCCAGCGTTCAATTCCTCCTCCTCACCATCATTATCCCTTCTCCCAGCCGTCTTCCTTTTCTCCTCCTCCTTCTCCTTCTTTTCATCCTCTCTCACAGCACGGATGACTTCAGTCACTACAGACGATAGAATCGTCTGCATGACATGATGCACTTCCTCCACAACTACCTCCTTTACTGAGGCTCTTAAGTTAGCACTCTCATCCACACCCTCCGGATGATGAAACCCAGGCTCAGCAGGAGCCGTCTCGGCAGTCCTTGTCTTGTTCCTTGCGGCTCGTGGTCTACCACTACGACCACCCCGTGTTCCACCTCGAGAAGCCTTCGATGATCTTCCACTAGCCATCCTCTAAATGCTATAAGATTCAAACACCAACATGGTCATTCAAGGTAATAGCTCAGTTTAGTAAGTCTCTAATTACTGTGGCTAGTTGTGATTAGCCACTTACTTTACTCTTCATCCCCCGAGCATTTCCTATCCTGACTACATCGGTATTCAAATCTACTAAAAGCACATAAATCAGATAGCACACGCATATAATGCCGGTTAATATTAAGAAAAGAAATACCTGATGGCACGTAGCTACTCGGGCTGACATCCCTCCATTCGGTCCCATTCTCAGTTTAAGTTTAGGTTTTTTTTTGAAAACATTTACCCATTTCTCTTAAACTTTGGCTCTGATACCAACTTTTGAAAGAACTTAAACGGTTCTAAAGTTTAATCCCAACAAAGTTAAACATAAACAAAAACCTAATCACACAAAACCTAATACCTGAAATAGATCACGTTGTATAAATCATAGAAATTCATAAATATGAGATAACATCTAAGGCTGTAACTCTAGAAGAAGGTGAAATTGATCAAACTCATGATCAATAACCTATAATCATCTTGATTGATTCTAATGATGAAGATGAAGATAGAGATGAAGATATGGCCTTGATCTCTATCTAATTATTACTTTATCTAATTAGTACTTTATCTAATTAGTATTGCATAACATCTTCATCTCTATCTTCATCTTCATCATTAGAATCAATCAAGATGATTATAGGTTGTTGATCATGAGTTTGATCAATTTCACCTTCTTCTAGAGTTACAAGCTTAGATGTTATCTGTTCAGTTATTAGGTTTGGTTATATTAGTTTCTCTTTTATGTTACACTATTGCATTTTAAGTCTTGATATTGTGATGTGAATTGAATTGTTTTCAATCTTTTTAATAAATCTATATATGTATACAAAGCTGTGGCTAGTGTTCTTAGTATCATCATACTCAAAAGGCTCCGTTCCCAGAGACCTCACAGTTGGACAACCATAGCATTATTATGTTAAACAATATACATTTTATAACATATTGCAGCGGAATTGAGTTAACAAAAACCATTCATGCATATAATTAATGTTGCAAAACAATACACCGTTGTAAGTTAGGGTTATAAGATAATCAATTAGTTGCATTACAATACAACAAAATCATTAAGCATGAACGGATGCCAGTCTTGCCCAGACAAGTAGCTTTCCCTGAGTGCCATCCTCAGCAATATCTACCTGCCAACTGAAAATGCATAAAAGTCAGCGTTGCTGAGTGAGTCCTAATTTTAAAACGTTTAAAAGTACCTTGTATGATTTGTATACGAAAATACCCCTTTTGAATAAAATACACTACTTTCGTATGCGAGCATGCATCATACGTACATTCAAATAATATTCATAATTATCATCATTATCTTTCCCATTCTTCCTTTCATTATTATCTTTCACTTTCCTTTCGGACCAATGTGCAATACCCGGAACATTATGCACTAAGCTGGTGCTGGGCCTGAGGTCTATAAATAGACCCCGAACATTATGCACTAAGCTGACCTAGTCACCTGGGGCAAGCAACAAGGGTCATGTCAATCTCAAAGATTGACCCTGTGTACATCCTTCGGGTTAGCTAAACCGTACATAGTTGAGCTAACGACAACGTGGTCGTGCACCTCCATTCAATTTGCTTGCAAGACTTTTATTCTTTCATTATGTTCCACTTTTCATTAATTTCATATTTCACTTGGTTAATGGTAATACTTTATGAGCATAATCATATCACGTAAAGTCACATAAGAATACATAATAAGGAACATAAGAACAGGCCAAAAACATACATAAAATAAACAAATAAAAACATCAAGTCAAACCAGGGTCAAACCCTAAAATTCTAATTTCCCAAAATTTCATAAAATTTTCTAAATATTCTAGGCGCATGAGCACTATGCAGGCGCATGAATCCTGCTTGGGCGCATTAACATTATGTGGGCGTATGGACCAAAACTTAGGCGTCTGGGCACTAACTTGGGCGCATGAGGTACTGTTCAGGCGCATGACTAACACTTAGGCGTCTGAGCACAAAGGTTAGGCGCATGGGGTACTGTTTGGGTGCATGGGTTAACACTTAGTATTTTCAGGCAAATTCCTAGGTGCATGGACCCTGTTTGGGCGCATGGCCAACAGTTGTGCATTTTTCAGAACCAAATTCGAACCCAATCTGCATATGAACCTATTCTAAGCTTATTCCTATCCTTCTAAGCAACAACATCACATAAACAACCATGAAACATCAGCATACATACACAAACACATACGGGTAAACATAAAACAGTTGTAAAACATTTTTAAACATGCATTTTCAGCCCCAAAGAGTTTAAAACACATAAAAACCGGGGTCTAGAACTCACCTATTGCAGCCAACAAGTAAAACTCCTCCAAACTTGTGTGCACGAGAGTTCAAATACCTAAAACAAGCCAAAACAAACACCCAAACATGAAAAGCACATAAAAATCGGTTTTATGGTTGAAAACCCAACAAAACCGAACAAATAACACTTAAAACACTCACCAAATTTGCGAATTCAGCCCTTTCTTCTTGAAAAACCGAGAGAGAGCAGCTTAATCTTCTTCTTTCTTCTTTTTCAGTCGATGAGTAGAAATGCAAAAGCATTATGGGCGGCCATACTCTTTTATATAATAAAATATTTGAGTTTGGTACTTTTACACTTTGACCCCCTCCACTTTGGCTTCTTTTCCCCTTTTGCAAGATACTTTTTATTTTCTTTTCTTATTGCTTTTCTTTTCTTTTATTGTGACAAAGTTTCGGGTATTTACACATTGAAGATTTGGAGACATTATTTGTATGGAACAAAGTGCACTATCTATACTGATCACAAAAGTTTGAAGTATTTCTTTGATCAGAAAGAATTAAATATAAGACAACGACGATGGTTAGAACTGATCAAAGATTATGACTGAGAAATACTTTATCATCCGGGTAAAGCTAATGTGGTCGCAGATGCTTTAAGCCGAAAAGAGAGTTACACTCCAATTAAAGAAAAGTCATATAAACTGATTGTGAATTCAGACTTGTTCGATCAAATTAAAGTTACACAAGTGAAGGCACTAAAAGAGGAAAATTTGAGGCGTGAAAGAATTATTGGTCAAGTTCAATATTTTGAAGAAAATGTTAGAGGAATTAAAGTTTGTTTTGGACGAATTTGGATTCCTCGAACTTGTAAGCTAAAAATAATGATTCTTCATGACGCGCACAAGTCAAAATACTCAATTCATCCAGGTGCGGTTAAGATGTATAACGATTTAAAGCAAGAGTATTAGTGGCCTGAAATGAAAAGAGATATTGCTAAATATGTTAAAAAGTGTTTGACTTGCTTACAAGTCAAAGCTGAACACCAGAAGTCATACGGGAAAATGCAACCATTAGAAATTCCATTATGGAAATGGGAGCATATTACGATGGATCTGGTGATGAAACTTCCTAAAACTACCAAAGGATATGATGCAATATGGGTAATCGTTGATCGTTTGACAAAGAGTGCTCATTTTATACCCATTCGTGAAAATTATTCGTCTGAACAAATGGCGGAAGTGTACATTAATGAGGTGGTCTCAAGGCACGGTGTGCCATTGTCTATTGTATCAGATAGAGACACACGTTTCACTTTAAGATTTTGGAGGAAATTTCAAGAAGGAATGGGCACCAAATTATTAATCAGCACAGCATATCACCCACAGACTGATGGGCAAAGCGAGAGAACGATTCAAACGCTTGAGGATATGTTGCGTCCATGTATTATTGATTTTGGTGGCAGTTGGGACAAATATTTGCCTTTAGCAGAGTTCTCTTATAATAATAGTTACCACTCAAGCATCGGAATGCCTCCATTCGAGATGCTTTATGGTAGAAAATGCCGCACTCCTGTGTGTTGGGGAGAGGTCGTTCAAAGAGAACTTGCTAATAAAGAAGTGGTGGAAGCGACAAATGAAAAGATTGATCAAATCAGAGCGCATTTAAAGGCGGCTCAAGATCGATAAAAGTCGTATGCTGATAAACGAAGACGCCCAATTGAATTTCAAGTAGGAGATTATGTTATGTTGAAAGTCTCTCCATGGAAAGGTGTTATTCATTTTCGTAAACGTGGCAAGCTAAGTCCACGGTTTATCGGTCCATTTAAAATTATTGCTCGTGTGGGGCAAGTGGCGTATCGTTTGGAGTTACCTGAAGAATTGAATGGCATTCATGACACATTTCATGTGTCATATTTACGAAAATGCTTGGCTGATGAAACGACATACGTGCCGTTGAATGAGATAGAAGTGGATGAAAAGCTTAACTTCATTGAAAAACCAGTGGCGATTCTTGATCATAAAGTTAAGCAACTACGAAATAAAGAAATAAATCAAGTAAAAGTACAGTGAAAACATCGGCGTGGTTCTGACACCACGTGGGAAGCCGAAGATGAAATGAGAAAGTATTACCCCGAATCTTCAAGGTATAAATAGGTTTCGGGGACGAAACCTAAATAAGTGGGGGAGAGTTGTAATATCCCGTTTTGTGAATGAAAATAAAATATTTGAAACATATATTTTAAATACTATATAACGAGTAAGTTTTGAATCAAATTATTATCGAGTTGCATGACGTTTAAAGAGTGGTTATTAATATCACATTACACTTTAAGCTATAATAAGTAACGGGTGAAGTGATCGTTTGCAACGTGATGTCCAAACAAATGTTTAATGTTATAAATAACTATTATTTGATAACAATAATAATAATAATAATAATAATAATAATAATAATAATAATAATAATAATAATAATAATAATAATAATAATAATAATAAGATAAGAATTACTAGTAAAGTGCCATGTTTCTTTAAACATAAAAATCAAAGTGAAGTCGGTTATCTCTCCATAATATACATACACAAATGTTGTAAATAGTGATAGCAGAGGAGTAAAAAAGAAATTAGAAAAAAAGGTGGTTAAGTTTATTTGTAGTAAATTTCATACATTAGGAGTAGCGGTTATTAGCGGGTGCGACTAGCAATTGGTAAACTCAAATCACTAATACAAGAAAGTAAGTACACTGATCCGAAGACTGACACAGTACCGGGGTACGCGACAAGGATCCCATCTCGTATGCAACACCCCCGACTCATGTCCGAAGACTGATACTGTGCCAGGGCCTGTAAACAAACCCCCGACTCATGTCCGAAGACTGACAGAGTACCAGGGCGAGCAACAAGACCTTATCTCTTTCACATGCCATCCTGTCTCATGCAATACCCCCGACTCATGTCCGAAGACTGATACTGTGCCGGGGCCTGTAAACAAACCCTCGACTCATGTCCGAAGACTAACACAGTACCGGGGTACGCGATAAGGATCTCATCTCTTTCATATGCCATCCTGTCTCTTGTAATACCCTCGACTCATGTCTGAAGACTGATACTATGCCGGGGCCTGTAAACAAACCCCCGACTCATGTCCGAAGACTGACACAGTATCGGGGTACGCGACAAGGATCTCATCATCCGTTACTTCCATTCTCATCATTTGTTATCTTCCACTTTTGTTACATAATACTTTACGTACATTCATACATCATACCACGTAAAGTCATAACATCATACATAACGTATTACATACCATAATACATACATTTTGAAAACCGTTAAACATGGAAAGATAACCCATCACACACCTCATAATCATCACATCATCATGCATAGCACATCAAGCACAAGCCATCACATTACAACAGAACCTATCTCAACCATCTACCTCATAAAATCCTCAGAAAACCCTAAGTCCAAAATGAAGAACAGTCGAACATCTCAGGCGCATGAGCATAAAAATTCTAAGGAAAACAGCTTAGGCGCATTACCACTATGCAGGCGCATGAGTCCTGATTAGGCGCATTACCACTATGCAGGCGCATGAGTCCTGCTTAGGCGCATGGGCACTACTGGGGCGCATGAACACTTAGAAGCATGAGCAACTCTGGGCGCATGGGCAACTGTTTGGGCGCATGGCCTACACTTAGGCGCATAGGCAACTCTGGGCGCATAGGCAACTGTTTGGGCGCATGGCCTACACTTAGGGGCATGGGCGAATCTGGTCGCATGGGCAATTGTTTGATGGCCTACACTTAGGCGCATGAGGTAAGTTAGGTGTATGAAAACAATTTCAGGCGCATGGGAACATTCTGAAATACCAACTACACTACAACCAGTTCTCAAACATCAATCAAACACTTCCTATCACAGATCTAGCATACCACCAGCACTTAAACCATGCTAAACATCAAATCTAACCTCAAACAACCTCTAAACATACAACCACAGAACAACGATCGAACATCAAAGCTGAAAACCCACGGGTACTTAAAAATATTTCCTCGGTATGCATAATAGCCCTAAAACTTAGAAAACCAGTAAAAAGAGGGGTTCAAGAACTCACCTGAAACAACCTTCGAGCAACACACCTCCACCTGCAAATTCAGCTCCTAAAACCCACGAAAACAGGAACTTAGCACCACCAATCTCGGCCTAGAAGCTGAAAGTTCGGTTGAAACCGAACATTAACCCAAGAAAACTCACCTTCAAGAAGATTTCAGCTTCTTCTCTCTCTAAAACCGGGATTTCTTCTTCTTTCTTCCTTTTTCAACCGAGAACAATGGTGGGTAGTGGGGGCATGGGCGGCCGTGCCCTTCTTTTTAAACATAATTATATTTAAGTTTGCATCTTGCACAACTTTAATCCTTCAACTTGAGTTATTTATCTTTTCTTTCTTTATACTTTTATTTTCTCTTCTTTTTAATAAAATTCGGGGTGTTACACCAATTTATGAAACAAACCCTTTATGTTAACTAAATCCAACTAGAAAGCAAAACGCAAAGAAAACACATATATGTATAATAATATATATGTGTATGCATGCATGCAAGTATGCATGACTCTATGACTCTATGTGTGTATGTATATGTATAAGACAACTATGAATTTCAGATTCATCAAGTAAAATCGAAATTCTTACAAGTATCAGTTGAGGGTTTAAGGTGGAAATGATTGGTATTGGTGATTATCTTTATAGTACAGATATGCCCATTTAAACAAAATATAACTTCATATACTTTTTTTTAATTGATTAGGACATGATACAAGTATAATAAAAAAAACTCATCAAAAATTATATTGGTGATATAACTAGTGGTGATTTAATTGATTCACCAGAAAAAAAAAATCTAAAATGGTCCTTATTGCAATTTGAAACAAGGCTAATTGCCAAAATTATTCATAATTTCACATGAGGCATATTCATGTGTATAGCAAAGTGTATTTTCAATCATTTTACTCCATATGTCACTACATGTTTGTACATGTTTAGAGGTGTCTACATCTATACTACTATATAATACATATTAAAAAGATAAGATGGTAATTTTATTCAAAGTATAATTGACCTCTTTTAATTTTCTTCTAATTATTATATTATTTAATACATGTTATTAAATATATTATTTAATAATATGATATTATTTAATTCACTTTATTAAATTTTATTTTATTTTTAATAATATAAATTGACATTTGAATTTATAATTACTAATCATATTTATATAACTAACTACTATTTAAATTAAGTATTATTTTATTTAAATACTTATATCTATACTACTATATCATACATCTCTTTGGATAGAGATGTAATTTTATCAAGCATACAAGTTTTGAAACAATATGTACAAAGGAGTGCAAGACATTTAAGAGGGGTAGATTAGGAAATTGATTAATACTTTAAGACACTTTAAAAACAATATGGTAAATTTATTTATTAAATTTTATATATCTTGACATTTTTGCATTTGTCTCTTTCATGTATTTAAGAAACATTATTAATATATTATTTAATAATATGATATTATTTAATTCACTTTATTAAATTTTATTTTATTTATGATATTATAAATTAATATTTAAATTAATATTTACTAATTGTATTTTTATAACTAAACACTACTTAAATTAAGTACTATTTTATTTAAATATTTAAGTATATAACTTATATATATCTTTATATTTATAATAACTATAATACTAA
Source organism: Flaveria sonorensis (assembly GCA_025506505.1). Lineage (NCBI taxonomy): Eukaryota > Viridiplantae > Streptophyta > Magnoliopsida > Asterales > Asteraceae > Flaveria > Flaveria sonorensis. The sequence goes on from CM046431.1 coordinate 3,551,383, forward strand.
TATTTTTCAAGGGCATATTGTGAGTTTAATAATTTTAATATTTATCTATATCTCTTATAATAAAAGTAAAACGATGAGTGATAATTTTACATATGGATTAAGACATACATATGAAAAGTCATGCTTAAATTTAAAAAAATTAACCATTTTATTTCATTTATGCTCTCACAATAAAGCATAACATATGATGCTTATAATACAAATACTAAAGCATATACACGTGGCCAAACAAAACCTACTTTCAATGTCGTTCATTAATTACGATTGAGCACTAATCCATCTTCCCCTTTTCTTTTCCGGTTGTTAACAGCTCAATAACAATCAAGATGATAATTTGTGGTAACAATTTCTCTATTAATTTCCTCCGGTCTATGCAAATCACCACAAAAACTGCATCAGATGATCATAAAACTCTAACCTATATTCATGAAATTAACCCCCCCCTAAAATCTAGATAATAAGTGATTTCTCACCACAAATACCACCCACAAATACCACCGAGCCGATACTGACTAAAATCGAACTCCTAAAAAATCGCACAACAACCATACCGCCGCAACACGCGGGCATTTCCACTACTGTGTGTGTGTGTGTGTGTGTGTGTGTGTGTGTATATATATATATATATATATATATTCATGCATGTTCGCCTTTTGTGTGTTTGCATAATATGTGTGTCAATTGTACATATTTTTTGTATGATATGTAACAAACATATTTTTTCAAAGCGAACATAATGTTAAGTTAATTTATTCTAAAACAATCCGTTCGCTACTCTTGTAAATTGAGGGTCTTCGCTACAGGTGAAATTTATCGTACTTATCTTTGGTCTTTAATTTTCATAAGTTTTTCATTTAATAAACAATATATTTGTAAGGTCAAAGTTTATGTTTCGTGGTGGATAACTTGATAGGAAATAGGAAGATTTGGTCATAAAGATGCCTGAGAATTAACTCAAATCCCGGGGATTTAAATAATATATTTCTACATCGGAAGTAAGAGTTAAGAAAATAAAAGAAGAGAAAGAGGTATGGAAATGAAGTATTATTTATTACAAGATTTAGATCTAAATTGTTTTTATTAATTTTAATTTACGTTGATGCCAAATCTCATTGCCTAATGAGTGTCACATGCATACCCCAATGATCCTTATTTATTTTTCTATTTTTCAAAAACAAATAATGGTCAAAACTAGTTTGTGTTAAGTCAATGTAAATATCTTTTAAAGATAATTTGATTTGTGTTAAATACGATTTTACATATATATAGTAAATAAAAGTGTATATTTTTGAAGTTTAGTGTACCCTAAACTACTTTGACACGTTGAATTCAATCATAAAATTATCGCCTCTAACTATTACCAATTTTACGTTATAATATAACTACTTTAATATAAGGTTGTACGAATTAGTATATATAATCTTTAACTTGTGCTACAATTTATAAACAAAATAAAAGATAGAAACCCTCATGAGAGGTGGAATATGTTGTTTCACGTTTGTAATTTATTTTGTTTCCATCGTATAACATGATATCAACACTATAATATACAAAATAAGTTTTATTATAGACGGGATAAATGTATGACATGAAAAGTAAGCTGCTAGATTTGAAATACTGTAATAATTATATCAATAAGAATTCCTAGATTTTCAATTAAAGAAAACTAAAATAGAAGTTTTGTCAGTTTAATATTAATTTAAATATAAATATTATAGAGGGCTTTTTTATGAGAATAAATGATATCAAGTGTAAGGAACATGAGATGCTTTAATTACAATTTATTTACAAATAAAATTAGAATTTTGTTTATTTTATTATGTTTAGATCGGCCTCTGCTACACCTCGTGGATGAATATTCTTTTGTCACAAAAAATTTCAAACCATAATCTTCCTATTAGTTATTATTGAAACGTTTTCTTAGTTTTAAAATAGTTAAATATATAAAATTCTAATCAATTTTTTCTTAATTTTTTAGTTTAGTTACATATAAAATCTTTCATTAGGGTGACTGCATCGTATTAAATTAAAATGGGCCGGTGTGTATCATATACAATTATGTTACATATATGATTATAATTACAATTATATATACACATATAATATATATTTTAATTGTTTTACAATATTATATATAATATTTTTTGTTATGTAATATACATCTATTATATTAGTTATCAGTCAATAATAGTGTGTTTGACCCCTAAGCCTAGTTAAGTTCAATATATGATTTATGAAGCTCGGCTTATTTGTTAAATGAATACCAATTCAGAATCCGTTAGGTTTAGTAAATAGCTTATGAGTAAATCTTCATGTTTGTTTAAAACAACCACAAATCGTGGTGATCTCCATGCTTAATTGAAATTGAATGCCTTTGTGGGATGTACTAGTAAAGAGAAGTATATGAGTTTGTAAATGAATAGACATATTTTAAATAATATGTCATTTGTCTCTGCCCATATTATTACAAGATAAGTTTTTAAATTTACTTAATTTAAATTGTTTGAAACAAAATAAGATTAAATTAACCAATTAAGTAGATGATAATTACCACGTATAGTACTAACAAAATTAGATAGTTTCTATACATAAATGATTTAAGTTTTAAATGATTTGATAATTTAACGAAGTCAATGTGGGTTATATGAGTGTACTTGACAAAATGGGACCTACTTAATTCAAAGGTAACATACATGATACATCAATAGCAAAAAGTTAAAATGGTTAAAGAAGGTGATGGGAGATGGGGAAGAGAGAAGATGGTAAGCCTTAAAAATGAATATATATACGTAAATGGACCGGTTACTATACAAAGTGTAATTTTCGTGTGAAGCGTACGAAGTCATCAGAATGTGACACGTGTTTTTTAGCGGAGGGGTAGTTTCGTCCGCACTACAATTACGCATAAAAGTTACATAGTTACACAAGTTATTTTCATAATTACGCAAGTTATATCTATTATTACGCAAAGAAAAATTACTCACGTTATTAAAAATAATCACGCAAGTCATATTTATAATTAGTCAAGTTATATGATAATTACGCAAGTTATGTTGATAATTACGCAGTGAATAATCACGCAAGTTATACGCACAATACATAGAAGTTTTCTTAAAAAATGATGTTTCTTTTCTAAAAAAAGTATAGCAACACTATACGCATATTAAAAAGGATAAAATGCTTGTTTTTATGATGTATATTTTTTTCTAAAAATAATACCATAAGAAAAAGTTATATGTGTATAAAAACTCCAAGTACCATCAAAGGAAGAAACAAACACACCAAGCCCCCACAACACAAGCTCTCTCTCCCTCTCTCTTATTTTTTTCCTAAATAAAATAATAATAGTTCTATACAAAATAAGAGTTAAAACATTATAATTCTTGTAACTTTTTTCATAACAAGTTACATTTTTATCCATTTATGAAAATTTGGTATATGTTATTTTTAACAAATTGATGTTTTGACAATCTTATAAATTTTATTTACTATACAAACAGATATACCAATAACCTTTGACTTAGAGAAAGGAGAAGGAAGAAGAGAGTAGGATGGAGTGGAACAGTGCATGGGAGGATGGCATTTAAAAACTATAATAGGCAAATCATGTATTTTAATAACCATGACATCTAATGAGTTCTTTCAACAATGAGTTTTTTTTTTTAAATGTGTTGAAGGTGCGGTTCCGACTGAAAAACGGATAGATGGGTTCACATGTAAATTCTTTATCATATTTGCCTCAAGAATTGGATGTGTGTATTTTCAAATTGGTAGGCAAGTTCAAATATAGATACAATCAATGCCCTATTGAACTTAGCTACTGTGACCTATATTTAAACTTACCCCACTTGAACCCACAAGTTTGGATTTCGGTAGGATGACCCTTGAGATGAATCATTGTTTTTTAATGTGTATATATATGTGCAACGCACCGAATATCTATTCATGAAATTTCATTGATTTAAACATTCACATCTATTTTTTAAGAAAGAATAAAGACCTAGAGAGCACTTCGAGTGTTGTGACTAAATCAACACATCAGATATCTATTTACACCAACATATGAGGGTTAATTGATAAAAAATAAAATCAAAAAACAAGTATAAACGACTATATAGTCGTTTTACGAAGGTCAAATTCTATACCAACGGCTATACTCAGGTACAATCCGGTTCCGGATTATACCTGGTTCCAGTCTGAAATTAAATAACCCACATGTGGGTAGGGTCGAGTATGGGTCGGGTACGGTCAAAACCAAATAGGACATGGTTCTGGATGCCGACCTCAACTTGACCATTGAAATGGTGGGTCCGTATATAGGTGGGCAAAATGGGTTTTGGGCAGTACCCGAAATCGGGTACAAATCGGGTTCGGCCCAACCAGGTTTTTTGTACCCTGGTTGAGGCGAAATCGGGTATGAACCCGGTCGGGTTCACCTACTTGAAAACCCTTCCCGCTATACCCAGGTAGAGTAGGTTCGGGCCCGAAACCGGGTCCAATACCGGGTTAAAAAAAATTTTCTTCTTCTTTTCTTTTCTTGTGTGTGTGTGTCCAATATCGGGTTCAACTCGGGTTCAACCGGGCTGGGTTCGGTTCGGGTCGGTAAAAAACTTAAAATCTAAAACCGGTTCCAACCCTACAAGTTTAAACGGTCCAACCCCGGTACACCTCACCATCAGGTACTACCCGTACTCGGGTCCGAACCCGGTTTTTATGCCCATCTTTATGTCCATATTTTCAAACCAACTTTTGGACGGATGTCATGGGCCAATCAGCCAATGTCATGATGGATTTGAAAGCCGGCTGAAGGCCCAATATTTAAGCCCCGGAACAAAAACATCACATTAAGAGAGAGGTACAAATTATATAATAGAACATGTGAAGATAACATAATTGGTTTGGATTTCGTATTTATAGCTCGGGAAAATTAAATTATCTTTCAGAAAAGCATTCTCCTGGTTTTCATGGAAAGAAAACTTCTTTTTGTTGTTTACTTCTCCCTTGGACCATCCATAATTGTTAATGCCTCTACCCCTGTTTTTTCGCTCAGAAGTATAGATTTTCGGCCCCTCTAACCATAGTTCAAGCTCCGCCACTGACGTCAACTCAATATAACTATTTCAGTAAAAAACAAGTGTAATGGTTAATGCCGATTAATGCTATTCAATTATACCCAATTACGATTTATGATAATTTAGAATGTTATAGTGAAAACGTCTCCCCACCTATGATACCCCTAGCCCACAGGGGCGGAGTAAGGCCATTTTAATATGTTATAATGCACCATTACGTTTGGTCTTATAAACATCAATTGTTAGATATGTGTTTATTTTCTATATTTATTTTGTTTTATAATATAACAAGTAATATTATGTCCAATAGTAAAATTTTATAATGAACGTAAGTTGAAAATAAACTTCAACTCAACCTTTTAATTTTTGTAAAACAAAAATCACAAATAAAATGGTTGTAGTTAGTGTTTTGATGGGTCTAACTAGATTAACGTAAGAAAATAACCATGTGTCAAATATTAAAATTTTTTTGGCAAGAATGCTCATCAATTTTGTGTTATGCCTACCTCTTGAAATGTCAAACTTTGTATTGCATATTTATACGTAACACATGAAGTCATACTGATGGATAAAGTGGGGAAGAAACGGGGAGATGAGGTGGAGGGTGGTGATTGGAGGTTGAGGTGATGAAGGGTGGTGGGGATCGATGAAATCCGATGAATATTCACCGGGTCAGGAAAAATCAAAGAAGAAAAGAGAAGGTGAATCGAGGAATTTAACTTGGGAAAAATCATCTATGTTTTTAGGGAAAATAAAAAATCTCAGGGAATCAGGACGACTCTAAGGTGGTGTTTGTTTTTTTTAAAAGATCTTCGTGACCTCTTATGTCTGCGCGTGGTCTACGCAGACATAAGGCTCTACAGTGCGTTTGTTTTTTCGAAAACGTTTCATTAAAAAACGTCTGCGCGAGTTCTTCTTGGTGCAGACATGGTCTTCTCACTTCTACAATCTTCTGACCTCTTCTACCCTCCTCCTTCCCCCTCACCATATTCCAGCAGCCACCGCCGGCCCACCAGCCACCGCTGGCCATCGTCGCCACCGGCGCAGCCTCCCGACGCAGCCCCCCGTCGCAGCCCTCTTGTCGCCCCCGCAGCCATCGCCGGCAACCGTCACACAAAACCCACCGATTTCTTTTCGTTTTACACAATTTTATGTGTTATCGTCGAAGATGGTGGCAGCGGTTTATGAAATAACCACCAGAAACCATACAATTCGACATACGTATTTGCCGGAGGATGACGTAATCGCCTCTAAAAGTTCAATTAGAGCCAAAGGAAGACAAGTTACTTCAAGATACCTTTCTCCTTCGCCTCTAAAAGCCGATATTGTTCTGTCAAAAACTTTGGGTTTGGGTTGTGAGGTTGAGAAGAACAAGATAGATTGTTCATATGCTGTCGGGATTTGGACAGCAGAAGGGCTTCATTTGGTGATTGTAAATCAAGTCTTGATTTGGGTAATACTTCGGGGATTCAAGATAAGAACAGCACAAGGGCTTCATTTGGTGGTTGTAAATCAAGTCTTGATTTGGGTAACACTTTGGGGATTCAAGATAATGGGTCGACCCGTTTACGTGTCGTGCCTAGTGGGATTATTATGTCTCCAAAATTTTGGCAATAGTATAATGAGGAGGCTGCAAGATCTAAGAAATTAGGTTTATTTTTGCAGTCTGCAGATGTTAAAAAACAAACAGTCTTCTTCTTGCAGACTGCAGACGTTTGATACATCTCTTCTTCTGCAGATGTCTGCAGATGTGATCCGCAGACAGATGTGATCCGCAGACTGCAGACATTTTGCTGTAAAGAAAAACAAACAACACTAAGTGTTGTAAACTACACAAATCTTTGTATTCAAAAGAAATGATACATCATAAGACATCATATGTTATATTATTTTATGATATATAAGATAAAGATATGACGAGAAACCTTTCACACCTAATAAATAAGTATTTGGTTGGCCCACATGTTATATTTATGTAAGGTAAAATTTTATAGATTCTTTTGGCTACTTTTATTCTGAGATATAAAATAATAAAAATACGTAATTTCAAAACTCTCATTTGATAATTTATAAATCTTCATTATTAGAGATTTAATATTTTTTTATTTAACGTGCAATACACAATATTCTAACAATTTTTAATAACATATCCTACTTCGAGACAAGATGATAATGTCTCCATCGATGTTGCTAATGGAAAATTTAAGCCTTAATCAATCCTTGATTTAGGGGTCCCGAAAATATTTTAAATTTCATAATTATTCAAGTTGTATAATATGCAAGCCGGTTTGAATGTGTCAACCGACTTAGGGGTGTATGAATATATAATTTGAAAGTGGTTGTTTATTAATTATGGTTTCACTTCACAAAAGAGTGCGAATCTTAAAGAAACTATAATATTTGTTTTGTGAGATTGACGTCATGGGTTTAAAATTAAATCGTGATAAACAGTTTCCTACACAAAGTATAGAATAAAGTTCGTATATCAAATTAGAGGTGGGTATAAAAACCGGGTTCGGACCCGACCCGGAACCGGGTACGGGTACGACCCGGTATATGTATACCCGGTTTGGACCCGAAAAAAACCCGTAGGGTTGGAACCAGATATGATTTTCTAGAATTTCTTAGAACCCGACCCGACCCTACCGGAACCGGAACCGGTTGAACCCGGTTTTGACCTTTTTTTTTTTTTTTTTTAAAGTAGCTGTTTTTAACGGCTATATAGCCGTTGGGTCGATTTTTGGCTTTTTTTTGTCACTTTTAGGCTTATAAGTTAGTATAAATAGGTGTGGGTTGATATGGTTTAGTACCCAAGTCTCAAACGCAAAAACATACGCAAAAAACGCAAAAAAATACTCTCGTTTACTCTCGTTTTACACGTTCACTCTCTCGTTTTACACTTTCACTCTCTTCAATCTTGATATGGTTCACTCACAATCTTCTGTTGGTCAAGGTTCGTCCAACGCTCCAACCGTCGTTCGTGTTCTTGCACACAATCGTAACATGGATGTTTGGTGCAATTGGGATATGGTTGAGTTGAGTGACGGGTCTGTAAAGGCTCGTTGCAAGTTTTGTGGAGCTTTGCTTGCTAAAGATTTCAACACGACTTTAAACAAACACATTAGCAAGAAGTTTTGTAAGTCGTTGAAAAGTAATCCGGATTCGCAACAAACACAATTGGGTGGAGACGGTGGAATCTTTAATTATCGGGAGTTTATTATTCCACTAGTTATTCGGTGCTTCAAGAATTATATTTTATGTCTTTGAATTTTAAAAATTTTCAAAATAAAAATAATATGTTTAATCAAATGATAGAACCAATGAAAGAAAAGTTTAAAAAATATTTTAAGGACTTACCACCCGGTTTTACGTGTGCCACCGCTTTAAATCCGTTTCTAAATGTTGTGGGGGTTGAATGTTTGATAGATGAGATAAATGACAATTTGGATATGCATGAAGAAAACCCTAATTTTTCAAACGAGGCAAAAGAAAATTTTAATCATAGTTTGAAAACAATTTATAATTTTTATGTAAATAGATATGGGCCTAACGTAAACATAACCATGCTAAGCGAATCAACCTCAAGTGCTAGTACATCGGTTAAAGACCCAGTTTTGACTATGTTGAATGTTGTCCGGGATGTGACGGCTAAACGACAAAGGGGTAACACCCCAACAAGTGAGCTCGGTAGATATAGTGAAACGGATTTTATTTCCACTATGACTACCGAAGATTATCGTGCATTCGATATTTTGGCTTGGTGGAAAGGAAAAGAATCTCAATTTCCGATTCTTTCTGCTATGGCCCGTGATTTACTAAGCGTCCAAGCTTCTACGGTAGCTTCGGAATCTGCTTTTTCTTTTAGTGGCAGGGTAATATCATTACGGAGAACAAGACTAACTCCGAAAGCAGTGGAGATGTGCATTTGTTTAAAGGACCACTTAGACGCAATGGATCGTATACAAGACCAAACAAGCCTCGAAGACGAGATTACACTCGAAGCTAAAGTACATGATGAAGAGGTAGAAGACGGAGTATCTTCTGGCATATCCGATAAAAAATTAGCATTTGATCAAGCATCTAGTAGTAGATAAAATTAGACGATATTGTTATTTTTTATTGACTCATTTATGTATTTTTAAGTTGTTTTAATATTATATGTCTTTCATGTTCTTTTTAAATTTCTTTGTCATTCAAATGTTTTATATAAAAAGTATTTAATATTTGTATATTATAAGTGTAATATTTTCTGCCCAAGATTTGTATATATTTATATATTAAGTTGTTTAAATTTTTGTCATTCAAGTGAACCTGGTTAGGAAAAGAAAAATAAAAAGAAAAAAAAGAAAAGAAAATATAAGAAAAAGAAACATACGACCCGATGTTCGACACACACACAAGAAAAGAAAAAAAGAAAAAAAAAAAGGAAAAAACCCGGTTGAACCCGGGTTTCATAACCGAACCGAACCCGACCTGACCCTACCCGGGTATACCGGGTAGGGTTTGTATCCCGCTGAACCCGACCCGGGTTCACTAATACCCAGGTACAAAAAACCAAGTTAGGCCCAAACCCGGTTTGTACCCGGGCCCGGGTACGGCCCAAACCCGATTTGCCCATCTCTGTATCAAATCACTAAACGATTAGATCCCTTCTCGAACTCTACGCAAAACGAAAGCTAAGTCGGATACACCAATTCTTTTATGAAAAAGATTTTTTTTTTACTTACATGTAATATTAAGATAAATATTAACTATTTTTATGGGTGCGTGTAAGTCAAATTGCTTGCGAGTTACGTGAGATCGTCTCATTGAAAACTCAAATAAGTTAGGCTTAAATGAGTTTGAGGTTATGTTGGTGTTTATTTGAAAACAAATCAGAGCTCAAATTAAATATATCAAAAAATTTAAAAAAATTAAGTAGAGTTTGGAATAGGCATACAAGCTTGTAAACAATATACAAATATAATAATTTTTAGAGTAAATTATTGTTTCACTCCCAGTGGTTTTGTCATATTTATTATTTTCATTTTTTTTTTCATTTGTCATCCTAAGGTTTTAAAAAGTGTCATTTTCATCCAAAAACGTTAAATTCATCAATTTAAAATGTTAAATCATCTATCATTAAAAGGAGTATTTATGTAATTTTGCATAAAAAGGCAAAATTTAATGTATGTTAACGTTTTATTGTTAAAATTCAATTCACGTGTTATTGTTCTATTCATAAAACCTACATTACGTATTTCATTTTCGAACCTTTCATCATGACGAATCAAGAGATTGTCAGCTTCATCGGTTTGGAGGACGATGGACCTAGTTCTTGGTGGCGGTCGGGAACCCGTTGCGAAGGGGTTGTATAATAGATACCATCGCTTTTAGTCGTCATCTCTCCTATATCAAGATTCGGTTCCATTCGATAATGGTTATGTATCGAGAGATTTTGTTTTAATTTTAAAAGGTAATTTTATCAATTTATATGTTTAACATTTTAAATTAACATAGTTATTATTTTTGAGTGAAAATGATGATTTTTTAAAACTTTTGGGGAGCCAGATGCAAAAAAATAAAACATATTTTGAATGAAAATAACAAATGCGACTAAACTATGGGGAGAAAAACAACAATTCACTCTAATTTATATATAACTAGTATTAAGCCCTCACGTTGCGGCGGGGGCGTAAAATCGTGAAAAACCAAATTTACACGCTGTCAAAGTTCGCACAATAAATGTAAGAAAAACGAAACATGGACGTTGTTGAATATATTTGAAACTTTATATAAAATGATATCTTCACAAACCAGTGCATTGCGGCAAGTGTAGTCGTGAAAAAAACAAAAAAAAATATTATATTTAGCCAAGGTCGGTTTCTTTCAAAATCTATACCTAAATATAAGTAACAATTACGTATTTGAAATTTATAAAACATTATATTTTAAAAGTTATAAAAAATATATTTAAAATTAATTATAATATTAAAATAATAAAATATTAAAATACTAAACATTGGAAAACGACAAAAAGAAAAGATTATTAAATAGCCCTAAAATTTAACAAAATTACTTGTTTGTCATAAGAAACCATGCATCCAAAGATTGTACTATATGCTTAAGTGATTCTCGTTTTGCTTTAGTATTAAGCCCCCGCGTTGCGGCGGGGACGTAAAACTATGAAAAACCAAATCTAAACGTTGTCAAAATTCGCGCAATAAATGTACGAAAAACGAAACACGGACGCCGTTGAATACATTTGAAACTTTATATAAAAAATGATATCTTCACAAACTAGTGCATTGTGGCAAGTGTAGTCGTGAAAAAAAAAACAAAAAAAATTATTATATGCAGCCGAGGTCGGTTTTTTTCAAAAAGCTATACCGAAATATAGGTAAAAATAAGCATGCCACAATTACGTATTTAAAGTTTTATAAAACATTATATTTTAAAAGTTATAAAAAAATATATTTAAATTTAATTATAATATTAAAACAATAGAATATTAAAATACTAAACATTGGAAAAGAATAAAAAAAAAGAGATAATTAAATATCCCTAAAATCTAACAAAATTACTTACCATGTATCCAATGATTATTCTCATTTTGCTTTTTAAAGTATATATAATATAATGACTATATTATGCAATATATACCATTATTATATAATGATGATAAAATAACAAACACGTATTTATTATATTATACATAAAAATTATAATTATAAATACATTTGAAAATAATTACATATGTAAATATGTAAATAATAAAATAACAAACACGGCTCAAGCTTTAAATATAAAGTTCAAAACAAGTCGAACTCGTACTCAGTTTGAATTACAACCCACGTTCCTTTTGTGTGCGAAGGTAGCCAAGTGTTAAAAATCCATTGGTCATAGTTTCCTGAAACTATTTTACGACAAACTAACTTGTAAAGTCACACGTAGAACTAAAAGCATTGTGTTCTCTTCCTTAGGACATGATCATGAGGGTTATTATAACACAAACAATAACTTGATTCGCTTCCTGTTTGTCCTTAGATCTATCCCTACAATGAGATTAAGAAAGGTTGTATCAAAATCTGGAGCGGCTAACAACATTTTAATTGCTCGACCTACCAAGAGAGGTCCGGAACTAAGGAGATAGGCCCGTCTACTAGGGGAGGGAAGAGAGGTCTCAACAAATAGAATGTTTATCATTTTTCGTGGCTAAAAATAGGTAATTATATTATAATGTTATATTATAGTTCGTGTCGAGTTCAGGTTCATGTCAAATTTTCGTGTTTGTGTACCCAAGTATACGACCCTTTTAGTAACCGTTAGTTACAGTAGAGATAAACCAAGTGAATACTATTTCACCATTAGTTGCACAAAAAATGCTTACATTCATAAAACCTTGAGGAGTTGCACCTCAAATATCAAGGGCTCCTTAACATGAGACAAAAGGCTGCGTCGAGGACCAAACTGCAACAAACAACACAACTCACACTTTACATTTTTAGACAATGTTTAAAGTTTAAACCCAAAATAACTTTTTTGTCATGCTATTGGGCTTTGTGATGTGGTCTAAGACTCTAAGTAGAGGTGACAAGATAGGGTGGGTCATATGAATTGATAAAAGATATGACTAGCTAAAACGCTTTTTGAGGTAAGGGTCAAAACGATCCAGATCAGGTTAGTTCAACCTAAAACACATTTTTTTGCTTATTTTTAATGATTGATAATTACTTAATGCATTAATAATGAGGAATAATGTAACACTTAGCCCCTTATACCACAAATATTATCCGCTTTGCCCATCACAATTTCCATTCTTTTTCAACTTCAGACAGTTCCTCTTGAATGACCAGTCTATCCGCACTCATAACAACCTTTCTGATTCTCATGCGTCTAAGGTGGTCTGTTGGAGATGTTCACCCTACAGTTCTTGGCAGCATGGCCAAACTTACCACAACGCTTGCGGTTGTTCTTGTTGCATGCGCCATTGTGGTGATAGTTGCACTTCGGGAGATTACGATTGTAACAACCTTGATTCTACGTATTCGAGGAAGATTGATTGAAGTTACGAGAGTTGTCAAACTTCCTTGGTTGTTGCTGCTAGTGAGAGGCACCCGATGATGATTGCTTGTTGGCAGCATGGCCAAACTTACCACACTGCTTGCGGTTGTTCTTGTTGTACGCGCCATTGTGGTGATGGTTGCACTTTGGAAGATTACCACTGTAACAGCCTTGATTCTACGTATTCAAGGAAGATTGATTGAAGTTATGAGAGTTGTCAAACTTCCTTGGTTGTTGTCGCCGGTTAGGAGGCACCCGGTGATGATTGCTTGTTGTTGTTGGATTCCTACTTGCGCTTATTACTGCCATCAGAGGTATTCGACGCAACACCGCGCGAGAGTAGCTTACCCGGCGCGACGACCTGGTCAGTTAATTTGTAGACCAATCTAATCGTGTCTTGAATGGTGACTGGTCGGGCAACTGCGACCATGCTTTGGATCTCAAGAACTAACCCATTAAGGTACTTTCAATTCTCATTTGAGGAGGGTTGATCATATTCGGACATAAGGTGGCAAGCTCGTGAGAGCGAGTAGTATAAGCCTCTGTCTCAGAACCTGTCATCTTCAAGTTCCAAAATTTCATCTCTAGTTTCTGCATCTCATCCCGAGAGCTGTATTCTTCCTTCAGTATATTCTTGAAATCGTCTCACGTGGTTTGGTTGGCAATTTCCACACCCAACATCTGGAACTACGTGTTCCACCAGCTTAATACAGCTTCGAGTGTGCCAGTTGCATATTTTACCCGATTCGCTACCAAGCAGTTGCAAATTTCGTAAACGGACTCTAGTTTCTTGAACTAGTTCGCAAACGGACTCTAGTTTCTCGAACCAGCGAAGGAGTCCAACGGGTTGGACTCCTTCGGCCCCAGTAAACGGGTTAGGTTTGCAACCCATGAAAGACTTGTAGGTATAAATCCATGAAAGACTTGTAGGTACAAATCCCTTGACGAAGAAATTTAACATAAAAAATGAACTAGTATTACTTACCAATCGTAGAAGGTCGTGGATTATGATTGGCCAATGTATCAGCCACGTGCTAATTGATTAGTGCGGCAAGCTCTACTGGAGTCATATTGATAGTGCCACAACTACGTTCACATCCAGACATTCTTAATAATCACAACATACAGAAATAATTAAATATCTTGCATATGAACTTCACTTAAGTATAAGCAATTAAAGAATTTAGCACAACCACAACTTAATGTTTACATAATAATATCTGATAAAGTAAATTGGAACCACGTCTACAATCAATTAAACCAAATATCAAAATCTAAATATGTCAGTCGTATGGGAAACAACCCTTCCATCTAGGTGCAAAGTACGTAGAAAGTCAGACAAACGAATGAAAGAAATGAAATGGAAATCAACGAGACGCGACAGATCCAGCGCTGTTCTCGGGCTCCTCTTCGGGTTCTTCCTCCGGCTCCTCTTTCGGTTCTGGTGCTGTATTCATCATGTTGATGTGACCTTCAATTTCTTCAATTCGTTGTTTGTTTGCTGGTATATCCTCCTCATCACCAGTCACATAATTAGTAAAGGCTACCACGCCTTCTGCCAGGGCGTTATGACTCCTGGCTGATTCCTTCATTTGCTCCTTGGTTTCTACGATTTCCTCCATGGCTCGCCTCAGTCCTTGTCTAAGCGCCACATTATCACCCATGAGGTATCTGATAAGCTTTCGCTTAGCATCCAAAGTGGCCGTCAAAGCGGCTATGCCTGCTCAGAAGAGCAAGGGAGAGGAGGCAAAGTAGGCTCGAAAGGCATAGTAGGGGCGGATCTAGTCCGAGGTCGGCGTTCAGGAGGAGGAGGAAAGTGCTCCTTCTAAATCAACCGAGACATGTACCGAGGGTAATGTCACACGTTAGAGGAATAAAAGGTAAAGCAAAAGGTTGATCATAATCAAACCTATCGTCCTCTTAAACGATTATAGGCCACTCATCCAGATTAGAGGATAAAGAGGAGCCCGAGGCAGAAGGAGTGGTAGCCCTTACTAATCATGTGGCTGGTGATGAGGAGGATATACCAGCAAACAAACAGCAAATTGAAGAAATTGAAGGTCACATCAACACGATGAATACAGCACCAAAACCGAAAGAGGAGCCCGAGGAAGAACCTGAAGAGGAGCCCGAGAACAGCGCTGGACCTGTCGCGTCTCGTTGATTTCTATTTCATTTCTTTCATTCGTTTGTCAGACTTTCTACGTATTTTGCACCTAGATGGGAAGGGTTGTTTCCCACCCGACTGACATATTTAGATTTTGATATTTGGTTTAATTGATTGTAGATGTAGTTACAGTTTATTTTATTAGATATTATTATTATTCAAACATAAAGCTGTGGTTGTGCTAAGTTCTTTAATTGCTTATACTTAAATGAAGTTGCAGGACCGGGTAAGGGTGCCTAACACAATCAGTTTCACAATGAGGAGAGACTTGGAACACTTAACAGTTCAAATAGGGAACCGGGTTTGATTATGAGGATACTATGAACACAAGTAAGTAATGAGACAGAACAAGCAACAATAACACAGAAATATGGTTTTCAAGGAGTGTTGTATATTGCTCTCAAGTTCTATTACAAGTGTTACAAAGCATATCTAAATTACAAGAACCTGAGACTCTTTATACTACATCCTACAACCGTCAATACTTAGAAAGACAGTTGGAATTGACTAATTTAGACAACAAGATCAATCTAAAGTCAAAAGGCAGATTGTCTTTTGACTAGTGACTATGACATGTCATAGCTCACATCCTTTTCTATTACAAAAAGGTTTACAGGTACAAAAGTAGGAAGTCACAGACAAAGACCTCTACAGTTTACAAAAGCATGGACTTTTCACCAACTCATACAAGTTGGTGAGTCTTCAGAGTTGCAGCAGAAAGTGTGTCAGCTTTATGTAAAGTAGATCAAAGAAAGCATTTATTTTTCTCTGTCTTCGGAAGAAATCAGTCTTCACAGCAAAATGGCTTCGGAAGACTTTATCTCTGAAGCTTCAAAAGACTTCATCTTTGGCTTCGGAAGATTTGGACTTTGGCTTCGGAAGATTTTACACTTAGAGTATTTTCTGATGTAGTGTGTAAAACTTCCGAAGTACTTCTACCTTTGTACGTCCAGTGCATGCATGCAGGAAGACCTTTGGTTGTTTTGGCTTCTTTGGTTGCATCAGTCTTATAATCTTTAGATATTACCTTACAAAAGTTGATATGCAAGATATTTACTTATTTATGTATGTCGTGAATGTTTAGAATGTCTGGACGTGGACGCGCTCGAGGCACTATCAATATGACTACGGCAAAGCTTGCCGCACTCATCAATCAGCACGTGGCTGATACATTGGCCAATCACAATCCATAACCTGCTCCAATTGGTAAGTAATACTAGTT
Source organism: Flaveria sonorensis (assembly GCA_025506505.1). Classification (NCBI taxonomy): domain Eukaryota; kingdom Viridiplantae; phylum Streptophyta; class Magnoliopsida; order Asterales; family Asteraceae; genus Flaveria; species Flaveria sonorensis. The sequence goes on from CM046431.1 coordinate 3,567,887, forward strand.
CATTTCTGACGTTAAAGTTCCTCGTCAATCCTGTTAATTGTGAAACTCGTTAAAATTTCAATTCCTGATCTAAAATTGGTTGCAGGTCAAGGGGGTTTGTACCTACAAGTCCTTCATGGACCGCAAACCCCTTTACTGGGGCCGAAGGATCCGTGGGACTCCTTCACTGGTTCGAGAAACTAGAGTCCGTCTTCGAAATGTACAACTGCCCGATGGTGAATCGGGTAAAATATGCAACTGGCACACTTTACGAAGCTGCATTAAGCTGGTGGAACACCCAGGTCCAGATGTTGGGTGTGGAAATTGCCAACCAAACCACGTTGAGATGATTTCAAGAATCTACTAAAGGAAGAATACTGCTCTTGGGATGAGGTGCAGAAACTAGAGATGGAATTTTGAAACTTGAAGATGACAGCTTATACTACTCACTCTCACGAGCTTGCCACCTTATGCCCGAATATGATCAACCATCCTCAAATAAGGATTGAAAGATACCTCAATGGGTTAGTTCTGGAGATCCAAAGCATGGTCACTACTGCCCAACCAGGCACGATTCAAGACGCGATCAGATTGGCACAAGGTAACTTACCAAGCCGTCGCACAAGGTAAGTTACCCCTGCGCGGTGCTGCGTTGAATACCTTTGATGGCGGTAATAAACGCAAGTTGGCTTCCAACTCTAACAACAATAAACAATCATCATCGGATGCCTCTCAGCAGCAACAACCACCATCATAACTTCAATCAATCTTCCTTAAATACGTAGAATCAAGGTTTTTACAATGGTAATCTTCCAAAGTGCAACTATCACCACAATGGCACGTGCAACAAGAACAACCGTGAGTGGTGCGGTAAGTTTGGCCATGCTGCCAAGAACTGTAGGGTGAACATCTCCAACAGACCACCTCAGACGTAGGAGAATCAGAGAGGTTGTTATGAGTGCGGTTAGACTGGTCATTTCAAGAGGAACCGTTTGAAGTTGAAAAAGAATGGAAATGGTGGTAGGCAAAGCGGAAAATATTGGTGATACGAGGGGTCGGGTGTTACAGATAACATATAGCAAATTACACATATGTTAGGTGCACAAAGGCAACAATTAAAAAAAGAATTTGCACTTTTAGACCTTTAAATAGAAACAATCTACCTTAGTTTTTATTATATTTTACCTCGTTTTCCTTTATTTATTATTAAAACCAATATTGATACAACAATAAAATAGGGCTTCAAATAAAACCCAATCCAGAGATTGTTTTATACATTAAAAACTAACACCATGTGAATTTCAAACCCGTTCAACCCATTTGACTTGTTCTCCATTTAACTATTTAGTACCCGTTTCACCGTTTGGGTCAAACACAGACCGTATCAACCCACTCATACGTAGAAGAATCAAAATTGCCATATCTGGTTTTAAGACGTTTGCCTGATAATAGAACAATCAATTAAACTACACTTCACGTGACTCGTATCAAATGTTGCACTTATTTAAGACGTAGTGAGTAATAATATCACATATAGCATGCAAAACAGGTGACTTTAGGGTTCATATTTAGCAAAACTATGGTAAAGTGGCAAACCTCATCTGGAATTGGTCCCAAAGTTTCGTTGATATATCCTACGGAAGGAGGTATTAGTGCCCTTCTCTTACCTAAAAACAATGTATGATAGTTAAAGAGGGGGACTATTCAAACGAAATATTAGACCAGTCTAATCTAATGCTTTATTAGCATTAGTCTTATAACATAAAAACGGTTAAATAATTTCGCAAAGTTGAAAGCATGAACACATGATATTAAACAATAATTTTAGATATTTCATGTTGCATTGGAATGAAATCTAGATTACCCTATTTATCACACAAAGCATTAGCAAAAGCTGTGAAAAAAAACTTGAAGAGTTATGAGAACTCAACGGGAAGTAAAAAGAGGAGAATCAATATATTGATATTCGAATGGTATGGAAGGTTTTCAGAACTTCATTCATAAGTTACTCACTGTCTTTAGTACAAAGTTTTCTCTTTATATTTTCCTCCCTTTCTATGCATAAGGTCATGGGGTATTTATAACCAATAAGGAGCTTTGAGGAACCTTAATTCAACGGATTGATATTGATATCTCTTCTCCCCATTGGTGGAATAGCTCACACATTCTCTCTGATGCCTACTAGGCATCCTCGATGGTCCCTTCTCCATAACTGAATTCCTTCTAGAAGACTTTCCTTTTCCCTTTTTCTCTATTGCGCTAACGTTTTTTTATGTGTGTGTGTGTGTGTGTGTATATTCTCATACATCTTCAAGTACCCCTAGTCTTACTTGATAGAACGAAGGAAATCAAGCAAGATTACAAGACAATCGGATTTTCCATAACCAAATATATTTTTTTGAGGAATCGAACTATCATGCGAACTATCATGGTCGATAAGTTCTTTGGTTATGATAACACCACTACAAGCCTCATTAATGGCGACATTTAATGCATGTCCTTTCCTCTACACAAAAACGAACATGCAGTAATGCACGCGTCCTTTCATTTTCATCTTCTCCTTCTGGCACTTTTTTGCAGGCTCTGGTTGACGTTGGGGATTCTCATTGGCAGAGATGTTAGTTCTAATGAACCGGCATCCCTTTTGGGTTTTTCCCATCCATTATTCCTTGTAAATAAGAAGCCCACATTTCTTTCTCGCACCTTTCATACTTACTTCTCTTTCTTGATTACTTTTTTTGTGATTAAGGCAACCTCTAAGGTGCTTCCTCTAGCAACAATGATGTGTCATCGATTCCAATCAACCTGTACATTAACATATTTGAGCGGCTTAAAGCCACATATGGAATTCCCAATGACGTTGAACCTGAGTATCCGACATCTAGCAAAACTGCTACTACTACACTCGAAGGGAACATTACCTTATACGTCGATTATTTCATAGAGTGCAACTTTCGCATCCCTATTACTCACTTTGTTTCTATGGAGTTCACATTTCCTAGATGCATGCCATGGGCTTATGTCCAATGTGGCATTTTGAGTTCAACTGTATCCCGTTAGGAAGCTTATGCTAGAAGCTTTTCATTAATTCTACAAATTATACTTGAAAGACAACTAGTCTCCTTCCAAAAGTGCACCACTATCACCAGCTCACCGCCCATGCCTGGTACACTCTAACCAGCTTCCTGAACCGGAAGGAGCGCTTCTTTATGTTAGCGCTCGAGTAATGCCCGCTGACATGAAGTTGAGATCTCTAAAAGATTTGGTGGTGGACTAGGCTCTGGATGCGGAGGCTTTCAAGAAAAGTCAGTTATTTGAGGTTTTAACCTCCCGTTTGGCCAACATCCACGTGATTCCAGAGCATGTTGTGGTCAACCCGTAAATGAGCCGCACATGATACCGTCTTTGACCGAATCCCGTTGTACATAAGCAGGGAAGAACGTAAGTGTGTGTTTTTCACCCTTTCTTGAAATACATCGTTTCTCACTTCATTGTGTCTCTTTTTGCAGTAGTTGTTAGTTGTTACCACATGCTTTTCCTAGAAGAGAGGGCAAAACTCACTCGGGGTTGTATTGTTGTTGGTCCGGACAAATGGTCCTAAGTAGAAAGTTTACTCACTGTTCTAAGTACAAAGTTTTCTCTCTATATTTTCCTCCCCTTCTACGCATGAGGTCACAGGGTATGTCTAGCCAATTAGGAGCATGGAGGAACCCTAATCTAACAAACTGATGTTGACATCTTTTCTTCTATTGGTAGAATAGTTCACACATTCTTTGTGCTAAATGCCAAGTTTCCTTGGTGGTCCCTTCTCCATAACTGAATTCTTTTCAGAACTCTCTATTAGCACTAATACTTTTTATGAATAGATATAAATATATATTTTTTCATACGTATTGAGAACTCGTAAGGCCATTTTTTAGTTATAACAACAATAATAACTATAGTAATAAAATTAATAAATAAATTTAGTAATAATAACAAAATAATAATAGTAATTCTAAATGATAATAGGATTTAAACTAACTGTATTCAACAGACAAAAACAATTAATAAGATATATAAAATGTAATGTATTCAAACAACAAAAATAAAAATAAAATTAAATGTATTCAAAAAAACAAAAATAACTAATAAGATTAAAATGATTGTTAATATTCCATGAGAATTCATTAAAAGGAGGGCTATTTGAAGTTGGTCAAAGCAAAGATCGTGAAAACGGAGGTTTTGTTATGAATTAAAATTACAAGGGGAAAAGATCTAACCAACTCAAGATATCTAACATAGTAACATGAAATCCCTTTCAAAACTGTAAATACTAAGAACATCATATGTAACTTTTATTTGAGAGAGAAAAATATGAAATTCTCTATTAAATTCTGAATTTTTTAGAGACTAGAAAACTATTTTGTTTTTTTTGCTCTGTTTACATTTTTTTTGGGGGTGGGGTTGAGGGTCTAAATGAAGCAGACACCTAACTTTTATCGAGAAGCATATACCAATCTTTCGTGCCTTGTGGGTGCATTGTTCTTCTACATAAATAAAAGAACAATGGCAAAAGAACATATGCAAATAAAAGTAACATACCTCCAGCCTTCATTCCAATTACAACTTCTTTCAAACCTTTTATAATCTGTCAAATTAAACAACATACCTCAAACCTTTTTTTAATGAGGAGATATATGAACCCTTTTATATTCTCTAAGCTGAATTCATTGAAACACTTTCTTGTTCCCCTTTTCATTAATTGTTAATTCGTTAATAAAAGTTACAAAAACAATATGTTTACAAAAATCGACATAAAAAAGTAGCAATGTACTTTTTGCGATGGTCATTTTTGATCATTATAACTTTCTCAATTTGTTTTGGTAATTATACTTTTTTTGAAAGGCCTACTTTTTACGCTATAATTACAAAAGTAGGCATTTTAAAAAAATTTGCAAATGCAAAAATTGTAAAAAGTAAAATTACAAAAACGGACCACCGCCAAAAGTAATTTGCTGCTTACTGGCATTTTCCTTGCGATAATAAATCTAGATCCTTGAATAAAACAATCTAGGAGACTTTATGCATTAGACATAGCTTTGGGTGACTTTCAACCCATTTGACCCGCTCCCCTTTTAAATAATCTATTTATTTGACCTGTTTGAAATAAAAACACAGCCCAAAATCGACCCATTTGAGATATAGAGTCAAATTTAAAAATTTACACATCTACTTGTAGCCATCGCAGCAAAATAAGCACGAACTAATGCACTGATGTTCGAATGACACTAACCTTTTTCTCGTTTAAAGGAAGAATAACCGGGGAACTTTCTCCACTAAATTGATCCACAGTACTGCAATTTTATTACCAATAAATTATTGCACTTTTAGTAAAATGAATACCAATAAAATAAGGTAATATAATAATATGTAAAATCAAGAACCTTTTGGACCTACCTGTGTACAAAATATCCGTTTGACCGCCGGCAGACATAATTAATTTCAACCAGGTCTCCTTCACGAGCCTCTTTACCTTCCCCGTCTACTATATCTACAAAGAGAAACCCAATAAAGTAACATATTTTTAACTTCAGCAAACCATGCAAGGTTTAGGTGGCTTATGGTTTGCAGCCATATGGGTATGTGTATGATAAAAGAGTGGAATGAGAATTAGAATGAGAATCGGTTTCTAAACCCACCATCTTTGGAAGATATGAAGAAACCCCGTTTTGAGGAAAAATTTCAATTTTGAAATGCATACCTTCAAACCAAACAGTACCTATATTATTCCCATTCTCTCTCCCTAGATCCAAACACACTCTAAAAACTAATATAAACTTGTAGAAGCACATAACTATATAACAACCGATTAATTACGATTCATTTCATACCAAGACTAGTTAACCAATTAGAAGCTTAAAACTACGTAAACTATCTTACATATCATGGGAAACTGGTATTCTCATACATCGAATGATGAATATAACTTGAGAAAGTACCTTGTATTCGCACTCCACTATCAAGCTTCTGGGTCCTAAATGCTTCCGGTTCATATAAAAATTCAAAATAAATAAATAGAATAGTTGGTGAAGTTTCAAATAAAATAAAGTAAAGAAAAAGTTAATACAACACACACCGAATAACCTCAGGTTCTTTCATCTCCAGAGCTTCGGAAATGCGAGGAATGTTCGATAAAACGGTTATGAATCCAAATGAGTGCAAAAGAAGCCTTCTTGGAATCATTTTGCTTGTTGGTAATTGTCCAGTTGACATTTGAACCACATAATTCTTGGTTTCACCCGGTCTAGGAAAACTGTGTTCTTGACACAATGATGGCTAAGATTTTAAAATCATGAACTACAGTCTTTGTTAGGAAATATGGGGTGTTTGGGATTGCTTATTAAGGCTGCTTGTCGGCTTGTTATTTTTTGAAATAAGCTGTTTGGCATAAGTAACTTCAAACTGCTTATTGCAAACTGACTTTTCACTGATGAACATTCAGATAAGCACTCCTAAACATCCCCAAGTGTGCATTAACTGTCAAATAGTATATAATTTACTTTTTCCAGCTTTAATGCTGCTGGAACCATGTACATATAACTTGATTCAATAGTTATTGGAAATTTGGATTTACATACTTGAATGGAGTTTCATGCTCATGAAAGACGAGCTGAATTTTAAATTAAAAACGCCATTGACCTATAACCATCATTTATTGTAATGGACTTTTAGTCAAAATCATTGTTAACTGATTAAGTGTATGAAACCAGACAAGGCAGATTTAGTGACAATGTACACAAGTATCTCTCTATTTGCTAAGAGCATCAATCTGATCAAGCAATAACCTGCGTATTCAGAACAGCTTATTTCTCTTAAGCAATTTGGATAAGCAATCCCACTTCCCAACACCCTCAAAACTGCTTATTACTGCATCAATACACTATAAGCAATTCTAAAACCCCTTCAAGTCTTCACACACAAAGTACATTATCCTGCTTTACCGCTTTAACCTTTATGAACAATGTAAAATGTAATAGACGGTATACAATGACATTACACACGATTAATTTGTCAATTTACTAAGAGAAACAATCTAATCTAGTAAACAATGTTGCTTGAGATTGTACCACTTACATTGACTTAGTTCACAAATTTCATTCAAGCATATCAACTTACAAATAATGTGACATATTTTATATTAAAAGAGCCACTGACCTATAACCATCATTAATTCTAGTAGACTCTTGGTCAAAATCATGATTAAGAGTATGAAATAAACAAGGCAAATTTAGTGACATCCTACACGAGTATCTCTCTTTGCTAAGAGTAACAATCTAATATAGCAATAGATTGCTTATTCGAAACAGCTTGTTTCTCTCAAGCAGTTTGGATAAGCAATCCCAATTCCCAAAAACCCTCAAAACCTCTTATATCTGCATCAATACACTATAAGCAATTCTAAAAACCCCCCTTCAACACACAAAGTACATTAACCCGCTTTACCTCTTTAACCTTAATGAACAACGTGACATACTGACATGTATTAGACAGTACATAATAACATTATACACAGTTAATCTGTCATTAAACTAAGAGCAACAATCTAATTTAGTAAACAATGTTGCTTAAGACTGTATCATTTACAGTGAATCAGATCACAAATATTATTCAAGCATATCAACTGACAAATAACGCAACATTTATTAGACAATCAAGTATTCAAGTATCACAGTTTCATACTAAACAATCTCAATTTCTAGGTCACAAGATTCTACGATCAAACCATAACCACTGATCACGAACATCCTCAAAACTTCCTCTTCTAATCACTTCCTCTCCATCAACTCACTCTAATCATTCTCGATGGACATTACTAATAGATACTAAACAATACAAGATCCTACGATCAAACCATAACCACTAATTAGTAAGATCTTCAAAACTTCTTCTCCATTAACTCACTTTAATCTTCCAAACAACCCTAAAAATCATTCTCGATGGATATTCCAATTAGATCCTACGATCAAACCATAACCAATTGTTAGTAACAACCTCAAAATCTCCTCTTCTAATCACTTTCTCTCCATCAACACACTTCAATTTTGCGAAAAAACCCTAAAAATCATTTTTCGACTGAGCAACAGAATACATTGATGAATGATGATTGATCCTAGGGTTTACTGAATTAAAGAAGAGAAATTATACCATTGAGAATTGAAAACGTTGATTAGGGTTTGAAATCGAAAGGATTCCATTGCTTCTGAAGATTGATGATGAATATGCAAGCGATCGGATAAGAGGGGAGCCGTTGGAGTTTATTTAGCAACGGATAAATGTCATAAAATATTTTTTTGGGTGTTCAAATATTGTGTAGGTGACATATATTACCCTCGAGTAACTTTCATCTTACAGTTTTGGTCCTTTTGGAAAAGATATTTGTGTTCAAATTTTATATATAATTTGGGTGTGTTGTATCGTTATGGTGACTTAGTCTCGCGATTTTGGCACGTTTCTTGAACAGCATAGACGCATAGTGCAACATTTGACCGGAAATGTAGTTTAACATATATAGAAAGAGGGTGAGATAGAGAGATACTGTACAAAGTGATCTTTCGGTCCGAAACGTAAGAAGTCATCAGAATGTAACATGTGTATCAGGTGGAAAGGCATTTGGGTAAAATACAAATTCACATTGTAATCATGCTAAAGATATACTCTAAACAATAAAGTGGACATCTAATGCAAGATTTTTTTTTAAAATTGGGTGTTTTAGGGGGTATTCGTTGACAAGAGGTGTTATTCTCGGGGGTATTTCACTTTAGGGGAACCCGCTCATAGGGGCGGGTTCTGTGGCACGGTCAAACGCTCGGGAGGGGTTGTCACATCTTTACAGAACCCGCCCCTGCCATGGGCGGGTTCTCAGTGTGTGTTGCCGTGTGTGTGTTTCAGGCGCAGGCATGTCACATCGAGAAGAACACGCCCTTGCCAAGGGCGGGTTCTCCTCCTATTTTTTCCACCACAAATTTAACCTACCTTTCACATCGGGGACAGAACGCGCCCTTGCCAAGGGCGGGTTCTCCTCAACCTAAATCCCATCCACATATTTAACCTAACCGCTTAACCTTTCCATCCAAAAATTTTGTATATAAAGTATCGAATCTTATTTTTGATACATTCAACACAATTCAAAAAGTATCGAATTTTATTTTTTATACATTCAACACATAACTTTTCTGTATTCAAACCCAACATGTCTCGACCTTATTTTTTACAATTATTTTGGGGTGGTGATATTTTATTCGAAAATGGAAATATCATGTGTGATAATTCTACTAGAAGTTCAACAATTATTCTTCGTAATAGAGTGTTGTATGAAGAATTTGTTGATTTAATCTATAATCATATTCAGGTTCAAAAAGAGTATTATAATTTGAAATTGAAATTATATTACTCATACAGTGGTTTCTCTCAAAGCTCTGAAATTTTTAATGACTCGAGTCTAGAAGTCTTGTATTATTTGGGAGAAAATGTTGAAAATTTCCAAGGAAATGTTTACGTTATCATTGAGCCGAAGATGTCTGTTCAACAATCCAATTATTTGGATCATCTTGGCAGTTTCTCTGTATCAGAAGCACCCGGTCTGTCAAGCAATTCTCATCATCAAGGCAATGTAAGATCACATGATTATCAAGCCGGTCCGTCAACCATTTCTCATCATTAAGTCGACGATGATAACGGAGGTTTTGATAAGTCAGATGATGGTATTTTAGACAGTAGTGAAGATACTGAACTCATCCCGTCACAAGAAGATTCTAGTGATGATGACAACAACAGCTATGGAGTTTCAGACTATTATAATTCTATTGTTAATCCAGGATCTTACGGGGTGACAAACTATTCTGAAGATCCTCAAGAGTTAAGAGATTATGAAGCTGCTGATTTTGACGATGAAGACCATATGGATATATGGAATGAAGAGTCAAAAGAAATCCGTGTTGGGATGTACTTTAAATCGAAAGATGAAGTAATGCATGCAGTGCGTTTATGGAATCTTGCACGTAACAGAGAGGCTGTAGTAGTTGAAAGTAAACGTACAAGATGGAGAGCAAAATGTTACAGTACTAGCCCTAATTACAATAATAATCTTGGTAATGGTCCTCCATGTACCTGGTATGTGTATGCATCCAAGAAACACGATCATCACATGTGGAGAATCTCAAGATGGGTGAATGCACACAACTGCTTTGGTACTGTTGTTGGTAACAACAATAGAAGTTTCAAATGCAGAGATATTGTTACCCGCATCATCCATTTTATTCGTCAGGATATTGCTTTTCCTATCAAGCAAATTCAAGCACATTTAAAAGACACGTTGAATGTTGATGTTTCATATAATAAAGCCTGGCAAGCTAGAAAAGCTGCTATTGAGAGTATTTACGGTAGCTGAGAGAGTAATTTTGAGCAGTTACCTACATACATCAACGCATTACAAGAGAAAAACCATGTTATCGTGGAATGGTTACATCATCCAACCGGTACATCTGCTTATTATACATTCAAATATGTGTTTTGGGCATTCGGTCCAATAATTAAAGCATTCAGTTATTGTCAGCTGGTGATATCTGTTGACGGCACTTTTTTGAAAGGTTCCTACCGTGGTAAAATGTTAATTGCAGTTGCAAAAAATGCAAACAACTACGTAATGCCGGTAGCTTATGCAATTGTAAATGAAGAGACGGTGGAAAGTTGGAGTTGGTTTTTCGAGAAATTTTGGTCACACATTGCAGTTCACCATAATTCTATTGGTTCGGGAAAAACGTTGTGTGTTATTTCCGATAGGCACAAAGGAATTATTCGTGCAATGAATACTCTTGAAGAGTGGAAAAATAATGCTGTGCATCGATTTTGTCTCCGACATGTTCGAAGTAACCTTATGCAAAAGTTCAAGGTTTCTAGCTTAAAACGGATATGTTGGTCTATCGGAAGCACCACCCAACAAAGAAAGTATAACTATTATGTAAGTCAAATGACAAATATCAATCCAGAAGCATGGGAATATTTAAAAACTATTAAAGAGAGTAAATGGACGCTTCTACACGACAAAAATCATCGTAGGTGGGGTAACCTGACGACGAACATTTCAGAAAGCTTCAACAATACGTTACGAGGTGTCAGGCTTATGCCAATAAAAGCTATTATTAATTGTACGTTCGAGAAAACAGTCGAACAGTTCAGAAAGCATACTGACATCGCAGCCAATTGTAACACAGCGTTACCCCCTCGCATATGGCGTTTGTTCAATGCACGTGATATTAACTCGCAAGAACATATCATAACAGAGTTTGATTACAGAGAGGCGAGATATAGAGTTCTGTCAAAGATCCAAACAAATGAAGCTGGTGGAAATGATTATACCGTGGAATACAAAAACAGAAGTTGCACGTGTGGTAAATGGCAGATGCAAAGATTCCCGTGCTCACATGCAATTGCAGTTTGCTGCCATAGAGGTGAATCACCTCATAACATTGTTCATCAGGTCTATAGTACTGTTGTTTATCAAGAACAGTACAACGATCATTTTTACCCGCTTCATCACCCTGATTATTGGACGAACCCGGGTTGGAGGATAAGAGGCGATCCATCAAAAATCACTACGTCAAGAGGTAGGAGACGCACGAGAAGGATACACAAAGAGATGGATGCTCATCATCCAGATGCACCAGTTATACGTAGATGCTCAATATGTAGACAAACAGGTCATAACATGAACACTTGTCCAAACTCGTATTCATGAGGAGATTGTTATATATTAATTTTATTTGATGTTTACTGGTTATTATTGTTTTAATTTAATTTTGTTGTTTAATAAAAAATAACTGTTTTATTAAAAAAAATAATTATTTTATTCCAAAAAATAATTATTTTATTCCAAAAAACTCCTATAAATAGCACAACCATTCTCATACTAGCACACCACATTTCACAATTTCCCTTCCAAAAAACACCAAATAACCCATAAAAATGGCACACCGACCCGGTAAAGAACCAGTTCATGAACTCCGATCGACGAGTTCAATTCTACAAAGGTTGAGGCGGCCTAAGAAGCAACATGAATCATCTTCATCCGAAAACAACCCGGTGCATACATCATTGTTAGTTGCAGATGAAGAAGAATCTAAGAACTGGTCAAAAGATGCTATTGACTTCTACAACAACGGCGATGCGCCGTATTGTGTTTCAGTTCTATTTGGTGGTAACTTGCTTGGGAAGGATTTTTGGGGTGCTTTATTAGGCTATGAACGCGATGGTCGTCTTTCTCCATTGGTAAAAATCTTATATATTTTTCAGTTAAAAATCTTATTAGTTTTATATAATATTCCTTAGATGTAAATACTTAATATCACAACATATAGAAGGTTAGGTAAAACGGATGATGCGGATGAGACGTGAAAAGCTTGCGAAATTTGGACCATCGGGATTGAATTGGACAATTTTACCACCTCAGTTTCGGGATGAATTATGTGTGTAGAAAGATGTCAAGCCTATCAAATATGCCAACGGAACTGATGAGTTATACCCTCCATTTTGGGAAGTGCAATATGTTTATATTCCAATACTTAAAAAGCAGTAGAAGATTGGTTACTGATCCGAATCAACTTGCATACAATGGAGATCCTTCAGTATTGGTCAAATAACTTATATCGTGAACTATATCATGAGTTAGTTCTCCCTATTTTAGATTTTATTCCATGTAATTTTTACTGTCTGATGGAACAGATTGGTTACTAGAAAAAAAAATTATACTAGACCGTTTATTCATCCTGATAAAAGGGATGACATGCCTTTCACAACTACTGAGGAGTATTTGCCCAAAGACGGGGGTGACCTTGGTGGTAATTCAGGGGTTTTTGTTTGTATGTTAATGCAAAAGCTAGTTCAAGGAAAAACCTTAAGTATGGAGGGAAATTTTAAAGACACGTGTGCAAAATATCGACGCTATATGGCAAAAGAGTTTTATCAGTATCGTTATACATATAGTCACCCTGAATGGTTCACAGAAAAAATAGTCAAACGCAAGACCCACAAGTGACCTTCTTTGTTGTATTACTGATTTACTTGTTAGTTTTATTATACTACTTGTTAGTTTTTGGATGCTTATTCTAATAATATTATATTTTATGTTTCTATTTTATGATAAAATTTCATTCTATAAATGAAAGTACAAAAAATTACATAATTAAAAAGGTAAAAATACATCTCTAAGAATATAAATGAAATAACATCTAACGAGTGTCATCATTATCATTTGTTGCTTCATCATTTAAGTCGAATGAGCAAGGAGGAGATGCATTAAAAAACCGGTCAACTGAATGAGCCATCTCTTGAAATTGAGGGTAATAAGGTATCGGGGAAGAATGATGAAACGATTGTTCATAAGTTGTATTAGGGCTTTGATGAGGATTTGACGGGCCCCCTTCTTCAAATTCTGGGTAGCCATTTGACTAAATTGTGGAAACTGAGAAGTTGAGGTACCACCGTAAAAAAAATCTTGGTTACCCATTTGGCTTAAAAAGGGGGAGTTGAACTGTTGTTCTGTGGAAACCCTTTGTTCAGTCATATTCTGTTGCTCCACATTATCATCAACAACTTGTCGACCAACCCGCCCTCGTCCTCTACCCCTTCTACGTAAACGTTGTGTGACAGGAGAAAGTTGAGTATCATCAACATTCTGTGTCACATGCGTTGATAGATAACTTATATGGTTTGCATGTGCAAATTCCATATAACGGCTCGCCATATTCCTTCCCGATTCATCCCCTGGTCTTTGATAAAACTGACTCATCCCATCCATCTATAAATAACATTATGAAAGTTTAATTTTAATATAATAATAATAATAATGATAATAATAATAATTAAATAATCATTATAACAAATAAATTAATAATAATAATACCATCATTCTCAATCTTTGTCCATCATTTTGGAAGCCATGATCGTGTCTTGATGAGCCGGGTTTGTTGTATACACAACAGTACGCTCTAAATACCACCTCATGCATGCTTCAGAAGCAATTGGCGAATCAGTGTATTCCTCATTCACAACTGAATTATGTCGAGACGCCCATGCTTGAATAAAGATATTATGATGTTGTATCCAGTTTTTATTTCTACCACCTCTACGAGCAATCGAATGTAGATTTGTGTGTTGCTCCCGGGTTAGTAAAACACTTGTAGGGATTGATTGAAACATTCCAAACTGTCTTAAAACCCTACTTGATATGTGGGGCTCAACAATTTCCCAACATATAAGGTATGTGTCACTTCTCTAGCTTTGATATCCACTTGTGCAGATATCAAGTAGACGGTGGATGATATTATCATAAGGCCTCCAATTAAACTGATATAAAAAATATGAATTAATATGTTTACAATGTTAATTTATACAAAATAATATTAGATTAATATTAATACCGTGGCTTCGCTTAATGAATGCAGCTGAGATCGATAGGCACTCAAACAGTGTGGAGCGTGTTTACATAACTAAGTTCACCCGTCCATCTGTAATAAAGTTTTCAAATATGCCCGGTTAATTAGAAAAATATAACATTACTAAAAAATAGTTAATTATAAGTTTTTTTAACATACCTTGCACCATATGGTAATCTGAAATCAATCGATCGAGTATTCAGGGGACACATAGAAGGGAATCTTCCCATGCCCATAATTGCAACAAGAATAAAGACCCACCAACCTCTCGATTAGTGACACTCGTTGCCTTACATAATTGCCTATACAAAGATGCTAAAACTGCATTTGCCCAACTAAGTCTACCACAGTTATTTAAATTTTCAATATGACTTAAATAATTTATGTGCACCCAGTTGCTAGAAGTGTCAGGAAATAAAGTGGCACCAATCATAAAAAAATATAATTAATATAGCTCGTTGGATGCATTGAAAATCTATGGCATTATTAGGGAATGGTTTTATTATTTCATCTAAAATAAATCTTAGGTTTAACTTATAACCACTTACAGCACTTGTAGCGAGTGTACAACCGGTTAAATACTCAAACCTCATTATAATTTCAGTTGCACTTATAGCATAATCAGTGCCAGAAACAACATCACCTTCAACCAGCAAACCCCATAAAACTTGTACATCTTGAAGGGTTATCATAGTTTCTCCAACCGGTAAATGAAATGTGTGTATCTCCGGTCTCCATCTTTCCACCAAAGCCGAGATAAGAGCACGGTCAAGTTTGCGATAACCACACTCGATCACACCCGCAAAACCAGCCAACCGTATATACCTCATAATATTATCAGGGATAGGTTCTTCATCAATATAATCCCAAAAAGCTTTATCACCTCGTCTAACACGTAAAATACCTTCGTCGCTTTCTGGATCGCGAAAATAATAATCAGCTCTATGTTGACCACTTAAAAATAACAAATCGTTATTTAGTGGACCTGATGTAATTCTCCAGCTCATTTTTTTTAAATAGAGTATGAAATTACAGAGAAAATTATATTGAAAGATAGTGAGGATTGAAAAAAATATCGAAAGAAAGGGAATTTGTAAGTAAGCAGATGAATTGAAATGAAATTTGTGTGATATAAATAATGGTTGTGTGCATGCTTGGTAGGTGGATCGTGCGGCTGAAAAAAAAAAGGGTCTGAGAACCCGCCCTTCACAAGGGCGAGTTCTTGGTTAATCACATCGGGCACACACACTCACACATTCACATTCACATGCATTCACATGCACACACTGCATACACACACTGACACCGCACACACACACTCATATGCATTCACATGCACACAGACACCATTCACAGACACTGAGAACCCGCCCCTGCCATGGGCGGGTTCTGTAAAGATGTGACAACCCTCTGTTAAAGCCTCCCGAGTGTTTGACTGTGCCACAAAACCCGCCCCTGCCATGGGCGGGTTCCCCTAAAGTAAAATACCCCCGAGAATAACACCTCTTGTCAACAAATACCCCCTAAAACACCCAATTTTAAAAAAAAATCCTAATGCAAGCAACATGATAAATATATTACACTACATAATGTAAATTACATTGTGTATTATGCCACATAATTAAGCTACTTATTACACACAATAAAACTCATTTAAAAAAATTTAGGTTTTCAAATTATATAATACTATAAGAGTACCATACTCAAATCATAGATAATAAAATTCTTGATTTTTTAAGTTAAAAATGATGAAAGTAGATAAAAATCAACAATAGTGACTCTTCTAATCCTCTTATATTATTCCTGTCAGTAAATTAACTTGTTTCATTGAACACGTATTGTGTTGCTCTGAGACACAATTTGTTTGGAGTAAGTGGGTGTGATCAATCTTGGAGATCACAAACGAAGTGTTTGCATGTGCTTCTAAGTGAATATTTTAACTAGTGGCCAAGAAGGTACAACTTTTTAACTCAGTGTTAATACAAACTTTTTTACACTTCCAACTTTTTTACTGATGATAAATTGTGAGAATTAAACTACAAGAAGACAACAATATCAGATACCACTATTTACCGCCAACCCCACGGGTTTGTTTTCGAGTTTGTTTCGGTATCCATTGGCCATTGGGACTCTGAACAAGTTGTCTTTATAAACTAAGGAGTATTTCATTCAGGATATTTCATTTCAGGTTATATATTTTGAAACACTTTCAAAGTGTTCATCAATATTCACCTCACAGAGTCAAATAAAATTTGCATCGACAACTCGCTTTTGAGAAATAGATTACGTCAAAATGATGATAAAAATGGTGGGATCACATTTCTCAACAAGTTCTTATACACAGTACTATAACTATCGTACATCATGTGGGATCACAGATCAATCTCTAGACTCTACATATATCAAGACTTTCTCAACGAGTTCTCTGACATGGGGTTCATCACTTCCTTAAAATAAAAGAAAACATGTTTGTAAATAAATGGCGTTCTATACAGGAATACGTATACAGCCAGCAATTATTCTTATTTAATAATCACAGTCTAATAAAGGTGTCTTATAAACATAACATATATTTGATGGAATGGAGTCATAACCAAATCATTCAAAACTAAAAGTTTATCCACAAACTCTACATTGCTTGTGACAACAAAACCAGAATAAAAACACACAAATCTCTGACTTCAATCCGAGGTTCTTGATCGATTAGGTATCCTCTACTCTCGAGTGAAACACAAAACTTGGAAACGTTGTTGTGATATCCCTACATCAAAATCCATGTAAAATTTAAGATTAAAAACGCAAAACCGTGTGAAATAGAAATGCACTGCATGTCTTCTTGATTTTAGCAAGTAACTTTATGATAAGCTTAATATAGAAACCAACTCGCACTTTATTAACTGTTCTAGCTACAAAGTTACATTTTAGGACGATGATAATATGTGATCTACTTTTGCTTGAAATACAAGTGCAAATGTTCATTTGTCCCGTTTTACTCATTCATTGAAAGATTATTTTGTGACCCGTTTGGGGCATTTTATAGACCCAAAACCAGTTTTTTCTAATAAAGATAACTTTTATAAAACTGTTAGATTTATACATGAAATTATAGGACACAGCCATCTTTTAACTTTTTATGACTTGGATGTGCAAAAAAGAGTAGAATGACTACAACAGGACAAATGAAAAGGCATGTTGCCATTTTACGGAAAAAACAACATAGAATTAACCAACCTAACCATTTAATAATTAATAATTATAATAATAAATAGAACTTACTTGAGATACTGAAGTGTCATATTTTTTAAAAGGGACGGATGTCGCAGTACAAGACTCCTCCATTCTTCTTTGTCAATCTTACCATCATGTTTTGTATCAGCTTCCTCAAATGTCTAAAAAAAGTACATGCTTGTTATTATGTGCAAGAAATATTGCACGAAATGGAAATTTATCAAATGAGAACTATTTTCCATTTCAAGAACTCATTTCTGTGGTCTTAATACCAAGAGGGAGTGAACTCATCCCATTTATCAGTTGGTCAAGTTGAGTTCTATTCTATTGCAAACGGGTCAAAAAAGTTGAGTTCATGAAAGTAAATATAGGAAAACAGGTTAAATGACATAAAAGTCGTGAAATATACTCGAGTGTTTTACCACAACCATAACCAAACCCTGTAAACCTCAATCATAACAACGCTATTGATGGGTCTAGGGAGGATGGGATGTAAGCAAACCTTACCTAGAGGTTGCTTTCAGAGAGATACTCGAGTGTTTTGCAACCTTCTAAATAGCTATATTATAAAAAAATCCCGTTATTTAAATAAGAATATTTAAAATATCTTTAATTGTTTATGAAATTATGAAATTGGATTAGAGAATGCGTTGGTAGGTTAACCCAAACCATTTTGACTTGCCTTTATACATTTTGACAAGAGTTGAGATGGGTCTGGTTGGGTTGGGTTGACCAACAAACGCGATTTTGTCCATTTTTTGAACTTCTTAATGAATGATAAAACCACCAACTACGATTACAAAACCATTTTGCTAGAATAATAATGTAAACCTTCGAGTAAAATGATTTAGAAGGTACATCATTCATCGTGTTTCACATTTTTTACTGATTATTTATTTGAGACATAACATAACGCAAATCGACCCACGTTTAGGTAAACGGTTCGAAATTGTCACCTCTAAATTAGAGTGATGATGGAAATCCATCGGTTTGGTATCTTTCCTACAACCTTGGGAAAACTTCATAACAGTCTAATCAATCGTTTACCCAACCTTCTGACTTGGTTAAACCCATGTATATAGGGGATAAACAATATCAAAATTATTAAAACCCAAAATATTAAACCGAGTATTGAGCCAATATAACAGGATCCGAGAAAGTACCTTGTCAATTATGCTCTCGATGACATCATCTGAAAGATTCATGCCCGACTCAGCAAGGGTAGCCACCACCATTTGTTTTACCTACATATTGAGAAGTTGACCAAACGATCAGAGTGTTGAATGTCAGTCAAATACGAAGATAATTAAATGTGTCAAATTGACAATTGAACTCCAATATCAACAACATTCTTCCTACATATAGTCAATATCTAAAGAGAATATTAAGAGTTCCATAGAACCATGATTAGATACACCATATAAAATGACACTTTAATCTGTCAGAAAGAAGACTATTTTACGAAGATAATTAAATGTGTCAAATTGACAATTGAATTCCAATATTAACATAGTCTTCCTACAAATAGTCAATATCTTAAGAGAATATTAAGAGTTTCATAGATACATGATTAGATACACCGAATAAAAATGACACTTTTATCTATCAAAAAGAAGAATATTTTAGGATGTTAAATATATTCTGATGTTTAAAACTGAAACATAATTGTTTCTTATATAAAGAAAACCACAATGTGGAACCCATTTTATAGGGAGATGGGGAGCAATAGAATGGGGACATGAGGCAGACACCAGTTCTAGTGTCTAGTCTGCAAATCGCTAACTAGAGAGTTTATTTCATCTAAGAAAAGATTTCACCTCTTGCCTCTCTATGAAACCTTGCTGCTTGAGATCATAAAGCTGAAAGGAAACTGCAAATAGAAAAGGAAAGAATAAGAGTCTTGATCGTATAATCTATTACACATTTACACACACACACACATCTATATAGATAGATTAGACATACACGCACACATATATATTAGGATCAAATAAGAAAAGTATTGGTAAGAACTAAGAACTGATCAAAATTTTTAGTTAGAATCATACGAGTCCCAACGGATTCAATAAAATAAAAAATTCTATATATCCACTCAAGTGTTTGATGAAAGTTTGAAGCACCAAGGTTGACAATTCTCAATTTATACTCGTGCATCTAGATGCATTTAGGCATCTAGGTCTCGTCCAAATGCATAGATGAATGCGTATAAAGAAATGAATTTGTCAACTTCCTTTAGTGGAGAATGCTTCATAATTTTATCAAATACTTCAATGGAAAAATACAATTGTGAAATGGCTGACTTATATAATTCGAATACAGAAATCTGATGACTTCTTAGTTCTTATTTGATCTTGATTTTGTACACATACATGTATCTACACATACGTATGCATACACCTGTAAATTTGGATGTAATAAACTCATTATATGTATCTATGTATGTCCGTGTTGCTTCATATCCTTACATTCAATTTTGTCATCAATAGGGGCATTAGGATGAAATACTGAGAGTGCACGAGCAAACTCTTCAAAGCCCAGGATTCCATTATGCTTCGTGTCAAACAGGTCAAACACCTGGACATGACCAACAATACAAGGGTTACATAAAGTTTCTCATGTTAAAAAGTAAAAGAAAAAAAAATAACCAAGCTATGCTTCTCAATGCCTACCGTTAGTTCTTATTATGATAATGTACATTATGAAAAAATTCTTGTTTATTGAAAGAGAAAATACCCGATCAGCAAACAAGCTTTCTTTTTTATTTGTCTTAAACAATGCCAGCTGGAACTCCTCCTACAATGGATATCAAAGTTATATTCTTTCAGCTGACCATAGAAAACAAACATGGAGAAGAAAAGAAAGGAACATTAGCACTTACCTTATTAATTAGGCCATCATCAATAACTGCACTGCTTATCTTCTTAAATAACTCATAAAGTGCCTCAATTTCACTTACACTAACTGCATTAAGAAAATAATAATCTTTTTTCAGTATGAAGTCAGCTTCTTTCATCATGAATGAGAGTTCAGCATAAGACTAATTAAGAGTGAAAGTTCAATTTTGACAAATTAAGAAGCCAAAGTTTTATTTTTGACAAATATAAGGAACCAAATTGGGGATCTTTGGTTAACTATCTTGATTACACTGCTAAATTTTAAAATTTGAACTCTCACCCCTAACTCTGTCAAAATTTGAACTTTCACTCAGTTTTATGAGGTAAAAAAATTTATGTTCCCCACATTTCAAATTTAAGATCTTTGGTTACCTTTCTTGGTAATTTTCCTTGTTCAAACCTCATCTAAGTATTGGGTTAATGTTCAATCAAATTCTAAACCAAAAGAAAAAATTGCAATGTGATAATTAAGAACAGTTGCATACACACTGTCTCTCTAGCTAGAATTTCAGGATCTTCAAGGCCTCTTGATTGTTTATACAATTCAAGATCACAGCAGTGTAGCAGGGAAGCAAATAAGTGCCTGACCCCCTCTAAACACTGAGACATGGTACTTGTTGCACATTAAAATGATCCATACTTGCTCCTGCATTGAAAAAAAGAGAAAATGTCAAAGCATTTTCAACTAAATGAAAAAATGCAAAAATGATTGTGGAACGAATGGAAGGATAGAATCAACCTTTTGACCATTTCCTATTGCTGATAAAATTTAAAGTTTACAAATCACTTGATGGGGAGCAATCAAATTATATCTGGTAGAAGTAAAATGAAAGTTTATCAGAAAACCTTGCCCACATAGCTTTCAACTTACCCATATAACAATAATAATAAAAAGATATGCACACAATTTCAAAGTAAGTAAGTTCTCAAAAGAACCATGATCAACATTCAAGACCTGAACATCTTTCATTTGCTACTACGTTGTTCTCTTTGAATTTTTCTTCAAGGGCAAATTTATATTGGTTTTGAAAAAATCTTTTCATGAATATAAGCTTCGGAATGTTTTAGTTATTACATATAATTGGCTTGGAGATAAATATCACAAGATTTATCGTGTTAAACATAAAAATCTTCTTTAATCACGTGAGTGATGACCTGTGGAGAGCATGTACGTGCTGCATGAATTGGTTTGGAGATACATGTCACATGATTTATCATGTAAGATGTATACCCTTCATTAATCACTTGGATGATGACCTATATAGAACATATGTGTGTAGCTTGATTTTACTCATTACATAAATTTGGTTTGGAGATAAATATCACATGATTTATCATGTAAAACATGCGAACCTTCTTTAATCACAGAAGTGATGACCTATGGAGAGCATGTAACTGCTCAATGAATCGATTTGGAGATACATGTCACATGATTTATCATGTAAAAAACCCTCATTAATCACATGAGTGGTGACTTATGGAGAATATGTGTGTAGCATGAATTTAGTTTGAAGAAAAATGTCACATGATTCATCAGGTAAAACATATTAATGTTCAATAAACATATGAGTGAGGATCTAGGTAGTACATATGGGTGTTGCACACATTTGGTTTCGAGCAATATATCACATAATAAAACATAACAATCTTCTTTAATCACATGAGTCATTACCCATATAAACACATGGGAATCAACTGTCATAATTTCTTAAAATGACTCTGGCTAACAATAAACACATTCAATCTTGTACACATTTTTTTTATTATAGAACAATATAAGTTTGTCTGGCCCTCAATGTACCAGCTTTAGTTTTGGAGTAGGCAATGAATATATAAAGAGACCAAATCAAAGTTTGAAACTAAATGTCGTTCAAGGTGGTGTGGGTCTTAAAGTAAATTGTGGCCCCCCTAATAAAACTATCTTACTAACTCCTAATAGTCATATCCTAAAAACCCAAATAGAAGGATTGTCCTAAAAACCCAAATGGAAGGATAAGGACTCCTGCTAGAATAGGATTAGTTTCATATACATCCTTCTAAATGCTTGAAATTTTGTATTTACCCCTCCCAATTCAATGATGATAATATCATATTTATCCTTTCTATATAAACATAAATAGAAACAATTTCTTACAACATAAATTGAAACCTTTGTCTCTTTCGAGCTACAAACATAAATTCTCGTCCTAGCATGACATCAATAGAAACAATTTCTTACAACATAAAGCAGGCTTACAACATAAATTAAATGAGAAATTTAACCGACTAAACATGTAAATCATTAAAGAGTAAAACCAATGTTGACACAACAGAAACAAACTTCTTCTAGCAGAAAGCAGATTCATAGCAAGTAACTCAAAAACTTAACCAACCAAACGTACTCGCACTTCCAACAACTTACTAACAGATCCATATGTACTTAGACCTCAGTTTGTTACTAGCTAAAAAACAATCACCCAGGTGCAAATGATGGAATCAATAGTAACCTTCTCTTTTAAGTCAAAGCAGGTGTATACCATAAATAGAGCAAATAGAAACAATAACCAAAAGTATAAAACACTAAAATATAACCGATCTAATTTCATTTTTAAACACCAATTTCAGTTAAAACCTATGTCTGTTTTCAGCTAAAACATGAATTCAGGTCCAAATGTTGACATCAACAAATCAACACAAAGCAAGCTCATACCAAACTTCAAAGTAACATAAATAACTAACCAGCTAAACATACAAATCACCAGATAACGAGTCCTATACTTCAAACTTACTCACAAAAGTCAGATCTCAATATATACTTGAAACAGAGAACTCAAATCAAACAAACTCAAGTAAATACGCACCCTAGATCTTCAAACTACAACAATTCTCAAGCACAAATCCTCGATTTCTTCAAAACACGATTCAATTTCAACAAACTAAACCATAATCCAACAATTAGCAACTACAAACACTTCCAGATCTCGTAACAACCACAGATTCAACCTTACAAAGAAGGATAACGATAACAGATTAACAGATGCATAATTGAGACTAACCTTGCGAAAAACAGTCAGATGTGTGGTGTAATCGGAATAACTTGCGGTTTTTGTCGATTTGCAGATGAATATTCTCTCGATGATTCGATTTTGCACTAAATTACTGATGAATTTGAAATCAAAAGGATTAATTAGTGATTTGATTGTTGGGGAGTATGAGATGAACCAGCAAAACTACCACACCTATAATAATGATGAAAGTGAAGGCGATAGGGTACATATCCGTAATCAACAATCAAGTATAGAACACGTTTTTTCATTTTGAGTAAATTACCATTTGCACCCTTAATGTTTTCTCATTTTAACCACTTGTATCCCTACAGTTTCAAAGTCTCGATTTGCCCCCTAATGTTTTATTTGTGTTCCCGTTTGAATCCAAATGACTAACTCCGTTAAATTTTTCAGTTAACTCTTTGTGAAAATGACTAAATTGCCCTGAAGAATAAAAAATAAAAAACTTCGTTGGACCACTCACGTTATCTTCTTCTCATTTAACCCTGCTGAGAGCTCGATTCATATGTACCAAACGCAAGATCCCCCACAAGCAACGGCCGTTTAACCCCTCTAGCAACAGCTCGACAATGAATCAACATCTCCTCCAACGTGATCGGCAACGTCGTATTGTGACCGTGAACCACCATCGACGTCGAATCCCCCACGAGCGCAATATCGATTCCAGCAGTATCCAAATGCACCGCCGTTGGGTAATCGTAAGCAGTCACCATCGTAATCGCCTCCCCTTTCCTGTGCTTTGTTTGTAGAGTCGTCATTGTGACTCTCTGATCAAGGTTCTGCGGATTTGGGCCGCCATACACGGTGTTTTCAGGTATGTTGCTCGTACACCTCACGAATTGGGTGATTTTGGACCTTAATTTTATGATGGTGGTGTGTGGTTTTGAGAGTTTTTTCAGAATTGTGCCCATGAGTGGATGGATTGGAGCAATCGGTGTGAATTTTCGTGGGTTTGTTGAGTTTTGATTTGGGTTTGTTGGATTTTGATTCAGGTTGTTGAAATTGCAATTGAAATTGGTGGTGACAATGAATTTATGGGGTCAAATTAGAAGAAGAAGATGATGTGGGTTGTTCATAAAGTTTTTTTTATTTTTTATTCTTAAGGATAATTTAATCATTTCCACAAAACGTTAACTGAAAAATTTAACGGGGTTAGTCATTTGGATTCAAATGGGGACAAAAATGAAACATTAGGGGGCAAATTGAGACTTTAAAACTGCAGGGATACACGTGATTAAAATGGAAAAACATCAAGGATGCAAATGATAATTTACTCTTTCGTTTTTTACTACTCATTTTGCTTTTATGTCATTATCATCCACTTAAATAACTTGCTTGAGCCATTTTAGTAAATTAGTTTTAGGGGTGTTCAGCGGTTCAGGTTTTAATTTGCTCGGTTTGGAACATTTTCTTGTTGAAATCGAAAACCAAACTGATCAGATCTAGTATGTTCAAACTGAACTTAATTTAGCTTGGTGTCTGTTTTATGAGTCCGTTTGACTTATGATTTGAATAATTGTAGAAGAAAAATGCTAAATCAATATGCTATCTTATAAAATTATTCAAAATCTTGCAAGGTTTATAAGTTCAAAAACTTGCAATATTTGGCTTGGTAAATTCTTATCTTGTGAATTGCCATTTTCAAAAGAGAATGCATAGAAACTAACTTCGGCACAAATATTTGTTAAAAGTGTTTTACGAGGTAGTGTTTCATGAACTTATCTTTCTTTTGTGAAATTTAAAATTTTTTTTATTGATTATTTCTTTATAAGTATGTATTTTTTGAGTTAAAGTAAATTGGAAATCTTCTAAGAAGATTTCTCAAAATAAAGTTTAAAAGATAGAGCTTCTTGATCGGAAAATTTAAGGTTTAAGTGAGTGTTAAGGTTATCTAGTGGTTCTTGAAGAGATATGGTCTTCGATCTAGAAAACAAATCAAGTATAGCCACAGTTTATGGACCTAGTGGGACAAGAATGTCTAGAGTGTTACCTATGGCATTTGGCTCACTTGACAAGTTATGTAGAATGCATGATATGTGACCATCAATATGGGTTCTGGCTCTTACTATTGTATCAATAAGTTGTTATAGTTGGTCCGATTATTTTTTTTTGACAATGGTAGGTACCACAACATATATAAATACTAGGTGATGCATAGTAACTGAATCATTTTTTCTTTGAATACACTCTCTAAATTTTCTGACCATTGTTACTTCTTCTAACGTCAGAGGGCGGTCACAGGAATAGTTGTCTTCATGTGGCGAGGCTAACGTACATTATTTTGCGTATTAGTTCAATCTTGATGCTCAGAGTTATCAATTACTAGTCTTTTTATGTAAAATTTTAAAATACCTTATGATCGGATGATATTTTGTTTACCTTTTTTTAATCTAAGATAGTACCCATTAACAAAAGTTTATAACCACTTTCATCTTTTTGACACAAATTGTTCCCTGTTGTACAAAATCCTCTATAATATCGCAAAGATTAGCTTGTGAGATCCCATGTGTCAAAATGGAAAGGAGAAAAGCTAATTTCACATGGGTACACGTCAAAAAAGTTTTTAAGTTTATAAGAGTGACACCTCTACTAAGTGATAAAAAATTACTAAGTTTGTAACACGAGCTATTTATTTTTTTATAACATGTACTCTTGTAAACATTTTTATACACAATTAGATCATGACAAATATGTAATATAACAGTAAGTGTAGACATAGTATTAGTCTTCATTATTTTCGTAAGTGTTGAGTTCTAATGGGACAATGAATGATTTTATGTTTTCTTTTATTTATAAAAGTGTGTGTTTTGAGTTTTATTTAAATTTACTGATTATTTCAGTATTGTTTTTTTTTTTCTCAATATAAGAATCATTTCAGAAAGCGTTAAATCCTTTTCAAGCTTTAAAAAGGAAAAAAACAAACACAATTATTTTGTATGTATCATTCATAGCAATGATAGAAGTACAAAATACAATTATTTAAATAAATAGCCAATAATGCCATAAAATTAATGTTATAAAATTCATACATCTCTGGTAGATTGGTCGAGTGTTTCACACATCTCACTAGAAAACAATAGAAATGAAAGAATTTCTACATGTTCCCATAGCTACTTCAGTCACAACAAATGACCAACTATAACGTCCATAAAAACCATTAATTTCGCGCAATAAAAACTACAAACACAATATGGTTCTTACAAACAATGTAAATGTCTTATTGCACATACTAAGAACACAGAAAGAAAAAATGAAATGGAAGAATGCAATGGCTAAAGATACAAGCAACATAAAAAATCAAAGATCATTTAGTAGAGTAAATTACCTACTTCTGCCTCTTATATATCTTTCCCAAGAATGATTTCAATACCGCTTGTACGGCTTTGCTTGGGTGATCTTCAATGGACGTGATCAACTTTTTGTAACTCGTGTTTTCGTAATCTTCAAATACGTTCTACATATGTTCCCATAAAGTCAATTAAGAATATGTCAAAGTTTTGGATGAAACAAACTCAGAAAGCGGATTGGAATTTGAAGAAATAGGAATCTGTCATTAGCAAGTTATGAAATTGAATCTATAGTAATAAATAACTACAAAAAACAGATAACGGCAATAAAATAGTATAAAATTAAAAGTAATATTTTGGTACTTATAATTTATAAATAACAATAATAATAAAATTATTATTATAATAGACAACTATTTAAATAATAAACTTGGGCCCAGGGGAGATTGACTGTTTCAAATACGAGATTTTCATCCTAGCCACCATGAAGGTATTGCCCATCTAGAAAATTTAATGTTGTACTTATTGGATCCTTAAACGTTTATGCGTAAGGGTGTTTAACGGTTCAATTAATGGTTTAAAATATAAAATAAAACGTAATAATAATTAGATGGTTATTGATGATTTACTTTCTGTCAAAATCCAAATTTCCTGTGGAATTGTAAACAATCCAACCATTTCACAAAGGAATGTTGAATTCCTTCATTGGATAATATTGAGAATTCTAGTTCTTCATTTTTGGCAACAAAACACCCCATGGAATGAAATATGATTCCAATTCCCTCGAACTCCGGTGGATTCCAGCAAACCAAATATGGTTTTTCATTTTTCTAATTTACATATAGGGAGAAAGAAGCCACAAACCTGAAGATTTAGAGTGTTGTATAGTTCCTTCACTTTCGCAACTGAAGAGGGGTCTTTTTTTCCATAGTTTTCCTAAATAAACAATTTGTAGGGGTAAGCAAATATATGGCTGATAAGCAAGATTAAGACATGGGAAAAAACGGGTCAAATGGGTTGAAAGTCGCTCAAAGTTTATTTTAATTTTAATGCATACAGGATACAACCTGCTTAAATCATTTTCAAAAATTTAAGCTATCATTGTAAAAATGATGTCTTTTGTAATCATAACTAATGCATTGATTCTAAAATGTGCAATAACATAGTTGTACATCAACCCAACCAAGCCCATTTTAACTTGTACTTTAAGTGGTGGGTTTCAACTCAAACAGGCTCAACCTGTTACCCAACCCGCTCGACCCACTCATCTTGTCACCTGTAGTTAGTGTAGAATAGAGCTACAGTTGCTGTGATATAAGGCAATGTCCTTTTAAAAGAAATTTAAAGCGAAAAATATTTAACAGAAAATAGGGGTGTTTTTGCATGTGCCAATGTATATGTGTGTTTTTTTGTGTGTTATGTTGTATGCATGAATGGCTGGCATGTATATCTATATATGAACACCATAAATAATACAGAAGTTTGTGATTGTTGCTTACATGTAGCACTTTCTTTTGTTCCTCGTTGGCAAGTTCCAAAGCTTTCACAACTAACCACGAGCACTTAAAGTCTTCAATGTCTGTTCCAATCTGTCTCGATTAGTGATATTTAGTGAGTCTTACATCTAAAGAGACTCAAGAACTATATAGATAATACAAGATATACGTGAACTTACCTTTCCAATTACCTCAGGAGCACCAAAACAGTCTAGATAATCATCCTGCAATCATATCAAAGGTTTTATAAATTAACAGTCACAAACAGAGGTGGCGATTTCCACCCGATTATTTATGAATGGGTCAACTTGGGTTGTGTTTTATCTAAATAGAGTCATATGTCAAATCAATAATTTTTTATTACAAGGGAATGGGTTAAGAGGCGCTTAAGTGCTCAAATAAAGCCTACAACATCGTAAATAGTTTTATTCAAAGACTTAGAAGGAATTTGCAAACCCTGTGAACTTTCGCTAAATTTGCACTTCGTTTCCATGGTTTAGTCCTTTAACTTATAAAACTCAATGATAAGGTCTTTTTTATGAAGTGTATGGACTTGAATCGTTTAAAAAGGAACCTTTCCGTTACTTTTGATAAAGTTGAAGAACTTAATCATTGCAAAAAAGAACATTTTTTTTAAATAATTACCAAGGACTTGTATACAGATTCAGGGAAAGTCCATAATATATTTTCAAACATTAGTGCATGCCAATTAATTATAAATACGTCCAAGTGATGATCAAATACCTGTACTTGAAAATAGGTACCCATTTCAACAAGTATGTTCTTCACTTCAACATGCTTGTCCAAATCCTCACCAAACATAAGGAGTGCACAAGCAACCTTTAAGCAAAAAGAAAAAGATAAAAATAACCCTCATGGTAACTTTCATTATCTAGTATCTACTAACGTATGTGAGTGAACGCTTGTAGTCTGTACCATGAATCAGAATAGAAGACGACAGCGTAAAATGTTGTAAGATTAAGTGCACTTATGTAAGCACAATTATAATGAGCTTAAAAAATACAAACATTTCGAATTAGAACCTTAATCCATATCTGAAGACTAGAATAGAATATTAATGCAAGCATTATTTGGGAATCATAAGATCAATAAACAAATAAATGAGTTCTGATTTCATCGGAAAATTCAGAATAATATTTAGATGTAGAAACAGAACATCTGTTAATTTGAGCAAGAAAAAGAAGACATTATAAAAAAGGTAATTCCAATGGCCTTGAGGAGATGCATACTGGCGAGATTTTCTTATGAAAAACATGAAGTCAAGAGAGATTTACTCACCGGAAGGTAAAATGAGTAGTAAGCAGTTTTGTACTGAACAATCCGGCGGTGACTGCAAGACAACAGAACACGGTGTACTTCAGAAAAATGTAATACATACACACAGGCGCGCACATAAGGGGAGGTTCAAATGAGAACCATTAAATAATCAGGAATCAAAGAATCCACAATTTTTTCTTTTCCACTCCATGATACATGAACATCCCCTTCCCTGTTCACAAGATGATAGAAGAAACAAAAAAATGGTTCCTTTGGTTCCTAACTATTTAGTGGTTATCATTTAAACTCACCCCTATAAATACGCACACGCACACACACACACACACACATATATATAAAACATTGAGTGGAGTGTTCGATAAGAAAAATGACGCTGGCCACTTACATAGACAATGAATACTTCGAGAGATCTTTTTCTCCAACAAGTGTAGTGATCAAATCAATCATCTGTCCAGAGGCAGTTTGGAATTCTACCTGTATTCAGTAAACACTGTTTTATAAGTAGAGATGGAATTTTCAACCTTTTTGCTTATGAATGGGTCGATTAGGGTTATCTTGATCTATATAGATCGAATAAGTAAAATTAAAAACTCTAGCTTAAAAGGCATTGGATCAAACCAGTAGAAAATCACCCAACCCACCCAATTGTGATCAATTTGTCAGTAATAAAAAAGTAAACAAAATTATTCATAACTTGAATATACGAAGAAAACCAACCTCGTTGAATAGGTCAACTAAATCCACATAATATGGCTTTCCTCGAAAATGTTTCTTGAGAATTCTTGGGATATGGTTGCGAAGAATTATTCCATCATTTGCAGCAATCATACCAACCTAGAATCGAATTTTACAGACTATGTATGCACATAATTTTATGGAAACTATATAAAAGAAATAGCTTATTGATGTAGATCCACACCTTGGGTAATCTGAACCAACAGGGTTGTCCTCTGCGTGTATGAGACTCATCCATGATATCATCAAGCACAAGAAAGTATGCTTGAAGCTGCACAATCCAAATGACATGAAGAACGTAAGTATATCATCAATGGAAATAGTTACTTAACTGTTGTTTTATTTTGACTTAACAGAGAAATGAATCAAATGACTTTTAATGTAGCAAGTCTTAAGGAGCCTGTTTGTTTTCTACTTAATCCAAAAAGGAGACCTTAACTGGAAAAGTTATGGGGATGCAACCTCATTAAGTCATTGATTTTATATGTTTGTCCTTATTAATATCAGATTAATTTCACGGTATTTATTTCGAAGGCTCTCTGTTAATTAATCTGTTGGTTTCTGATGTAAAAATAATTTTCAAAAGCATAAAGTTTGTTTTGAGTTTCAATTTTTATTAATGTTTTTACATCTCGAGTTCTGTTGATTATATTAAATTTTCCTGAACTTGATTTTTAATGCTTTTTACTAGTTTTATATATGACATTTGATCAACTTGTACTTGCTATTATTGAAGTGATATCATTGTGTCATTTTAATTATTTTTTTAGAAAAATAATTCATGAGTTTGCAGCATTTTGTCATTTAAACGGTTATATATTATTTAGTAATTCCTGGAAAAGGGTAAAATGGTCATTTACTATCATTCAAAAAGTTCACCCAACACATAAAACAAACAGAATTATAGCGTACACAACACAGACCTCATTTGGAAACCACTTAATGTGTAATAAAAATTTTAGAAAAACAGGCAATTAAACCCAAATCGATTCAGATATATTGTTATTACCCATTCAATGCACCAACCAAGGGCAGATGCAAGAAAAACCTCATCATCAGTTAGTTCTCCTCCTTTAAGTAATTGGTAGCTGTCAACAACAGAGAGGCCCCGATTCAGCTTTCCTACAAGAAGAACATTTCAATATGGTTGTTAATGCAACAAAATTATTTGCAATCAAACAAATGAAATGAAAAAGAGCAGGTATTCGTACCTCCAGGTACGTTGTAGTCAAGCATCTGCAAAAAATAAGCAAACAAACACAATCAATCCCTTATCTTGTTAGTGGTTCCTTTCCAAAACGATGATATCATATATTGCTAATACAGATTAGACATAAGAGATGTATGAACTACAGAAAGTGTTTTACATATGATGATTTGCATAAACTGTTTTGGGAAAAAACTTAACTATGTTTTAGTATTAAGTTGAACAGAGGGAGTGCATAGATATTGTTGTTGAGATCATCTACCCTTAATTACTTAATATGAACTTTGATTTGAAAACATAACATAAGTAAATGTGAAAAGAACATTATGTATGCAAATTATCAATGATGATCATGAAATACCTACCAAATTGACTAATCTTGACTAAATTTAACTAGACCTTGTTTCCTTTTAAGCTACAGTTGAAAGGGATTTCGAGCAAAGGATATTTTAAAATTATTATTGATTTGTTCGTGGTTGCATGTGACTTGCATGGTTGCATGTTGTGACTTGCATGGGTGCATGTTGTGACGGTGAAACAAGAAACCACAAATGGATCATCGAGGAACCAAACATAGGTGGTACATCCCTCTTAAAAAGCCGGCAACCATAAAGATCAGGCCACATGGCTAGAAACATCGGGAGCCATCATAGCATTGTAGTTTCTTACTGTACCAAGTTAAATAACTACCAGAACATTCTCACTTTTAGGCGAGCGTTGATGCAACTGTGCGTGCCAAGTCTAAGTCTAAAGTCTTTTTTATCAACAGCTAGGTGAATGTGAGTGCTCAAAGCAAGCATTTTGTTGTTAGCCCTGCAGGAATAGTGTGTGATTTTGGCATTCTTAAAATCAAACCTTAGCATCGTTTCTCGTTCCTCATTCATACACAACATGATAGCGATAATAGTAGTTACACACTTACAAAAACCAATGCAGCCATTTAGATGTTTAGTTTCATCATAGAAAGTGTATAAAAACTTTCAGATAATAGACAAACATGATGAGCTACCTTTTATCTAGTCAAAAGTCATCAATCATACAAGCAGATTCAAATGCAGACTCATACTCGTATTCAAGTAGATTCTACTTGTGATTTTTGGCCATAAAACCCCAATGTGGGTTCCAAATCTTCAAAATCTAACTTTAATCAATCAATTCTAAGCTTAATAGTGAAATTAATAATAACTTCTAAGCAATTGAGTGAATCTATAAACACTTACAAACCAATGATGGATGGTTTAAATCTAATAATAACAACCTATTAAACAGAATATCTTTCACTAACCACTATAATCATCCAACTTCAACTCTCGATCTACTAACTATTTCCACCACATATCGTCACTAAACCACCAAATTAAACATCCTTATCAACGCACAAACTACATTCACGCAAAAGCAAATCCACCAATAGCATAATCAACCAACACGATCAAAAAACATATAAAATCATTAAATCCGAATAAGATTACAACAATAATGACGATTCACACGATTCAGATATACCTTCTCAACCCATTGACGCGAATCGTCATCGAACTCGAACGATGGATCGTTGATTAACTCCGATTTGAGAGTATCGTAAGCTTTGAGGAATTTTGACTTCAGATCAGTGGTCATTGTTGATTTTGTGAGTGATTAAGGGGGATAATATCGAATTCTGATGTATGTTGTTGGTCAAAATCACAAGTGTGTGTGTGTGTGAATTTTGTGTGTGTGTAAGTGTATATGTAAGGGGGATGTGATGCACACATGTAGTGTGTGTGACTTGTGAGACCCTACTGACTTGAAAGTCATTGGTGCATTGTTTATTAGTCAAACAAGTAAAAATAAACAAATTACATAAAAAAAACCTAAAAGAAAAAGAAGAAAAGAAAACATTAAAGAAAACATTTCAATAATTAAAGGGTCATTTGATTTTAATACTCTTAAATTTTATTTATTTGTCGAGATTAATATCAATTCAGAAAATATTTATAGACACTACAAATTTTAAGTTTTTTTTTTCGGCCAACGATCATGTACTAACTGAGAGTTAACCCCCGCTAAATTTTTTGATGAAATTGGGCCAACTTTGAGCTATTTTCAACTCCGTCGTCGCTTAGTCTTCATTAGGTCCGTTTTTCGGTATCTAGCCTTCATCGTCACCTGAAATCTACCTCCAACGAGTCAAGTGGTTCGGATCAGAAGATGGAGATTGAGGAGTTATAGGGTGCAGAAATTTCAAATTGGCGGACCAGATGGTTGATTTCAACTTTCTGCTTAGTGTTTTGACCATATAAACAGTCCACGTCATAAATAAAACTAACGGTGTTAACTCTCAGTTAGTAAAAGATCATTGAAGGAAAATAAGCTTAAAGTTAAGAGTGTCTATAAATATTTTCAGAGTTGAGATTAATCCCGGCCAATAAATAAAAGTTGAGATTACTAAAATCCAATAACCCTTAATTAAATTAGAAGTCACAAGGTCATCTCCTCGGTGCGTTATGTTCTGTTTTTATTGAAAATTTATTTGTAACATTGGTTTGGTCATGTGGTTCTATGAATGCTTTCAAATCCCGATTCATATGCTCCTACCGTATAGTCTCTCTTTACTAGTCCACCAAACTCATAATCTTTTCATCCTTTTTTTCTCTTTCGTGTCCATCATTTGTTTGAAAGCTTCTCCTTTAACGATGTGTACCAAGCAACGTCATCAACCATATCATTTTATCATTGACTCAATAGATTTCTTCCTTTTTCTTGTCGGCCTAGTAGGCGTTGAGTATTCATTAAGATCAGGAATATGGCTACTAAATGCATCATTGGGACTTGTGTAGTTGCCGGAATCCAATGATTTTCTTTTTGTTTCAAACTGACCGGAAAACTATTCACCCATTAGCGAGTCGGTTTTCGTAACGGGGTGCAAATGGATCAAAACCATGTTCTTCACCCATTTGAACAGACATGTGTGGTTCTTAAATTGCGGTTGATATTGAGGATATTAAAATTAAGGTTGTATCGGATGTTGCTTCAGGGTTACGCTCGAAGCGCCTTTTGACACTTTCTTGCTGGTTACAACTTTTGATTTTTTTGAATCCATTATTTTTTTTACAAAATATGAGTAAAGTTTTGGTGTAAAGTATGTATAAAATGATACTATATATAGGTTTTAGAAAAATTAAATTTTATTCCAAATGACTCCCTTTTAACATCATATGACTGTTCAACGGTCACATTTATTCGCTTGGTTCGGCTTGTACAAACGGAAGAGCCCTACCCAAAGACCACTACCCGAATTGTGGCGGTGGTGTCGTTTTACCCGAGGTAACCAAGTTGCGTACCTGAGAGTGCCATGAGTCCCCTTAAACTTCCCTTCAAACTCAAAGTTAATACATGAGCTTAAAGTTGGGACTGTTTGTAAATATTTCTTAAGTTGTGATTAATCTCGGCTAAAAATGAAAGCTAGGATTATTAAATCCAATAACACTAATTTAAAAAAAAAGAAAAGAAAAGTTTTACATATTGCATGTGTAACATTTGACCTATCACACCAAACAATATTGATTGCTTTAACCAAAATATGCTAACGATTTTATCTTTGGTTGTGTGAGAGGAAAATTCACAGGAGGTCACCATCATCGATTGCTTCCACTCAAGCACGTGTAACTGTAGAGTTTCATTCTCATCTGCAACCAATACGTCTAGAAAACGTTTATGATATTTGAGGCGGAAAATAACTTACGACCCAAATCCCCAAGCTAAGCTCGAGCTTTAAACATACTCGAAATAGACAAGTGCAATTTTTTTTTAAATTAAACGACTCGAGGTTTATAACATTTACCTCACCATCATACATAAAAAACACCATATACTATTTGTATTATATAATCCCTTGTACCAACACATATTGTCCTTTTAGCCATGATGTACTCAAGGATTTATTTTCAGTTTGTCTGAGTGAAAAGTTTCATGATTTATTTGAGCTATTTTTAATGATCATCGTATTTAACAAAAGATAGGTCATTACTTGTAAAATCATAATCGTGGTCGGCACAACCTTCACTCATGACAAAAAGAAAATTTGTCAACAATGCTTTAATTTTTGTGGATTATAATTTGAAAAGGACTTCGTGTTAAATCAGACAAATTAAATTTTAACAATCTAAATTATTACGCATTGATCGATAATAATTCAAATTATGAACTTAGATGGTAAAACTTTCAACATTCATTTTTGTTACTGATAACAATCCTAGTAACATAATTATCAAATATCTACGCTTAGTTAGCACTTGATTTTAGTCACGATAATGATTTATGAACGAAATGAAGTAAATCGAGCAAAAATAAAAGTAATCCGAGTGCGTATATATAATAATTATGTTATTGCGATTGCCACTGGTAATAAAAGTAAAAATGAAGATTATAACATGTCAAATTAATATTATGAATTATTATCAGATAATAAATAAAATTTAAGATTTTTAAAATATAGTTTGCCAATCATTAATAATGTGGTCTTATCAGCTATCAAGCCACACTTTGTCAATAGAAATGAAAAAAAAAAATTCACACTTGGTTAATTGTATAAAACTAGAGAAAGAGCCTAAAGACACCGGCAAAGTTGACCAAGCACGTTATCATCGACGTTCTTCAAAAGTTATATTAAATGTATTAAAAATTATAATAAAATTACAATTATGTTATCTTCAAATTGTTTATCTAATAGTATGGATATAGATACATGTACGTACTTTTTCGTTGTATGTATTCAACTTATGATTTCCCCAATTTAAGAAAAAATAAAAGATCACGAGTCAAATTTGGTTTGCCATATAGTATGAGTTAAAGATGGAACGTCAATTTGGTTAATCTTGCAAACATTATTTTTTTATTTTTAAAATGTCAAAGATTTCATTTTTATATTATATAAATTAAAAGGAAAAAAATTATGCCAATATATAATCAGGAAGAGCATAGCTATTTAAAGAGCATAACTATTTAAAAATTATAAAAGTTGGGTCATAACAAAAATGACTAAAATAGTATACATTTAAGTCAAGTTCATATAACATGCTCTATGTGCACGATATCTCCTTTATCTCGTTTTTTGACCTCAAGATCAAAAACCAAGTTTATTAACTCGGGTGTGGTAGATCGACGTATGAATATTAAGCTTCTCTTTTATTACGTAGCGCGCCCTACCATCTATATGTAACCCGCTACTCTAATGTCCCTATATGTTATTAGAAAAACCGTGTAGATCATAGCTTCAAGGAGTTGCCGTGTAACTCTACATCATTTTGTCGCCTTATACACAAAAATCAAATCACATGCTTGCAAAAGAGATAATTACATTGAATCCTAAGATAAAGTGTATTGTTTCTAAAGTATTTAATAATACAATTTGTGAAAATTTGAGCAAATTCACCTTATACTATAGAGATCCTCTTTCGAAATATACGAGCACAAACTTTTTTAAATTAAGCTACTCAGTTTCGTAACATTTGCCTCCCATTATTATACACAAAACATAACACGAATACTCCGATACTATTAATATCTAATCCCTTATGTCACTCAATATTATCCTTTTAGTCATGATGTACTTAAGGATTTATATTTAGTTGTTTGAGTGAAAACTTCCGTAATATATTTGAGTTATGTCCTAATGATTGTTATATTTAACAAAAATAGGTCATTAGTTCTGAATTCATAATCATGGTTGGCGCAACCAAAATGTTTGACAAAATGAAAATTTGTCGAAAATGCTTTATTTTTGTGGATTAGAATATTTGAGAGGGACAGTGTGTTAAATCATTAATACGTGGTTTTGTCAACTATCAAGCCACACTTTGTCAATAGAAATGGGGAAAAAAATCACACTTGTTTAATTGTATAAAACTAGATAAGAGCTTAAAAACACCATCAAACTTGAAGAAACACATTATTTATAAGCACTCAACCCATAAAAACGACAAATGCTAATACTACCACAGGGCATACTCTCTATTCATGACTTGAAACCGCATGTCAATGCATGAAAAAAAAAAAAAAAAAATTGGCTAGAGCTTCACATTCAATTCCTGAAGTTCCAATGGGTGATCCCCCTTCTTGTTTCATTTGTTGCTAATTCTATATTTTCATCTGGTAATCCTTTTATCATTGATGTTGCTTCTAGCGATGATGATCTGATTTTTGATCCTATATTTTCATCCAATGATCCTTTTACCGTTAATGTTGCTTCTTGTGATGGTGATCTGATTGTTTATCATATATTTCCAACCGAGTACCGAAAATAGTTCTTTTATTTTGATATAGTTTTTGGGACATTTTCAGTGTCATATATTCCAAATTCAAAATTACAAATGCTTTTATGTAAATTTGAGACATTTTTTTAATGGTTTTAGTATTATAACATATTAAATCGGTATTCAAGATTCACATAACAAATTATTTTTAGAAAAAAAAGACACCAAAGTGTACCAAATCGGTAAGGTACCGAAAAACGATACTGATACCGATACTATACCAGTACCAAATCGATAGATGGGTACGGTATTCGGTGCCCAAATTTCCACAATTTCAGTATCGATCTCATTCGTATTTCCACTTAGTGATCCTTTCACCGTTAATGTTGCTTCTTGAGATGATGTTCTAATTGCTGATCCTATATTTTCACTTGGTGATCCTTTTACCGTTAATGTTGCTTCTAACAATGATAATCTGATTGCTGGTCTTAATTTTCCACCTGGTGATCCTTTTACCGTTAATGTTGCATCTGGAGATGATGATATGATTGTTGATATTGATTCTCTAACGAACCACCATTCATCAACCTCTGTTCGATAATGACGATTTTAGCATTTCTCCCAAACCCAAATCTGTTCTCCTCCTTCCCCTCACCACCACACCTCCCACCACCATCAAACCCCCAATCCCTTGAACTATTCTACTTCTCTTTTTTTTCTTTGGTATGTCATTGAATATATGTGGATTGCAACAAGCTATAGTCAAATGTCACTATACATGAGAGGATGTCACCTTATAAATGTTCTCCAACATTGTGTTATAAGCCACTTAAGATAGAACATCCTTATATACTAGGGACCATGATGAACCACCATTATGAAAGAAAAGACTAACCCGACACTAGACCTAATGGCTCGTCATTTCAAAAGACCGGATAAACATGTCGCGGTCATCTGGAAAGGCTCATGGTTGAACCATAATACTCAATAACGATGTTACCATAATATGCTTTAGTAGAAGTTAGCTTAACCCGTAGTTTCACATTTTCAAAGATACTACTAATTGAGGAGTCAAATACTACACTTTGTTGTCTATGTGTGAACGATCCCAAATAATTGTAGTTATTTGAATGATTATTTATTGTTGTTTGGCCAAAGTTATATATATTTAGGGTCCTAATATATAGACATCCTACGTTATAAATCGACACCCCTTATACGCTTCGTATCGTAACATACGCGTCTTATAGGATCGAAAACACTGAAAACGAGAAAAATTCAGGAGGGCTGTCAGAGGGCTATACACCCCATATAGCCTTATATGACTCCCTATACGACACATATATGGCTATACGACGCATATAGCAAATTTCGACACTGACTACGAAGAAAAATTCAGGGGGCTGTCAGAGGGGTTATACGCCCCGTATAAGGCTAGACGACCTCCCTATACAACGCGTATGAGGCTATATGACACGTATAGAAATTTAGAGTGTTAATTTATTATTTTAGAGTGTTCTAATATCCATTCTCTATATTTATGATATGTTAGTCACGTTTACCAGCACTCATTACTTTTGTCTTTTTAAGAAAACTAGGTTGTTCACCATAGCCGCGTTGCGGCGATGTTTACTTGTGTATGCCATGGTGACATGACATGAATTGACAGAGAAAAAGAATCTAAATTATATAA
The DNA here is from genome assembly GCA_025506505.1 of Flaveria sonorensis. NCBI lineage: Eukaryota > Viridiplantae > Streptophyta > Magnoliopsida > Asterales > Asteraceae > Flaveria > Flaveria sonorensis. Next base: position 3,607,456 of record CM046431.1, read on the forward strand.
GCACACACAATAGTAACCAATCAAAAAGAACCAATTATGCCAGAAAGTATAATTGTATAATAATAAACAATGAAAACAAAATGAAAAACGCTCATCACAAATTGCAACCTGGCCACATAGCAATCTCGATTATCCCATGTATTTCCACATTAATAGGTCAATAACAAACTAAACACTGTTCAAAACTGTAGTAAAACCAAAACATCATATACAACTCATGAACAGTTGTGTAACGGTCATGATTATCCGAAGGGATGATTATCGCAAACTAATCAATATCACATGCCCCTGCAAAAGTTTTTATATACAACTCAAAAATAGTTAATTATATACAACTCAAAAATAGTTAATTATCAATCATGACCATACAAAATAATAACAATAACCAAGAATAAATCAATAAATCAATATATGTTATCCCCACATATATTTTCATGTCTATTCTCGATTAACACAATTAAAAATTTTATTTATTAGAATAAGATAAGTAAACCAATCTGCAATAGTAACTTAAAAGGCCAAGCTAACCCGACACCCTGTAGTTGAAACTCAAACCCATAACAATTAAATCAAAATAGCATGTTACAATAGACAAATAAAAAAAGGTATCACTATTAATTTTCAAGAACTTATGTAAACTAAAAAGAATACATGATCAAATTAAAGGAGCATAACATCATCAATCGTTTGACATCAATTTAAATCTTTAAATGAGATACTTGTAACTAACTTTATCATCATAGTCACTATTCATTTCTAGAAACCTGGTCACAAACTGATAATTCAATTGCAACCCCAAAACCAAGAAAATAAAACCAATATTACCTAACCAAAAAAAAAAAAACTAAACAAAAAACGTAATTTTATAATCACCATCCATAACAACATTAAACACTTGGCACCAAATACATCACCATAGCATAACTACTGTCCAGTTTTTACAACTTCATACACCAAATACGATGGCTACTTTTCAAATAAACTTACTCCTTTATTGGGTCTAGACCTCTAGCCATGCTATCTTGTTTAAATCGTCGAAGTTATAGTCACAAATTCAACCTACTCTATAAATGATCGTTTCCAACTCTCTCTCCAGGACTATATCACATAAATGGTAATACATTAACAAAAACACAATGGAAAAACAATAAAAAAGTCATGTACTTTCTTTTTAAATAAGCAATCTGTCAATTATAATAAATTGAGGTTCCAATTGGTTTATCAACTTTTTTTTATCCTCAAGCTGCAACAAAAAACAACTATTAATCCTTCAATGTCTTTCTTTATGTACAAAAGTACACTTGCACCTTATTTTAGTGAAATGGTTATTATGAGCAATATTATTAGTTTGTAAAGAGCCACTGAATTTTAAAAAAGCTTTATATGGTGAATGTTCAATCAGTAGGTCGCCTCTCAATCAGGGTCATCCCTCAATGAATAACTTATCATTGAATAAAATGATATTAAAATTAAATAAATAAAAAACTAACCAGATGATAACCGAGAAGCAAGCTACATTGTCTGAAACACAGTAGGTCCAGGGTCATCGACCAATGTTCACGATAAAACGCATTGAATTACATTAATCTTTCTTGTGTATGGTCTTTGTGATTGGTTGAATTTGGGCTGAAACATGTGATAGTGTGAGTGCATGAGTTCTCCTACTGGTATGTGCATTGTATTATTAAAATTTCTGAACATGAAAGTATCTGTGTAAGATTCAACTTTAAGAATCTTAAATCCCTTAAATTAGCATTTGGGAGACATGAATTAGGAGTTGCTTCTAAGTTTCTAGCCCTACTTATAACCTGCCTAGAAAATCAAGTCGTATATAATTAGACATCAATACAAATTTATGTACATAACTAACCCTTCTTTGATGATTTTGTACATAGGTTTCTTGTAGGCCGATTGCATCTGGCACCATGATGAAGAGAAATGGTGAATAGTTAGTACTTAGTACTAATAATTCTTAGATATGAGGGAAACATAGAGTTGTCAAGTGCACATTGTGGTGGTTACCCGATTCATGAATCTATGTTACCTCAATTAACCCACATAATCGTGCACCCTGTTAGTTTATTAGATTAGAATCAATTTTAGATAACACCCATGTTGACACTACAAACTCCAAAAAACAATCTGAGGCCCATTTTTTTCGCATTCTTTAACAACTTCCCATCAGCAGATAGTAAAAGCATCAAATTGATCATACAATTCATAATTAGTACTCAAAACTCAGAAATTTAAGCAGAACTCAAGAGGCATCCATAATTTTTAAAAACCTAACAATATGAAGAAGAAAGAAATAATTAAAAATAGAATAACGAACTATTTTAGTTTATAAAATTAGGGTTTCACTCCGCCGTTGTATCTCTGCCGGAAACGGTAAAAACCTATTTGTAGTGAAATAAAAAAGAAGTAAAACCTAATCATCGATAGATGCATAGATTATACTCCAAAGGAAGCTTCGATCTTATCTTATTCTTGGATTTTTACGTGGATCGTTTATCGAGTTTGTCCTTAGCACCACCCACCACCGTCCACCTTTGTCTACGTACAACCTTCGGCTGCCATCAAACCACCAAAAACCGAAATCATTATCTTTGACAAACCGGTGATGTGGATCTTGATTGAAGTTGTGAAGACAACTTCAACAACGGTGGTGCCAATTGATCAGATTCAAGATTGCACGCCCTAGGTGAGGAAGAAAGAAGGGGGATTTAACAGATGGTGTAAAGTTGCAGGCAAAGAAGCATTGACCGACACGTACACAAACGTGTCTTAACCGGGGAACTCCTTGTCACTGAAGCATCAACATTCGCACACTACCGCATCATCTCTGGTACATTACTGTTCATTTAACTTGTCTTTTAATATTTAGGATAATTACAATCTTTACTTATAACTTTAAAACTTATCTTTAATATTTTCATAAATATATGAGCTAACGTATCAGTTTATATGCAGAAGTCCACCATATTCTGAACTTGAAATTAAAATATTTAATTTTAATCTTTTACGCTTTTTGAAACATAATCGGTCGATATGTTTACATAGTACGAGTTAAAATAGCCGAGTCGTATTTAAGTAACTCAAGATTAACGTACTAAAAACTTAAATCAAGTCTCACTCAAACAACGAAACAAGCATGAGCTAAACTCAATTTAATTAAAAAAATAAATTTCATAAATAGTCTGAACTTAATACATAAAACTTGACTAGGCTCACGAGCATACTTACACAAATATAATATTATTAATTATATATAATACAATATACTAATATATATATATATATATATATATATATATTATGTTAGAAGATAGATATAAGATATATAAATATAACTATATACACACACATAAAAATAATACAATTATAAACTAGCCAAGCAACTTGTTATGGAATGAATTTGCATTACATAGAAGCTATATCAAGTAGAACTTAAGCTTTTTTAAACTGCACGAGGCTTGAGGCCAGTTCGGTGTGCGTTTAGTGGACAGTATATTTTTTGTCACTAAACGTGTATCCGTACCCCTAGGCAAAGAGAATAGTAGTCACGTATGCACCAACACCACCCACCCCAGTTTTCTCCGCTGATTTAATAGAAGTCATGTCCTCTGGTGAACATAACAAAAGACCCCATCAAGTAAAACGGGTCGGTTGGTGTATAAGATTCCACAAAGTCGGGTTAGAGCATTCACAGTAGGTGCCCTATTTTAATGTGAGTGTGTGTTCTATATTATGAGGGATGGTTGTGAGTGGTGGTAAGTGATTATGAGTGAAGAAGATATAAAGTTTATGAAGATTGTACCGTGATTCCCCATATTTGGGGAAACATGGTACAACCCTCATAAATTTTTTAATATTTTTAAAAGTGGTTGTGAGTGGAGGTGAGTGAAAAAGTAATAATAAAGATATAAAAAAATATTATTTAATTAAAAAAGAAAATAAAAAAATATTATTTTTAGTGTAAATATAAAGATGAAGATGGAGAAGCTGCTGTAAATTCTATTAGTTGGTGCGCCCACTTGGTTTTGCTCAAGTCAATCTTTGTTATTTACGTTTTGTAATAAAGAAATCAATATCTTTTATAATCATAAGTTTTCTTTTTGTTTGTTTTTTTTTTTTTTTTTGCAATTTTTAAATTTAAGTAGAAATTTATATATTACTAATTTTCAAAAAAAAAAATTGATTTTTCATTTTTAACACAAAATTTTTCATTTTTTACAATTTAACTTCTCAAATTTGATTTTCTTTACTTTTAACCCAAAACTCTTCATCTATTGCAATTTAATCTCACAACGTTTATATTTTTAACTTTGTTCCCCTATACTTTTTATATTTCATAAATCACCATTTTACGTTTCGTTCTTAGTTTTACAAGTTAACACGACATAACATGCATGTGTGATTCACATTTTTACGATTCGTTCCAAATTTGTTAAGTTAACACAGCATAATGCGCATGCGTGATTTAACATTTTTACGTCTATTTTCTCATTTTGAAGGGTTAGTCATAACGCGCGGATCTTAGATCGACTTAGTTATATTTTTGTATGTTTTACGCTTTGGTCTAAGTTTTTCATATTAACACAACGCAACTTTAGTGTTGGTGGTCGTTAGCGGTGATGTGACATTGATGTTATTTGACACGGTTTAACGACTCCGCCATAACGCGGGGAGCTTAATTCTAGTTAACATATAGTTTGTTGTTACTTTAGTCATCAATTGTACATTTAGGGACTAACTAGAGCACTCGTTGACCACCTTTATAAATTTTATTTGAAAAAACTTTACACAACAGTAAACAAGTTTTACAAGTATTTTAATTAGGTTTTTCATATTTTATTTATTCCAATCATCTATACTATATATAAAGTATATGATATGAGTATTTTAAGATACCATAAAACTAAGAACAATTACCTTATTTAATGCATAAAATACAACCACTTTTGAGGGTATTTATAACATTATTTACATATTACCCCTTACAATTAGTTAAATAATAACCATACACTTACTAACACTTGCATAAAATTTTTACATTATCTACACATAAACCAAAAAACATAATATATTTTAAGATTTCAGCTATATCTTTTAATCTATCACGTTTAAAAATGTTTTGAGACTACAATTTAACCTGTGTTTTTTAAACGTTTTCGTGTAAACTTTTTGCTGAACAGATCTGTATTTTGTTATATACAATAAGTCAATACATATATGTACAAGTAGTAATGCAGAACCCATTTATTTGGTATTTTAAATTTTAGCTTAGAAAAAACATAATAGACTTTTGTAAAACTACTACAAGAATAACAAAATATTAGAAACGTGTGCCAGATGTAAAATGACACCCTGTCACATTGCGCGGGCACCCTTATAGTATTACTAATATTTTTATTTGTTTCAATCAAATCACAAAAGTTTTAGGAGTGTTCCAATTAAATCACTCATATATATATTTTTAGAATTTTTAAAATTTGTAGTTTTTTAAATAATTCCGCTTTTCATAAATACTATTAATTTTCTTGAAAATTTCAATTTTTTTTAAAATTTTTGCTGAACCGATTAGGAAAAAAGTTTGATGAGTGACCTCATCTGGCCAAAAATTTTTATGAGTGACCTAACTAAAATAATTCTAAAAACATGGTTACTATTTACAAAGTTATTCCCATTTATTTTGAATACACTTGTAACGAATCAACAAGGGTGGAGATTGCACCAACAACAATCCTACAAATATTCTTCAAAATTAACCAATAATATAATATCAACTCATTTGTACACATAACTCCCCTAAAACATTAAGATGCAGTTTGTTTTTTCAGAGGTAAAATATTCGCGGTCTACGGATCACATTTGCACACATCTATAAAAGAAGAGGTGGACCAAACATCTGCAGTCTGCAAGAAGAAAACTGTTTGGTTTTTAACTCTTGTAGACCGCTAAAATAAACCAATTTTTTAAACATGAAGTAGTTCTTCAACATTAAAATTTAAAAGAATAGTTATATAATACTGAAATAATATTTATAAGGGTAAATACCATAAAAAAACAACATATTTTCAGTTTTTCCCCACAAAAGTCTGTCTATAATTTTTTGCACGTAAAAACTATCATACTTTATGTTTTATCTCATAAAAGTCCCTCAATAATTTTTGCATATGAAAAACCAACATATTTTGTTCTTTCACATAAAAGTCCCTTAATATAGTTGCTTTCAAAACTTAAATGATCCATAATTTAAACAAGTTGAGAGTTTTTTATGTGAAAAACCAAAAAGTATATAAGTTTTTATGTGCAAATATTGTTAATGGACTTTTATGAGATAAAACAAAAAGTATGTTGGGTTTTTATATGTAAAATATTGTAGGGGACTTTAATAAGAAAAAACTAAAAGTATAATGTATTTGTATTTAAACCATAATAATATTTTTTTAATCATCTATTTAATAGTTTGTATTAACTGCTCAATAATTTCATCTCGTAACCAATTCATATATTCCTGATCCGATACGATACCATGTGCTTCAACCTCGTCTTCGTCAGCATCAACGTGCACATGACGAATTAGGTTGATCGTATTGTGTAAAGAACTCACCGCTCAAACCCTTTCCTTGTAAATATATGTAGCGCGAAACATGTAATAATAACGTTCCTTTGTGTAACCAATGGAAATGGTGTCATCCTCTTCAATATAGAGAATCGTGCTTTCAAGACACTAAAATCACGCTCAATGACGTTTTGAAGTTTTGCAAGTGCATGGTTAAATTTTTCTTTATTTGCCAATGCACGTCTCCTATGAAAATCTCCAAGCCAATACCTCACATTACGATATGAAGTCATAAATCTTCGTATGGGTGCATATGCGGCATCACAAAGATAATATTTATCTATAAAGATATACAATTAATTAGAATTAAATAATAATACAGAAATATTCAACCAATTGGTCACAATAAATGTGAAAATCATGTTGAAGTCACAAATTGCTAATACATTTTGATAACAATCTCCTTTTCCTCTTCCTTTATATAAACCTTGTTTATTAGCAGGGACAATAGCATGTATCAAAGTTTCATCTAGTGCACCAACCGCTCCTTCAAGAACCCATTGTAGCCTCTTGTTATGTCCCTGAATGTTTAGATTCGGTTTTAAAGAAGTTGGTACTATTATATCTGTTGCGAAAAACATCATTTTATCCAAGACGTCATAAAAAAAATTATGAATTGTTTGCTTTGAGAGTTGAAACCTATGCTTGATTATCATGTAACGTTGATTATGACTGATTATCATAAAATAACATAGCCATCTTCTCCTCAATCAATACACGTTTACTATCCTTTAACGAAAAATTTATTCTTAAATGCGCACATTGTCTAACAAAGGATTCACGAGACACACGTATGATTTCAATGCATTGTTTGGGATTTCCTTGCAATAACTCTAACATGTATTTATGTCCCGTCATATCCAAATCATTGTCTCGCATTCGTTTCAAACCTCTTCTCCAAAAAAGCGGACATACAAGTACGTAAGAATTACGATGAGTAATTTTTTATTATAATCTATTATGATCCTTTGATAAACAACCATTAAACATAAACAATCGTTAAACATAAACAATCATTAAGCATACAATGTTTTCAACATAACCAAAAGCATATAATGTTTGCAGCATAGCCAAAAGGTATATAATGTCCAAATCACTACTTTATTAATCCTAAATTTTTAGCCGTCATCGCAATCCACCCTCTCAATACCTTGGGAATATCTGGTAATGTCATCCATGCCTCTCTCATGTCTGAGGACACTCCACAAATATGAAAAGCAACTAAGAATGAAGGATATATCAGGTCTAACCCAACCAACTTTAACTTATCAGAACATTCCAGAACTATTGGCTCTTATTTGCCTTTAATCAAATATTATAGAGCCTTTTGTATATCAAGTGTTAAATCATCAGCATTGATACATGATGATTTTGAGGTTTTTACCTATTTCTTTAGATTAGGCTCGGGGTTAGGCTCGGGAGTATGCTTAGGAAGAGACTCAGAAGTATGCTCAGTAGTGGGCTCAGAGGTCCGATGAGAAGTATGCTCAAAAGTATCATCTTTTGTGTCATGAATAACGATGTTTGTAATCATAAGTGGTATGTGAAAATAAGATGATCCAACCACTGATGTTGTTTGGGTTGAGATCCTCTTACAATTCACAGGGGCACTATTACCATCAACGGTTCTTGGCAAAGTTCTAGAAAAAGCAATGGAACTATTTTCAATAATGCAGCCTTCGGATGCCCCTAAACCCAAAGTAAAGAAATGTTATCATTTTTTGTTTTATAGGTATATGTTATAAAAATGTTATATATATGAACATACGTTCTCAAATTCTTTAAATTCCTTGTTTGTTAATATAAAAGAATTTGTTTGAGCATTGTATATGTTGCAGTTTTGTTTTTCATAGGCATTTTTCATTTGTTTTTGAGTTAAATCCAACCCAATTTTTTTCTTAAAAACTCTTTCTAACTTATTCCATGAGTCTTTATGCACACTCAATCCTTTTTCTACCCACAGTGTTTATCTCTTTAATACAAGTCTCTAATAAGTATTTTAGTTGCTCATTTGACCATTGTTGTTTCTCTTCTATTTCTATTAATCAACAAATAAACAACAAACATTTGTTTCTCAATTTCAATTTATAAACTTACAATGAACACAAACCAAACCAAATTACAATTTACTAGTTTCCAATAAATCATACTACCTACATCACAAACCAAACCAAATCACAATTTACTAGTCCCTAGCAAATCATACTACCTAAATCATAAACCAAACCAAATCACAATTTACTAGTTTCCAATAAATCATACTACCTAATTCACAAACCAAACGAAATCACAATTTACTAGTTTCTAACAAATCATACTACCTAAATAGCAAATAAAACCGAATTACAAACCAAACTAAACCACAAACCATACAAGTTTTTAACAAATCATACTATCTAATATCACAAATCAAACCAAATCACAAACCATACAAGTTTCCAACAAATCATACTACCTTAAATCACAAACCAAACCAGATTACAATATACTAATTTCCAAGAAATAAAAGTACCTAAAATGAAAAATTAACCCACATTCAACCAAGAAAAATAAAAGGTTAGATTATTAACCTAGATTAACACCTTTATAGAAACAAATAAGTTGAGACTTGTAAACAAATCAAAAGAATCAAAATTAACCCACATTCAATCACATCCACATGCATGAAAAAAAATAAAACAATATATACATGCTACCTAATGACTGCAAGATGTGTGACAGGAGGGGGTCAACCATACCAGATGAGGTATGCGACAGCTGCAGATGTGCGCGACGGGTGGTGTGTGCGACGGGTAGGGTGAGCGATGGGTGGGATGCATGAGGGTTGAGGTACGCGAGGGTTTGAGAAGAGAAGGTGGAGGGTGGTCGGCGGTGAGGGCGATGGTGGAGGGTTGGGAGGCAGCTAGAAGTGGAGGAGGGTAGAAGGGTTTGAGAAGAGAAGGGTTTGAGAAGAGGTTTGAAGTTATGTTTTTGGTTTGGATCAAGAAAAGCACGTGCAAACGTTTTCTTAATGATATCTCTTCGGAAAAACAAACAGTCTGCGGATGACATTGTCTGCGCGTGGTCTGCGTGGTGCAGACAGAAGAGCATTCGCAAATCTTTTAAAAAAACAAATACCACCTAAACCTTAATGATATCACACATTCCTTTTTTTAATACAAAGAGTAAATATAGTCATGCCTTGCAACGGCGTTGTACACGAAGTTATAAACTATAGTCTACAATCGTCTCGACTCGTGTTCGAACTGAATTTACGTCGAGACAAGAGTTACGCGAAGTTATATTGATGAACGGAAACATATTATGCTTGACCTCACTCATTTTTAAACTAACAATTTATATTAGACCTAGCCCGTGTTCGAACAAAATTTACATCAGAACGTAAACGAACTCGAATTTACATCGACATATACAAAAAAATGAGGTAAATAATTAATTTCTTTTTTAAGTAAAAGGATACTACTGGTAAACCTAAATCTTTACAACTCGAGGAGGTTAAAGTAATTTATAAAAAACTAAAGTATTAAAAGTGTCCGCTCAAAAAAGTTGAAATGAACTTTAGCCGTTAACAAAATGCTTAGGATAAAGCCAAATGGTTTTTCCAGTTTATGAGTCTTTTCTTGATCCGGCTAAATAATAAAAACTAGACACGATTAAAATAACACGTATACTCTTAAATGAAGTTGTAAATTTGTTGTCAAGAGGAAAAAAAACAATAATTTGGTCTCACAAGTTGAGAATATCATAATCCTAACATTCAAAACACCCACAACACATCCATCATCTTTTACAACCTACAATTAATATTTTATAACCCAACTTACATCTATCACCATATATTATATCTTTATATAGATATATGTCTATGTACACACAAATATATAGACACACAAACAACTATAGACTATAGATACATACACACAAAGATAGAGAAATGGATGAAGAAAACAATAGATTGTTTGAAACAGTGAGAGGAAAAGGGAGGAAGATACACAGGGTGTTTGCAACAACGATATTGGTGAGTATAATATGCATATGGGTTTACAGAGCAACCCAACGGCCACCGTCAACCAGTTGGAGTTGGGTGGGGATGTTTGCGGTGGAGATATGGTTCGGTTTGTATTGGGTGTTGACTCAATCGGTTCGATGGAATCCTACTTACAGACGCACCTTTAAACAAAGGCTAACTCAAAGGTATCTCTCGTGGTCTCTATCTTATTGTTATAATTAGATTTTAATAAATTAAACTATTACTTATTAGTCGATGGTAATTCATAGCGTTAATTTTATTAGTGATAATATCATCTTTCATTTTTATTACCATTAGAAATCTCAGTAGCATAATTTTTATAAATTCACACTCTATTTACATTAATTTTTCGTTCGGTTTCATTTGATATATTACTTTATTTTGTTCATAATCATTGTTATGAGTGAGATCAAGTGCAAATCAACTGTAAGTATTTGGGAGGTTATTGTCACTGTTATTGATAATCAAGTTAAAAGTTAGAATTATTACTAGATAAAATTAATAGCATAATTGAGCAAAGTTTAAAATCCAATTTGCTTGCTTTTTTAACGACAAACTTTATTTTTTATTTATTATGGGATTTGAACCGGTAGCCTAATCTTTTGTCTTATTGTTGACCATTAAATTAATCATTATAGGAGTATTTAACTGTTAGTCGTTAGATTATTTGAAATAAAATCATAAGAAAAGTTTCAAATATATGTTAGTGTCCCGGTATTTACTCCACCACTAAAGTCAAAGATGCCATATCCAAACTCAAAAGATTGTAAGGTGAAAAATTCAAACAACTGTTTATAAGGAGAGGTTGAGACTTAAGACAGTTATTTGATGAATACTTTAACTGATACTTTTTAAAACCCGTCACCCGAGTAAATTTATTGGCAAAAGGTCAAACACGCTCGCAAATACAGACAGCTCTGATGACCCGGTCTGCCCATCATTACAGGGGAAACCCACCACCTAAGGCCCGCTATGATAAAATCTCTGACCCACTTATAACATATTACACCCAACAAAATTTTTGAAAATTAGAGGTCATGATGCAAGCCATAAACTTTAAATGGTCGTTTAGAGCGAAATCATAAAGTCATTTGAAAATGATATGAAATTGAATTGTGAGTGGCATGTGAACTGCGGACCACGATATTTATTTAGTAGCATTTATGCTAGTCAATTGCGTTTTGTAATCACGAAATACATAAACAAATTTTATTTTATTTTATTTTATTTTACGTTTGGTGTATCGGTAGAAATGTTTGAACGCATAACACTACTTAAAATTAATAAAGCTGATACAAAAACTTACCCTCAACTTACATCTAAATCGGTATAGCAAGAAAACATCTTCCATATTCAAGATATATTAAAAGTTTTGAAGCTCTAGTGGCTATTTGGTATTCTTGTGGTAAATTGTTAAGAGTTAGCTCCTAAAACTATGTTTTTAAAATTTAACTATAAAAGCCTTCGTAAACCATTAAAATGTGGCTTTTAATTGAACCAAACAACTATACATTTAACTGACTCAAAGGTAGCATATTAACAAAATTATTAAAAGTCTACTAAACAACCCCTTAAACTATGTAGAATGGTTGTCTAGTTAAAATATCACATAAATACCATGTGGATTAAAATCATTTCACTAAAGCCTATTCGAAATCAAATGTATTGATTAACTAGTGTTTAAGAGACTAGTTGAGGGCTTGGAACCCTGTGTGTTTGGACCCCGTTTTAGTTATCTTATATTGGTTTGAAACCCCACTTATATCCATTTCATCATGTTTTGAGCCTCAAAAATATCCGGTACGTCTAGTCTTAACATGATATCACAAGTTAAATGTTAAATACTTTTTTGTTGTTTCAAAATAATTGCACTCAAGTTTTTATAACATTTTGACACCACAAACCAGGTTCGAAAACCAATTACCAAAGGTGGACATCTTCGTGTGCACAGCAGACCCCAAGATCGAACCACCGATGATGGTGGTGAGCACTGTTTTATCAGTAATGTCATACGAATACCCACCGGAAAAACTTTCCGTCTACCTCTCCGACGACGGTGGCTCCGACCTCACCTTTTACGCCCTCACTCAAGCCGCCGTGTTCTGCCACCATTGGCTGCCGTACTGCAGAAACTACGCGGTGGAGCCACCGTCTCCGGTGGCATACTTCCAGTCAGCAGCTCAACCTTCCGACGAGAAGCATAATCACGATTTCATAGTCGTTAAGGTAATCGTGTTGTGTGAAGTTGAATTAGAACTGTTTTTTTTCTGAACCGGACCGGACCATTTGGACCGTTTTCATTTGAACCAGCAGGTCACGGGTTGAACAAGACCGGTGGTCAGACGAGATTTTATAATTTTTTTGTTTTTTTCCTTTCAAAATTTTATTTTTGATTAATTTAATAATTTATGATATATATTTTAGTTAATTAAATAAATTGTCAATGTGGCTAAAACGTCATTTTATAGAGTTTAATACGCGAATTGGATTTTAAAAATTCAAACTATTATCTATTGGCTGATGATAATTCATACTATCAATTTAGCCGTAACACTCCAAATTTTCACTTTTATTACCAATAACAGTCCCAGTGACATAATTTTCAATTTTTTACGTTTGATTTGGACTCGATTTGGTTTGTAACAATAATTATGAACGAAATAAATGAAACATACAATCTAAATTGAGACTATAAAGAAGCAAATTTTTATAAAATAAGATTTAAAAAAAACAAACTTTTTAAAAATACGAAATATTTTAAAACGGATGTTTTTATAAAAGTAATTATTTTATAAACAAAAAATAATAAAAATTAAGAGTTATAATAAGAAAATATTTAAAATGACATTTTTTAAAACGATTTTTTGAAACAAAATGTTTAATTTTTTTCGTAAAACAAAAAAAGTTTAAAAAGTTGATATGGTTGTTTTATTAGGGTTTAGACTTTTAAAAAGTTTAAAAAGTCCTTACTTATACGTAATACCAATAATATCTTATCTTAAAATCTAGTTTTATAATTAATAATTGTTATTATGTTTAATATTTAATATATTTAACGCGTGTAATACACGTGTTTACTAAAGCCAGTTTGATATATATCATATACATGTGGTTATTTTGATATTTTCAAAAAAGAAATTAAATATAAAAATTTAAAAACATGATCATAGTTCTTAATAAAACAATATTATATAATTGTATCAACAAGTTAGTACAAAGAAATATAAAATATATCATTTATCGTTTATATATATAGAAATATTTATAAAAATAACATTATTTTTTAACATAATAAATAATTTAGCTTGCGAGCCGAAGCTCGAATTTTGTGCTCGTTAAGATAAACGAGCCGAGCTGGCTAGGGTCGGTTTTGAAACAAACTAAGTCTGAGACCACCGTAGCTCGGTTCGATTAGGCTTGTTTACGACCCTAAGTGGAATTGATGATGTGGTTGTTGATTTTGAGATCTGAAAGAGGTATTTTGACTTTTGTTTGAGTTGTAGAGGTTGTTTGAAGAGATGAAGGATCGGATTGAGAGTGTGATGAAGAATGGGAGAGTTTTTGATGAATTGAGATTGGAACATCAAGGATTTAAAGAGTGGGATTCGTTTGTGTCTGCACGAGATCATGAGGCTATCGTTCAAGTAATCATTGGGAATTTTAAGAAATTTTTAGGGGAAATTATCGATCGTTTAACCAACCATTTTATCAAAAAAAAAATCCGAATTTAGCCTACTTTACCAGGCACCAGCCATGTCTTAGCTAAGCCCGACTACTCTTTAGCTGACTTTATCATTAAGTTGGTCTCATGATAAATAAACGGAAAGCTGACATGTGTCTCAGTTAAACTCGGCTAAGATTGGCTAAATTGTAGCCGAGAGAGACTTTTGGTTGTCTCGGTTGAACCCGGCTAAATTTTAGCCGAGTCAATGTTTATTTTGATTTTTTTCCTTTCAAATGTTCATGAACTTTTATGTGATATTCCCTTTTTTCCGTCTCTTCCAACTCAAATCTAGGGTTTCAAATACATAATAGATGATTGAATTAAAGCTGAAATTTATAAATCCAAAAAACGTGTTTTCAGTTCGAATTGCTTAAATTTTTTGAGGAAATGATCAATATATTAGAATTGCAAATGAACCTGTGTTTTCAAAAATTTAATTTATGATCAAATTTAATCCTAGAAACTCTTTATGTTATTGTAGATTTTGCTTGATCATAATCAAGATGCAGAAGGGCGTAGGCTTCCAAAATTGGTATATATGGCTAGAGAGAAGAGACCAGACCATTTTCATAACTTCAAAGCTGGAGCCATGAATGCATTGGTAACTATTTATGAATGTTTTTTGAAAAGGGTCCTAATATACACACCCCACGTTATAATCGACACCTCCTATACGTCTCGTATAGGGTCGAAAACACTAAAAAGAGAAAAATCCAGAGGGCTGTCAGAGGGCTATACACCCCATATAGCCCTATACGATCCCCTATACGACACATAGGGTTATATGACGTGTATAACAAATTTCGACACTGACCACGAGAAAAAATTCAGGGGGTTGTCAGAGGGGTTATACTCCCCGTATAGGACTACACGACCCCCTTATACGACGCGTTTGAAGCTATACGACACATATAAATATTTGGGTTGTTAATTTATAATTTTGAGTTATCTAAATATCCATTCTGGACAGGATATCGAATACCAGCGTACAAAAGTAATTAATGGTTTACTAAAGTGTTGAACAATGTTAATAAATCAAATGACGTTGTAATTAATTTGAACTAATATTTATATGTTACTTAAAAATTAAATAGTACTTTCAATGTTTGTTTAAAAACTAAAAGAATAAAAGAATTATATTTTGTTTGCAAAAAAAGAAAAAAAACAAAATAGTGAAAAAAATTTTGGACGGAGAGTAGTTGACTTTTTAAACTACTCAATAAATACGACACATGCCGTTCAAAAAAAAAAAATACTACACATAATGTCTTTCAAGACTAGTTGGCATTTATTTTTTGTATTCAAATCTCATTGTCCAAAAAGTTACTTTTACAAAAGGAAAAGAACTCAAAACTATTCTTATTATTCAGCTGCTAGTTAAGAATCTGACGGTCTAACTAGTGTTGTTTCAAATACTTGTTTTTACAACTCGTTTTATTACAACTGATTAACCATTTTTGTAAGCCAAATAACATGCTGGTTTAATGTAGATAAGGGTCTCATCAAAGATAAGCAATGCTCCAATAATTCTCAACGTCGATTGTGATATGTACTCGAATGGAAGTGATACTGTGAGAGACGCGCTTTGCTTCTTCATGGATGAAGAGAAAGGCCATGAGATTGCTTTTGTCCAATTTCCGCAATGCTTCGAAAATGCTACAAAAAATGAAGTTTATGGTGGTTCTATGCGAGTGCTCCGTGAGGTAATATAAATCTTTAACTAAGATGTGTCACAATGAATGGGTCTGGTTGATTGTATATTTAGTTAAAATGGGTAAATTTCTTCGAAGAGTTGAAATAGTCCTCTTGTTGAACCAAAACACATTATTACCAAGGTTTTCAACTTTTTAATAGTCACATTGTCAAAGTGGTTACAAAATTATACCATTTCATTATAAGCTAGTTTCCTTTTGATTTCACCTGCTTGATCAATTAAAGTTCTAAGCGTAACTGAATATACCAATTTGTAAGTAAATGAGTCTAAATGTAATATATAAGATGATGGGGAATTTCTTAATAGAGCAATAACCGGATGATTTTAAAGTTGTTTGATCTCACTTTCAGATCAAATAATTGGAGTGTATACCAATGATTTGACCGGATAAAATCAGAATTGATTCAACAATTCGTATGAATTTTGGATACTGTTTGTAATTCGAGTTTTTCCAGTTCTATCTCTTCTAGAAAACGAATACCAACATAAACGGGATTGAAGTTTTCCAAGATAACTGCTATTGCGGTTTTGAACAAACTACACCTTTAGTCCCTCAAGTTTAAATAATACAATTTTGGTCAAAAATGAATTTCTAATGCATTTTCTATGAAGGACTTTTGTTTAAAATAAAAAATTTCCAAGCTGACCTGGCAGCTCGACCCCAGCCAGAGACTCTGCCCTTTGGACCCCACTTCTCTCGGGGGCGCTGCCCCCAAACCCCCGTTAGTCCCGATGATATTCAAACAAGCGTACACTTTTGTTTGAATGACACACGCAATCTCTAATTACACTAAAATATTCAACATAAGATTGTGTTAGACCGTCTTTATACGAGTCTAACAGGTTTTTGTTGATCAATGAAGGTAGATTTTCACGGATTAGATGGCAATGGGGGACCTTTGTATATTGGAACGGGCTGCTTTCACCGAAGAGATATCCTTTCAGGGAAAAGCTTCTATGACGGAAGTAGAATCGAGTGGAAAGTGGAAAACAATCACGAGGCACCAGAATACACGATCGAAGAAATTAAAAAACTTGCGAGCTGCAAATTCGAAGTTGATTCCGAATGGGGCAAAGAGGTTACAAGTGTTATTTTTTGTGTTTCTAAAAAGTTTATATACAATCTTTATGTCATTTCATGTCATGGGTCCCGTTTTAACCAACGCAGTGTTTTTGTATCACAGATCGGCTTGAAATACGGTTGTCCTGTTGAGGATGTAATAACGGGCCTATCGATCCACTGTCGAGGCTGGAAATCAGTATTTTACAACCCAAAACGAGAGGCGTTTCTAGGTGTGACTGCAACCACACTTGACCAGACCCTCGTGCAGCATAAACGGTGGTCCGAGGGTGATCTGTTGATTTTGATCTCAAAATATAGCCCGGTTTGGTACGGGCTCGGAAAAGTTAACCCTGGTCTTATCATGGGCTATATGATATACTGCTTGTGGTCACCTTCCTCTGTGCCAACTCTATATTACTCCATTGTCCCTTCCCTTTGTCTCCTAAAAGGGGTTCCACTTTTCCCAAAGGTATGTGATCTATTCATTTCTTGTCCATGTTAAATCCCCATAAACATAACTTAATATTTGTTTTGGATATAGCTCGTATCATATTCTAAACTAGGAATGACAATGGGTCGGGTTTGAGATGCGGTATGGTAAACCCAGTCCCATACGCGATTAAACCATGTCCTATATTTGGTCTCATACTCGTTACTCATAACCCATTGGGATTTCATGTACCGGGTATAACTGTTAGGATAGCCATGTGGTTAAAAATTATATGTTACGTTGGCCATTGCCCAAACTTAGTATTAAACTCACCTTAAAAACCGACTTTAAATACTGAATACTTTACTACATTTATAACAATTATGTAATTTTAATAATTTTAAGTTTTTAACAGCTTTAACATGTTATTTATTATTTTTGTTAAGATTATATAAATATATTGAATTGATGTATAGGATTCGGTGCGAGTGAACACGTTTGCTAATCGAGTGGGTGTTGTATAATGCATTACTCGTCCCAAACCTATTATTTTTTATAAATTGATCTATACCTGAATACCCATTTCAAATATTTCATGTTACAGTTAACAAGTGGATGGTTTCTCCCATTTGCATACATCATAGTCTCCATAACCACTTTCGACTTCCTTGAATTTCTCCGGTCCGGCGGCACCACCCGAGGGTGGTGGAACGACCGAAGAATTTGGCTCTATAAAAGAATAAGTTCGTACCTTTTCGCGTTACTAGACACCATCTTGGGTTCCAATTTGTCGTTTGTAATAAGCTCAAAAGTGATGGATAATGATGTTCAAGAGAGATACGAGAAAGAAATGATTGAGTTTGGTGTGTCATCGCCACTATCGACGACAGTGACAACTATATCGATGCTCAATCTTGTGTGTTTTCTCGGGTTTGTTATGAAAACAATAATGATGGATACCGAAACTCGGGGAGTGTACTTCGAGACAATGGCGATTCATGTTGTACTTTGTGCTGCATTGGTGGTACTCAACATGCCATTGTACTCTGCTGTTTTTGTTCGAAAAGACAAAGGGAAGATCCCGGAGTTTGTTGCAGTTAAATCTATTGTTCTTGCTTTGTTTATTTCCACTGTTTTCTTATTTTTTGTAACATGTTAATATCAGTACAATGTGATATATGTGGGCCTCGGCCCAATTTATTAGCTATGCAGGCATGCAGCCTTGTGATTTGAATATTCTATACTAGACTTAGACTTGGGCATAAAAACCGGGTTCGGACCCGACCCGGTGGACCCGACCCGGAACCGGGTACGGGTACGACCCGGTATATGCATACCCGGGTTGGACCTGAAAAAAAACCGTAGGGTTGGAACCGGGTATGATTTTCTAGAATTTCTTAGAACCCGACCCGAACCCGACCCGACCCGACCCGGAACCGGTTGAACCCGGGTTGTACCCGGTTTCGACCGTTTTTTTTTTTTTTTTTAAAAGTGGCCGTTTTTTAACGGCTATATAGCCGTTGGGATCGATTTGTGACCGTTTTTTTGTCACTTTTAGGCTTATAAGTTAGTATAAATAGGTGTGGGTTGATATGGTTTAGTACCCAAGTCTCAAACGCAAAAACATACGCAAAAAACGCAAAAAATACTCTCGTTTACTCTCGCTTTACACGTTCACTCTCTCGTTTTACACTTTCACTCTCTTCAATCTTGATATGGCTCACTCACAATCTTCCGTTGGTCAAGGTTCGTCCAACGCTCCAACCGTCGTTCGTGTTCTTGCACACAATCGTAACATGGATGTTTGGTGCAATTGGGATATGGTTGAGTTGAGTGACGGGTCTGTAAAGGCTCGTTGCAAGTTTTGTGGAGCTTTGCTTGCTAAAGATTCTAACACGACTTTAAACAAACACATTAGCAAGAAGTTTTGTAAGTCGTTGAAAAGTAATCCGGATTCGCAACAAACACAATTGGGTGGAGACGGTGGAATCTTTAATTACGATGTTAATACGGTTCGAGATCGAATGGCGAAGTTCGTGATTCAAGAAGCTTTGCCTTTTAGTCACTTCGACAATCCTCGGTTGACCAACTTAATTCGAGAGACGCTTCAACCTCGTTACACTCACGTAAGTCGTACTACACTTAGACGTTATTGTTTAAAATTATGGAAACAAGCAAAAAAAGATTTAATTGTATTATTTGAAAATTTAAATACCGGTGTAAACTTAACTAGTGACGTTTGGTCGGCTCCACACGGTTTACCCGAATCGTACCTTTGCGTCACCGCTCATTGGGTGGATCCCAATTCATGGCAATTGATGAAACGTACGATTGCATTTGATCTTTTTCCGCATCCACACACCGGAGAATTTTTGTTTTACTTTTTAGATAATGTAATAAGTACTTTTAAATTAGAAAATAAACTTTTTTCAATTGCATTTGATAACGCCTCTAACAACACAACCGCGGTTGAAAAATTAAAATTAAAATATCTTCCGATTGCAAACGGTGATTTTTTCCATACTCGTTGTGTTGCACATATTATTAATTTAGTAGTGCAAGACGGATTATCCGGGCAATATGTTAATAACTTTATTACATCTTTTCGATTTATGTTACATGACGTTTTTAAAAAAAGTAGAAGAAGATATCAAGATTATAAACAACTTTGTAAGGATACGCACTCTAGATTTTTAGGTCCTAATTGGGATGTACCTACTCGGTGGAATTCGACTTGTCACATGTTTGAATATGCTTTAAAACAAAAGGACACTTTGAAAGCTTTTCATAATAGTCTTTCGGATAATGGTGAAGCCGACCCATTTCCGGATGCGGGTTGGGAGAATCTTCAACGGCTATCCGAGTTTCTTGAGGTTTTTAAAAACTCAACAACAAAATTATCGGGAGTTTATTATTCCACTAGTTATTCGGTGCTTCAAGAACTATATTTTATGTCTTTGAATTTTAAAAATTTTCAAAATAAAAATAATATGTTTAATCAAATGATAGAACCAATGAAAGAAAAGTTTAAAAAATATTTTAAGGACTTACCACCCGTTTTTACGTGTGCCGCCGCTTTAAATCCGTTTCTAAATGTTGCGGGGGTTGAATGTTTGATAGATGAGATAAATGACAATTTGGATATGCATGACGAAAACCCTGATTTTTCAAACGAGGCAAAAGAAAATTTTAATCATAGTTTGAAAACAATTTATAATTTTTATTTAAATAGATATGGGCTTAACGTAAACATAACCATGCCAAGCGGATCAACCTCAAGTGCTAGTACCTCGTTTAAAGACCCTGTTTTGACTATGTTGAATGTTGTTCGGGATGTGACGGCTAAACGTCAAAGAGGTAACACCCCAACAAGTGAGCTCGGTAGATATAGTGGAACGGATTTTATTTCCACTATGACTACCGAAGATTATCGTGCATTCGATATTTTGGCTTGGTGGAAAGGAAAAGAATCTCAATTTCTGATTCTTTCTGCTATGGCCCGTGATTTACTAAGCGTCCAAGCTTCTACGGTAGCTTCGGAATCTGCTTTTTCTCTTAGTGGCAGGGTAATATCATTACGAAGAACAAGACTAACTCCGGAAGCAGTGGAGATGTGCATTTGTTTAAAGGATCACTTAGACGCAACGGATCGTATACAAGACCAAACAAGCCTCGAAGACGAGATTACACTCGAAGCTAAAGTACATGATGAAGAGGTAGAAGACGGAGTATCTTCTGGCATATCCGATGAAGAATTAGCATTTGATCAAGCATCTCGTAGTAGATAAAATTAGACGATATTGTTATTTTTAAGTTGTTTTAATATTATATGTCTTTCATGTTCTTTTTAAATTTCTTTGTCATTCAAATGTTTTATATAAAAAGTATTTAGTATTTGTATATTATAAGTGTAACATTTTCTGCTCAAGATTTGAATATATTTATATATTAAGTTGTTTAAATTTTTGTCATTCAAGTGAACCCGGTTAGGAAAAGAAAAATAAAAAGAAAAAAAAGGAAAGAAAATATAAGAAAAAAAAACATACGACCCGGTGTTCGACACACACACAAGAAAAGAAAAAAAAAAAAAAAAAAGGCAAAAACCCGGTTGAACCCGGGTTTCATACCCGAACCGAACCCGACCCGACCCTACCCGGTTATACCGGGTAGGGTTTGTATCTCGCTGAACCCGACCCGGGTTCGTACCCGGGTTCACCAATACCCGGGTACAAAAAACCCGGTTGGGCCCAAACCCGGTTTGTACCCGGGCCCGGGTCCGGCCCAACCCGTTTTGTGCAACTCTATTCTATACTATATAATAAAAGAGTAACTAGGATGCCACATGACACTCTCATGTTGCTCGTTAAAAAAAATTTCCCGCCTAAACTAATATATTATTTAGTCAAGTTTTTTATTTTTAGAAACTCAATTAATAGTAATAATTAATTTTGTTTTGAATTTAATTTTTTATATTATAAACTTTATTGTGTAATCATATTGTTTTGAACTTACATATTATTATAGCCAAATAAGATTCAATTTAAAAAAAAAAACTAAAATGAAAAAAAAAATATTTATTGATATATTTATATATTTTATGTTAGCGTGATTTTAAGACAACTGGTTTTTAATTTTACATGGGTCAGTTGTATGTTATATTTGAATATTTATAACTTATAAATGTAACTTTTTATTTTTTCATTGTTATATTAGTAAGTAACTTAATCATACGAAATATTTATACATTTATAAATCATGTTGTTTTTATATTTTCAACCCGTGTATTACACGGGTTTACTAAAACTAGTTATAGTAATAAATAAAAATAAATCCGAACACTTGTCACATTCTACGTTATTTAATAATTGTTTTTTCTGTTTATCTCTTCTTTTAATTATAAATGTTATAGTAGCTATTTATTAATTAACTAGTTTTAATAAACCCATGTATTACACGGATTGAATACATAAAATATTAAATATGATAAAAATTTATTAAGTATAAAATGATATTTCAATATAAGATATGATTAAAATTACGTATAAATAAGAACTATAAGTAATAAAACAATGATATCAACTTTTTAAACTTTTATTTAAAAAAAATTAAACATTTTATTATAAAACAAACCTATTAAAAATATCATTTTTAAAAATTTTCATTATCATAACTCCCAATTTTAATTAGTTTTAGTTTATAAAAACTTTACTTTAAATCATTAATTTTAAAATGTTTCGTATTTTTAGAAAAGTTTGATGTTTTAGAAAAACTTCTTATTTTATAAAAACTTGGTTTTTTTTAAAATTACATTTATAAAAAGATTCTTTCTTAATTTATTAAAAAACTATTTTTAATCTAAAAAAAGTTAAATAAAATTCTTGGTAATTAAGGTAATTATTTAATAAGTGAGAGAAGCAAAAAAAATTTATGAAAAAAATGTAATGTTGCCACATGTCCCCTAGTTATTCTTTTATTAGATTAGAGAGATAACTATCCATAACTAAATTTTCAAATATGTTAAGTTTAAGTTTTCAAATGTCTAATAATGATTTTATTCAATTTGTATAATACATAATATTTAAGACATAACTTTTTATATTATTAACCATGTAACAGTAAATTTATTTAGTCCGTGTATTACAAGGGAATGTAACCTGGTTTTTTAATATAATAAAAGAAATTATAATTGGATGATTTATCAAATTTTGTAGTGGGGCCCACCTTAAATTTTCGGGTCGAGCTTAGGCGAGGGATGTAAACAAGTTGAGTTGGGTTAGACTTGGTTTATTTGAAATGTTACGTTTAAAATTGAGTTTGACTTGTAAATAGTTTTTAAACTCTAGTTTAACTAGTTACTATTATAAGCTGTAAAATTTACTTATATCAAACTCGTCTATTCTTTGTTTAAGTTTTTATGTATTTTGTATGTATATTTGTAAATTGTCTTTCTACCTTAAATAATATATTTCTAAAATTTTTTTATCAAAATTATATATAATAGCATTTATTACGTGATAATATACCATATTATGTAAGTGATATTTATATTTGTATAAATATTTCACTGAACTTGTTAAACTCAAACTTTTAAGTACGTTTGTTTGAAACTCAAATATAAACTGAAACTCATTGATGAACTAAGTTAGCGACTTTTCACTCAAAGAAGTTCCCAAACAATGATACCTGTCATCCGATTTCCGGAGAGATTTTACTCATCAAAATTGATCACTTTTCACTGTTTTATAAGTGACTCTTACCAATTGTTTTGAAAACCGGACCAGCCAGTCGGACCGGAAACCGGACTCCAATATGGTCCGATTCAGTGTTTTAAACTGTTTTAATGTTGAAAAGGCGATTGGACCGGTCGAACCGGTTTATATATATATATATATATATATATATATATTCTTTAATTTTTTTAGTTTTTTTACATATATTCATCAATCTAATTATAATTTAATCCGGCTTTTATATACGGTCCAACCGGTTGAGCGGTCGAACTGGTCCGACCAGTGGACCAGTAAAACGTCCGGTTCATTGTCTGCCTAGTCCGATTTTGTGGATTTTTTAAAAGGAAAATTATCAAAATGTCTTTTTTCTCTTATACTTCCCTCTAAATATCCCATCCAATAATTTCTTCTCAAAACTTCTGGGACAACTCGCGTTTTCAGGTTACCATCGTTTCCGTTATCTAGCCTCTCTCTATTATTTTATAATAAATCAAATTATTATTAGTAAATGATAATTGTAGTTATTCTAAATACTATTAATAATTAACTCTAAATAAATTAAACTTAATTAACTCAAATGCAATTTATGTTAAATTGAGGGACTAAATGTGACAACTTGCAACTTGGATTCATTTATATAACCCAACCCCCACCCACGGCTTCCCTCTCCTTCGCATCACATACAATCGTGAACCCCTCAAGCCTAGCAGCCGAATTCTACTGGGTTTGACAAACCCCGCCCGGGCTAGTCGCGCTAGCTTGACTGGAGGTCAAACGGGTGAATGGTTAGCCTGTTTTACTGTGCTGTGGTTTGGTACCCACAGCCGGGGCATTCATTACATTAATACTGTCAGCTCGGTCGCGAAACTCATTCACATAGTGACTTGTTGTGGGCTAGCTACCTACTTATATGCTTTGATTACTAAGTCTGGATTTTTATTATTATCACTTACTGTTTTCTGTTAAACCTATGAACTCATCAACTTTGTGTTGACATTTTAGCATGTTTCTTTCAGGTTCTCAACATGCGCACGCTTAGGATCATATCATTCATGCATTTATCGTCTCATGTGATACATTACGTTTTTCCCTGAACTTTATTTAATTGGTTTGCGCGTGTTGCGCCATTTAAGATTTAAAATTTATTATGCTTCCGCAACTATTATTATGTTTACATAATTGGCTCTGTCTTTGGAAATTTCAAACATTAAAAAATAATTATGTTTTGTAATTAATGTGTCGTTCGGTGTAACTAGTGGCTGAGATCCTGGTATGTCAGACGCCTAACGGTAATACCCCGTTTGTGGAAATTGAAAGTGTGACAACTTCCCCTTCTGGCAAGGCGCTAACGCCTTTAAGGACATGTGCGGACGCCTAGGCCAACTAATAATCAGACACGTAGTTAACATAGGCGTCACTGCCAGTAAAATAGAGTCGTCCGCACACAAAAATGAGTCATTCGACTCTAAAGAAGATGTGGGCACCCCTGTTCACCCACCTCTATGCATATTTTGATTTGCTTTTTAAATTTAATATTAATATAATTAATTTTACTGATATTTTCTTTTTTTTTCTTATAACTTTAAAATATAACGTTTTATAAAATTTTAAATATACCATTACAACGTACTTATTTTTATCTACGTGTCGACGTAAATTTGATTCAAGACGACCCGGGTCATATTTTATTTCCAACGTTCGATGTAACTTGACCCGAATGCGTCTTGAATAAAATTTACGTTGGTACGTACATAAAAATAAACACGTCCCATTGGTATATTTGAAATTTCATAAAACATTACATTTTAAAAATTATAAGAAAAAACAAAATATGCGTAGAATTAATTATAATAATATAAAATTCTAATCAAAATCAACATTTGGCATAGGGGCGGCCGACCATCTTCGTATTCGCACGTGTTTATTTCACAGGCGCCGACTCTATTGGTCACGTGTCAGTTTTCAAGAAGGTGGTTAGCAGGCGTTCGCGTCATGTACAGAGAGACGCTATGGCCCTTTCGACGCCGGATATTTTGAGAATAAAATGTTAGAAGTATAAAATTGGTGGGCGGTTAAAACTCTTTTCCAGCCCAAATCCCCTGCATTACGATTTACGAGTTTACGACTCAAGTGACACATATCCGTCAAACATAACAACATGTGATATTGTGATCACCGTACGACTTGTGTTCAACTTTGGGTGAAACCTCTTTCTACTTTCATCTTCTCCTTTACTCACATCTTCAAATCACACCTCAAACAATAATCACAAACCCCCAACGAAATCAAAGGTAAACAACAACAACAACAACTCACCGATCTACAATTCCTTCAATCCTTAACTCTCAATCATCAATTTCCGATGTTGTTATTGTAACTGAACTGTTTTGTGTTTGATTCAGATGCGAGCGTTGTCGGCGGCGGTGGCGGTGGCGGTGATGGTGGTGCTGACGGCGAACATTGGTGAGGTGGTCGGGATCAGGTTTGTGATAGATCGAGAAGAGTGTTTTTCGCATAAAGCGGAGTATGGTTCCACCGTTCGGTTTTCGTTTGTTGTGATTAAGATTGAAGGCTCGTGGCATTATACTGAAGATGGAGTTGATCTTGTGGTATGATTCTTGTTTTGCGTCTTCTGGTTTGGTGTTTGTGTGATTTGATTGCTTTGAGTTGTTTGAGGTTTGAATTTGGAACCAAATCGTTAATTCCTAGGATTGCGGTGATGTTTTTGTGGTTCTATCATTGGATGTGATTATGTGTGTTTCATGTTTCTCTATGGGTGAAAGAATCACTAAATTTTAACACTTGAAAGACAAAATGACCAAATATTGATTCATTGGGAGATTTTCTATTAACCTTTTAAGGGGTGGAGTGATATCCATCGGTTGAGGTCTCGGGTTCAAATTCAGCTTCTTATGTGCTAGCAACCATTTATTTGATCCCTTTGGTTAGCAGGGTATTGGTGGGGTCTTGTGAGTTTTTGGGGTAATGGGTTCTCATGGTTGCAAAAAAGGGAGGATTTCTATTGATTAAGGGATTAAAAACTTGGATCATAGTCATGGGCGGAGCTTTTAAGGGGGGCGGGGGCTATTTTTTCACTCAAAAGTGGAAATTTATGTGTATTTTGTCCGAAAATATTATACTTATTGAGTCCTGCCCTCCTAGCATAGCGATAGAAAAAAAATTTATGGGTCCTGTATCTTTCGGCCCCTTCCTATATACTACGTCAAGCTCCGTCAATGATCATAAAATACAATCTAAGACTTGTTGGTTTAGAGGTAATCGTATGTATTACCATGTATCTTATTGCTTTTATAGTTGTATGGACAGTTAAAATCTTATTTTTATTTCGTGTCTGAAACTGAAATTTAGAGCACCAAATATCACGCTTTTTGTTCCGGAAGAAACGGTTTTTGGCTTGTAGGATCATATATTTATATTGTTTGCTGCTAAGGCTTTGTGCTATGGTTGTTATACCTTTGTTTTACTAATGGATTTTAATGACCTTGTGATTATTAGGTAAAAGGACCAAAGGGCGAACAAGTTCAAGATTTTCGTGACAAAACAAGTGACAAATCAGATTTTGTGGCACATAACGAAGGCCTTTATAGGTTTTGTTTCACGAACAAGTCACCGTACCATGAAACTATAGACTTCGACGTCCATTCTAGCCACTTTTATAATGATGCCGAGCATGCAAAAGATGGTGAGACCGTTGCTTTCCTTTTGTATTTATCACTTGTGCATTATTTTATGCTTCAATGTCATGTACTAAGTTAATATAGTTATAAGGTATAAGGATGCCTTATAACTATATAGGACACCCTAGTATGTATCCAGTTTCGTTGGCTGCAAGATTTGCGTCTATTGTTGAAAATTTGTAGAGGTGGCTGATCGGGTGGGTACGGGTTGGGTCACCTATCGAAATGGGTTTTAGATTAAAATGGATAAATTTTAGTTTGTATAAAAAAGGTGGGGTTGGGTTGCACACTTCTTTGTCGAATATTATTTAAATTTTGTGCATAATGTATCATATATGAATATATGATTGAGAAAACAATATAATTGTAACAATAATCTTTCTTTCAAATAGGCGGTTTTGGATGTTGGCAGCTCATTATTTGTGAGACTTTTGATGATCTACTCGTTTGTCATGTATTCTCTCTTTTTCATTTTCCTTCAAATTTTACGTGTTGGGCTATTTATAGATAAAAGATAACCTCATAACCCATCTCAGCCTGTTTGTAAGTAAATAGCTGAAATTGCCACATCTAAAGATTCAGCTAAAATGATGTCCGATAAAATGAAAAGACTTTTCAAACCATTCATATTATGAAACAAATCTGACCCAAACCGATCAATTCTGCAAGTGAGTGTTCTTTTTGGCATTTTCACAAGAAAAAAATTCAAGTAAAAGGTTCAAACAGTCTATTACTTATTAATTGTTCTATATGTGCAACGATGCTGTCAGTTTTTATTTTGAATGATTGTTTGTTTTGCAGATCATTTCAAACCGATTCTTGAACAAATATCAAAGTTGGAGGATGCTTTATATAACATTCAATTTGAACAACATTGGCTCGAGGCTGAAACTGATCGTCAGGCATCAAGTATAATCTCTTAACTCGCTAACAAAAGTCATAATCCATAAAGTTATCACGGTTTTTTTTAACTATTACCTAAATAAAATGTTCAAGAATTACATACTCTTACATACCGTTTACGTAATTTTATTCGATTGAAATAGCTACATACTTTAATTTTATCACCAACCATAACAACCAACTTCAATTTCTTTTTACCAATAACAGCAACATAATTAATCTCATGTTTGCTATCTCTGGTAAAAAAAATTGAAAGTAGTCAAGTACGTAGTTGTTTACGATACTTTTCAAAGTACTTTGCTATCAGTCGTAAACGTGCTAAAATATATGTTGTTCTTTTACAAATTTACGCCTTTTATCTATTAAGGTTCAGGAAAATAGAACTTTATTGGTTCCAAACCCACAGAAATGGACTACAAAGACTTCTTTTATGCCCGAGGCCTGGCCCAACGACTAAAATACCCGCAACGTTCTAACCATTGGGACCGAGCCTTAGACTTTTTCCTTTTTGGGAACCGAGCTTCTATGATTCTTTTAACTAGTATTCGTCTAGAACCCGCCCAGGCTTTGAGACGAGTATTTTGGCCGAATGTGGGTTTCGGGCTAGAGTGGGCCTGTTGGCTTTACTGGGCTGGATCTAGAATTTTATTGTCCCTTCTAAGCCAGTGTCTTTTAAGTTCAAAACCGGGCTTTCAGTTTTTTCTGGCTTTGGGCTAGACCGGGCATATAATCGGCCTACGCTTTGAGATAATCATGCAGCCCAAATTGAGATTCAAACCAAACAGGGCCTTTGATTGTATCAAATCGGGCTTTTGGTAGGCCAGAGAGATGGATAAAAAAGAGGGGACGGACCTAAACCGACAACCCGACCCTGATCCGGTGTCAAACCGGTTTTATTCCAACCCTGTTCCAACCTGTATGTTTGAGATTGGTTCTTAACCGTACTAACCGGTTTCAACCCCGTAAGACCCAAACCAAATTGGTTTAAAATCGGTTTCAACTTAAAACCGGTCATTCCCCTCACTTAGACCGGGGTCAACCCGAACCGTTGTTTCAAACCAGTTTTGACTATTGCTTACCCAACCTGAACCCGTTTCCAACCTAATTTGTAAACTGCTAGTGCCAGACCGCCAGGCTTTGGGCTTTTTCGGGCCTGAACCCGAAAAAGTACATAATGACGGTTTTTCAGGACTAAAATGGCTTTTCACTCGCGTTAACTTATGTCTTTGATTTTGCAGTAAACGAAGGGATGAGCAGAAGAGCGATGCACAAAGCATTTGTTGAATCAGCAGCTTTGATCGGTGCAAGCGTGTTGCAGGTGTACCTTCTCATACGTCTGTTTGAACGAAAACTCGGGATGTCAAGAGTTTAATGTGTGTGATCCTATACATTATGGAATGTGTTAACACCTGACGTGTTTTAACTTTTGTTAAGATATTTATATATTAGACCAAATTTGCACTTGCAACTGTAGTTCAAAAGAGAATGGACAATAATTTCATTACAGTTTTGTTTGATGCAGTAGTAAATTAGTAACCTCTATTCGGGCCGACCTATTGGGTTCGACCCGCACCAGTTTGACTCGATCAACTTTTTTCTAGTTGAAAGGACATTCTGTCATATGATGTGCCCAAGGAGCCAATGGAGCCTCGACTCTAATATAATGCCTCGAGTTTGTTCATTGTGTGTGAGACCTACTATCTTTAGATCGGTCTTTTTTCACCGGTTTGGTTTGATCTGGCTCGGTTATGAGTCGATTGCCCGGTGGTTATTTGCTTAAAGAACCGGGTCCAGAAGTTTAACCGTCATTATATCACACCATATGACATTCGTCGCAATAGCATGGATTGTACTCGCTTGTTCATGCTATAATAGAAAGGTGGGTGTGGTTAAGATGGTTTGGGCTGAAATAGTTTGCTGTAGTGTTGGTTGAAATGGGTTGGGCTGGGCCTCGTCGACTCACAAAAAATATGTTGTTGCAGTAATGATCTCTTTTATATTACGATTTAGGAGGCTGTAAGTAGAGGTGGGCAAAATACCCGGGTACGGACCCGACCCGGACCCGGGTACGGGTACGACCCGGTATAGGGTGTACCCGGTTTGGACCCGAAAAAAACCGTAGGGTTGGAACCGGGTATATTTTTCTAGATTTTGGTAGAACCCGACCCGACCCGGACCCGACCCCATTGAACCCGGGTTGGACCCGGTTTTGACCGTTTTTTTTTTTTTTTTTAAATCTAGCCGTTAATAACGGCTATATAGTCGTTAGCCCCGATTTGTTACCATTTTTTGTCTCTTTTAGCCTTGTAAGTTAGTATAAATAGGTGTGGGTTGATATGGTTTAGTACCCAAGTCTCAAACGCAAAAACATACGCAAAAACGCAAAAAATACTCTCGTTTAATCTTGTTTTACACTTTCACTCTCTCGTTTCACTCTCTTCAATCTTGATATGGCTCAATCACAATCTTCCGTTGGTCAAGGTTCGTCAAACTCTCCAACCGTCGTTCGTGTTCTTGCACACAATCGTAACATGGATGTTTGGTGCAATTGGGATATGGTTGAGTTGAGTGACGGGTCTGTAAAGGCTCGTTGCAAGTTTTGTGGAGTTTTGCTTGCTAAAGATTCTAACACGACTTTAAGCAAACACATTAGCAAGAAGTTTGTAAGTCGTTGAAAAGTAATCCGGATTCGCAACAAACACAATTGGGTGGAGACGGTGGAATCTTTAATTACGATGTTAATACGGTTCGAGATCGAATGGCGAAGTTCGTGATTCAAGAAGCTTTGCCTTTTAGTCACTTCGACAATCCTCGGTTAACCAATTTAATTCGAGAGATGCTTCAACCTCGTTACACCCACGTAAGTCGTACTACATGATGAAGAGGTAGAAGAAGAAGTATCTTCTGGCATATCTGATGAAGAATTAACATTTGATCAAGCATCTCGTAGAAAATAGAATTAGACGATAACTTAAATAAAAGTTTTATGGTATTTTTATTGATTCATTTTATGTATTTTTAAGTTGTTTTAATATTGTTATAAAAATACATGACGATTAATTTATGTTATTATTCATTCATTTTTTTATTGATTAAAAGAATTTTAAAAAATACAAGTGTTCAGGCGCATGAACATTGCCCATGCGCCTGAACACTTGTGATTTTTTAACAAAACCCGAATTGTATCCGGTTTCAAACCCGACCCGGACCCGACCCGACCCTACCCGGGTATATCGGGTAGGGTTTGTCCGAATGTGAACCCGACCCGGGTTCGTATCCGGGTACACCAATACCCGGGTACAAAAAAACCTGATTGGGCCCAACCCGGTTTGTACCCGGGCCCGGGTACGGCCCAAAACCCGATACGTGCACCTCTAGCTGTAAGCGTTATGAATAGCTTTTAGGTGATCTTACCGTTTGAGTTTTTACCTATTATAAGAACCCAAATTGACCTATACATAAGTAAATGGGTTTTGGTGGAAAGAGTAACCGTTAAGAATATAGGAACATAAATCAATCCGATGGTGGTCTCAGGTTTCATACTAGAGTAACAAAGATGATCGGGTGGCCAATGACCCGTTAGCGATCCATTTAGCCGTTCAAAAAAAAAAAATCAACCTATCCATAAGTAAATGGGTTATAATGGAAAGATGTAGTGTGCGGGATTAAAACAGATCAGGTTGGCCTACAAGCATTTTGTCCTGCTTGTTTTACTTAAAGTTAGTTTCTTATGTATGGTTACAAGGATATGGTATTGCAATGATTATATATTTTTTTTAAATAAAACAATTTAGGAGCTTATAAACCAAGAAATATATATTGGGGATAGAGGTGCGCAAATCGGTTATTAAAACTAACGGTTAGCGCATTAACAGGTTTGAGAAGGTATAAAACCCTACCTGGTGTAATCGGTTTGGTTCGGTTACTAATCGGATAAAAAACCCGTTTTTATACCAAATAAAATAACTGGTTTGTGATGTGAGAAGCAGTAACCAGGTAGAAACCATTGATTACGATCATTTAGAAAGTTGTTTGTGTTGGATCAGTCAATAAATGGTTTGATTATCAGTTAGGTTCTCGGTCCGATTAGGTTAACCGATTTTACCCATATCTAACTAGGGTCTTTCTGGCCGTTCAACTAATTTGACTTGTTCCCGCACATACTTTACGAATGGGACTAAATGACATATCGCTTCAAACTGGTGGATGTGAACAAACTATATAGAAATTGAAAGAGTCAGTCAAATATGTTGTTTTATATGTATTTTCTGTTTTATTATTTATTTATTTATAGTTATTTACCAATTCTTATTAGAACTATAATTAGACATGACATGTTTAAGAAGAGATTAAATATTTGTTGTTTTTATGTTATCATAAACAAATATTAGTTTATATATAAACTTTAAAGTTATATGTAAAAATGATTTTACTTTTATTTAGTGCTTAATATAAAAGAAAACATTTTTTTTTTTGTAAACGTGACAATAGACACAAAAAAGATTTAGCAGCCTCAAATGACATTACAAATTTTTTTTGCATTACAAAGAAGATTTTGTCAAATTTTGAAAAATATTAACGTTTTTCTTGACATTAGGGTCGAGTTAGGGGCCAAACCTGGAACTGCCTAAGTCCAAACCGACTAGGACCAAGACTAATTAGCTGGGGAATTGAGGCCAGGGACAGGACCAAAAGGATGAGTCGGTCTGGTCTTTTCCGAGTATGGTTCGGGTCGGACCAAAAGTCCATTGGGATGCTAAGCTTGGTGAATTATGCTGGGTCCAATGCATACATTAACAAGCCGAAAAGAATATATATATATATACACACACACAGTTATATACACTCAAGGATTTAACCTCGTCATGAAGCAAATTTTATAAACGAACCCAACCGAGCCAAGCTGAGCTGAGCCGAGCCAAGTGTGGCTCGTCTAGTCTGGAGCTCGACTTGTTTTTATTTAAAAGAGTTTGAGCATGAGCTTGGTTTGTTTAGAGATTTATTTCTGAACCTCGAGCTTGGATCGTGAGAAATTTTTAAGCTCAGGCTTAGCTCGTTTAGTATATAAATAGTCTATTTATATATTTTAAAATTTAATTTTACGTATTTATAATTATACTTTTTTTATAAGAAACATAATATATATCATTTAGTTGATTTATCAATGAGTTTATATATAAAACTTATTATTTATATAAACATATACACAATAAACTTTTATTTTGTTCCTTTACGGAACGAGCAGAAGAAATACGCTGAATCAAATTCTTAATGCCAAAAGGAATCATATTCCATTATTTTTAGCCACAATTATAATGATACAACTATCTAGAATAATTTCATATTCTTCATATTCTTGGTAAACGATAGGGTGTTAAATAGGCATCTTCAAAGGTTGGGTTAAACATATCAAACCATAGATTAACCTTAACATGACTTGTTTATTTAAACATGTTTGCATGTTCGAGAATTTACTTGAACCTAGAAACACAAACCCATAACTCATGTGTTATCAGGGTTTTTTCTTCCTAAGGGTTCGTTTTTTTCGATGCTTAAACTTTTAACAATCGGATGTTAGAATTTTCGGGTTAGGCTAAGTTTCCTATGGGTTCTCAAAAATTAAGTATGCGACTAAATATTCTAACTACCCACCTCCATACAAGAACCGACAAGATGAATACTTTATTGATAATGGCAAGGCAAATCAATCGAATCAAATGAGGAGTCATTAAACACTTCTTCTAATGCATCATTCAACTTTTATATTTTGTAGATAATTTAAAATCAACAAACCGGATAATCTGAGAGTCGTGTGTATACTTTTTGATCGACATTGTTCGATAGTTTATCCGAATATCTTAATTGGATACAGCTCAGATGTTGATCAAGATCAAAGTATGGATTTTATGTGTATTTTGTGAACCAGAAGAAGAAATCAAAGAGAGTGACAAATGGAAAATGCAATTTGATTTTAGGAGATGAGGCTAAAATCTTCTCTTGGCGGTTCTTATTTTAAATAAAAAAATACCGTAAAATTATGTCCTTGAATTTCACATGTGAAATTCTAGAAAAACAACCTTTTAATGCATTTTTAAACAAGTCATTTTCACCAAATTATAGGATAAAGCCTTTAATTTGTTTCAAGACTTTTTTTCTGTAACAGTAATTTCTAAATTCTTTAAAAATAAATACATTACAACCTATACTATATAACATTTGAACTTAAACTATCAACTCTTTAGTTATAACTACACCACTTAATCACTAGAATCTCATCTGAGACTTCAAACCATTTGATTACTTCAATAACCTAACTAAAACCAAATAAATAAGAACACATTTTTCTGAGGATGAACATGGATATTATTAAATGTAGGATTTTCTTAGACTTAACAAAGGCATTATTAAGCTTTAATAAGCCAAACCACTGAACTATGTTCCTTTCTTTTTTATCACATTAATTATATATATACTAATTATCAATTTTGCTATGTATTATGTGCTTTATTGATTGTACCCATCTTTTTTTTTAATCTATAACTTTTTCATTTTAACCCAACATTTTTATATATTTTACAACTTAATCCCAATATTATTTTACTTTCAACTTTGTTTTCCTATACTTTTCATATTTTACAAATTTTTCGTTCATGTTTCGCTCTAAATTTTGCGAGTTAACATGCCGCAGCGTGCGTGTGTGGTTCAACGTTTTTACGCTTATTTTTCCGTGTTAATGGGTCTCGTCACAACGACTAGATTGACTTACTTATTATTTTATATGTATTATATTTTGATTGCGTGGTTCGACGTTTTTACGTCTACTTTTCGTTCAGTTTATTTTTATTTATTTTATTATTATTATTTTAAAATAGTTGGTTTAAATTTATTATTGTTAGGCACTATATAAATTTCAATAAAAGTAAATTACACGGATGGTACATGTAGTTGGTCTAAATTTCATTTTCGGTATAAAAATTTTTTAGAGGTTGATGTTAGGCACTATACCATCCCTACTCTATAGGTGTGGATGTGAGAGGTTGAATATGATATTTGAAATTGGAGTCGAGTGAAATATGTCTAGAAAACTCAGAGGATTAATAAAATGAACAGCCTACCAAGAATGGAAATAACAACTTTAAAGAATCTCAAGTACCCCCAATTTGATTTACTTTAATAACATTGTTTGATTATTGTTGCAACTTGATAAGTTTGAGGGAATATTCAATATTTACTAGTCATAGAGTGAGAGAGGAAAAAAAAAAAAAAAACTTAACCGTCGAAGGAGAAAGAAGGGCTTTACACAAACCGATTTGGGTAGATTCAAATTATTTAAGGGTTGTGATAAATGTACTAATTATCTATCGTTTTTATTTGTTACACACTTTATTCAACTTGTGAAATAAGTTATATTTAGCTCTTCTAACATTAAAAAACAAAACAGATTTTCTTGATTTGATCTTTTCCAAAAAAAGTACTATAGAAATTGAAGAAATAAGGTACGTCTAGTCATCTCGATGAAGGTCGAAGAACAATTACATGGCCGTTCACCAATTAGGGTCGCTGCAATGATCGACTTTGATTGGTTAGAATAAGCCATGTGAATTCAAGTAAACATAGTCTAAATTTGTCGCATAATTAAAGGAGTTTGTTTTTTTTATCTGGGGGGGGGGGGGGGGGGGGGGGGGGGGGGGTTTGGGGGGACCGCAAATATGAACAAGATGAAGAAAAGATAGTTTGGTAATATGCCCTTTTGTCCTTTTTTACTTTAAACTGTAACTGTAAACTTATCGTTTTTAAAAACTCACCCTAACATCTAACAGACATTCATGCCGTGGATAAAAAGCATGTAGTACGGACAATATTCGCATTTTTTGATGGCTAAAAGTATTTACAGTAGATTTTTTTTAATTATTCTTATAATTATATTAAAAATTAATATATTTTTTTTTCACCCACTCACAATCATTTTAAAAATATTATAATATTAATAGGGATAAACAGTGTTTTATCAAATATATAGATGAATAGTAGAAAAAAATTTCCACTTAACTCACAACCATTCTATATAATATAAGAAACACATTCACAAATATACCTACTATGGATACTATAAATGTACCGGAAAAACGAGCATTCACATCTTATTCCATAAAAATTTATAAGTAAAATCCTTATATTATATGATATGATTTTGAGTAGTTGTGAGGGCATAAAAAAGAAGATGTTACTATACATTTGTAAATTTGAGAATTCATTGCTCAACCTTTATAAATTTTTAATATATTTGAAACTGATTGTGAGTAGAGGAAAAAAAAAAGATAATGATAAAGATATAAAAAAATATTATGTAATTAAAAATAAAAAATAATTTTTAATGTAACTATAAAATAAAAATAAAAGTTAAGATATGTCTGCTCTACAACATTAAAAGAATCAGGGTCGTTTGGTTCGCAGAATGTTTTGTAGATGAATTGGAATTGAAATCTTATTAAAATTGATAACGTGTTTGGTTGGTTAATTTTGAGTAAAATTGGAATGTTAATTTTAAACATTATATATGTAAGCAGAAGTAATATGAATTCCAATGAATGTTGAAAATTTTTTTAATTTCATTTTGATTCGTTGACCAACCAAATAGAATTTTAAATAAAAAAATTTTTAATTTTAATTTCAATTCTTGAGAAAACCAAAGGGGGCCTACACTAAATCGACCAATAAATGACTATCACATTTACAAATGAATAGGATCACAACGAGTACAAAAGAGTTTGAAACATTATCCGACACCTTTCACAAACCGTCACGTTTACTCAGTCAATAATGAACGGTATGAGTCGACCCTTTTTGTTTCTATCATACACCGTCAACGTCTTTCCATACACCGTATAGAGCGGGTAAACTATTCCCTAACCCCTGGCGCACGTTAGCATCATTCGCCACGTTAACAATGCTTACAGACAAATTGTATGTAGGTATTTATATGTGTAGCTCTGTCAATGGTTCGCAACTCCATTTTGCATTTGCGATTTGAAAGGTTCATATTCTCCTTGTTGTTGTTATCATCGTCTTACTTACAGGTATTAATTTCATGTTTTCATGTTTATTGTGGTGGTAAGTTATTGCTGAATCGAATTGTTTGTTAGGTTAAGTTTGAAATGGTTCGGGAGAATTGCTGAAATTGATGCGAATTAGGAACTCTTGGATGGTTTTTGATCGTGGCTGTAAGTGCAAAATCGATGTGTTTGATATTCTATCGCTGAAATTAGGTTTATTGCTGTTGAAAATAATTTGGTTGAAATGTTGAAATCCATTTGTAGTTGGTGGATTGGTTGAATAATTCATGCCGGGTTGTGTGTCGGGTCGACCCGTTAGAATGT
The DNA here is from genome assembly GCA_025506505.1 of Flaveria sonorensis. Classification (NCBI taxonomy): domain Eukaryota; kingdom Viridiplantae; phylum Streptophyta; class Magnoliopsida; order Asterales; family Asteraceae; genus Flaveria; species Flaveria sonorensis. The sequence goes on from CM046431.1 coordinate 3,645,250, forward strand.
TGATTTGCGGATAAGAGTTATATCTAGCGACCAATGTTGTAGAAATCGTTAGGGTTTAGGGTTTAGGGTAGGTACCGACTAACGATTAATCGGGATAAATCGGATTAGAATTTTTACATATAATTTTCAGTTTTATATATAAATACACATATTTTTTATCATAGTCATATTTATACCCGGTATATCCAGCCCATAGCAGGGTTACCAACAGGGTTTGGGGAGGGTTAGATGTAGGCAAACCTTACCTCTATCCTAGAGGATAAAGAGGCTGCTTTTGGTGAGACCCTCAGCTCTAGCGGTTATAGTATGATCAAACGACTCGTAAAACGCAAAGACAATAATGAACAAGACAAACAAATATACAGGAGATACAAGGGAATACAAGAAGCAGTCATTGGTAGTATTACATCAGATAGCACCTATCATGCAATCATTGTAAATTAAAGACAGACGCATACGTGATCAACAATATACAAGGCTCAATAATCAATCCATAACCAATTCGCACCAAAAAGCACCGGGACACAACATATGATACAATAACTAATCAGGGCCAACATGCACCTAATATCCATATACTCTCTAGACCCTTCCCTAGACATCTTTAACCTTTAATCCTATGCCTCCACCTACTCCTATCCTGGACCATGTCTTCAGCGAGGTGCCACTCTAACAGATCTTATCTAATCTTCTCCTCCCAAGTCAATTTAGGTCTACCTCTACTCCTCCACCCCTCAACATTTAGGGTCTCTACTGCTCTAATTGGTTTTGTCATTTGTCTCATTTTCACATGTCCAAACCATCTTAGCCTCCCCATCTTATTCTTATCCACTATATCAGCTACTCCTAACCTGTGTCTAAAAACCTCATTTTTTTATCCGATCTAACCTTGCGTTTCCACACATCCACCTCAGCATCCTCATCTCTGCTATTTCCATCTTACGCTCTTGGTTTTTCTTGATTGCCTAACACTCCGTTTCATATAGAATAGTTGGCCGAACTGCAATTGGTTTGCCCTTTAACCTGTTTGGGAAGTTCCTATCACACAGAACCCCTAAGACTGCCCTCCACCTACACCAACCTGCCTGGATCCGATGTGCAACGTCAGCCTCTATCTCTTCATCCGCCTGCACATACGACCCTAAATACTTGAACTTGGTTTTCCGTGGCACCACTTGTCCTTCAAAGATGATCTTTGACTCATTATGATCTCCAGCTCCACTAAAGTTGTAATTTTAGTAAAAAATGTTCCACCTACACACATTTTTCATATGTAATTTTATTAATAATGTTTAGTTTTATATATATATATACACAAATTAGGCCTCCTACTTCCACCACACACATTTTTATATGTAATTTTAATAAAAATGTTCAATTTATATATATACACACATATTTGGCCGGAGTTTCCAAGTTTAGGCCGGATTTTTTTAAGTTCGCAGGACTCTCGCCGGAACCTTGCCTGAATCTCGCCGGAATCATAGATTTTTAAAGATTAAGACCACCTAGGGTCCGCCTAGGTCCGATTTTGACCGCCGTTGACCGCCTAGGGATTTATTGGCCGATTAGCAAAAGCTTACTAGCTGAGGGGCTGATTTCCGATTAGTCGCCGATTAATCAACGATTAATGCCGATTTTTACAACACTGCTAGTGACTTAGTAATAATAAAAACAATAATTACTAAAAATGAAATGATTTTTTTTTATTTTATTTATCATTTTTTGTTTTGTAATTGGTGTCGTTTAATTGTTTTTGTTTTCTTGTCTCTTATTCCCAATTAACAAACTTGGTTTTATAGATATTTAACTCGAAGTAGGAATCTAATGAAAAAGGTTGGAGAATGGGTCGTCTGAAAATGAATAAAATTTTAGGAAATGAAGTGTTGGTAAACAAACAAACAAATTTACTAAATAAAAAATTCAAATCCCACTCAGCAAGTCTACCGGTAGGGAAAGAGTTGGTAAAATTTTCATTCAAAAATCAAACTTAAAAAAAAAAGACTGTAAATGGGTTAGCAAGTTAAATCGTGTATTAAGCAAGTCGTGTTCAGGTTAAGTTATTATATATGTAGTGTTTGGGTTGTCTTGTTTAATAAAAACGGTTAAATTTCCTTTCTGTTCATTAGGCATTGGATTAACCCAACTGTTTCTATGTCACTTTGGTTTTGATGGACCAATTGACTGTTGATAATGGAGTTGAAAACATTCAACAACTTCCTGCAACTGATGATGAGTTTGGAGGAGTTGTGATAGAGATGAAGGAGCATATGGATTCTGATGTCTTTCATACACTGCTTAAAGCTTCAATGTGGCAGTGGAAACTGCAGGTCTTGTTCTATATGTTTTCTACAACAACTTTTTTCCTTTTACTATTTATTTCATGTGCAGTGAAGGTTTTCTGTCTATAGTTGTTTCTGTGAGCTGCTTATTTTATATACAGGATTATAATTGTATGCTTAATTGATAAATCTGTTAATCTGTTGCTAAATTAGCAGTATCTGACATCCAAACATTGTATATTTCACATAGTGGCACTAGGTACTGAGATGTTCTATAAATGATGCATGAAACTTCTGCTGTTGCATATATTTTGGGATTATTGACTTCCATTTTCGCGTTCTAACTTTTAGATGGTTTTGACAGGGTAAGAAGGGTGTTTGGATCAAACTGCCAATTGATCTTTCAAATCTTGTTGACCCTGCAGTTAAGGTAGTTATATCATATTCTGTCTGGTGACTTTTGGATCAATTTATGGAATTATGGGTAGAAACTGGAGTTGGTAATTTCGACCCATTTACTAGATTTTTATCATAAACTGTCAGATTGGGTGAAATCAAAACTTTTAGCTAAAAGGGTAGCATATCAAATACTCAATAGAAGTACAGAACAAGTTGGAAGTCATACAAAGTCTACTTTAGTGCATACAACCTCCTAATCGTCTTATTCAAAGATCTAGTTTATTTTTGTAATATTATGCCTTGGTTTTTTATAAAAACTGAAAAAAAATGGACATAAGTGTTTGAAGACCAAACGACTCATTTTAATACGAATCTGTCATCCAGCGTGCCCATCTTGCCTCCTGTGGTAGAAACTTATTACATATCTCATTATTAGGCAATACATGTTCTAGATATGCTGATTAGTTTGGTAGTTCATGCATTCTCATGAAGTCGATATAAAATATATATATATTTGTTTCTAAATTGTTTTATATTATTGTCAGGAGGGTTTCTGGTATCACCATGCTGAACCCAAGTACCTGATGCTTCTTAAATGGATTCCTAAAACTATAAATCCCATCCCTGGAAATGCTTCACATATAGCACGTGTTGGGGCTATCGTCTTAAATGATAAGCGAGAGGTGTAATTATCTTTACTTCACCCTCTTTTCGTTAACATCTTTCTAAAGAACAAAATTGATAAATTTACACACGCAGACGAAGATAATAACTGATTAGTATAGTTAATTTACACGTACACAAATACCCACCCGATGTCATGAAATCTTGTGCTTGTGGACAATAATAACTAGATTTACGAGAAGATTATGAGTATATGTTTAACCTTTTTGTTTAACCGCCCAGTGAACCCAAAACTCTATACTTAAACTTTGTTTAGATTAAGCTAACTAGATTTTTTTTGTCTGCTCTTCGTGTTTATGTTTCTGTAGATGCTTGTTGTCCAAGAGAAGATGGGGATATTACGGGGAGTTTGGAAAATATCTACTGGAATTATTCACCAGGTGTATGTTTTAATGGAAGTTTATTATTTTTTCAAGACGAGGTATATAGAAGTGGCAAAATGGGAGGTTTAGCTGATGGGTCAATTAGGTAAATTTTGGTGCGGGTCAAAATGATTCGGTCGGTTTGACTTTAAATACTTTTTGTCCAGTTTCTAACTTCTTTTGGGCAATTGTTAAAGAAACCTTATGGACTTTTGCTTACCTCTTATATAGGTCTCTAAAATTTGAATGATTATATAAATCCTTGGACTTTTGAAACTTAAAGAAAAGACCCTTTTCATAAAGTTTAGGACTTTAGGGATTTAATCATTTAAAAAAGTATATTTTCTTTATGTTTTCAAAAGTTGAAGAATTAATTTATGCAAAAGGGACTTTTTTGTTATAAATAAAATCCAGGAGCTTTACCATAGTGTTTTAAACCTCAAGGGATTGAATCATGCAAAAATATTGTGCAGGGAATTATGTACAGATTCAGCACAACATTGTATGTTTTTTTTTCAACCGATTTGTTTCAATAAATAGTTTGTGTTGAATATCATAAAATAACTACTAAATTTTTAGTGGACCGATTTGTTGACTTTCAACCTTTTTAACCCATTTTTAGTCATTTTCTAACCGTTGGAAATAAAACATACTCAAATTGACCCGCTCAAAAGTAAACGGTTCAAAATCCCAATAAACTGATGATAGTCTGTTCTACAGGGTGAGGATATCTCTACAGGGGTAGTTAGAGAAGTCAAAGAAGAGACTGGAGTAAGTGTTAAACCTCTAATGTGCATTTAAAAATTATGTCATTTTTTTTTTATCATGGTTTTTACATTTTAAATCTTTGTTATAAGTTTGAACTAAAAATTATATCTGGTGATTTAACTTGTTTCAGATAGATACAGAGTTTGTTGAAGTACTAGCATTCAGGTACACACATAACTTGAGTTTAAAAGTAACATTTTTTGCCGCAGAGAAAGCAAAATAAAAATAAAAAGCCATGAAACTTGACAATAATCCCTGAGAGAAGGCATCAATTCACTAAATTTTAACTTCGTTTCGTAATTTTAATATATGAAGGTCCTTTATATGATTAGATCTCATGTATATACACATATACCCACACACATACAAACTGTATTAGAAATTGTAAATTCTTACCTCACAGTTCGAAATTGTGAGTCAACGTCCCCTCTCACAGCTTCTCACAATAAGATGGATTCTCAACGGATCCAAATCCTATATGTGTGTGTGTGTTATCTTTATGCATACAAATTGATCCGATTTGCAGTCAAGAGCACAACGTATTCTTTGGAAAGTCAGAGGTATTATTCCTGTGCATGATGCGCCCGCTGTCGTTTGAGATCCAAATTCAAGAAACAGAAATTGAGGCAGCCCGGGTACCTATTTTTGTTAATCATACAAATTACTTATAACATATAGAAAATGTATAAATCTGCAAATATTTGCATATTTATTTTTATTCTATATATTATCAACATCCAAATGTCTATCATCTAAGATCATCAATTGCTATGCAGTATCTTATAAAAAACAATGTAAGTGGCAAGATAGCCGGTTCAGGAGGGTTGGTTAAGGGTCAAAACAGGCTGGGTTGACCTCTTGACCTGTCAATATTTTTTTTTCTTCATTATTTTTGAATTTTCATCAATAACTATACAACCACAAATATTTTTTCTTATTTAAACAATCTAAGAGGTTGTAAACATGTTAGTATGCTTTGGGCGACCTATAGACCCTTCAATCCGTTTTCATATTATTGTAAAAGGAAACAGGATTTGACCCATTTTCACATGTTTGGCTCGAACATTACCCCTCTAGAGAATGGCTCGAACCCGACCCGTATTGAAAAGTTGGCTCGAACACGTTTTGACACATTCCCTATGGCCCGCCTATTTTGCCACTCGTAAAAAATCACATAAGTTATCAAATACAAGCGAAACGCATAATTTATGACATATTTTCTGCAGTGGATGCCATTGGAGGAATATGCAGCTCAACTTTCAGTTCAAGAACATGGTTTAAGAAAATGCATTAACAAATTATGCTTAGCGAAATTAGGGAGGGGATACTCCGGATTCACTCCATCCCCAGTAACAACCGATTCAAACGGTAATCCAAGTTATATTTATTTCAATAAACAAGATCTGTAAAATTCACAATAAATAATCTTGAAAATCAAGTGTGAATTATTAATCAAATTTGCCTGCTTTGTAATCTGTATGTTTAGTCTTGTGTATAAGAATGCATACTGCAACAAAATGCAATGTACTATTCAGTTCCACATTTTCTCTATCTATTTAATGCAAACATGATCATTTTGTTTTATCAAAGTATATAATTTTATAAGTTGGAAATGGTCAAAATAAGCCATCCTTATGAAACTTGTTAACCTAGAACAGGTTAACATGGACCAATACCACCCACCGCCACCCGCCATGCACTACCTATCAGTTGTCGCCATCGCCACCGCTGCCTGCACCATAACCACCACAACTGCCACTGCCTCTGCACACCATTTCCACTAGTCGTCGATGAATTTATTTTGATACTTTTTCCTAAAACGACCTGAAAACGGATCATAGTAGTCCCTTTTTATTACAATTCTTTTTTGTCTGAACTAAATCGTTATTTTTATAACAACTTGTTATCTGACCCGTCTGTTTTGCCAATCTTACACCTAATCTTGCCCTCAAACGCTCCTATTGCAAATAATGGTCCTAATTTTAATTATGACTTAAATGGTTAAACCACTCTTGCTTCTCTGCATTAGCTAGATGTGTTCAAATTGTGCACCACTTTGCTGAGGTAAATCCTTAAATCATCTTGAAAAGAAGATGACGAACGCGCGCCACATGGCTGCTATCCGCCCTATCCAAGTGTGATTTCTATGTTATGTATACAGCTCCCATGTGCTATTTCCTATGTTATTTATGTATGTCTAGTGTCATATCGGTGCATATTACATATGCGTTGAATGTTAAATACATGATCACAAAGAGGTTCATTTTCATTGTCACCAAAGAAGAAAAATGTTGTGGTCATACTTTAGAATACTTCTATTGCTTTTACACTTAAGTTTCATGGTGTCTACTGGTGGTGCTGCATTACCCATCCATTGTGAATACCCCTGCCAACCACCACCTCTCAGGCCATTGTACGGAACACCGCCGCCACCATCGCCGTCGCCGCCAATCGAGCCCGTGTATGGGGGCCCGCCACCACCGTCACCACCGCCACCGAGTGAACCTGTGTATGAATCCCCAACTCCACCTACTAACCCCTCATGTGAACCACCACCGCCGCCGCCAGCGCCACCATTGCCGACTTATCCTCTCTATGGAGGGCCGCCAGCGCCACCGTCGCCGCCTAGTTCTCTCTACGGAGGGCCGCCGCCGCCGGTACCTCAGGGGAACTGTCAACTACCAATGCAAAACTGTGCTAACCCACCACCCATTGGAGATGTCTATCAAAATGTGGATTTTGCATCACATTTGCCCCTCAATTGCTTGGTTATTATGGTTATGATGTTACTTTCATTTATTCACTTTTAGTTTTATTTGCGTTAATATGTGTCTCATCTTTATGTTTATATTAACTTCTCAATCATAAAAGAAAATGATGCATGCAAAAATGATGTATTTCTTACTCATATTACATTTATAGCAATAAATATATTAATATTCTCAGTTTTTTTAACTTAAAATTGATATTATATATCTTTTTTTGTTTTTTTATTTAAAATTGATTTTGCATCAGACATTTTAACATATAGATTAATCTTGAAGATTGTTTATGATGCATGAGTTATTTGTACTATACAAATTATTGATGCTCGAATGAGATGTATTAGTTTGTTGTACCGTACAAGTGGTTGATGCATGCGTAAATGTACCAGTTAGTTGTACCGTACAAGTGATTGATGCATAAAGGAGTTCTCGTTTTTCTGGAAAGCTACATTGGCGGTGGAGGAATGTGAGGTGAATAAAGTCGAGATGGTATTTGTTGAGATATCTTTATTTTATTTTCTATAATTTAATATTTGTTTACTTACGGATATATAACATAATATTATATTATATTGTATGATATAGTTTTACAATATAAATAAACAAAGGTAATATGTGTAGAATAAGATAATATATTTTATTGTAAGCATACAGTATATATGAATTTATGATATATACACTCACATGTACTTTTACTTTTTATTTCTATTTTTGGAAATTACTAAGTTAGTATCATCCTCGTTTTATAACAAATTAAGACTTTAATATGTCGTATTGAAATAAAACAAAACAAAGCCGTAATTTTTAATTTTTTTAACAGCAAACTAACATACTTTTAAATTACATCAAATTCAACTACACTATGTTTGTGTTTGAATCCAAAACCTCTTATCTAAAACCACTACGAATTATACTAACCCTACATTGACAAGATTGTAATTAAATGTTTGCTATCACTTAATTACATAAAGGTTATAGTCTTTAAAGATTAACAGTAATAACATCTGGTTGTGGTATGTTATATGTATACACTAGCTTAGTGAAGCAATTTATTACACGTTTTGAATAAATAAAATCTTAAATATAAGAAAAAAATAATTATAAAACAATATTATATAAGATATGATTGAAATTAGGCATGAGTTAAGACTATAAACAATAAAACAATGATATCAATTATTTAGACTTTTATTTTTAATGTTTTTTATTGTTTTTCCAAGAAAAAAACAAATATTTTGTTTGAAAACAAAGCGTTTTAAAAATATTATTTTTAAAAATTTTCTTATTATAATTTACAATTTTAATTATTCTTTTTTATAAAAAAAATAGTGTTTAAAAATGCCAATTTTTAATATTTCATATTTTTTTAAAGTTTGAGGTTTTAGAAATGCTAATTTTGTAAAAAAATATTTTTTAGAAATAACATTAATAAAAAAAATCTATTTCTTAATTTATTAAAAAACTACTTTTAATCTAAAAAAGAGTTAAATAATATTAATATTAATTAATGTAATTATTTAATAGTAGAAAGAAACAGAAAAATTTTGGTGGAAAGGATTGTGATGCTAACACGTGTCCCCCTAGTTACTTAGTATGAATATTTTGGATATAGCACGTACTCAGAATAAGCCACGTGTTTAGTGTCATTGTTTTGAAATTAATCATATTTTAGTATATGGTGAGGATATTCTTTTGTTCTAGACGTTAAATCCTCTCATGATAGTAAAATTGTCTTTTTAACATCATTGTCTTTTCGGTCCCAACACACATGCTTTATAGATGAAACCGTTGTCATCAATGGAGCAAGGACCACATCTCACACGATTGCTCAACCGGTGCATCACCATTGCAAGGTATAGTGCCAACACCCGCTCTCATCTATATCTATATACTATATATAAAGCATTTAGGAGTGGTATTTTAAGATACCCTAAAATTAAGTACACATACTTTACTCAATGCATAAGGTATAACCATTTTTAAGGGTAAAATAGTAATTATGTCATTATGTACGGATTACCTCCTTACAATTAGTTACATAATAACCCTATACTTACTAACACTTACATAAAAGTTTAACAAATTTGAACTATTTGATATTTTTAAATTTGTATTATTTTAGGAATTTAAGAACCAATAATTCAACCCTATCCATCATTTTAGACATTTAGTAACCAATTATTAGATGGAACATATAAGCATTTTGGTTACTAATAAGTGAAGTTATTTTCTTTTTATTAAATGAAGTTTAAATTATGAGGTAATAGTGAATAAAAAACCAACTTTAAACCTTTATGCTAACACTTACGTAAAATTTTAACAAATTTGAATTACTAATAAGTGAAGTTATTTTCTTTCTATTAAATGAAGTTTAAATTATGAGGTAACAGTGAATGAAAAAAACATCTTTAAACCTTTATACTAACCGCCGCCGTAAAAATTTAACAAATTTGAATTACTAAAGTGAATTTATTTTCTTTCTGATTAAATGAAGTTAAAATTAGGAGGTAATATTGAATAAAAAACAAATTTAAATATTTATACTAACACTTACGTAAATATGTAACAAATTTGAATTACTAATAAGTGAAGTTATTTTCTTTCTATTAAATGAAGTTTATATTATGAGGTAATAGTGAATAAAAAACATCTTTAAACCTTTATACTAACCGATGTCGTAAAAATCTATACTATATATAAAGCATATGAGAGGGGTATTTTAAGATACCATAAAATTGAGAACAATTATTTTACTCAATGCATAAGATACAATAACTTTTGAGGGTAAAATAGTATTTTTAACATTATTTACAGATTACCCCTTACAGTTAGTTACATAATAACCTTACACTTACTGTAACTTACATAAAATTTTACATTATCAACCCATAAAAAAAAATCTTAATTTTTTTTATGATTTCAGTTATAATTTTAATCTATCATGTTTAAAAACTTTTTGAGACTACAATTGCAACCTGTGTATTTTTTAAACATTTTGATGTAAATTTTTTGCAGAACCGATCTATATTTTGTGAGGTACAATAAGTTAATGCGTAAATGTAGAAGTCGTCATTTAAAACTCATTTATTGTTTTTTTTAATTTAGCTTAGAAAATATAATAGACTTTTGTAAAATTACTACAATAAACAAAAATTAGAAACACGTTCGGATGTAATATATTGCCCCGCCGCATTGCGCGAGCACTCTTCTAGTTTATCTTCAATGGCATCGCATCAAAAACACTCATCAATCACACAACATGCCATCATCGACTTCCTCTATTCTCTCTTCACCAATTTACGGGTTATGGTTTCAATTCGGGCTAAGATGTTTTATAAATTACTAGATTTTGATTTAACATACCTACATGGTTTCAATATGCCTATGGTTTATGTTTCTTTAGGTGGCAAGTGTTTTGTCATTTCATTTTCTAAAACTACTCACACCATATGAACCATCATTCATGTGATTTGTTCAACTATAAATACTGTTGTTTTGTTATTTGTCAAGTAGCATACGAATCAAATCAATCATAGTTATTATAATATCACAATAATTAACACAAGATTAGTGTTATAACCTTAAGAACTTTAAAGAGAATTGCAAGCAAGAAGAAGAAAATGTATGTAACTTATGAAAGTGTATACAAGAGGTGCATCTTCTCCTCTACATTGAGGTGGTATTTATACTACAAAGATCAATCATTTTGGTAGACAAGTAAAACTATTTAGCATAGTAAACTTATCTACAAGTTTGACAAAGAGTTCATCCACTTGCTATGGTAATAATTCATAATACTCCCCCTTGGATGACACTTTTCAAACTTCAAGAGTTTAAGTACTGCCTCATTAAAAACCTTGCTAAAGAAAAACCCAGTGGGGAAAAAACCTTAGCTAAGGAAAAAAGAGTGCAGCTTATAACTCCCCCTCAAATTGTCTTCTGTAGATCATATTGTGTGTATGTGCCGCATGCCAATATCATAAACATGTTTTCTGAAAGTTGTTTTTGGAAGTGCCTTTGTGAAAAGATCAGCTGAATTATTGCTAGATTGAACGTATCTCATTTCAACTTGTTTATCTTTAATAAGGTCTTGAGTGTATGAAAAGAATCTTGGTGGTATATGTTTTGTTCTGTCACTTTTGATATACCCTTCTTTCATTTGTGAGACACAAGTTGTATTATCTTCATAGATTGGTGTTGCATTTCTATCTTACTCCAATCCACAAGAAGTTAATATAAGTTGTGTCATAGATCTTAACCATACACACTCTCTTGAAGCTTCATGTAGTGCAATGACTTCAGCATAATTTGAGGATGTCGCAACAAGTGTTTGTTTCTGAGAGCGCATGAAATCGCAGTTCCTCCATTCTTAAATATGTATCCCGTTTGAGATTTTGCTTTATGAGGATCAGATAAATAACCTGCATCTGCATAACCAACCAACCCTTCTTTTGAATTATTAGGATAAAACAAACCTAAATCAATAGTACCTCGAAGATATCGAAAAATATATTTAATCCCATTCCAGTGCCTTTTAATAGGGGCTGAACTAAATCTTGCTAACAAATTAACTGCAAAAGAAATATCAGGTTTCGTACAGTTAGTAAGATACATAAGAGCTCCAATTGCACTGAGATATGGTATATCTGGACCAAGAACCTCTTCATTATCTTTGCAAGGACGAAATGGATCATTATCAACATTGAGTGATCTAACAACCATCGGTGTGCTTAAAGGATTTGCTTTGTCCATATTGAAACGCTTTAAGAGTTTCTCAGTATAAGTAGACTAATGTACAAGTATTCCATTATGCATATGTTCAATCTGCAAACCAAGACAATATTTGGTTTTTCCAAGGTCTTTCATTTCAAATTCTTTCTTTAAAAGAGCAATTGCTTCATTAATTTCCTTTTGCGTCTCAATTATATTTAGATCATCAACATACACAGCTATGATCACATATCCTGATGTTGTCTTCTTAATGAAGACGCATGGACAAATAAGGTTACTTGTGTATCCTTTACTTGTCAAATAATCACTCAAACGATTATACCACATCCGTCCAGATTGTTTGAGTCCATACAAGGATCTTTGTAATTTGATGGAATACATTTCCTTAGGCTTTGAGTTTAATGATTCGGGGAATTTAAAACCTTCAGGAATTTTCATATAGATGTTACTATCTAGTGATCCATACAAGTAAGCTGTGACAACATCCATAAGACGCATCTCTAAATTTCTAGAGACTGCTAAGCTGATTAAGTATCTAAAGGTTATTGCATCCATAACAGGGGAGTATGTTTCCTCATAATCAATCCCTGGCCTTTGTGAAAAACCTTGAGCTACAAGTCTAGCTTTATACCTTGTAACTTCATTTTTCTCATTTCGTTTTCGTACAAAAACCCATTTATACCCTACAGGCTTTACGGCCATAGGAGTAATAATAATAGGTCCAAACACCTTTCGTTTGTTAAGTGAATCTAATTCAGCTTGCATAGTTCATTTCCATTTATCCCAATCATGTCTATTTTGACAGTCACTAACTGATTTTGGTTCAGGATCATCATCTCCACTCATGATGTCACTTGCTACGGAATAAGAAAATATTTCATCAATACCTTCCATTTCATCTTGATTCCATAAGATATGTGTGTGACCATAGTTAATTGATATTTCTTTGTTAGTTTCATCCAAATCCTCCTCATGAGAGGTTTTGGTATTAAGCGTTTCATCAAGATCATTCACTTTATTGTCAACTTCCTTTTCATGAAGTTTTTCTTTTTCGAGGATTTTTATCCTTGGAACCGATTGGTCTTCCTGTTTCAAACGTCTCTGAGATTCATGAGCCATTGTGTTATCTATTTGCTTATTTGGAATCTCAACTAGAGCTGGAGCATTAGCAGCTGGTATATGAGACTTAGTAACTCTGTTTGTATCAGTAAATGCATCAGGTAATTGATTTGCAATTTCTTGCAAGTGTATTATCTTTTGAACCTCTGTCTCATATTGTTTAGTTACTGGATCAAGATACAATAATGAAGGAACATACCATGATACATCATTTTCTTGTTTTTTCTTTTCTCCCCCTAATGCCGGGAAAACTGACTCGTTAAAGTGACAATCAGCAAAACGTGCTGTAAATACATCACCCGTTAAAGGTTCAAGATATCTTATGATGGAAGCTGATTCATATCCAACATATATTCCCAACCTTCTTTGAGGACCCATTTTTATACGTTGTGGTGGTGCAATTAGGACATATACAGCACACCTAAAAATTCTAAGGTGGGAAATGTTTGGCTCATTGCCAGAAACAAGTTGTAAGGGAGAGTATTTAAGATTTGCACTTGGTCTCACACGAATTAGTGATCCAGCATGAAGAATTGCATGACCCCAAATAGACACAGGGAGTTTTGTCCTTATTATTAATGGTCTAGCTATTAGTTGTAGACGTTTGATTAACGACTCAGCTAAGCCATTTTGTGTGTGTACATGAGCAACAGGGTGTTCAACAATAATTCCTACAGACATGCAATAATCATTAAAAGCATGTGATGTGAATTCACCAGCATTATCAAGTCTCACCCTTTTAATAGTATAATCAGAAAAATGTGCTCGTAATTTGATAATTTGTGCAAGAAATTTTGCAAATGCTACATTACGAGTTGATAACAAAGAGACATGAGACCATCTACTTGATGCGTCTATCAAAACCATAAAGTATCTGAATGGTCCACATGGTGGATGAATTGGCCCACATATGTCTCCTTGAATTCTTTCAAGAAACAGAGGTGATTCCTTTTCAATTTTCACAGGCGAAGGCCTTGTAATTAATTTCCCAAGAGAACAAGATGTACACAAAGGAATTTTATTCGATTGTGGGATCTTTTGATATTTCAATGGGTGGCCATGAGTGTTTTTAATTATTTTTCTCATCATTGTAGATCCTGGATGGCCTAATCTGCCATGCCATAAGTTAAGTGTTTCAGGATCACAAAATTTTTCTTTAACTGCCATATATGCCTGAGTCACATTAATGTGTGTATAATGTAAACCAGACTAAAGCATTGGCAGTTTTTTAATATCTGATCTTTGCTTATGATACAAATATTTTTCACTATCAACAGTTTTGACTGAGTATCATATCCGTTATGATATATGTTTTAAAACTCAACAGATTTCTTGTTGATTTTGGGGAAAATAAAGCATTTTCTATTATAAGCTTTGTACCATTTGGTAATGCTAAATTAGCTTTTCCCACTCCTTCTATCAGGTCTGTAGGTCCTGATATTGTATTAACGATTCTTTTTGTTGGTTTAAGCTCAAAAAAATATTTCTTAGACCTAAGTATAGTATGTGTGGCTCCACTATCCGCTATACATATATCTGCTTCATTTGTTTGATCTTGCGCTCCAATGATGTTCATTTTAATCTTGAAAGTATAAAAAAAAAAATAAATGAATAACGATGATATTGTTATATTTTAACGAGAACTTTATTTAATCGAAAGAAAACATTACATGAATAAAAATACATAATTAAAGATATGAAAACACTTAATTGTTGCATATAACTATTATGGTCAAGCAACATGTGTTTCAGAGTTCTATGTCAAAGTCTGCAGTGTTCAACTCAACGTTGAGATTATCAAAATTATCAACATGGTTCACTTCCTTCTCGTTCCTTTTAAGAGAGGCTTGGTATAGCTCACATAAATGTGGAGCTGTGCGACAAGCCTTTGACCAGTGGTTTGTGCTACCACATCTAAAACAGGAAGTGCCATTGTTTCGGACCTACCAGCTTCATTCCCTTTGTGTTGGTTAAAATTGTTATTTTGTGGAGCGTGGTAATTGATTGTTCTTTGATTTCTACCACGGCCATATCCACGGCCACGACCACGTCCATGATTATAAAAGTTACCTCGGTAATTATAATTACCCTTGAAAGAATGGTTGCGACCATTAGGGTAACTTTTATCAACAGAACCATGACCACGACCTCTTCCCCACTTTCTTCTAGAGTTTTTAGTAGCAACATTAACTTCTGGAATTGCTAATGATCCCGTGGGACGAGCTTGATGATTTTTCATCAAAAGCTCATTATTTTGTTCTGCTACGAGGAGGAATGAATTTAAAATAATATCTTTTAAACTTTTGCAACCTATATTGTTGTTGCAAGTTTATATTTGATGCATGAAATGTGGAGAAAGTTTTCTCCAACATATCTTCCTCAGTAACATTTTATCCACAGAATCTGAGGGTCGAGCATATCCTGAACAAAGCAGAGGTGTACTCGTTTACCTTTTGAAATCTGAAACCTGAGATTGTTCCATTCATCTCTAGCAGTGGGAAGCAGAACTTCCCTTTGGTGATCAAATCTGCTTTTTAAATCTTTCCATAAAATATATGGATCTTCACAATTTGAATATTCAAATTGTAACATTTCATCAATATGCTTATGTAAAAAGACATCAGCTTTCGCTTTGTCTTGTTCCGAGCAAGCATTTCCCTCTTGTATAGTTTCTAAGACACTCATGGATTTAAGATGTCTTTTTACGTGGGTCGTCCACGGCATATAGTTTTCTCCATTGATATTAAGAGCCGGGAATTCAATTTTTGCAATGTTCGACATTTTATTGCTAAACAAGAATTAAGCAAATAGTAAGATAATTATTAGAATCCATATATATCAATAAGCATTGCGATACAATAAAGCGGTAGAGCTATAAACAAAGTATAGAAATAAGAAAGTTTAAATTCTTCAGGTGGTAGTTCAGCAATGGGGATAAGAATTAAAAAAAACATTATGGTTGCCAGTACTAAAACCGGGTGTATCATCTTGAAAAGTTGCCTTGGATAAACTTGAGAAAAGAGATAATCTGTTTATTGAAAATAGGTTGATAGTGGTCAATTTATAGTTTAAAATTATAACCGTTTTGTAACGGCTATGTACAACGGCTATATAACCATTATAACGGCTAATAACCGTCGTGTGTGTATATATCGATAACAATTTTAAATAAAATAGATAAGTATAATATTATGTTATAAAAACATGTATGTAGTTTATAAAAAAATAGAGAATAAGAACGACAAGTTAGAATAAGACGTTAGTACGAATAAACATAATCAAAATGTTAGTTGTATAAAGTTAGTTGACATATAAAGAAATGTTAGAGTTGCATAACTAAAGATTAAGTAAAAGTTAGATGCATAAGTAAATGTTAGTTGCATAAGTAAAAGTTAGATGCATAAATAATATGTTATGAATAAGTAAAAAGTTAGTTGACATAAAATAAAATAAATGTTAGTTGCGTAATCAAAAGTTAGATGCATAAATAAAAGTTAGCATGTTAGTAGTCCCATGGTTATCAAGATGTCCATAATATGATATGCTTTATGCTTATTTTATTTATCTTAGTTATCTTCTCAATATAAGATATATATATTATTTAATGAAGTCCTTACTTTGATTAATGGATGACTTTATGCTTTATTGATCTTCTTGATTAGAGTTTAAGAGCTCTCGTGCTGATAACGTATTATAATATCACAATAATTAACACAAGATTAGTGTTATAACCTTAAGAACTTTAAAGAGAATTGTAAGAGCAAGAAGAAGAGAAATGTATAACTTATGAAATTGTATACAAGAGGTTCATCTTCTCCTCTATATTGAGGTTGTATTTATACTATAAAGATCAATCATTTTGGTAGACAAGTAAAACTATTTATCATAGTAAACTTATCTACAAGTTTGACAAAGAGTTCATCCACTTGTTATGGTAATAATTCATAATAATAGTAAGATTTTACAATTTAGTTTTTACAATTTTTTTAGAAAACAAAATTTTTTTGCCAATTACCCTTAGGCCCAGCTAAATCAGTCTAGCCCAACCCATGACATGAAATTAATCCAAAAATCTTTTGTGCGTGACAGAAATTAATAAGAATCCGTTTATACCAATCACAAACATCGTAAATCTTTTGTATTAGGTTTGTATTGTTTTTTTGGTAAATTTTACATCCTTATCTTGTCTCCTTTAGTATTTACATTTTATAAAACGTTTTTAGAATTCATCACTCCATGCTCCACTCCAAAAATAGTAATAACCATCATTTTAAAACAATAACATGAGAAAGTATGATCCATAATGAGACATTTTTCATATGATTAGATGAAAAGTGAAAATGGGTCATGTTTAATTGTTTATATCTTAATTGACAATCAATAACGTTTTTTCTCCTTTAAACCAATTTTATCACAATCCACATTAAGGGTTAGGAAAATAACATGCAACTCGCACATAATTATTTTGTTAAAAACTTAATTAAATTCAACTTGATCTTATTAGTCTTGAATCAGTTAATATATATAGATTGTAAGTGTAAGATCATGGCAGCTTGCTCGTTGACTCATTTGTATCATTGTATGTAGTTAGTTTCTTTAAAGCTTAATCAAGTTTAGTTTCGGCTCATATAATGTTTTTAATATAACCCGAAGGTAACTTGTTTGATCATGCGAAAATACAACATAAGGTTGTCGCTTGTGAACTCTTATAAATTTGGTTTCTTAAATAGTTTTATATCGGAATTAGGAAAAAGAACTTGTCAAACCCCACCAAGCCGCAAAAGCTAACTTGATTAATGACGAGATAGATATAAGTAACGAGTCAAAACCCACAAAGCCGCAAGCTAACTTGATTAACAACGACAAATCTGAGTTAAATTGAGCTGTTAAATCAAATTGGAGTTTTTAAATCGAGGTAGAACTCAACTCGTATTAGCATTAGATCTCAAAATAACAAAAATCAACAAAATCATAAATGATTTCTCTCCATTAGCTAATCATTGTATATTTGTATAAAAAGAGAATACAAATCACCAACAACAACACTCATCATTCATCGAAACAACCCTAAACATTCAACCTCACACACAACACACACTTTAAATCATAAATAAATTGATACAATCATACAAAAACCCCTAAATTCATACTCAAATTTCATCATCAAATCATAATGAAATCCAAATATAATAACTTACATGATCAAAGATGAAACCCCAAGAATCAACCCCACAGCAGCAAATCCAAAACCCTTGATTCCACCAGCATTGCTACCATCAGCATCTTGATCGGCGACATCACCGTCCGGCGACTCCGCCGGCGACTCCGACGACGCCGGCGCCGGAGAAGACTTCTTATGCTTCTTCTTCGACGGCCTCGGTGAATCCGCCGGAGAATCTGCCTCTGGCGCCGGCGCCGGTGCCGGAGAAAGAGCTCCTTTGAAAAGCTCCTTCGGCAACAAAACCTTATCGATCGTGAAGATGATCAACGGCTGTTGATCGATCAACGTTCCTACGATCTTCGCTGTAACGATCGAGGTTTTGATCGTGACATCCTGACCGTCGTTTTGCACGGTGAAATCGAATTTGTTAGCTCCGTCGGTAGCTAGCGTGTTCATCAAGCCATTGCTCGATTTCAACATCGACATCGATTGATACACCGGAACACCGTGGTATTCTAGCAGCGATTGCTTTCCGGCGACGGTGAGATTTTTGTATTTCGGCATGAATCCTTTGAACGCATCATCGAGAGGACAAAACACTGATAATCCGCCATTGATGTTATCTTCATACGTCTTCATCGCATCAGAAGCCATCAAAGCCTCAGCGAAGTTCCTACATCCGTGAGCTGACATCAGCGAAGTGATATTCACCACCGCCGGCTCCGGCGTCGGAGCCTCCGCCTCCGGCGACGTTAACGTGTTACTAATCTGAATCACCGATATGTTGTACGGAATCTCCTTCAATGATTTGACGAACGTCGCATCTGTCGCACCGGAGTCTTCGCTACCGAATCCGACTTTACCGCCTTTCAGATCTGTGATATTGACGAAACCGGAGGAGCCGGTGGCGGTGCCGGTGGCCTGAAACATCGTCGCCGCTAAGGCGGTGCCGTTGGTGATCTGGTGGAGCTTTTTGGCGCCAAAGTAGTCAAGCAAAACGTGAAGTGATAGCACGTTCTTCATCGCGTACACTGAGAGGTGTTTGCTTAACAGATCTGACATTCCGGCGTTGTCGACGGCGCATACGGTGATTGTTTGGCGGTTGTTGATGTCGTCGGCGAGGTGTGTGACGGTGAGGTAGTGGTTGAAGGTGGAGAACTCCGGGAACTTCGAGAGGATAGTGGTGATGTTGTGTGCTTCTACGGTGGCTCCGGCGAGGAGTACCGCTAGTGTTGCGATTAGCGCCGCTGTGGTGCGGTGGTGCATTGTGGTTTTCCGGTGAGTGTGAGTGTGTGTGTGTGTGAGGATGAAGAAGATGAAGTGAAGAGTATAGAAGATATGCAGAGTGGTTGAAATATTGGGCCTTGAGTTTGAGTTAATTACGGTAAAGCCACTGGTGTGTTACCACTTACCAGCTGTTCCAGATCACCAACGGTCTTCTTTTATCGTTTTTTATTCAGAAGAATTACACTTTGCATCCTTAGAGTTTCAAAAGGTATTCAAAACACGCAAAACGTAATTTTATAGCGAAATCCTTGCTTATCTTACTAACTTATTAAGGGTGTAACTATGTAAACACAAATGAACGATCACAAACACTCAAACGAATGAATGATCAAAAACACTCAAACAAGGTTTATTTGTATTTGTATCAACATATACTTAAACGAGGTTTATTTGTATTTGTTTATTTAATTTTAACAGCACAAATAAACGATCAACACCATTCAAAGGAATTGATTTTTTTTGTTTTTCTTGTTCATTAGAAAACTATATGTTTTCATGTTTGTTATTTAAACGGAGGTTAATTAACACAAACAAATCTAAAATCTGAAAATCAAATCGGTTCCTAAAACCAAATTAGTTCTAAATCATATTTTGAATATACATAAACACATATATGAACATATATACATGAACATATATATATGACCGGACATAAACAAACGTAGGTGAGAAAACTTAAACACGTGTTTACAAAAGTAAATAAAACAAGGAAGCATATGTTCAAGTTCATTATATTGATTAAAAACACATAATTTTATCCATGTTCATTCTTACGTTAGGGGTGAGAAAAATCGAATGAAAAAACAAGTCATCGGTTATGATTCAGTTTGGTATCTTGGTTAAAGCTAACCATTCATTGAAAATAGTTGCGTTAAATAGAAAACGGTTATGGGATTGTTTATTTTGTAATTAGTCCTTTTATTTAGGATTATTGGACTTTAATATTCTAACTTTCATTTATTTGTCGGAATTAATCCCAACTCATGAACTTTTTTCAAACACTTTTAACTTTAAGCTATTTTCCTCCAACGATCCCTTACTAGCTAAGAGTTAACATCGTTAGTTAAAGATGACGTGGACTACTTATATGGTCAAAACACTAAGCAGAAAATTGAACTCAACCAACAAATTCGTAAATCTAAAACTTTTACACCCAGAAAGCCCATCAATCTCCAACTTCTGATATGAATCATTTGACTCGTTGAATGTAGATTTTAGATGACAATGAAGGCTAGAAACCAAAAAAACGCACATGATGAAGGCTATTCGGTAGCGGAGTTGAAAAATGGCTCAAGATTAGACATAATTCATCAAAAAAAAAAACTAACGGGAGTTAACTCTCAGTTAGCAAGAGATAGTTAAAGAGAAATAAGCTTAGAGTTATGAATGTCTGTGAATATTTTTTGAGTTAGAATTAATCTCAAATAATAAATAAAAATTAGAATTATTAAATCTAATAACCCATTTATTTATTATGTGTTTGTTGTTAATTTTCTGTTCAACAAATCAACTTTTTAAAGAAGTATAATTTATAAGGGGTGGTGACAGCTGTATATCCAATGCCATGTGTCCACGTAGGAAAACGATGTAATACGTTTGAACCAGATGCTTCCACCGACATATTAGGAAATATAATTATGAACATGAGCCATGATTGTAAGTGCCGAAACATTTTAATTACTATTATAAGGATTTAACTAAAAAGCTAACAAT
The DNA here is from genome assembly GCA_025506505.1 of Flaveria sonorensis. Lineage (NCBI taxonomy): Eukaryota > Viridiplantae > Streptophyta > Magnoliopsida > Asterales > Asteraceae > Flaveria > Flaveria sonorensis. The sequence continues at coordinate 3,666,521 of CM046431.1, forward strand.
TTTTTTTTTTTTATTATTATATAAAATAAATAAATATTTTAACCATTTGATTAATAAATAATTTATTTTAGAAAAGCGCAACATTCAATAATAGCATAATATTTTAAGAATTATATAATAATCTCACCATAATTTTTGTAACTCTCATGCACAGTGTACAATGATTTTTTTTTTATTTTTTATTTTAGTTGTGTATTGAACGTCTGAAGATGCTTCTATTAAAAAGTAAATTTTTTATTATACTTCTATCATATTATATTAAACTCTGTAACTTCAAAATTTTAATTTTATTATATAAAATTTGTATTAATTTAAATAAAATAAAAGTTTGTTATATCAAATAATAATAGTTAACCGATGAAATATTAAATTAGGATGGAAGGGACAATAGCACCAGCAAAACCTTCTTTGGCACCTTCTCTGTCATTTGTTAAAGGCAGTTGATTGTTCTATAGTATAGTTTAATTTATAATAATAATAATAATAATAATAATAATAATAATAATAATAATAATAATAATAATAATAATAATAACATAGATGGTATTTATATCTTAACTTTACATTATTTTCATTTATGTATAGGCATAAATGCCCAAACAAATTTAGTTGGGTATAAAATAATATGTATCATGTGTAGATTGTATGTGATTATCTTTTGAGTATTTGACACGTTTATTAAATTACATGAACCACCACAAATAGGATATTCAACCTCATTGTTAAAGAATAATTAAATTCTTTAAAAGATATCACATACCTTTCCATCTATTAAATTTGTATGTGTTAAGTTATTTATAATATCAAATCAAACAATATGAAAAATAACAACTAGAAATTAAAATTATATTAAAATCCTTAAATGATAAGAGTGTAACATGTGAAGAACGACCGACTGTCACCGACATGAATTTTTACATTGGTTGAGAGTTGAATTAAGCCTCTGAGCATAAATTGGTCAACAATTGACTTTTTTTACAACATTGAATCTATTCACTTAGCGCATACGGTGATAAAAACATAAGATCATCAATTCAATGAATATTTATAAGTGTAATCAACATTTTATCTATCACTAATCACTACACACCTTACAACCTAACACCACAGATAATAACAAATGTATGTAACTTATGATACCAGAAAAATTACCGATTTCATTACATTAGGGTGAGCAACCGAACCACTAACCGAAACTGAACCCTTAACGAAAAACAAACCGAAATTAACCGAAAACTGAATTAACCAAAACCTTAATTAACCGAAAATCAGTTGTGACTAAAAGTCGAACCGAACCGAACTGAACCGACCCATTCTCACACATAATTTTATTTATGTGTGCATCATAAACTCTATGATTCCCTTTTGTGGGAACATAAAGAAGAAATTTATATGTATTTGGCTCATGATTTTTAATCATGAGAGAGACCCTATCATGAACATGGTTAACCGATATGGTCATAGGGATCACAAGCCAACCAAGCTGAGTTAGAGTCAACAGCGGAACTTGAACGATGGTATAAGGGGGCGAAAGTCTCGAGACCCAAATTAGGATGAAAGGGGTGGTAAAAGTTTCGAACCCAAATTAGAGGGAGCCGGACTCAATATGTATAAAATTTCGGTTGACATCGCATAAATTTATACTTCTAAGCAAAAAAATAGAGTGTGGCTTGGCTCAGCTTGATTTGTAAACAAGCCGAGCTTGGTTTATAAATGAGCCGAGCCGAACCGAGCCTGGCTTGGTTTATTGACGATTTGAGCCGAGCTGGCTCATGAGTCGATTTCCAGCAAGTTTTTTCTAGCTTCTTTAGAGAGATTCAAGGACGAGTATTTGAACATTCGTAACTTAGTTTTGACTAGTAGCCAACATATATTATTGGGTAATTTGGCTAAGCATAGGGTTTAAACTAAAATATACAAAATTATTGTTACGAATACACTAACCAAAAACATTTTGTATTCACAAATATATTACCTATATATAATTAAAAATAAAAATAAACAATACGAGCAAAAATTGAGTTGACTCAAGTTTAAATAAGCTAAGTCGAGCTGACTTGATTTTGTAAACGTAATGATCTGAGCTGGTTCGATTTGTAAATAGGCTTATTTTGAACGAGCTTCAAGCTATTTGAAAACCAATGATCGTTTGGTCTCACACAGTCAAATCTAGCAAGATATTGGTGTGTGTACCTGTTAAAATAATATATGATAGATTTAAAAAAATAACCACCACATGCAAATGACGATAATTGCGGCAGTTTATGTATACCTTTGGTTGATTGTGGTGGAAATTTCAAGACGAAATTAACTACTTTTTAGTTTCAAATCATCCCCACTAAGAAGTAGAAAATAAGTGATCACGTTTATCCCTCGTTGACTACTGTTACATTAAATTCCTAAAGAAGATATTCAACATGAAGTTCGATTAACATACAAAGTAACAGATAACGAAAATAAGGGTAACTACATATATTCTAATCGTATTTAGTATGTAATTAGTGTCTTTTTATTTTAAAAGTTAAGGATTTCAACCTTGTATTAACAGATTAAATGAATTTAAGAGTAGATTATGAACTGTTAGAAAAAACTAAAATAAGAGGAAATGCATATATTCCCCTTCAAAACTAAAATAAGAGGAAATGCATATATCTCCCTTCAAATTTTCAATACTGTGTATTTTCTCAAATCTACACCTTTTCAATGCATACTGTTAGAGCATGTTCTAAAAAATATATAATTCGGTGTGATCTCTATAAATATGTGAGTTTGTTTCCTATATTATAAGGAATAATTGTAAATGTTTGTGAGTGGAGAACATAGAAAGTTTACTGTTCATCTGTATATTTGGGGAATTACTGTTGAGTCCATATAAATTTTTTAAATGGTTATGAGTGGATGGAGATAAAATATAATGATAATGTATAAAAAGTATTATTTAATTGAAAAACTAAAGATAAAAAATAGTAATATTTAATGTAATTATATGAATGACTATGAAGATAAAGAATCCACTGTGAATGCTATCTTTAAATGAAAGCTATCTTTAAATGGGTAGTCGTTATACGTATTTAAAACTGCTTATGCTAAAAAAATACAGATTTTTGATAACATTTACAAGCGACAAAGATTATACATTTGTTGAAAAAGAAAAAAAGTAATTGATGCTTTTATGTAAAGGATAACAATTATTTTATATAAAACATACCCTACTCTAAATACGGTTAAAACGCAAACTTTATCAAATCCTCTTACTTGGTCCCAACTTCGTCACTAACTACTACTCCTCATGAAGAGGGCATTGAGTCATTTTAGTGGGGGGCACTAACTCCTTTTAGTGAGAGAGCAACTCTAAACTCTTCAATACCTATACATTGACATCGAGGCCTTAAGAGGTAAAGGGATCAAGCTATATAGAGACATGGAGCCTTAAGAGGTAAGGGGATCATGAGGGTAACATGTTACTTTCATTACTTTGATATTTAAGACACACATTTATGTTTTATAGCATCCGAGTTAGCTTGAGCGTTAGAGGGTCTAATGGGCTTCGGGTCACTAGATCTTTTAATGAGATTTTTGTGATTGTAGAAATGAATGATTCCATTCATTGAGTCAAACCCTGGTTGAAGAAGTCTCACTTTCTTTTCTAAGTACCAGCGAAGTATTTACCTAAAATCTACTCGTAACGTTAATATACCGTAACATTTTGCATATAATTTAAAATGCTTATAAAGTTCTTAAAATTATTTTATGCAAAAGATGACAATTTATTTTAGTATGTTATTATTATTATATTAGATGAGTTATTGATAACTGATTAAGTAAATAAATATTGCTTAGAATGCTTTACGATTTTGCAATTTTATGGGGGAAGGGGCACTTACAATTCCCGTCAATTCGTACGTCATGCTCGTACTTGTGGGTCCAGTGGGAACAACGTCTAAAGTGGCTAGGGTAGTTTGCGTGGGTTCGAAATCAGGTTCATGATCCCGCTACTGAAGCTGTTGGTTGAGTGTGTAGTTTATTTAATAACGGAGTTAACTTTATTTGAATGAAAATGATATTTTTTTTAAACCTTAGAAAGCTAAATACAAATAAAATCTTTTTTAAATTTGAATATTAAATGTGAGCAAACCATAGGAAGAAAAAAAGCAATTCTTTCTTAAAACTATTTTAATTAATACGGACTGTGTTTATGTATACATTATACTTTTATAAAATACATGGGGTTAATAAAAGTTATTAAAGGACAATGTGATGAAGACCCTGCGTGTCACAGATTGTTTATTATTTTTTCTGTCTATAAAATAACACTTTAGAAAGGCTGCAGTTTTCCCCACTTCCAAGTTATCGAAACTTGTACAGGAATTAAAGGCAAAGAAAAAGTATAAAAAATTACTATTACCAGGGTTTGTTACCTTAACCAAACCTCTAGAAGCACCATTTAACGAAGAAAAAAATAAGTGTAAAATTTAATATTACTAGGGTTTGTGATCTTGTGACAGAAACAAAACCTCAAGAAATCACTTATAAGAAGGTTCAAGATTCAATTAACCGACAAATGTAATGTATATATAAAAGCGTAAAAGTATGAATATGATAGATTTGTCATCTAAAAAAATAAAATAAAGTTCAAATTTAAATAATAATAATAATAAGTTCTACAAAAATCTAAATAAGAAAACGTGGCGATAAATAAAAAACTAAAGTACTAAAATTATTGAACTGGGTAATTTTCAAAGATCAAATGTGGTTTATTGAGTTGATTTGGTATTCACTTATGGTTGTAATTTACCTAGAATACTTTGTTGATTTGCTGATAATAAACAAAATTACCATTAGTAGTGTATTGTTGAATTTATTTTATATTTCTAGATTTCGAAAGCATAAAACATAATCAAAATTTTATGATCTCTTCTTTCTCTGAACTTATAAATCATTTTCTTTCTCATAGGAAACATAACATTAATTCCCCATCTTCAAATTGATTTTGTGGGACAGATATTCATTCATCTTGTCATCACATATATACGAAATAAAATACCAAATGTTGTATGTTTCATGGTGGTTAGCCCTATTTATTCATCAACAACTATTTGGTACAAGTTAATTTCCATTTATTTTTATTATTATTGTAATAGAAACACACTTAAACAAACGCAAGACTGAATTTACTCCGCAACTCGTTTAATAAATGAGCTCGGGGCAGACCTTCACGTTCATGTAGTGAGCTTGATTAAATCCACAAGCCTAAATTACTCTCTAACTTATAAACTTTTTATTTAACATAATAAATATATAACCACGTAATTATTAGGCATAAATTATGATAAATAGAACTAAATAATATATATCATATTATATATAAAACAATAATTATGAACTTTACAATAAATGAATCGAGATTGAGTTTGAAAAATCATTCATGAGTCAAGTTTAAGCTTTAGAGATGAAGCTCGTGACAAGCCTAACTTAGTCTTTTTAAACTAAATGAGCTGAACATAAGCTCAAAGTCTCAACTCATTTACAAACTTAAAAAAATAATTTGATATTTGTGTTCGATCATTTTGGAAAATAAACAAATTTATAAACTAAAAAACACAAAATGAGACTTTCTTAGTATTATGACATTGATACACGTGCATTCATATGAGATATATTCACAATCTAGATTAAAACGCTTCTATTACTAGTTTGTTGATAATAATCATAGGTGTAAACAAGCCAAACCGGTCTTGAACTATTTGAAATCGACTTGTTAAAAACTTCTTTAAACCAAGCTTAACACAAGCAAACCTCAAATTTGATACATCGAACACACTCGAATCAAGTTCTTGATAAAAATCTAAACTTAGTTTGTAGTATTAAGCAAGAGCCATGGTGGTTAAAACCACTTTTGTAAGTTAAGACTAGTTATCAAGGTTATATAATTTCTACTTCTAAAAAGTAGGGTCGTAACCGATTTCCGAAATGCCTTTCTGGATCCCTTGATATTTTGATTTTCACTAAAATTTGCCTCATATTACATTTTTCATATAAAAAATAAGCATTTTCACGTTACCAAAAACTCACGAGACTTTCTAAAGTACACTCACTCCTTCGCAACACCTCTATGTACTACATAAAGAGGGTGATTAAAGGTCATTGGTTCTACCTTCTTTTATTTGTTTGCGACAAGAGCTATCTCAACCAACGTTAAGCATCCATAGCTAAATGGTTAAACATTTAAAGCTCTTTCAATTAGTCTTCATTCAAAGGAGCAAAGCTTTCGGTAGATGGAAAGCAAAGGCCCACGAAGGCAGGGTGATCCCAAAGCGAGAACAAAGCTAGAGCCATTACTTGACATAGAACGTAAGAGAATTTCACACACCTTCGCCAGACCGAGTGCATGCACTTTTTTATCCTTCTCAGCATTGAACTACGAGACCAATCTCTTGTTTACCAAGAAATGAAAGCCACATGCTGCTTTCTTCTGAAGCACTATCATGATCACATTCTTAATTTCATACGAAGTTCCCAGCTTAACATACGGGTAGAGGGATCAAGTAAAGTATGTGTGTACCATGCAGCTTATGCCGATAGAAGGGCTCCAAATAAGTTAAAGGCATAAAACCACTAAAAGCATGGCTAGATGACTTAAATGTTTACGTCTGCACCACCTCTTTAAGAGTTTCTCAAGTGCATGTCCGGCAAATCAACTTTTTAACCAACTTTTAACTTATTAACTTTTGAAAAATTAATAAGTCAATAAGCGTGTTTGGATAACATTAAAAAAAAATTAATAAGTTGATTTTAAAAGATTGAAAAGTAGATTTTGAAGTTAAATAAAGTTGCTTTTGAAAAGTTACAAAGTAACTTTTTAAAAAAATAAACAATCTCAAACACCCCAAGTTGCTCACTCTAAAGCCTAAACTACAAAAGGAAGTTGCGGGTGTGTTTGTATTAGCTTACTAAACCTACTCCTCTACTTATAACATTCCAATACATACATTTAAGATTGCTTATTCAAACTCTTTACCCAATTATTTGCAAGAGAAACAACTTACTCCGAACACAACACACAACAACCGCGATAAAACAGTTTTAACAAGCAATCCCAAACGCGACAAACAAACCAAAACCAACAGTCTTCAACACAGCATCAAAAAACACAACAATATATACAACAATAAAATATGTATGTTTCGTTACATAACCTGCCTATCAGCAGCCTCTGCAACAATAGGTAACCTAGGCACCTGCCCCAAACAACAACAAGATGACCCATAAATCACACACACCAACAAAAACAAAAACACAGTGCTATCAACACTCATCAACAGATCTAACCCAACACCATCTTTCGGATTAAACCCTCTTTCCAAAAGATCAGGAAAGATCAAGAGCACATCAAGAACAACAGCCTGCATAGTGTTGAACCTCACATACCTGCTGAAATTAGGGTTTCTGACAACCACAAAGTAAAGGGTCAAAAACACCAAAAACCCATTTAAGGGGAAGCTTTTGAAAGCCCTAATTGCAGGTGTAAGGGGCTGAATTAGGGTTTGGAGAAAGGTGTATTGGGTGATTATGAATTTGCCGTAGTGGATGCCGTCGAAGAAGGGGTAGAAGTAGCACACGGCGGAGATTAGGCGGTCGGGGACGTCGGCGGTGTCGGATTTTTTGGATCTGAGGACGGTGGTGGTGGTGGTGCTCCGGCGACGGTGGTGGTGGTGGTGGTGGATGGAGGTGAAGTGGGTTGGTGGTGGGGGTTTGAGGGTGAAGGTGATGATTGAAGTGGGGTAATGGGGTGGGGTTTTTGGGGTTGTTGGTGGTGGTGATAGGGTGGTCGTCATCGCCATTGTTATGGTGGTGATTTGCAGAGGTTATCGAAAGGTTGAAGAAGAGGGGTGAGTGTAGACGCCTGATATGTGTTCATCAAACACTAGATAAACATTTTCAATAAGTTAATTATCTGAGGGTGTTAAAACTTATGAGTTATGAGGATATTTTATTTTCATTTTGATGTCACACGCCTGTATTTTTATATTTTTAATTAGGCTAGATATTCGTTTGCTACACGAGTATAAATAAAAAATTATATAATAAATTATATATATGTATAATGTAATATATGTTATCTATAACATATCAATGAAATTATTATATATAACTAATATATTTAAATTATAAACAATAGTATGAAATTTTTTTATTATTTATAATTATCCGTAAATCTTTTATATATCTTTTTGAAGTTTTAGTTTTAACAATGTTTAATTACAAATTAAATTATATTTTAACAAAATTAAGTCTTATTAAAATTTTTTAATAAAATATTATTATTTCTAGAAATAAATTATCTTGATTAGCATGGTAGTTAAATGAGAGTTATTAAAAAAAAATTAAAGTCAAGATTTTTATCAAAACTGTAAGATAGTATGATTGTAACACATGGACAATCCTAAGTGACGATGACACGGACATGTTAAAAAATAACAATATGTCACATGAAAATTTTGTTTTATTAAATTAGATTAGATTAGATTTCTAATATTTGTGTTTGGGCTAACATAATGTTGGGTTTGGATATTATTGGACTGGACAATTTAAACACCCATCAGGATACTATTGGACTCTCACTTGGATCTATTTTTGTACCTTCTTTCAATTAGGATATTAGGTTGCTAAACCGGTCGTGTTATCGGGTTGTCGGGTCCAATCTGAACCAGATTCAAAAATTTTACATGAAACCAAACACGACCGGATCCAAAAACTGTATCAGAAGTGTCAACCCGAACACGACATGAAAATTTACAAGTTGACATGAACACGACCTGAATTTTTAATTTTTTATATTTTTTCACATATTAATACTTAAAAATTACTAGTTTACAATAAAAAATACCTATTAATTTAAAACAATTATATTTTAGGATGAAATCTTATGTCAATTTCTATTTTAAATTTTAAATTTTCAAATAAAACACATAAGAAATTTAATTTGTGACACAAAACGTAAACAAAATAATAAAATAAATAAAAAATGGGTTAAACGAGTCAACCCTCAAACCCGCCGGGTTGAATCCGAACCCGACCTGTATAGCTAAGCGGGTTCACGAGACCTGACCCGAACCTGCCTATAATAAACCCAAACTCGTAAATTTCATGTTAGGTACATGTCGTGTATTCAGGTCGTGTCAGAAATTCAAACCCCAACTTTGAATCCGTATACTTTTATAACTTTGATGTGAAAACTACTTCTTTGAATTTTTCACGTGGATTAAAAGGTTTTGGGGGAATGTAAAAATGCTTATAGTTGTTGAAGCAAATGTTACAATGAATTTTTAAGTTTGATGTGAAAACTACCATGCGGTATACATATTCACTCCAACATCCCCCTCAAGTTCCTCAAACCTACAATAAAAACTATCAAGTTCGATGATTTTTCTTCATCACGTGTTTACGCATGGCGTCTTAAAAATATTTTTTAATAAGTTTTAAAATATCACATTCTATAACAATCACAAATATGTCATTGCAACATACTTGTTTTTATTTACTTTTCGGTATAAGTTTCAATGAAATAAATCTCTGTGTGGTATTCTATAAAAATCCAAGTTGTAGATGTAAATTTTATTTAAAACCTCTGGGTTGATACTTGTTTTTTATTTCCATTTGGATACTCAAAATAATCATAACTTCATAAGTTTCTATTTATTTATTTAAGAGTTAGTTACTTGAAAGGTCCCTGTGGTTAGGCATGTTTACACTTTTGGTCCTCAAGTTTGAAAAACTACAAGGTCGGTCCACAGGTTTAACAAAACGTAGCACAAAAGGTCCCCGTCGTGAATGGCAGTTATCTTTTTCTGTTAACTTTTTAAAAATGACCATTATATCCCTTTTAAAAAAATCAAACAAAACAAACCTTCACCCTCATCTCCCTTATTCAACCACCAGTGGTCTTTCAGACCACCCCCACCACCATACACCACACCCACCAGCCACCGTGCACAAAACCCACAACCAATTCAACAAACATCCACCACCACCAACAACCACTGATATCCACAGCATCCATCTCTTGAACCCATTACTATCACTCCACCCTAGTCACCGCCAACACCAACCACCACTTGAAACCATCGTCACCGTCGCAATCACCGGAAAATTTTACCTTAATCATGTGAGGTTGTAGATGAGCAACATCTTCTGTGTCTGCGTGTGGTCTTGCACCATGAAAATACAAGGTATGGTTTATTGTTAATTTTCTTTTCAAATCAAAAGCTTGGTTATTCCACCATTAGTGAGTTAGGTTCAAAGGTGTGAGAAACCAACCATGTGGTGGTGACTGATTGGTGATGATGGTGGTAGGTGTCGTGGCAGGTGGTAGTGCCGGTGGTTTGTTAAAATAATGACTGTTGGTTTAAGTTAGATTTAAGGTTGAAGACAAAGATGTTAGGAGTATTTTGGTCATTTTACAAGAACTTAAAGGAAAAAGATAGCTGTCATCCATGACGGAGACCTTTTGTGTTACGTTTTGTCAAACTTGTAGACCTACCCTGTAGTTTTTCAAACCTAGAGACCGTAAGAGTAAACAAACCTAATCACAGGGACGTTTCATATAATTAACTCTTTATCTAATCACACAAGTACATCTTCACAACACGAAATATAGTTGTTAGTTTTTAACAAAGGTGAGGAGCTCCTGTGCAATTAATAATAAAAAAAACCTCCCCCAGTCGCCACATTCATGGTTGGTAGATTATGTGAGATTTTTCTAGGGTTTATCTTTCCATCATCGTTCCTTCAATACACACAAATACAATCGTATCAATTCCATACAGAAAATCACTCATAGATGGAATCAAATACCCAAATCGATCACTTTATTTGATTCCAATTAGGGTTTCAAATCGTTGCAGAAGTTCATTCGTCCCTCTGCAGCAATTCAACATCCATGATCAGTCGTCTTCCATGGATCCTTCTGTGCAAAACAATCCAGCAATCGAAGAAGACGAGTGGGGTAAGCGATACACATCTTGTTCGTTTGATTATGATGTGTTTGCGATTGATGTATTGTATTACAGTTCTTGATGCTGTTTTAGGTTTTGTAGTTAGTTTTTGTAGTTTCTACTGTTTGTAAGAAATCATGTTTGGTTTAGGCGTTTTCTGCGTGTTGAAATTGATTCGACGTGCGATTAGTTTCTTTTAGTCATTTGAAACCAGAAAGATTTCATTTGAACTTGAAATGGTAGCATTGATCATTTGGGTAACTTGTTTATTTTTAGGGTTTATCTGCCATTAATGTATTGTATTTTGTGTTTTGTTTTGTTCTAGGCTTGTAGTTAGCTTGGAATTCATACTGTTCATAAGAGCCCATATTTGATCTATGTCCACTTTGCTGCAACTAGTATATTATTAGATAGGTGCTCAAGATATTACAAGTGCCTACCATCTGTTTATAATAAGGTAATTAGTGTTAATAGCTTTGCAAACAAGAAAACGTAATTTAGGTAAGTTGCTTAATTACTCCACAAGGGTCGGCTGCCATCTTTCTTTTGGCCGAAGCCTCCCCGACCCAACAATTGAAACTATAGCATTTCATTTGAACTGTGAATTGTAACATTGATCATTTGGGTAACTTGGTTATGGTCTATTACTAGGGTAGTAGTAACATGGGCGGTTTAATCATTTTGGGGGTCCAAAGGGAAAAAAGTTTTGTACTCAAGTCTTTCACTAGCAAATCAGTTTAAAATTCTGGGCCCTTTTTATGATTGCATTTGAGACTATCATTGGACTGATTTGTTAGTGAGATACTTGCTTTAAACTGATTTGTCAGTGAGTGATTTGCTTTGAAAAAGGGCTCAAATTTTTACTTTGTTTTGGGCCCCCAAAATAATTAAGCTGCCCTTGCCGAAAAAATAGTGTCAAGAGTCAAGATACACAAACCCAAACACGATATATGTGTTCACAGGCTGACATGAGCACGACCTTTTTAACCAAAAAGAAGTTATTTTACTTTTTGGAATATTAATAATCGAAAACAACAATGTTTAAACTATGAAACCTGATGATGATTTCTCGTTTTTCCTTTTAAATTTGCATAAAAGCCCAACAATTGAAGTTATAACATAAAACACACTTATACAAAAAAAAATTAGAAAAAAAATAACGGTTCAAACCGCAAACCCATCAGGCTGACCTGAACCCAACCTTTAGGTAAACATGTCCGTGGGTTCGACCCCAAACTGACCCGAACCCATTAGGACAATACTAAAACTTGTGAATTTCGTGTTTGGTTCTTGTTGTTCTAAAATTCACACCCCCTATTTATTACTACAAGTTGATTATTACTTCATCATTGTATTATATTGGTTGGCTTCATGGCTTCTTTGTTATGTTGCTACAACAGCGCATTGATACTTCTACCAAGAATCAAACTGTTCAATTAAAACCATTTGTGTCCCCTTCACAAGACAGATTCAGTTTTTAGTGATTGCACCTGTGTAACATATCTTTCTGTGTGTGAACAATTTTGATCTTACTATTGCTCGTTAACTGTAATTAGCGATTTAGCATACCATCAAATTAATTTCATATGTGTACCATGTGTGTGATATTTTGTGTAGATTCTTCCTGATCATGAGTTTTCTAACCCCTAATTGCTGTTTGGCTCAATGTTTTTTTATCAGACAATGATGACTTTGTGATCCCAAGTTTGGGAATTGAAGATCCAACTCAAACCATAACAAATGCTCTACAAGTAGAAGACTCGAAACACACTTCTGAAGTGAGTAGATGATTTTCTGAAAAAGATTTTTGGCTTGTGTTTTTGTATTATACATAGAGGTGTAAACTTCTCCCTGTTATCCCAAGGTTCTACCTTGCCTGTAACGGATCAAATGGGTATAGGTTCTCAAAAGGCAAAAACAGAAACAGGTCAAACATGAACCAAATTGTATTCAATATGCATAAGCTCTTTCAAGGGTGTTTGGGATTGCTTATCCAAACTGCTTATGTGGTTATTCACGAGTGAAATAAGTTGTTTTGAATAAACAGTTTGAAGTTGCTCATTTCAAAAAACAATAGCGTATAAGCAGTTCTAATAAACACATCCCGAACACCCCTAAACCGTTTTTATATCATAGATTATCATCCTAAGTCCTAACATATAGGATTAAATCATACTTAAAACTTTAACCAAGGTTTGTGGCTCTGCTTGATCCGACTTGTTCTAAATCATCCTTTTAGTCACGACCCACTTGATCTGTTACAAACCCACCTGTCCTGTTTTTGCCACCTCTTGCTATATGTCTATCACTTCTTTGCATTCCTGTAGGCTAAAAAGAGGAAAATATATATCTTGGGCCCCACGGAGCTCCACCTTCGCATCAAAACAAGATGTAAACTCGTACAGAAGAAAACAACGCTTCAAGCAGAAACTGAAGGACGCAGATCAGAGGATCAGCGGGTCCGGGAGAGAAAATAAGCTTGAACATATAAGAGATCTTGTTGGTGGTAGCAAGATGCATGTTGTTAATGCTTCCAAGAGTTCTAGGGATTGGCTGGACCCACATTGTCATGAGTCTGAGTTTGAAAAGAGATAAGACCCTGTAGAAGTTTTTGAACTAGTCACTGGACTAAAAGTTTGTTATAACTTATAAATGATGTTTAATATGAAGTTTGTTATACCAAAATGTAATCCATGGTTATGTTTTATCTTTGTATGCAGCAAACTAGAGGTGAGCATAGTCGGGTAACCGAGACCTACTGGGTCTTTCCCGACCCGATACCCAAGATTCTCAAAATATATGAACCGATACCGTTCCCTAATATTAGTCAATATTATATATTAATATAAGTAAAGGGTTTTGGATGTAAATTTGATATCTATTTATACCCTTGTATTCTAAGTTGACAGCATGTATAATTCCTTTTACCAAAGTTAATTTGGTATCAGAGCTAGGAAACCCTAGTCTCTCTTGCCACCACCTGTTATCACCAGAACATAACTTCCGATCATAATCCCTATTCTTCTTCTTCTTTTTTCTAAACAATAAACAAAACCTTGTTTACATATGGCTATCACAACAGATCCTCTTCCTACCTTCAATTATGCCGAGAAGACAACCCATAGGCCATAACTCACACTAGTTTGGGTTTCACGTTACCCCTCCCACTACGGTCATTGGAAAGCCATGATCAAGCCGTTTCTTGTTACCAATGCCTATTCGGCTATGTTGAAGGCACCTTACCATGTCCACCTTCTGTTATTAGACACCAATACCCTGGGCAGGCTGATGTTGCTGCTGTAGATCCCTAACCCTAGCCATACGGCTGGGTATCCAAGATGCTCACGTTCGGATGTTACTCATGTCCACTATATCAGAATCCTCTTTTCAGCATGTTCAAGGGGAGACCTCTCGTGATTTGTGGTTGTCCCTTGAACGTGCTTATGCTCCACACACTTCTTCACGGGAATTCACCTTGAGAACACAACTTCTGAAGATTAGATGAAGGAAAACGAGACATCTCAGCCTATCTTACTAGGGCCCAAGAGTATTCAGATGCCCTGGGCAATATTGGAGCACCGATGCCAGAAAAGATATTGTTATGCTTGTTCTCTCCGGACTTCGTGAAGAGTACAACTCCCTCAAATCCAATGTGCTTGCTAGGCAATTCCCGACATCTTTTAATGAACTCTATAGTTTACTTGCTGATCACGACTTCATGACTAGGAAAACAGACGCTTTTACAACCTCTACAACTGCTGGAAATTCTTCTGTTCAACCAAAAGTGATGCAAACCCTTCAACAATTGGTCAGGAAATTGAGTTTACAGCTGCAGCCCACCTTGGCATCACCCCCAACAATTCCCGCAAGCCTATTACACCAACTGAACAGGAAACAACAGCCGAGGCCGGGGTGGACATTCCAATCGCGACCGCGGTGGGCGTGCTCAAAACCACAGTTACAATCGTAATCAAGGAGGGGGAGGAAATCAAGTTTCAGGTCAATTTAGTTGGGCCTCGAATCAAATACGGTGTAATGGGACGTGTAAACAGGTGTGGCATAGGTCATATCCCGTCACTATGTCCAAATCGTGACCCATCCACTCTCCGAACAAGACAAACCTTTCCTAATTATGCTGACTACCGCTCATAAGCATCTACTTCGTGGATTTCGGACACCGGCTCAAGCAACCACGTAGCACGGATCTGTCCGATTTGACAATGCCCAGCCTTACTACGGTGATGATTCTGCATGTGGTAATGGTACAACCTTACCCATTTTACATATTGGGTCCTCTCGTTATTATTCACCAAACAAACTTTTTCCTTAACCAACATTCTTCATGTTCCTCAATCAAACGAAATCTTCTTTCTGTTCAAAATTCTTGCCATGATAACAATGTTTATTTTGAATTTCATTCCAATTTTTTTGCTGTGAAGGACAAGTTTACCACATTACCCTCCTCACGGTCCAAGTGACGAGGTCTCTACTCTATCAATCTTCCTCCCGCTCAACTGGTTCCCAAAGTTGCTTTTACAACCTCTCGTGCGTCTACTACCACATGGCATCAACACTTAGGGCATCCACACCATCAACTTTTTCAGACTATATTATCTAAGTATTGTTTACCTATTTCTAATAAAACATTTGATTTACATTGTAATTCTTGTTCTGTTGGGAAATCTTTAAAACTTTATTTACTATCTTCTGATTATAAAAGCAATCATATTCTAGATTTAATATTCGTGATGTTTGGGGACATGCACCGGTCACCTCCTTTGATGGTCATAATTATTTCTTATTATGTGTTGATGATTATTCAAAGTTTATGTGGTTATTCCCTTTAAAGCGTAAATCTGATGTGTTTGAGGTGTTTTAAACGTTTTGTTACCATGGTAGAACGCCGGTTTACATAAAAAATAAAATGTGTTCAAACTAACTGGGGTGGTGAGTTTAGAAATCTTTCTCATTCTTTCTCCATAATTGGCATCATCCATCGTCTTTCGTGTCCTCACACCAGTAAACAAAACGGTGTCGTGGAGCGTCGTCATCGACACGTTGTCGAGACCGGTCTCACTCTCATGGCACAATCCAATGTTCCAAAATATTTCTGGCATTTTGCTTATGAAACGGCAGTTTACCTCATTAACCGGATGCCATCACGTGCCAACTCAGCAATTTCCCCGTTTGAACTTGTGTTTAAACAGAAACCTGATTTTTCCTTCTTACAAGTTTTCGGGTGCCAATATTATCCTCACTTGAGACCATACAATCCTAACAAGATGGATTTCCGTTCCACACCATGCATCTTCCTTGGATTTAGTACATCCCGTCACGGGTATCGTTGCTTTGATCCGAAACCGAGCATATGTACATTGCTCGACATGTCCGGTTCCATGAAACATCTTTTCCATTCCGCATCAAACCCATTGATCTCTCTTCCTCTTCTTTTTCCAGCCCCTATTTCTCCACCTATCCCAATTCTCCTTCTACTTCCACCACCACCGACCCGGTTCCACCTCCCATTTCTATTACATCCACTCCACCACCACAACCACATATCCCACCACCTGCTAACCCCGACCCTTCTCCCATACCACCACCACCACCACTAACCACTTCACTTCCCACCCAAACTTACAGCCGCCGCCCTACACATCCACCAAATCCACTCCAACCGCCCATTTTTGCCTTTGATAAATATCGCCACTCTCAATCTACCACCATTACCCAACAGTCGGCTGCCCAACAACCACCTTCCACTCTTCCACCACAATCTAACCCTACCCAACGCTCTCGCCCGTCCAATTTGCGACATAATCCTAGGCAAACTACACCCTTTCACCCACTTCACATTACACAACTTCCACCTCTAATGTCACCGAACCAGCAAACTTTACTATTGCCAACTCAGACTCTCACTGACGTAATGCTATGACCGAGGAATATTCAGCACTTATCCGTAATGGTACGTGGACACTTGTGCCTCGTCCTTCTGGGGTTAATGTGGTTGATTGTAAATGGGTTTACAAGCTCAAACGGGATCAAACAGGTGCAATTAAGCGCTACAAAGCACACTTGGTTGCAAAGGGTTTTAAGCAACAACCAGGAATTGATTATACAAAGACTTTTAGTCCACTGGTGAAATCCACCATTATCAGAGTTGTTCTATCTCTTGTTGTCACTAAACAATGGCCCGACAACTCGATGTCCAAAACGCTTTCTTGCATGGCGATTTGGCAGAAACAGTGTACCTACAGCAGACACCTGGTTTTGTTGATCCCACCAAACCTAATCATGTCTGTTTACTTCATAAGTCGTTGTACGGCCTCAAACAGGCTTCCCGGGCCTGGTTCCAGCGTTTCTCTCAGGCTTTACTTGCTTTGGGTTTTAAGGGCTCTAAAACTGATCCCTCTCTATTTATTTACTCGGCTAATGGCTTTTTGTTATATATGCTTGTTTATGTCGATGACATAATTTTGACAGGTAACCAACCAGAAGCTATCGAACAGGTGGTGTCAAGCTTAAGTCGTTCCTTTCCAGTACAAGACATGGGCCCCTTGTCGTATTTTCTAGGAATTGAGGTGGCACCTAAAGGGGATGGCATTGTCCTCTCACAACACAAGTACACCATGAGCTATTAGATCGGACACGCTTGTCTCATTCCAAACCGGTCCCCATCTTCGTGTACCACTAACGCTCATTTGACACTTGGTGACAGTGCCCTATTTGAGGATCCGGTTAAATATCGTCAAGTTGTCGGTGCCCTACAATATGTTACCTTATCAAGACCCGGCATTACTTTTGCAGTTAATAAGGTTTGTCAATTCATGCACTCACCTACTGTGAACCATTGGTCAGCAGTCAAACGCATTCTCCGGTACCTTCATGGTACTGCAACTTATGGTCTTCTCATCTATCGTTCCTCATCCTCCACCTTACATGCTTACACTGATGCCGCATTCAATTCTTTGAGTGCCTTTTCTAATGCAGACTGGTTGGGTGCCCAGATGACCGTCGATCCACGGACGGATATGCAATCTATCTTGGATCTAATTTAGTTAGCTGGTCTGCACGAAAGCAGAGAACTGTATCTCGGTCATCTACAGAGTCTGAATACAAGGCATTAGCCGATACGGTTGCAGAATTGACTTGGCTTGAGACATTATTACGTGAGCTTCATATTCTAATGAAATCGGTTCCAACATTGTGTGTGTGACAATTTGGGGGCTACATATTTATCTGCCAATCCAGTTTTTCACACGCCGTACAAAGCACGTAGAAGTCGATTTTCACTTTGTTAGAGAGAAGGTTGCACAAGGAAAATTATCAGTTCAGTTTATCTCAACAAACGATCAGATAGCCGATGTCTTTACAAAGACATTGTCTTCTCAACGTTTTCTCTTTTTGAAGTCAAAGTAAAAGTCGATACCCAACTTTAGCTTGAAGAGGAATATTAATCAATATTATATATTAATATAAGTAGAGAGTTCTTAATGTAAATTTAATATCTATTTATATCGTTGTATTTTAAGTTTACGGCATGTATAATTTCTTTTACCAAAGTTAATTCCTAAGAACCAAATCGGGAATCGGTGAAGACCAAAGTCGGTACCTCGGTTGCAGGGTAATACCTGATTGTCGATTAAGGAAGGTGTTAACCATGATAATCTATGATTTCAACTCCCAATTCAAACGTAAGGAAGCTGTTAACCATTACACTCAATATATGATTGTAATTTATGTAGGTAAACCTCCATAACCTTCATATAAGTTGTCGTTTTTCAACAGATCTAGGCTGTGTTTGTATGTTTATGTTGTTAAAATATGGATTAAGTCTTGATTACATCTTCATGATCTTCTATTGAATACGATTTTGGTTTTGTAAGCATATGATTAAGCTTGTGTTTTTGTTTGACTATGATGCACATAAGTTGCTTGATGAAATGCTACAATGAGATCAAATCCTATTTTTTGAAGATAAAGTATTAAAGTACCTACATATATAAAATAATTCATAATCACACCAAAATATGGGTATAAATATCCATATTTTACCGGTTACAAGAAGCAATATATTAAGAGATTATGTTATATTGCTCGAAGATTGGAGAAGTAGGGTAGATGGACAACAATTATATAAGCCGATTAATGGTAATCCGTATTCGGTTTGGTACTAACAATGTCGGGTTACTTGGTTTTATACCTGAGTACCGACCCGATCCCGATTTTTTTCATAAAACAGGTCCCGAGTACCTACTGTCCATTCTACACTCGGTTCGGTTATTGGTAATTTTTCGGTTCGGTTCTCGGTACTAATCGGTTATATCCGATATTTGCTCACCCCTACAGCAAACTTCTATTTTATCACGATTTGATGGGAAACCTTTCATGAATTGCTGATTGAATCAATGTTTATTACGAGAGGCGAATGAACGGTTTTAGAGATGCACAAATATAATAGCGAGATAGTGTGTCATTTAGCTTGTGAATTTGACTCTTTTTCTTTGTTTGGATAGATATGTTTCTTTTTATGAAAGTCTAATTACAAGTTAACAATGATATCAATCCATACACATTAAAGAATACCATACCGAATTAAAAATATACAAATATATGAAATAATTATATGAACCAATATATTTGGGACGACTCGGCTTGAGTTTTTATACAAGCGAGCTATTTTGGCTCGAACCTAGCTAAGACATTTATACAAGCCAAGTCTGTTAAAGCTTTTAACAAGCTAATTTATACGCGCTAACGAATGAGATACGAAAAACTATGTGATAGCATCTTCAAAAAGCAACTTTTTTATGCAAATTAATACATAAGTTAGCATAAATACAACTTTAACGGTAAGTTTACTTTACACTGGACAAACAAATAGCTTTAATACAAAAGTTACCATAACAACTACAACTTTAACGTCAGAACCAATACAAATGTGATTCTTTTAAAAAACATATAAATTATAGTATTAGCAACTATATTTAACAGTTAACAAACTAATTTCATTTAGCTATAGTCGTGTCACATGTAACATCATACGGATGTTTGCGTAAGCAATATGTTTGTGTTGAACCACGATGATTGCGAAAGCAGAACATCAGATGCACTCAACGTGCCTGTTTTATCAAAGTCGAGCTTTTCGAACTCTTCCATGATCGGTGTCATGTCTTCTTGGCTGATCTTTCCCATTTCTTTTAGTTTATAAAGAATGAACTCAGCCGCCCTATCAGATCATCGATTTAGATACAAATAGTATACAGAAAAAAGAACGATAGCTTTTAATAATGTTTTGAAAACGGATTTAATGTCAAGACTATTCTGTGAAATCAGTATTAATGTTAAAATGTGCCTGAAAAGGTAAACTAATGTCATGGTTTCATGTACTTACACAACAACACCGTCGTCATCAAGATCAGCAGCCTCAAGATCTGCGGGTGTAGTCTTTCTTTTAAGAGCCCATTTCACCAACGACCTCTGTCTACTTTGAGTATGCAACACAGCAAAAGTAAACATCAACTGAGCTAAATAGATGGTACCAGACACTATCCAAAACAGCGCAAAAACTCGCCCGCCTGTTGTTGAAAAACATTTGTCAATATAACCCAAACTCGTGATCGTCCCCACGACACAATAAAATGCATGAACAAAATCCAAATCCTCAACAGCAAGCAAAACCGCGGTCCCAGCTGCCATAAGAACCACCAGTAAAACCACCAACAGTATACACTTGTTTCTAACCTTATTGTTTTCCATTCTTTTAAGTGTTTCTGCAGTACCAACGGTTTGATTCATATGAAACGCTTTTGCAAGAAGTAGTTCTTGTTTTTCGACTAAAAGATCTGCGGCTTTACTTAGTACCAGCCCGATAAGAAGCATGCCGAAAAAGACAAACAAGCAGGCAAGTAGTATTGTAAGATCACTACCAGGGAAAAGATCTCCATACCCAACAGAAGTCATTGTGACCACTGTGAAATAAGTTGAATCCAGAATGTCGTTCGTTTTTCTTCCATTGATTTGGTGTCTAAGGAGGTAGAAACAGAGTGTACCTGTACCCAAGTAGACGCATAAGATGATGACTACTTTTCGGTAACTTGGATGCAGGTAGTTAAAAACAGATTTGGGTGTTGGAAGAGGGGTGGTGTTGGGTTGTGAAGAATATGAATCTGATGTCGGGGCGCTTTTGATTCGTCTGAATCGTTTTCTCTTGAGGGAAGTTATTTGATCTTTTGCTAGTGAGGGTTGTGGTATGCAAATGGTTGTTGAAGTAGCCTGGTTTCCATCGTTTGGTGGCATGGTGGCTCAGTGTGCACCAGTTCTTGTTAGTCCTATGAAACAATTCAAAGGATTGATAATAAGTTTGTGAATTCTTTGGAAAACTAGTGTGGCTTGAAAACAACTTCAACTTCTAGTCTGTGTTTTTACCTAAATTCTAGAGTGACCAGACTTGCCATGTCTGACTTATGGGTCTTAAATATTGTGGATTGAACGAGTTTGAGGTGGGGCAGAAAATATGAAGTTGGGGTCGATACGTCCACTTTAGGCTAAAGTTGGATGTGACAGGTCCGACTTCATTGAACTCATGTAACAGATACAATTAACTTTTGCCTAAAGTCAGACTTGCCGATCTCAACTTTACTTTCTTCGGCCCCACCTCACAGAACTCACTCAATTCACAAAACTTGAAACCCCCAAGGTTGGACCAGTCGCGCTAGAATCTAGGTAAAAAAAACACAATAGAAGTCCAAAATGTTTTCTAGAACACAATTTTCCAAACAAAGACCCTCCAAATCTGTTGGTCAACATAAATACATCGTGACCACGTATTAAGTACATTGTAATCAAGTATCTACAAATGACAATTATCCAATATCTCAACTAAAGATTATAATCTTGAATCAGTGGGATATGGAATGAAAACTAGTACTGATTTAGTCACTTCAGTGGATAGCACACGTGAGAAATATACATTATAGCACCTTGACAGGAATCAAGATACTGAAACTATACCTAATTATATGCAAAGAAAAAAGAAGACATGATCTAATTTCAGTCAGTGAATCAAATTAGCTTTTATAATTTACATGTACAGTTATGGAAGCAGATGCAGGAAAGTTAACTAGCGCTGTTGAATGTATGAATCAAACAATACAGTTATACACATTTCCGCAGTAACTTTTGCATACTTTATAGAATATTCTCAAAATCATCTTGTATATTCTGCTTGTTGCATCAATTTTCATCAGAACTTTCAAATTGTGCATCATTCCACTGTGGACAGATAACGACTGAGAAAAGCAAAAATCAGATACTCAAACTCTTCAGATTCTATAATTTCATCAGTTTTCAAAAGAATTTCCAACTTAGCTATGATCTAATATCAGTAAGTAAGCTAGAGGTGTTCAATGTATGAACCAAATAATACAGTTATACCGCTTTCTGCAGTAAACTCCTATAAAACTTTCAAAATTCACTTCTAGCACTGAAATTGTCATAATATTGTTCACTTCATCTTAACTTCTGCATAATTTATCCGAATATTCTCAAAATCATCTTGTATATTTTACTTGTTGCATCAATTTCTCTAGAACTTTCAAATAAATTGTACATAATTCGACTGTGGACAGATATACTCGAACTATTCAGATTCTACAATTTCATCATTTTTCATAAAAATTTCCAACTTCTTGCGCATTTTCCCGCGCAATTGATAACAGATACCTTCAACGATCGATCAAAAACGAAAAACAGAACCTCAAACTCATCAGATCTGAACAATTACAGACATAAAATGCAATCACCAGTATAACACATCAAAAACCTCATCAAATCGATCAAATGAACAAGAAGATCAAACTCACCTCTTTGAATTTCAAAATATCTCGATCTCTAGAACTGCTAGCAGAAGCAATTACGAATCATCCATGTTCTCCAACAGCAAACTGTTGTAACTTATACTCTAGTAGACGAATTGGAGTACAATTATATACTGTAACTATAAAATTGACCGAAAGTCTTCGGAAACGAGATTGAAGTGGAGAGATGACCCACGCGCTTTGGTTTGATGATCGTCAACCGTTGATTCACGTTCATATGTCGGTGAATTGCGTTATTTGATCAGATCTCGTCGGCAGGATGATTAGTGATTCGAATTTCCACATTTTGCAATAGTTTATTGAAATGTTGCGATCAAGTGGTAGTTGAATATGTTAGTGCACGAAGATCAAGATCATCAAATCATCAAATCATCAATGAATGCATCGTGCTTGTATGAATACTTGAGATTGAAATATTGAATCATGGTCTCATTGGAAGTAAACTAGTAAAGTAATACATTATTGTTCGTTTGTTTGTATATTATTAAAGATGCTTAACTTTGTAATATGTAACAGTTGAATATTTGTAGAGGTAATAAAGGAGAAACATGGGTTCTTTAATTTACAAGTAGACGCCGGCTGGATTATCACGTCAGAAGAAAGTTAACGGATTTAACATTCTGTTAGAGTGGGACCGATGACAACACAAAAGTAAATAGTTGGAACTGTTTCCAGTTAATGTAAAAGTTAGGACCAATGATTACCAATAAGTTAAAGTTGGGACCGTTTGTTACCAATTTTTCTAATTACAATGGTTTGTGTGTTTATATTTCAATTTTGGCTTTCAAATTTTTGCATTGTAGGTGTCAATGTTCGACTAAACGTAACAAACATGGTCCAAAACACATAAACGTTAAAAGATATATTTTTATTTTTCTGTTAACACATGGCGCACACTCCATCGCCACATGTGAACTTTAACTATGCCGCCTAATGTTGAATTGTAACTCTAGAAATACGTGACATCTTTTGATATGGCACGCGCTCCAACTATTCAATTTTTTTAACGGTAAATCTACGACCATGTTTCAAAAGATATGTGTTATCTTAATCGAGCTTACTTATCTGTTTTTCAGCTGTGACTGGACTCGCAACTTTCTCAAGAGAAAACTTATAACTGGGAAAACCTTCTGACTCAACTCTAAACATCTTTTGCTTAAAGTGAGACTTGTACTCATGATCTTCCAATATTCACATGTCATGAGCACCTAATCTTAATCAGTTGGGCTAAGGATTATTGATAACTATTCAATTATTCACTTAAAAACATATAAACATGCATAATAAAACATCTATATTTACAAGATCATTTAACTAGTATGCATTAAAAAGTCACATATTCGCTTGCACTCTAACCCAAAAGTCTTCAAAAATGTTAAAGAGGAGATTTACTTCACAAGAAACTCATCTTACAGCTATTAAATCATGTTCACGTAATAAACCTACATCTCGTATGAAATCATACTTCAAACTCGACTCACATTGCTCAAAACCTCTGTTGCCTGATAACTTCTTAATTGTCTTCGTTCCACCCTGAAATCGGTGCAATCACATTGCTCGTTTTTCAGATATAAAAATCAAATGCATCAATCATTTTTTTGAAAACTCAAACCATCATCATGCGTCTACCTTCGACCGATTGCTATTGCGGGACCACCTCCTTGTGGCACTTAACTTGTTTCTATTGTTACTTGATCACGACAACCGCTCGCTCTCTCACACACACTCTCTTAGACCGAACACATTGACAATGAGATGGTAGGTTTATATAAGGGTAAAAACCTTTATTCCTCAAGGAATCAAGGTAGTTATCTCTTAAGGTTTAAGGATATCATTCCTTGACCAACTTAATCAACTACAGGGATAACTTAGATTAACTAAATAAGCCTATGTTTATCATAGTAAAACTCCAAATAATTCTAATAAATTCTTGACTAGAATTTGATCGAGTCTTTGTCCCCAATTCTTCATGCATTGGTTAAAACCTCAAAAGTCACACATTTTCTGCTTAAACCTCATAATCATTGTTGTTTTTAAGAACACCAAAATTCCGGGTGTTACGAGGATTCACCTAAGGTGTAACAACTTTGACGACGTCATAATTTTATGTTTTGTTTACCGTTTAAGTAATCCTTAATTGTTCTATAAAGGTTTGCTATGTCCGCAACTCCGCGGTTGTAATGTTTGTATAAAGTTTTATGTTAATTGACATATTCATGATTGTGGTCCTTCATACACATATAATTTATACAACTATTTTTTTTTGCCAGCCAGCCATGTGTTGCGGCGGTATCGTACACGGCATAATAAATAATATAGACTAACAATCGATCCGACTTGTCTTCGGATTAAATTCACGTCGGTCGTAAAATAACTCGAATTTATAACGTTGAACGAAAACACATTATACCTCACCTGTTTTTTCTTCCAAACAAATTTTAGTCAAAACGTAGACCATGTCAAAGCATACACAAAAAAATCACATTGGTTACGATCGTCCCCACTAGTTTCCACACTAAATCTACGTTGAAACGTAGAGTAACTTGAATTTATACGGTCGTATTAAAACATTTTTTGAGCCTGACTCATTTTCGAACAAAACCTGCGTCAAAAAATACGAGAACATCAAAATATAGATCATCTCAAAGTGATATAAAAATATGCATGGAAACGTTTTACCTGACCTGACACATACTGACACGTACCTAAAAATACAAACGTAAGAAATTGATTTTTTAAAACTAAAATTGTACTGAGGTAAACCGAAACTTTACAAATTTAAAGAGATCAAAGTGATGTGTCAAAGTTGACTAGATATATTCGAATTCAGTAAACAAATATAATCTAATAAAACAAATATAATTCAAAAAACAAATCTTATTAATATTATTAACATTTAATTGTTATATTATTATATAATTCATTAAATAAACATTATTATTATTATTACTACTATTATTATTATTATATTATTATTATTATTATTATTATTATTATTATTATTATTATTATTATTATTATTATTATTATTATATTATTATTATTATTATTATTATTATTATTATTATTATTATTATTATTATTATTATTATTATTATTATTATTATTATTATTACTACTACTACTACTACTGTTACTGTTACTGTTACTGTTAAATCTACTGTCAATTAATATAAAAGTAATGTTTGTTATTATGTTGAATTATGATAAACTGATTATATTTTTTCAATTGTTTTTTTAATATCTTTGGTGAAGGGGGTTTGAGTGGTGTAGGACAGTAGGAGGCATCTTATTTAATCATAACTTTCTCAAATTCTTTTAAGATAACTCAAAAACAAGAAAAAACATTACCATTTACACTAAACACATAACGTTTTATGATCCTCAAT
This sequence comes from Flaveria sonorensis, assembly GCA_025506505.1. NCBI lineage: Eukaryota > Viridiplantae > Streptophyta > Magnoliopsida > Asterales > Asteraceae > Flaveria > Flaveria sonorensis. The sequence continues at coordinate 3,692,786 of CM046431.1, forward strand.
CGCTTATATTCGACATTCTATTTAAGAATACTTAAACATCATCGTCCTTCGTTTGGTGTTATTGGGATTGCATTGTTGAAGCCGCGTCTGGTGGTCGTCTCAAGAGGGTAGTTTCATGGAGAAGATATAGACAGGCAAATCATGTGTTCTGCCATGAATGTGCTCATCATTCTTGAGTTCTTCGATTCAGATCGGATTTTGATTAACAACCAGTGAAACACTCGTTAGAGGACCCAAGAGGTTTAGCCCTGCAGACCCTCCGATACTCAAGTCAGTCGGATTGCTATAATATGATCAGAATATTAAGCTATAGTAGTGTAGAAATAGATAAAATGGGGGTGTAGAAGCCTGTCTCACGAAGAATGTGAGTTCTCTTATTTATAGGAGCCATTGGGTGTGACACTAATGGACCACCCGTACTTGGGCTTGTCAATATGTGTATTGGGCCTTATTAGGGCTTTATTAGAAGGATACCACTTCAATCTTCATGCACTTTGTGCATACTTTAAAAAGACCATAGACATATGTCTTATTAGATTTTGTGACCTTTTATACAACTAATAAATGGTGAAAATGATTATTGGAGACCAACTCTAGACATTAACTTTTTCACTATATGCATACGTGATAATCACTTTTTCAAAAATGACTATAGTATGTAAAAACCAGTCTTTTAAGATTTTTCAAACATTGAAATTCGTAAAAGCTAATTTGCTACATTATATGTGAGGTTGAAAATGATAATGCCCCAAGCAGCCAAATCCACGCAAACGACTTGAAGATTAAGGTGGGAGTGCTACAAGACAATTTAGTTCATTAAAAAACGAGTATATATTGTAAAACAAACAATCGTCAGCCTCGCCACAGGAGAGACCGAGATGAGCGTAAGTATTGGCTAGATTTGATAGTATTTAATGCACAAGTAGCAAACATGGGAGCAAGTAGTTGTGATATGTGGAGAGAAGCATTTATCTGATTAAAGTCGTAGAGACGACAATTAACACTTCTCGTGACGACTTTTATTTATCTGCTCAGTAGACAGCTAGAAGTGGTTAAAGCGGTGGATATTTTATCGCTTGCTGGATAATAGTTTTATCTATTGTATCAGAAATTGAGAACTAAATTTCATGTTTGCAAAGTGTTCTGCATATAGTGCTCACGCGCTATCCTTAAGCTCTGACGTTGAAGTCAATGATGTTCCTGTATCGACCAGGCTTGACAGCCAACCCGGCTACTATCCTTCGGTCCAACGATATATTTTGTATTACTTTGTCTAGTCTCATCCATATCGCACAACTTTGTGTCAAGGAGAGCTAGATTAGCTCTAAATATTAGTGTTTCTTGCATGTTATTGTTTAAGATATGAAACTAGAAAATTATCTTAGTTAATTCAGATCAGTCGTTATTTTGTAGTCTATGTTTCGGTCTGACTTTGAATTTGCTTCGTTCGAGTTACTTGTTAACTGACATGACAACAAAGTCAGCTAGTATGATTTTCCAACCTGAAACTAGTATAATTTTATGCACAACTAGTATAATTTTATTGTAATGTATAGATAAAATATAAAAAGTATTGAGAATTAAATAATTGTACACATACCATTAAAACCTTCAATAGTTGAATCAAATCTGCACGTTGCTTTTGACTTGTATTTTAGAACATTGTTTTGGGATGTTAATCGTAATTTTTATATTTTAACTTGAATACATGTTTTCTCCTTATTCTCGTGTGGTCAAATAAAAGCTATGCTCATAGTTTTAATCATACGCCCGAATGAAAAAAATTAAGAAAAATAAATTTTAATAATGCAACTATAACTACTGATCGATAATAATACATACTATCAGTTTAGCTGATAATAATCCGAACTTCCATTTTTGTTGCCAATGACAATCTTAGCAGCATATCATTGATTCACACTTTATTATCACTCGAATTTCACTCTACTTTGTTGTATGCTTCCCTATTTAATTCACAATCATCATCGTGAGCAAAATCGAGTGAAAATCAAGTATAAGTCAATAAATATTTATGTTATTAGAATTGTCAATGACGACAATAAAAATTAAGATTTTTATTAGCCAAAATGATAATATGAATTATTACCGGTTAATATGTCGTAGTTTGAATTATTAAAATTTAATTTATAAAAAATGTATGTGTTTGTTGAAATAAATTATATGATTTATATAGTGACTTAAAAACGTAATAATAAATTGAATACTTGTAATAGACACATATAAAGTATATAATAAATTGAATATTTGTAATAGACACATATACTTCATATAAAGTATAATATGAACTGTTCAACCATCAAACTTTTATGATTCTTTGAACCCGATTACACCTTTGTCACAAACTTACAACCTACTGACATGTTATGGCCCGTTTAACTCTTATACAACTTGACTACAAACATATGTACAACTCATCACCTACTACATTAGGTTAAATAGATTAAAGGACTTGTTTCCTAATTAATCACAAGGTCTTAAACATACCCTTTTCAGATTGATATTACCCTTTTCAGATTGATATTTACAACTATCATGTCTTGATATTCGATTTATTGATTTTTACATACCATAATATCAATACACAAATACCATTGCTATCTGTAGCTGGGACGAGCACCTTCACGTTGGCACTGTTTGCGTTGACCGCTCACAAATCGATCTTCACTCTATTTCTTATCGTGAGTGCCCTCTTCTCTCTCCTCTCCTCTTACAAACATGTCTTTCCACAAGATCAGTCACAACCTTTTTATCGACAAATGTAAGGGCGTTCTTTCACTTTGGCCCAATGGGGCCTCATGGTGGCCCTGCTATCTTTCACTACTCCTTTGTGTACAGGTGATTGTGTATTTCTTTCTGTCCTTTTATCTTTCACTGCTTCTGCTGCTAACATATTTTTATGTGTTACAGATTTGTTGTTATGTGTTATTATATTATTCTCAAGTGTTGTTTGCATATGTTTTATTGTTGTTGTCTTTTTTCTTTATGCTCATGAAGTTGTGAGTCTCGTTATAACCAACCTCTCGATTATATAGAGTAGGTGTTTGTTTCCATTTCAACCCTCCCTGCAACCTATTTTACGAGAGATTTTATTAGATATTTTGTTTGTTTGTTTTATTTTATATGTATAGAAATTTGTTGATTGTTTTTTTTACCTCGTGCCAAAGTAATTACATATATATATATATATATATATATATATATATATATATATATATATATATATATATATATAAAATGCTACGTCCTTTTCATATCACGTCTATAAACTTTATAAAGTTTAGAGTAAGCATCCCACTTAAATTGATTTTGATTTGAGTTACAAGTGTTTTAATAATGACAATTAAACTTCTTTATGGTGGAAGGCATCTCCTTTTTACTCAATGAAATACCTTAAAACACACTGAATATACATCTTACTTAAAACTCTAAAGATTTTTTTTTTTAAAAAACGCACATCTTTCAACCCAAAACCGCCCGATTCATATTTTTAATTAGAGTAAATTATAGTTTTCCTCCTTTAGTTTTGTATCAAATTTCAGGTTTCGTCTTTAAACTAAAGAAATTACAGTAAACATCTTTTATTTTTAAAATAGCTTGCACGTTTCGTTATTTCTTCTAACGTGCGTTAAATTTGATCGTTGAATCAGGTCACATACCTTGCACATGAGGTTATTTTGGTTTTTTTACCCTTAATAATAAAAAAACATAATATTAAAAATATATTAGTTATTAAAACCCACCCAACCCACCCACCCCACCCCACCCCTACACCTCTCTTTCTCTCTCTACCCTCTTTCTTTATCTTCACACAAGAAGCACCACCACCGTCACTCCACCGCCACCACCCGCCCACCGCCACCATCCACCCAACCCTTACCTCAACTCTCTCTCTCTCTCTCTTTATCTATTTCACTATCTCTCTCTCTCTTTCTCTCTCTGCATATATATATACATATATATACACACACACAAAAACAACCAGCCATCACCTTCACCAACAAACTCCGACCACTCCGACAATCACCCATTTCAGTATCGTGGGTTAGAAGATGAATCTCTTCACAAATTGATGGGTTTAATTGAGATTGAACAAGAAGATCTTCAACTTCGTAAATTTGCTTCAAAAACAATATAATAAATCTTAAAATTTTTGGTTTTTGATAGTAGATTTATAAATCTTAAGAGAGAGAGAGAGTATATATATAAAGAGAGAGAGAGAGAGAGACGACGTTGGTTAAAGACCTCCCAAAGAACATATGAGTTCGTTCTTAAAAGGTGGCAGTGGCAGTGGGCGGTTGGTGGCAGTGGCGGTGGGCAGATGGTGGTGGTGTTTCCTGTGTGAATATAGAGAGAAAGAAATGTGTGGAGTGGGGTGAGTTTTAATAATTAAGGATAAAAAGATCAAACTACCCTCGTGTGCAACACAAGTGACCTGACTTAACGACCAACTTTAACGTCCGTTAGAGAAAATGACGAAACGTTCAAACTTTTTTAAGCATAAAGGATGTTTACTGTAATTTTCCTAGTTTAAGGACGAAACCTGAATTTTGCTACAAACTAAGGATGAAAAGAGCAATTTACTCTTTTAATTAAAACTACTGTTATCTATACTATATTATAATGCACGAAGGAAGGATTCCGACCAAAGTTAAGAGATTTGTAAATTTTAAGCACAGGGTACAACCCAAAAAATCAATTTAACAAGGGTAATTATGTCTTTCTAGCGCTACTAAAAAAGTGAAACTTTAAACTTATTTACACTTAAACCCTTGTATCTTTAATTATATATAATTTTTTCATGTTTGATACAATATGCTTAAAAGAAGAAATTTAGTTTTTTAAATATAAAACTAACCAGAGACGAGTACCATAATAAAAAGTGTCGCAAGCGTCGCATCGCGCGGGCAAGTTAATAGTATATATATATATATATATATATATATATATATATATATATATATATATATTATGGGTTGTATAATATGCCTTAGTGGGTTATAACCATCTTTTTTCTAAAACTATAACTTTTCTTTTAACCCAATACTTTTATATATTTTTCTAATAATTTAGCCTCAACATTTTTACTTATAACTTTGGTGCTCTATGCTCTTTATATTTTACAATTTTTTCATATCAAGTTTCGGTCTTTTCGTTTGTTTTTATTATTATTATTATTTTTTTTAATACGAGTTTTTCAATGTTGATGGACATTGACAATGATATGACATCGGTGCTACCTGGCACGGTTTTACACATGTCGTTGTAACGCGAGTGACTTAATACTAGTATATATATACTAATTATCAACTTTTGTGTGTATCATAGGTAGTACCATTTGTTTTAGTGGGCCGTACCCATCTTTTTTCTTCTTTTTTTGATCTTTACTTTTTATTTACTCAATACTTTTACATCTTTTATAATTTAGCCCATACTAATTATTAACTTTTGTGCGCATCATGGGCAGTATCATATGCTTTAGTGGGTTGTACCATCATTTTTTCTTCTTTTTCTAATCTTTAACTTTTTTTTTTATTTTGACCCAATAATTTTTACATATTTTATAATTTAGCCTCATCTATGTTGATAATATATATTAAATCTCATACATGTATTTTGATCACATACATATTGTGTACACAAACATTTGAGATAACAGATAATTCAAAACTTAATGATTTTAACCTAAACCTGATTACCGAGTAACCCGACTCGAATAAATCAGAAAACATATAAAAATATTACTTTTTTATTTTGTTCTGAAGGTCAATTTCCTACATTAAAAATCCAAAACCATTAAAACACCCTAATGAATCCCCTGGTCCAAAGTAAATATATACAATAGTAAAAACAAATAATAAAACTCGCACGCCGCGACGCGTTAAACTGAATCGTTTTCAAAACAAAATAGTGAACACCATCGTGTTGCGGCTATTACAATGAGGTGGTTAAGTATGTAAATAGATGCGTATGAAAATATGGCGAAAAACATCATACATCATTGTGAAATAAATGTTAAAAAATGCAAAAGCACATTTAAAAAAGGAATGGGAAACATATCATACTTGATGTTGGTTTGAATAAAATTAACGTTGAAACGTAAAGCGACTCGATTTTGAATATATCTAATACCCAACTCAGGCAGTAACGCTGACACTGCCGTGGTAAGTACGTAAAGAAAAGCATGCACATTTGCGCCAACTCCATGCTGAACATCGAGGTGCAGACAAAGGTAAAACATCGCAATGGTATGTTATTGAAAACCAATAAAAGTTACATTGTTGTCAAAATAAACGTTAAAATGCTAATAGTATTTAACAGTTTTGAATAAAGTTTACGTTGATGCGTATAAAGTTTACGTCGATGCATATACCGGCTTGATATTAAATAACATTTATCCAAAAAACACATAAAATTAAGACGTCATAAGGTGATATTTGGGATGTACACATTACATTTTAAAAGTTATAAAAAGATAGAATACATATAAAACTATTACACTAATAAAACCATTAAAATACTTTTAAAAAAATGTGAGGCAATATAAATTACCCCTACAGCCCAAAAAAACTAGAAAATGGTTGGGATGGTGGTCGAACAGGGGAGAGCCTATTTGATTGGATTCTATCCTAAGAAAACCAGTTGAGCCACCCACATATATATGTATTGCTTCAGCCAAAATGCAATATATACTTGATAGTTTATAGTATTTAAAAATAAAAAAGTCACCGACCTAGTGGGCATTTGGGAGCGTAAAAGTTTATGACATGATGATGCTCTAAACACCATTATAAGATAATTAAAAAGTCTTAAAACTCTTAAGACTTTAAGCATTTAACGAACGTTAAACACAACTTTTTCTGTACTGTTATATTAATAGGGGCTTCAAACATTAGTTAACTATTACACTTAATTTTAAAAAATACTTTAATCAAATGCTTTTTTCATCTATATGTGTTATATAGATTATAAATGACATTTTAAGTGAATAACTTATGCGCATAATTTATATTATATATAAAGCATATGAGAGGAGTATTTTAAGATACCATAAAATTAAAACAATTACTTTATTTAAACATAAGATACTAACACTTTTAAAGGTAAAATAGTATTTATAATATTATTTATATATTACCCCTACAATTAATTACATAATAACTTACATAAAACTTTACTTTATCTACCCATAAACCAGAAAAACTTAACATGTTTTAAGATTTCATTTATATTTTTTAATCTATCACGTTTAAAAACTTTTTAAGATTATAATTGTAACCTGTGTTTCTTTTAAACATTTTGGTGTAAACTTTTTGCTAAACAAATCTGTATTTTGTGAGTGCAATAAGTTAATGCGTAAATGTACAAGTAGTCATGCAGAACCGATTGATTTGATGATTTAAATTTTAGTTTAGTAAAAACATAATAGATTTTTTTAAAAATACCACAAAAATAACAAAATATTAAAAATACGTGCCGGATATAAAATGTCATCAAGTCTCGTTACGCGGACTTGATTTAACAAAAGGATAGGAGTGGTGGTTTACTATACTCGCAAACAACCCCTATATATTCCGCCAGTAGTATCAAAACCCCCACTATTCTCGTTATCTCCTTATATAAAACCCTTAGGCGATATTCTTAACCTTCGCCGCCTCACAACCCAAAAGACGCACTTCTCCTTCACCGGATCGTTGTTCTCCGTTTTCTTCACCGATTTCACGTAAGTTTCTCATCCGTTTGAAGTTCTCAGAGAACAATTGTTGCTGTTTCAGTGATAGGGATGAATCTGCGTTTGATTGATCCATTTTATGCTAAAATTAGGGTTCGTTTAGGCATTTGACAGTGAAGTAACGTTATATATCGATTGGATTCGAGCCTTCGAACATATTAGATATCGGATGTTGTTGTTCTTCATCGTTGTAGATATATCTTTGTTACAAATGGGGATCTGAGTAATGTGTTGTATGTTTGGATTAACCCTAGAAGAGCTTGGTTCATTTGTGTCATTGAGTTGACAAGAAGTCAAAATTGGTATTATTGCCTTAACCATTGTACCATAGTAATAATTTGACAGTTATCAGCTACCATAGTAATAATATTAGTATATTGCCTTAACCATTGTACCATAGTCACTTACTCACTTGTGTTATGTTCTTAACAGAAAGCAAGAAAGAAAGAGAAAACATGTTGGACATAAATCTATTTAGGGAGGAAAAGGGGGGCAATCCGGAAATTATACGTGAATCTCAGCGTCGCCGGTTTGCTAGTGTAGAAATTGTTGATGAAATTATTCATCTTGACAAAGAGTGGAGACAACGTGAGTTTTTTTTACCTTGATCTTGTTAATTGGTATTTTGGTTATATGTGAATCTGGAATAGGATGGACATTATAGACACCATTATGTGGTTCATTTTTCATTGTTTTGATTACAGGTCAATTTGAGCTGGAACAGTTGCGGAAAGACTTTAACAGGATTAACAAAGAAGTGGCTAAACTTAGGATTGTAAGTTCTTTGAAATGCTTGTCTTTTATTAGCATCCACCAAATGTGAAAAAGCTGTTTGATTTAGTGAGTGAAATACTGAAATGTATTGAAATATATTTGGAGTAATGCAATTACATCCATTTGGTTGACTTTCATTTCATGGCCGGGTCGCCGGAGGTGTTCATTTATTGTGGAGTGAAATGTATAGTTACAAGTTAACCTAGTTTGTTTATATAATCTTTAATAGCATAATCCATTTAAAAAACTTCAAATATTTTTCAAAAATAACTTAACTTTTTTTATATTATTATCTTATATAAGATTTTAGTGAGCTTTTATTTTTGTTTAGTTTGTATAATTTTCACTTAGAAAATTCAATAAATGTAATTAAAAATGTATAACATTTTATCATTTAATTCTGGCCAACCAAACAGTATCTGGTAGTTTTCAGTTTTTCAGAAACAGTAAAGGTCAGTGGTATTTTTAATAATATCAGTAGCCTATCTATCTAAACCACATGAGAATCAGTTTTATAGCTTAGACAATTAAAGTACAACTAATGTATATAATCCCTATGATGAGTTGATCAAGTGTTTTGAGCACTTGGACTCTAAGCATTTTTTTGGATGCTGTTGGAAACAATATATATGTTTTAGGTAGTTTTTTGGAACAAAATTTAACATATAAATTACTTCACTAGGTTTAAAAGAAGTATTAAGAAATGGAACTAGTATCTTCTACTCATGGGTATTAACAAAACTCATAAGAAAGAACAATAGGCTTATGGATTTGCAAACCACAGCATGTGCGAATATGCATTGTGTAGATGATAATTTAAGTTACAGTCTCATGTTACCTTGATCTTAATCCATCTAGTTTCGCTTTGTCAAAAAACTAAATTGCAAATTTTTTTTCTTTGAAGTCTGGAGGTGATGCAAGTTCCCTAATTAAAAAAACAGAGGAAAACAAAGATTCAACAGCAAAGAAACAAGCAGAAGTTCAGGAGGCCCGTTCAGCACTATATTCAAAATTGGAGAAAGTTGGGAATCTTGTGCATGATTCAGTTCCTGTTAGCGATGATGAGGTTAACATTACTTATTTAATAATCTATTTGAATACGTGTTCTATTCATAACAATTATTCTTCCCTATCCACTATGCATTTTGTACATGATGGCTATCTCATAATGCTACCCTTGTATTATCACTGATAAATCTAGGCAAACAATGCTGTTGTTCGGACGTGGGGTGAGAAACGAGTGGAGTCGAATCTAAAAAATCATGTTGAGCTTGTTGAACGTCTTGGAATTGCCGATTTAAAGAAAGGTATAACAATGGTTTGACTTGATTGCACTTTTTTGTGTTCTTTATCCATATTATGATGTTTAAAAATCTGCACCTTAAGCGTGTCTAATCTTTTATCCTGTTCTTTACCATCTGTTATCCTTCCATCGTAGAGGTTGCAAAATGGGGGGTTAAGCTGTTGGATAACAGGTCAGAAAGAGTAACTTTTAATTCAAGATCAAAATTTTTAGGTTGGCTTGATCTGTCATCCTTCTTTTTTCTTTTGCCTTGAATCTTTTGATTTTTGTCTTAGATATGTTAAAAAACTTTTCATCAAGATTGTAATCTAATTATTTTATATAAAAGGGATTTATGGGATTGAAAGTATTTTATTATTGTAATCTAATTATTTTATATAAAAGGGATTTATGGGATTGAAAGTATTTAAGTATTGTAATCTAATTATTTTATATAAAAGGGATTTATGGGATTCAAAGTATTTAAGTACTCTTCAGGGTACTTCTTGACCCATCTCATTTGTGCCAATTTTACAAAGTTTACCCTGTTGACCTGTCAGATGTAAAGTGCAATCCAAATGGGCCCAAATTGCAACCCTTACTTTATAGCATTATTATTCTGCAAATTTTATAATCTTTTGTTACTGAGTTTGTGCTATATTGCTGCAACTTGTTTTAAAATAGTGCAGCTAATGCATCTCAATTTTTGACATTCAGGTGCTAATGTTGCTGGCGGTAGGGGATATTATTTAAAAGGAGATGGTGTGCGTTTAAATCAAGCTCTTATAAATTTTGGTCTTGATTTTTTGGAGAAAAGGAAGTACACAGCATTGCAGACACCATTCTTTATGAGGAAAGATATAATGGGAAAGTGTGCTCAATTAGCTCAATTTGATGAAGAGCTTTACAAGGTAACACACTTGCAGATTTTGGGTTGTATTTTTAAGCTATATAAACTCGTTAACTGTAATCTATATATAAATCAAGATGAAGTTTGCGATCATGAAAATTTTTCTTAATACAATTTAATATAAAGCAAGATTTTTCGCCCTCCATTATTGTCTTCATAATTTATATTATTATAAATGGTTTGTGAGTGATGCACTGATGCATAATTACTTAATTCTCTAGCTGATCTTATAATAAGTTACGTTGTTTTTAAATTGCAGGTAACGGGTGAGGGAGATGACAAGTATCTGATTGCAACTGCTGAACAACCACTCTGTGCTTATCATATAGATGATTGGATTCATCCAAATGAATTACCATTAAGGTTTAAGCGATACCTTTTGTAGAAATAATATTACCAGTTTAAATGTAAGACCACCTCCAATGTCTGCATCAAAACACCAGGGTGGTGTAAATTTTTGGTATAACACTATTCATCACACAATGTTACACCAAATTTGGTGAGAACTCTTCCTCATACCAAATTTTATGTTGGTATAAAACATTCGACATAAAACGGGAAAATAATTAAGGATAAACTTTAAATTTTCTTTTCAACTTTTAAGGATAAACTTTAAATTTTCTTTTCAACTTTTTAAGTGAAACAAAGTAGTGTGTATTCTTAAATTACCTGGTGCAGAAAAATTGAGGTATTTTTTTGTGCATACATTGGAGTTGTAATAAGTTTTATGTAAACATATTTCAGGATTACCACTCTTACACATTTGCTTCAAGATGTTGTAAATGATTGGTGCAGACATTCGATGCTCTAAGAGCACACACACTCATGAACCCATATATACACATTTATGTTTTTTGGTTGTGTAATGTTGACTAATCTCTCAGATATGCTGGGTATTCATCTTGCTTTCGTAAAGAGGCTGGTTCACATGGGAGAGATACTCTTGGAATTTTTCGTGTTCATCAGTTTGAAAAGGTTGAACAGTTTTGCATAACCAAACCAAGTGGTAATGAATCTTGGGAGATGCATGAGGAGATGATAAAGAACTCTGAGGAGTTCTATCAGATGGTAAGTGCTTTTGAATATGCAATTTTTTTTTGTTTGGCACCAATTTTGTATATATATTACTAATTACAGGGCTGCCTTGAAAAGCGTTGTCTTCTTAGTCCTGATCGGACTTGAAAATTGAAAGTTGCATATCAGTTCTAGAATTTGATCAAAAAGCCTTGACCAGACCTGGTTCTTGGCAAAGTCATGTTGGCGAGGCCTAAATATCCAATACCATAGGCCTGATATTATGATCCCAATTTGTAGTTATTATTCATGTAAAATCTCAATTAGTTTTAGGGTATTTTCCATGGAACAACAATATGCTTTCGCCTTCTGTCTGTTCTGGTAATTAAAGGTTTTTCCTCTGATTTTTTTGGTATATGCGTTTGAACTGGTTAATTAAAGTTTTGTTTGAGATAGAAATAGATTGTTGGTATATACAGAAGATATATATGCAGCACCTATACATGCTATAAGCAGACATGCCTTATCATTTAAACTAAATCAAATCAACCGAAGAGGATCATGTGCATGATAATTTATGCTTTTCTGTTAATTTAGTCTTAACTTTCATTAAAATTTTTTTGACAGTTGAAATTACCCTATCAAATTGTGGCTATAGTTTCTGGTGCTCTGAATGATGCTGCAGCAAAGAAGTACGACTTGGAAGCATGGTTTCCTGCATCCAAAACTTACAGAGAACTTGTTTCATGTTCAAACTGCACAGATTATCAGTCAAGGAAATTGGAAATCAGATGTGGGCAAAAGAAGGTTTGTATTTATAATCCTATACATCTTGTGTTGTAACCAAAGCCAACACATTACTTTTTCTATACGAAATAGGCAAACTTGTGGGGTCTACCCACGGCCCGTTTCAAGTCCTAATTATCAATGACTTGTTTCAAACTCATCATCCAAACGGTCTGACCCTTCCATCTTGCGAGCACACAACTTCATCTTTTTAATACATTTTGTTGCAACTAGTAGTTAATTATAAAATGATAGTCATCAGTATTTACATAAACTATGATAAACTGATATATAAAGTAACTTTTAGAAAAATTACAAAAATATGAAGTAGTTTATTTTTATCAATGTTTAATGATAAAAAAAAGGTGAAACAAAAACACATCAAACACTATACTTGAATGACTTTTCCCATTACCTGTCACGCCTGCTTACCAAACACGCTAACGAAATGCAATAGATCATTCCATTTCTTTGTGATTCCATTCCACCCAACCGAACAGACCCCAGTTTTTATGAATAAGTCAAAGAATTGCAATTTTGACCACTATACAGTTTTCCGATCATATTTCATCAACGGAAATATTTATATTGAGCCAATTTTTATTTTTTCTTGTGCAGGGCAATGAACAGACCAAGCAATACTGCCATCTGTTAAACTCCACCCTCACAGCAACAGAGAGAACTCTTTGCTGCATTCTTGAAAACTACCAAACAGAAAAGGGTGTTGTGATACCAGAAGTTTTACAGCCATTTATGGGTGGCAAGACTTTCTTGGAGTTCCAAACGACCACGAAGAAATGAAAACTCATCTTAATCCATTAAAAAAAAGATACCTAATTCTAACGGGTTGCTTGATGTTTCAAGATGGTTATAGATCTTTCCGTATGGTTATTTTGTTAAAACTACTTGTTTGAATTTATTATTGATACTTGTTTTGAACATACTATGATGACCAAAAATGATACATTGTGAACTGTGTTTTGCTTTCCCCCTTTGGTTATGTACTTGTTTTTTTCTTTTTCTTTTTTGTTTGCGTGCTTTGGTGTGGTAATGTATGTAAACAGCTTGTTTATGGTCCATGGCCTGACTTGGCTATGACAGGCTTGTTTATTGGCTAACGCGAGAGCCATTTTACGTTTCTTACTAAAGGGATGTGTAGTGGAGCGTGAGCGAGGAATAGAAATCTAAGATCATATAATTTTACGAAACATAAACACTAAATAAGATGTTAAAACAGGCCATGGAGAGCTTTCCCCCCTTTTTTGCAGACTCTTTGGACTTAAGAACACTAGTTTTAAGAATGGGTAATTGTTCTTTTTCGACCCTTATTGCCCAACCTGTGAGTGGACAGCTAATGCCTTCTGTCTATTGAACATGGTTCTATGGTCGGTCTGTGACCCCTGGATGCCAAAGACGTCCTTGGGTAATCTCGTAGTTCCTATAGGGTGGAGATGATGAGGTCGGTCCATGGATTTTCCTTCCTTTTGTCGTTTTTCGCTCAAAGGGTTGAAGGGAGATAGTGCATCAAGCTGTTCGCAAGGGCCAACTTGATCCTCTTCCTCAGGGATCCTGATAAGGGAACCCTAGGAGAGTCGCCGACTCCAACTAACGTTCATGTACGATCCATACTAGATCCGACCAACTGCCCATCCTACCTCATCTATGTTCTTGACGTTCTTGACATCCCATCTTTGTCTTAGTAGACCAATTAGTATGAATAAAAATTGTTTTGATATGCTAGTTATTAGTTTGCTTGATGGATTAAAAGTTGTATGAAATTGATAAAAAGAAAACTAATAGTACTACTAATCATTACTAGTGATTCAACTTGACCTTTAGTAACAAATGCAACATCAGTAGCAAATGAGGACAAGTGACTAGCTGTGAGTAATACGCCATCAATCAGTGGTAATTGATCAACGTCAAGTTTGATCAACAATAGTAAAACATGAGACATCAGTAGCAAAAAAGTTATTATTAACAATATTACTACTGTATAGAATACTTTGACTTGTGAGCTTTATTTTTCGATCAAGCTTTTAACTTTTTTAACAATGATGTCTTCAAAATTTCCTCTATAAACAAATATTATGATTTCACCTTAATGGATTCATGTTTTGTTGCGTATCGGCTACGGGCCTACGGCGTTCCATGCAAGATTAGACCATTACATTATATACAAGATATTGATATAACTATAGGATGTAAATGATGAACCATAAAGAAATACTAAATGAAATTCAAAATGCATATATTATTGTGAAGGTTGCACCTTCAGGGAAAAAAATATTTGCTATAACAGTTGGTTGAACATACTGCTGCTCACAAATGTATTGACCAACGTATCTCCCCATTGCTTTACCAAAAATTGTTACAAGTGAAGCCTATGTTATAAACATTTGTCAAACCATGGAAAGCAAAACATGCGTGCTAAAGTTCCAAATGACGAAGATTGGCAAAGCAAAACGATACGATGATAGGCCCAGCCATGTCACCGAGCAAACACCCTGTAAAACAATACAAAAATGTCAAAAATCATGACTGTAAGAAAGGAGAATCAAGTAATAAGATGCTTAACCATTTTGATGGAATTTTTTGTTTAAAGTTGTAGTAGTTAGATGATCAGATGTTTTAAATTGTTAAAAGAATTTATAAACAAAATTACCAAAAACGAAATGAGTTTTGCTGTGATTGATATGAAATTAATATTTGACATCTGTATGATCATAGATATTCCAAATATTCAAGAATCGCAAATGTAAGAAACATGATGTGTTTTAAAAGAGATTATAAGATAATAAGCAGAACCAAATAATCATCAATCATTAAGCTAACTGCAAGAAGATGTGTTTTAATGTATTTCTGCTGTTTAGTGTTGTAATAGTAATCTCTACATTCTAAATAGTAAGCTCATAAACCAGCCAATACTTTGCTTATGCTTACAACGGAATCAGGTAACATATATTGCGTTGGACAGGTGCTATCAAAAGGTTATGATAGAAAACTAGTGGAAACCGGAAACAGAAATCAAATGAAAGCAAATTCAAACCTCGTACCTCCGCCAGAGAGGAATCAGGTGCTTACCACCTTGAAGGTTTACATTCTAAATGTAAGGGGGTTTTGATGTGTGTTTCAGAAATGATCGCGTGATAAGCAATCAGAATCAGATAATACAAAATATGTTAATTTATAAACTATAAACAAAATATTAATGTGATTCTAAGGTTTAAACTTGTTATACTTGGATGTTTAAGTGTTTACTAAATTCTATATGTTTGAGGACTAATAAAAAAATTACCAAAAAGAAAATAATAAAAAATTATAGTTTGTAAAATGAAAAAAATAATCCTAAAATTAGATTGAAAAATTGTTGCAGTTGTTATGACGTGAATACAACACCCCAGAATATCAATCACATAACCTAAATATTAAAAACTGATTAATATTACTATAAGTCATAATAATCAGATAATCAGTTCAAAACACGAATCCAAACACCCCCAGAGAACAAGATTATCAAACAAGTGGTTGGTGCTTACCAACTGCTTGACCAGATGATGAGCGGAAAAGAGTTGCACCAATCCCGGCTCCAATGGAAGCAAAAACGAGTGATGCAGTACACCTAATCGTAGCACCATACACCTTTTTCCCAAGAACCTTGACTCGTTCTGAGTGGTCAAAGTCAACATCAACATCTTCCCCTTGGTTAGATTTTGAAATGTCCCGCACAAAACGGTAACATTCTATCCCAACTTGAACAAGCCATGATGCTGCAACTCCTAAAAAGTGGCCTGCTCAGATAAATAAATTTTCTTTAGTGTTTATCATATTGATTGGGAAAAGAACTGCGATTTGCCAAAATGCCTAAGAGAACACTAAATTAAGTAACATAAGCAATTCTAACTATTGTATTTATGGTTCCTCTAGACAAGATATTGCAGAACCCCTTGCTAGTTGCTACATATTTCAAAATTTAGCAAGTATGAGGCCAGTTTGCAACAACTATACAACAAAAATGGTTAAAAAAATAAAAACCCTATTCCCTCTAACTTCATTGACGGTCTTCTTAACAACATAAAGTTTTTAAAAGATTTAATTTGCAGGTTACAAAGAACTAATGAGCTACATAAGATCAAACATTAAAATGAAGGTACGAAATTACCATCATGGATCACCAAAAAAATTATTCCAAGGTATCATATTGGGAAATAATTAATTTTCTTTTTTAAGTATTATTTACAAATTTTTTATCATAATATTCATATATTATAAAGTTTTTTATTTCTTATAGATCTAAATTGCAGGTTAAAAGCTCAAATGAGCTCCAAAATATCAATATTAAACTGAAGGTACAGAATTACCATCATGGATCATTCCACAGTATCATATTAAGCAATAAATTATTTTATTTTTTAAGTATTATTTACAACATTTAAATCATAACGTTCATATATTATAAAGAACATCTTCAGATAAACATATTCTTAAAAGTTTTGACAACGTTCAAAGCCTAAAATCAGTGGAAAAATAGGTACAAAACTGACCTCTAAATGTTGTTCTGCTGACACAAAAGAAGTAAAGTATAAACTGGCATCCCCTTGTTAGCTTTGCGAACTGCAGACTTTGGGACATCTAGCATAAACAATTAATTTTTTTTTTGTTAAATTTATATTATATTAAAGTGGCATGTGGCAAGTAAAGAGAGGGCATGTACCTTTAAGAAGCTTCCATGCAGCACGCTGTGAAAAATGGCGTACAGCAAGCCGTTCAAGAACACGTCTAGTAGTAACCACACTAGTCTAAAATAAAGAAAATATCAGTGAATTGCTAACCTCCTGAGAAGGTTTAAAAATGATTAAACCTAAGATTGCTGTTTATAATTTGAGATTGGAATTTATAATTATTTCAAATTAACATATATTGAGAGCCTAAACTCCTAAAAAACATCAGAAAAGAAACTTCGTTTGGTTGGCTGGTTAAATTAAAAAGTAAAAAAACACATAACACAAACTGCTCTTGAACTTCAAGAACTCAAACTAAAATTGGATGCAACTAAACCAGAACACATTATCCACAAAAGAAGGAATATAAACGATAATGATTTAAGTTTGAACATGTACAAATTCATGCTTACTTCACGAATAATTTGCTTTACTGATTTCTTCAAAGGTACAACCAAGTCCACATGATGCTC
This sequence comes from Flaveria sonorensis, assembly GCA_025506505.1. Lineage (NCBI taxonomy): Eukaryota > Viridiplantae > Streptophyta > Magnoliopsida > Asterales > Asteraceae > Flaveria > Flaveria sonorensis. Next base: position 3,710,496 of record CM046431.1, read on the forward strand.
ATCAGAAGAATCCGGTAAAAAATCATCGTCATCATCTTCTACTTTAGGTACCAAAACTGGCAAATAAAACAATAAGAAAGACCTCAATGATGTCAATGCAAATGATCTCGGCTGGAAAGCTGAAAACAATGGCTTTAACTCAATGGAATACTCTTTTGTCCTGTAGTTCAGAGTGTCATGCCTAAAGATTGTTTCAGATGCAGTCCTTAAACTAGTGAGGTAATCTTTGGTCAAAATAGGTGGAGTTGCACCAGCATCACAATATGCAAATCTTTTTCCACTGAAACTGTTTCGTTGGCACAATTAAAATTTGAAATTTAGAATCTTGATATTCAAAATTACGATGGCTAGTTTAGTTTTCCATCATACCAATTACAAAATGAAAGCCACAACCCCTAAACAAGCAATAGCATATAAGGGGTGTTGTTTGGGATAGCCTATTTAAACAACTTATCTACTTTCATCTTCGAAAAGCAAGTAAGAACTTTTGAGTGATTGGATGAAGAAATTTTGTCTTCTTTATTCAAGTAAAACAATATGTTTTCGATAAGCAATTTGAAATTATCAATCTGGCTTTAGTTCAAACTGGTTATTCTTGGTGACTTCAAAATTATTTAAACTGCGGCAGACGCATTCGCAGGTTGAATTCCAGCCAAACATCATCTGAACAGATGGAAACAATTACACTAGCCCTAAACAAGACTGAAATCAATCTAAAACAACCTAAGCTAGCCCAAAGTAAGCTTAAAACATATCTAAAACCCCAACACAACCTTGTCGCTTCGCTTCAAAAGCCCCATTTTTCAGGGCTCATGCGCATTTTCAGACTAAGTTCCCGCCAAAAATCATTATCTGAAACAATTACACTAGCCCAACAAGCCTAAAATCAATCTAAAACAACCTAAACTAGCCCAAATCAATCTTAAAACATATCTAAAACCACTAAAAATTGTATTTTTATACCTATGTGTCTCGCTTACAAATACTCTTCAAGCTTTTTAAAAACCCTTTACGCCATGAGTGCGCGCCTTCAACAACTATTATTTAAACACACTTAATACTGATCAATAAACCAAAATAATAACAAAAACAAACACGGTATATCTAGAACACATGAACAAAACACACCTAATGAACCGATGTATGATAAGAGAAAATATACCCAAATAAAGTTCTGGAGGCAAAAGGGTCGCCGGCGGGGACATACGCGGCGGCGGAGGAGGCGGCGACGGTGGCGGAGTATAAACCGGTGGAATGTAGGGTTTGGCCATTGACGCTAGGGTTTTTCCGCAATAGATCCATTAACAAAGCTATTCCCGCCATTGTAATCAGATGAAGAAGATGGAGGATTATCAGAAGCTTTGAAATCAATGACGATAGAAATCTGATGTTATAGTCTTGAGTCGTGTGTAACGATTGAATTGAACACTTCGAGTTCGAAAAATATTATGCTTATTTCGGTTGAAAATAAATTTTAATAAAAAATACTTATTAATTTATAATTTTTTAAAATAAGTTTTCAAAAAAGTGTTTGAATTATAAACTTAAAGGTTGTAAAATAATTAAAAAAAACATATTTTTAAAAATAAATGAAGTTAATAGAAGGTGGTAAAAGATATAATATAAATTTAGACTAAAATAAGCTTTTAAAAGTTAACAAGTGACCGCTCATTACTTTTTAAAACTTATTTTTTATCATATATAAAAAATCAGTTTAAAAAATTCATTTGAGATTGTCAAACACCTTTTTTCATTTAAAATAGTGTGAAAATAAGCAAATCCCAAACATGCACTTAAAAAGTATTCATACGTACAAATATTGACCGATAAGGTTTTTTTCAAGTGTATACGTTAGGTTGTGTTCGTATAAACTCTTAAATGCTCAGGTTCATGTGTTTGATAATATTTTTAAATTCATGTTGTGTTTGAGTTTATGTGAAATTATCAGGTTCGACCTGTCAATTCACGAACATGATTTTTTATTATTATAAATCATGGATTCTGCATCACCTTCTTCTCTTCTATAAATTAAAGGTGTGTTATAGCTTAAAAATCTCAATTGCAATGGAAAGTTAGTGTGTTAGTGGGTATAAGTTTTTTGAATCATGTTTTTAAGTTTCATAACATTTTTAACCGGGTCAACTAGTTTTTACTTAAAATCTACGAAAATTATTGAAATTCATCCAAAATCTTTACCAAACTTCGCACGTGCATCTAGATGATAACAAGACAATAAATATACTCCGCGTTTAAACGAATGCCTCCCTCTCTTCTAACAGCACATATTTTACTACCCGCACCACCTCTAAGTTTTTACAAGTTAAAAATATCTAAACACTTGCATAAAATTCACTAATAACGTCTTAATAAATTTGCCTCTTATCATCATACCCTGGGCCTCATTTGGTGGGACCCACATAGCTACTCACTAAATTAATAAATTTGCCTCATATCATTATTCATTCACACCAATACACCATACATATCACATAAAACCTTTTCCCCTTACAATATTATTTCTTGATAGTTTTTTGCTCTCATTTCCCTACCGGCAATCCACCACTCTTTTTTATTCTCTCTTCATTCATCACCACCGTCGCCACCACCACCACCACCACCGCCGCCGCCACCACCACCAGTTGCCCCTCTAAACCCCTCTCTATCTCATCTTCTTTCTTTCTCCATATGTACACATGTGTCATCCACCCTACACAGAAGAACCTCACGTTTCATGACTGTTTTTTGAGCCTCCACCATCATCTGCTGTCTCCAACCACCATAAAAGTTGCGCCTTTTAGTCTTACCAGACACCCACACTGCTACACATGGTTCGCAAATGGGTTTTCAAAGCCTTGACCTTTTTGTAATTTGGGTCAGAATTCTTGATGTATTATAGTCAGATCTTCAAGAAAATAGTTAGTATATAGGTTCTTTCTTAGTATTATCAAGTACCCAGTTCTTATTTATTGAATTTTAGGGTTTAATTCATGACTTTTGGTATGTATTTGCAAAGGTTTTGGTGGTTTATAGCTTGAAATTGTGCAAGATTGTGAAAAAGTTTCATTGGAGTTAAATTTACATCTAGAGTTTGTAAGAATTGTAGGGTAAATGTTTTTTTGTTAAGTATTATTGGGGATAGGTTATAATTTTACTTTTGTAAATTAGGGCTTCAGTTTTAGGGTTCTAGAATGTATTGCTAGTGTAGTGGGCATATTCTGAATTTCTGATGCTTGTTTAAAATATGGCTGCAAATAGTCAATGTTTTGTGGAATGGAAAGAGCATTATGTTTCGAAAGAAAGGGGCAAAAGGGTAGTTCATTATTTCTTGAAAGATATAGCGGGTGAATCGGTTTTAGCAGTTGTGGGCACCGAAAGGAGTGTTAGGCATATGTTTTATGTGGTTGCTGAAGATTTCTTGAAGCTCAATGAGGCTGAGAATTCGGTCACTGCAGGCTATAGATGGAGGTCAAGGAGAGAGGTTGTGAATTGGCTTACTTCTATGTTATCAAAACAACACGGCCAAGGTGAACTTTTGAGTGAGTTTCTTGAATTTTCACTGCTAACATTTTTGAGTACCTCTTATCTTGAAATGCTTATGAATGTTATGGCATTATTGTTTCTTTGTACTTGAAATGTGATATAAGTTGCCGTGTTAGTGCTGAGAAGCTTGACGTATTAGATTCTGTATGATTGACAAATGTAATCATGTAATTTGCAATTGATTAATAGAAACCGGATTAAGTTAATGTTAATCTTTTATGGTTCGTTGGTGAATGTGTAGTTGGTTTTCTGATAGAGTTTCTTTTGGGATACGTGGTTTCAAATTAGTTATTGCGACTTTGATAATTTTGAATAAGATAATCCGTTGTAAGTTAGGGGCAGGTTGGTAGTTTTACATTTATCTCAATGATCTCTTTTCTTATTGTTGTTCTTTTTCGTCCTCTTTGATTTCAAATTTAGAATCGTCTTCAAGTTGATCAACTTTATAATCATATGTTTTAATTTCAAATTTAGAATCCCCTAAAAGTGATCAGATATCGGGAGTTGGTGTTTCATACCAGAATCGTCTTGCAAGAAATTTAAAATTTCGGGTATTGGATATAGTGTGGTCAGGTGCAGCATGGACTTGCAGCAAACAACTCAAACATTTTCCATCCTTTTACAGGAACGGGATTACAATAGCGGTAAGCATTGTCATAAATTTGTTTTTTAATTCTCCGGATTTTTGTCTTTTACGTCACCTGCACATGGAGCCCATGCTTGTGACATTAGAGCTTTAAACATTGTTGTATTTGGCTGTCAGGGTTTTTGGTTTCTCATGCGCTGAACTTGTTATTTTTACGCTCACACTATATGTCTACATGATAATATGATCTATAATTTTGGAAGTGCTGTAATTACTTCATAAACTATTACTAATAAAGCAGATGGATAATTTGTACATATGCCACCCAACTAATCAAAGTTTTCACTAATGCCACCCAAGTAACTTTTGAGGTCATCCAAGTCTCAATTGGGTTTTGTTTATGCTGATTTGGCGTAAAAAACTTGCTAAAAACTTATAAAATTACAAAATGTCTCAAATGTAAAGGTTTTGTCACATCTTCAGTTGTAAAATGGCATGAATGCTACTGAATCTACCTAAATATGTTTTGGCAATCCATAGAGTTGATACTTTTTTAGTAGAGTCATCAATATGTAAGATGGCATGAATGCATTTGAATCTACTCAAATGTGATGAAAACTTGAAATTTAGTGTTATTTGTCATTTTATTATCTGTTTGGTAAGGTTTTTTAGCTGAAGTCAGTATAAATGAAACCAAATCGATACGTGGATGGCCTTATGTATACATTCTATTTTAACAAAATAATAAACATTAAATTGGTTTCTTAAATAAAGAGATTTGATAAGATAAAATGCAATTTTTGTATCGTCTCATACACACAAGTGGTAGTTCAAACGGAAGTTTGTTAGTTTGGCATAAAATGTAGTCAAAACTATTGTTTGGACTGGGTAATCATCTTAATTTTGATCGGAAGTTTGTAATTATGATTGGGTTAGCATTAGTAAAATTAATGATTTATTGTAACGTGGCCTGTTGAACAAACAAAGTATTACTGAATTTAAACTTTAAAATCATTGTTGGACAAGAGCTGATGGTTTGTTCCTATGCAGTCGACCCCTAGTGGTTACAAAATGGGCAGGTTAGTCTGACCTGAAACACTTGTTTACTAAATTGTTCTCTAGGTAAACTAGTTAGTCAAATATGATGTGCACAATTTTTATCTGGGTAGGTCGTGTTGACGTGAAACACTTATGCCCAATTTTCTTTTAGTTTTTTAATAATAAATAATTAGTGTGTCAAATATGATCACAAAACTTACATTATTTCAGTTATAATCTAATATTTTAGTTAAAACAATTTAGGAGGTTTTATGTATTGAAAACAGTTTTGGGTGACTTTTGACCCCTTCAACCCATTTGTCATGTTTTCTTCTTAGCTATGTTGTATTTCACATGTTTGACCTGTTAGAGATTGAGTAACTTGAACTGACTTTATTGTAAGTAAATGGGTAAAAATATGCGTACGTAATCAATTTTGTAAATTACCATTCCATTTTTCTACCAAACTGAAAGCGAGTCCTAACTATCCGTACATAATTAATTTTTTGATTTCAGGTACAATCATTTGTTTATGTTATGTCTGAAGAGGGAACCCGTCTTCTTGCATATCTTGAAGACATGTATGAAGACCGCAAAGGTCAAAAGAAAGTCAAAGTGAGATGGTTTCATCACACTCAAGAAGTACAAGCTGCAATTACTCTTAAAAACCCTCACCCAAAAGAGGTTTTCATTACACCTTATGCACAAGTTATCAGTGTCGAGTGTGTGGATGGCCCGGCCCTTGTTTTGGCCCGCGAACATTATGATATATGTGTGTCTACGCTTCCAGAAGATTTATTGACCCGGGTCCATCTTTGTTCAAGTCAGTTTAAAAACAACCGTGTGAAGCCATTTAAATTGAGTAAATTATGTGGCTATTTTGATCAGCCTGTTTTTTTGGTTCTTGATACTGATTTCCTTGAAGAGGAAGAAAATAGCGCCGGAGATATTGTTAAGCTGGGAGCCAAAAGACTTAGGAGTTCTAGTGGGCGCCATGTGGCGCCTTGTGATTTGTCTTGCATGGATGTCAGGTATGAGATTTTGAGAAGGAAGCTTATTCCGAAGCACGTGAAATACATGGCTCCAAATATCATGGGTTTTAAGGTTAATGAGAAGATAGAGTTGTTGAGCTTAGATAGTGGTATTCGGGGATGTTGGTTTAGATGTACTATAATGCAAGTTACTAGGAGGCAATTAAAAGTCCAGTATGATGATTTGAAGGATGAAGGTGGAAGTGGTAATCTTGAGGTATGATTTTTTTATTCTTTTTAATATTTGTATTCTCCGGGGCCCACTTTTCTTTTTTGGTTTTTCTTATATGGTGTGAAAATGAATGTTGTGATTGTGGGTTGAAACGGGCGGGTCAGGTTGGGTTGGGTTGACCACAAGACTAATGCCTATTTTCTTAAACCGATTTGAGAGGTCATATGCATTAAAAATATGCTTTGAACGACTTTCAACTATTTTGAGTTCGTTCCTCTTCTAGCCGGTGTTTTTTTATTTCACCTGTTTATATAAAACACGACTCTCGAGTCTTGACCCATTCATAAGTGAGTGGTTTAAATGAATACCATTATGCTATAAAAACCAAACCTTTTTCTGACTTTTGTAATTCTTGAAGAATATGTACAAGTAAAATAATACTTAAGGACTTGATGATGTTTATGACTTTTGGCTATTTTTTTCCATTTTAAGGAATGGGTTCCAGCTTTTAGATTGGCCATGCCTGATAAACTTGGGATAAGATGCTCGGGAAGGCCCACTACAAGGCCCGCTCGCATGGAAGATGAAGCAAATTTTGCGATTGAGGTTGGTTCCCCGTGGATGGGTGGTGGAGTGATGGTTGGTGGGAAGGGGTTGTGACTGGAATTGGTGGCGGAGATGTTAAAGTTTATGTTCCTGGTAAGTTCTTGATTTAAAACATAAATATTTTGTCTTTATATTCCGTTTTTGATTTAGAATTCTTGAGCACACGATAGCTTAAACTTCATACAGGATCACTAGAGGTGGGTAAATAGGTGTGTCTAATGGATCAAATAACGGGTAAAAACGTGTAATTTTTTAGCATGGTCAAATGAGTCGGGCCAAACCACCAATCTATTTTGTATTTTCTGATATTTTACCAATAATCAATGTATTAAATATTTAAAAAAATTTGATTTTGTAAGGAAAACTGTTTTTAGCTATTTTATTTAAGTTAAAATGGGTTAATTGGGTTCAAACTCGGTTATTTATTTTATTCTCTTATCTAGTGTGGTACTTGAGGGGGCAATTTCGAGCCGTTTATGTGAAAATGGGTCAATTGGGTTATGTTTTATTGATAATGAATTAAATTGTAGAAGTGGCAATTTCTGCCCATTTACTTGTGTAGAGGTTGATTGGATCAACTCGGTAAACACCAATCAAGCACAATTCTAATAGTGTCGAACGGGTCAACCCAAAAACTTTAGCTTCAAGATTAATGGCTGAAAGGGGTTAAATGGAGACTGGTTTAAAAGTCCCATAAACTTTCTTTTAATACACCAGTCTATCAAATCGCTTTATTCAAAGATTTACATGATTATTGTAGTGATACTATTTTGTAATCATACTTACAAACATGCATTACTAATAGCAGAGTCGAAAGTGTCAGTGGGCCAACCTACCCCCGACCTATGCTGTTTAGGCCTTACTAAAAGTGACCCGTTTCAACCCAAACCCGTATGACCCGCTACCTGAACACCCCCATTGTCTTGTGTTTTCACCTCTGACATACTCTTTTCTACTGTTGACAACAGGTGAAAATATGTTTCTTGAACTACACATAAAGAACATCAGGGTGTCAAGAGATTGGGTGGGTGACCATTGGGTCAAGCTAGAAACAAAACCTAACATCCTCTCATTGATTCCCACTAATAATAACGAGATCAAACCCGAAAGCTCACCTATTTCATCTCAAGAAACACCTAAACCCGTTGACCCAGAACATGTTGACCCAGAACATATTAACCTGGAACATTTTAACCATTTACCTGAACCACCTCAAGAGGGTGACCCTGACCCTGAGTTCCATGAGAAAGAAAACGACCCGAGACTATCCCTTGATGACGACTTACAGATTATTGAACAAGGCGAGCGTACGGGTGAAAACCGGGAAGCATAACATAGTAATTTATCAAGAAACCGAGTGGCGGTTTGTGTATAGAAGTGACAAAAAGTGAGGTTAGAATTTGTACTTTCATTTACAGCTTGTTTTAGGGAACATCTAACTAGGAAAAAGGGAGAGATGCCCTATGGTGGGTGCCTCGGAGTTGAAACTCTTTTGGTAAAAAGGCGGATTTTTATCCGGATGAATTGTGCTTTGATGACTTGTACATTGTTTGTTGAAAGATGCACATTGGTTGTCGGGTTTTGGTGATGGACAAGGGTTTGTGACTTTGGTTAGCTGATGCACCGTTGTTGGTACTTAATGTAGTAGTGCAACTGTTGATCAGGTTGTTATGAATGTCGTTTTGTTTTGTTTTTTGTGGTTGTTTTCGCTCATCAGAGTGTCGGTTTCTTGATCCTAAAGTGAAAGATAAAGAACAATGATAACGTACAAAATTGTTGATTTGAGGTCTGTTAAAGTAATCGGTAAAATACCGGTATCCACACTGTAAGTATCGATTCCAAAAACATCAAAAAGTGGGTACCTAATTGGTATCGAAAATGATTCGGTCCTGAAAAATCGGTATTGGCATGGTACTGGTTCGGTATTGGCATGGTACTGGTTCGGTTTTGATATTTGGTATCATTTGCTCATCTCTCATTGAGAGCTCTCAAATGTGTAATGAGTTAAGTTTAGCCGAATTTGAAAGTAACAATTTATTTATTTGGCTGAAGCTTAAAACTGTACTGGTTTGAGTCTAGCTTGAGCTCGAGCTTTAAGCGTCCAAGTCTTAAGGTCGAGTCCATCTCGAGCTAGAGAGTGTTTAACTCAACGTTGATGACTTACACTGATTGTAGCCACACCATCCCTAGCCACTCCACACTATTCACGTGGGGACAACAAAGGTAGATTTACTTACCAAATTAGGCCATTTGAAAAACAAGTTGCTATTTTCTAGAATGTTTGCTTTGTTTGTAACAAATACTTGAGTCTTATATATATACTAATTAGTTTGAAAATTTGTGTATTATATGAGTTAAATGAAAATATTAAATTAATAGTTAATAATTAATATTTTAAATTATAATTTAATTTTTTGACGTAAGATATGATTTAAATTGTGTATTATTAACATCTCAAGTTATACAATAACAACATCTTTTAAAATCTAGTATTTGAAAATCTTTTGTTTCAAAAAGTGTTTTTATACACATCTCATTTAAAAAAAACTTAGTGTTATATTTTAATTAGTTTTCTGTATTAATAACTTTATATTTCATTTATTTTTTTTGAAATATTGTTTTTTAAAAAAGAAACATGTTATTGTTTTATTAGTTATTAGTTTGAAATTGATTTAAATAATATCATTAACATTTAATATTTTTTTATTAAATGCTTGACCTTCAATGCAAATAACATGTGATAAAATTAATATAAGAAAATAACACGTGACAAAAAATATTTAGTTTTTCGAGAAGATTGCAAAAGAATATCTGAACATAACTACTAAAAGCTTCTTTATTTATCGTAGTCCTTGATTTTAACTAAATATCTACACGTGCCAAATTGTTTTGATCTGGAACGACCCGAATACGAGATCATATAAGTACAAAGTGATTAATTAGCCTTGATGTTAGACTTGCACGTTATAGGATGCATAGTGATAGCAAAAATAATAAAAGAAAATACTTGGTGAGGAAAATTTTGTATAAAGTTACATGCCTAAACTATTATATCAATTCTTTATTTTATATCGTTCGTCCAAATTTGACATGTTAAGTAAAAAATTTAAAAACTAAGATTGATTGTACAATTATGACTTTGAAATTCTAAATAACTTTTGAAATCAAACATTTACATCTAAATATAAAGGTCTTCTGATCTAACGTTATAAGTGTGATAGTTTGGTGGAGATTGGACAATTTTATAGAGGGGGCGGAGGGTGAAATAATTTTTTTTGGGGGGCGAACTCGTCATATGTTAAAAAATTTACACTGCTGGATAAAAAATTTACACTACCGAACCAAAATTTAACACTACTGACGAAAAAAAAAGAGGGGGCGGGGGCCCCTCCCGGCCCTTACAATACTTCGCCCATGATAGTTTGGACTTAAAAATCTTTAAGGTTTCGGGTTCAAACAGGATAAACAGTTGTTTCATAGTGATTAGTTTTCTCTTTGATGATGTTTCTAGGTTAGTCATGCTTGTATTGTTAAAATCAGAATGGACAATTGACATTCAGTTTTAAAAAAACTCATTTGATATTATGTGTAGTTCCAAGTTCTAACACTGTGTGAACAGAAAAACATGTATTAATATAAAAAAAACAAATACATTAAAACTCCTAAACTTTGGAAAAATAGTTGATAAAAAATCGGGGCTTAAGATGATGGTATGCAGGCTTGAAATCCGAGTCGTTTCCATCTAATTACTTATGAGCCTTGTAACTCCAATGTAACTCAAGTTATTATTATTATTTTTTTATTTTGATTTGTAAGACCTTTTATTTTTAGCGTGTCTATCTTTATCTAATTGTTATAAAAATAAGCTTGTTAGTTATTGTATCATTTTTGTATCACTATTACAGATATAATCTGCAATCACTCGTGCAACACATATGCATTAAAGTAATATATGTGGACCATGAATAGTGCCTATTTTATTGTCATTTAGTAATTTTTTTTAATTTTGATTTTTTTTTCTTGTAATTTAATTTTCATTTTAGCTTTTCACTATTTTATGTCTTTTATTCTTATACTCAACACCAAAATAAGTTTTTTGAGGAGACTGGGAACGTTTATTTTTAAATTAGCTTTCGTATTCGTCAATACTTATTATTTTCACAACTTGACATCATTTTCATATAAATTCTAGATATACTCTTACGACGTATTTATTATCATATAGATCGAGTCAACGCCTCTACTTCTGGATTAGATGGTTATTTTTACCCCCAACAACACTATTTTTTTTCATGTCTCGAGGTAAGAAATAGACCAAAAATGTGATAAAAACATTAAAACACCATCATTTTACACAAACCACCCTTCAACTATACATCATATACCAAACTACCCCTCAACTTTCTGCATCCATCAAAAGTATCCCCAATGAATAAAATAACCTCACAACACACCCTTTGCCTTTGGTGAAGAAAGAGAGTGGACAACACAACACAACACAACACACACAAACACAACCCACATCCTCTGTTTTCATCTTCTAGATCTTAGTCTTCATCGTTTCTCAAACCAAGGTTCCATCAATGGTGAGTCCTCAAGTATTATAATTCTGTTGCTTTATTCTCCAATTTCCTTCAATATCCTTCAATTCTTACTCGTTTGTATCATTTCGATCAATCTGATTTGTCTGCGATCTGTTTTGGTTGTCGATTTGTAGGAATATCAATCCAGATTAAGGATTTTGATGTTTGGACGATCTGTTGGTGATGTTGTAGTTCGTCATCGCTAAATGTTAGTGATCCGATCACTGGTTGTGTATAAATTCGTATCAATAAGGTAATTGTTTAGTTTTGGTTTGATGAGTTTGTATTGGTGTGTAGATCTGTTGAACTAGGGTTTATGATGAGCGATATTGTTGTTTCTGCTTTGTGATTGAAATTGTGTTTGGATTTATGAAATTTGTTGGTAATGGATTGCTTTTTTACCTTGTTTACCTGTATACAATTGACTAAATTTTGATATTTTGTTGTTGTAATTACAGTGACTCTTACAATTACAATTGGTTTATGATGAGCAATATTATTGTTTCTGCTTTATGATTGAAATTGTGTTTAGACTTATGAAATTGTTAGTAATGGATTGCTTTCTACCTCGTTTACCTATACAATTGGCTGAATTTTGATATTTTGTTGTTGGATTACAGTGACTGTTATGATTATGATATTGTTTGTTGTGTTCTTGACTTGTAGTTGAAATTGAGGTAGAAGCATATCCAAACTGCAACTTATTTTTCCTGCTTTGTAATTTAAATTGTGTTCAGATATATGAAAATTTTTTTAGTAATTGATTGCTTTCTACCTAGTTCACCTGTCTAAAATTGGCTTGATATTGATATTTTGTTGTTAGATTTACAATTACCATTACCATTGCAATTACAGTACTGATTGTTGTGTTTTTGAATTGTAGTTGAAATTGAGGTAGAAGCACATCAAAATTGCAAGTTGAGGTTAAGATTATTGTTAAGTTATGGCAATTCAACATGGGATTGTGGAGAAGTTGGAGCCTGATAATGGTAAATTGTTTATTGGTGGGATATCTTGGGATACTGGTGAAGATCGGCTAAAAGAGTATTTCAGTAGTTATGGGGAGGTTAGTGAGGCGGTTATTATGAGAGACCGTTTGACTGGTCGTGCACGAGGATTTGGGTTTGTAGTGTTTGTTGATCCTGCTGTTGCTGAGAGAGTTGTAATGGAAAAGCACATGATTGATGGTCGAACGGTGAGTTTTTCATGTCCAAACACTAGTATGCAACGCAATGTAATCATTATAAGTTGATTTTAGGGGGAAGGGGGTTGGATGTTGTCTTTTGGCATTAATCATATGATTATTTTTCAGTTTGATACTAACTGTAACAAAACTAATTGTCACTGGAAAGAGTAGAATGATTAATACATGTTTTTTTTATGGGATGATGTATCTGGAGGTGACTTAAGCATTCAAGTATTTGTTTTTATTTAGGCTACCATATATTATTCATTATACCAATTCCAGCCAACACATGCCGGATGAAAAAAAATGCCTATTGAACACTTGTAAAGACAAAAATACCTTTGATGAGGTGTCAACATGTTTGTTACAGGTGAAAAATGTTGTCTTTCTTAGAAAATGGAGGGCATTTTTATCATATGACATGTTTGTGGCTATAACTGGTATATAGTTGAAACAAGATACATATTGAGTGACTTATCAAGTAGTTTGAATATATGGGTGGCCTTAATGAAAAAGTTGAATACTTGGGGTGTCCTCTACATACGTTATCCCTTATTTATGGCTTCCTTAACTAATCACAAATTGCCAAACATTCCAGAGTGTCAATAATGAACATTACAACTCAAGCATCATAGGCACATATGATAATGTCTTCTGCATCATGCTTTATTACAATTAAATATCTAATTGTGATCAACATCACTATTTTTACAAACACTTGACATTATCAGAAGTGAATACTACAAATTTTTATTTCAATCAGCCTCATGTAATAACTTAGAGAATGCATATCTTACCACCCCCTAAATCTTGAAATTCATTTGTCAAAAGTATTTTAAAGATTAAAAAGAATCATTTTCTAGGGTTTAGATTCTTTCTTTCATATATTATTTTGGTCTCTAATTTCAAGGTTGAAGCAAAAAAGGCTGTTCCAAGGGAAGACCATCATGGACTAAACCGGGCCATTAGTAGCATTCAAGGATCACCAGTGGGTCCCGTGGGACGCACAAAGAAGATATTTGTAGGTGGTTTACCATCAAATATAACCGAAAATGATTTTAAAAGTTATTTTGATCAATTCGGTACAATCACAGATGTAGTGGTAATGTATGATCACAATACACAAAGGCCAAGAGGTTTTGGTTTTATTACATATGATTCAGAGGAATCAGTTGATAGAGTATTATATAAAACGTTCCATGAACTAAATGGTAAAATGGTTGAGGTCAAACGGGCTGTCCCTAAAGAGTTATCTCCAGGTCCAAGCCGTAGTCCTTTGATTGGATATAATTATGGGTTAAATAGACCAAATACATTTCTCACAGGTAGCTACCCACAAGGTTATAATATGAGCCCAATCGGTGGTTATGGAGTTAGAATGGATAGCCGGTTCAGCTCAGTTGTTGGCGGTCGAACCGGCTTCCCTCAATATAATTCATCCGGTTATGGTATGGGCATGAATGTGGATCCAGCTTTAAGCCCAACTGCATTCGGTGGGTCCTCGGGCTACGAGCGGATTTTGAGCCCGTATTTTGGTGGAAATCCAAACAGGTATAATACTCCGATTGGGTATAATCCAGGTAGTGGAAGAACTGAACCACCTATCGCTTCATCAACCCGAAGTGTGTGGGGAAATGGGGGGCTCACTAGCCCAGTTGGATCAGGTTCATATTTGGGATCAGGAAGTGGTGGATTTGGAGTGTTTGGGAACAATGGAGCAAGTTGGGGCTCTTTGCCTTTAAATTCTCAAAATGGAGGGAGTTCTTCGGGTTATAGTGGTGGAAATTTAGGCGGGTTTAGGGGCGAAGAGAGTAATTATGGGCTAGTTGGAAGAAACAATGTTACTGGTGTGTCTACAACACCATCAAGTAATGGGCCAAGCAGTGGTCACCAGGGGTTTTATGGTAATTTGTACCGCGGGGGTTCTATTTATGGAGATGCAACTTGGCAATCTCCATCTAATGAGGCTGATGGTTCAGGTTCATTTGGGCACAGGCTTGGTAATGCAGAAGATGTGATGGGCAGGAGTTCTGAAGGGCATGTTGGAAACTACAGTATTGCAAATAGACAAACGAATAGAGGTCAGTTTATCATATCTTCTAATTTTTAATAGTTTATTTTTGGTTGTGCTATATTTATCTTGATTATTAACAAATATATAATAAATATCCTGCTAAAAGCTCAAGATTTCATGATGTCAATCTTATTCTTTGAAAACATTAAAAATATTCTATTTACCCGTTCAATAGTAAATAAGATACAGTCAGTTACTTTTAACAATTTCTTTTATTGAACAAACATTATTACATTATGCACTGAAATGTTTCATGGTTTTCTTTTGCTATATGTTTATTTAGGGAAACACACGGCTATAGTTACCAATAAGTATGATATTTTTTAGCCTTTTGAAAGGAAAAAGTATGCTTTATGAATTTAGGATACACACATGCATATGTGTGTGTGTGTGTGGAAATTTGAACTTTTAGAGGAAATATTTGAATTAATCTTATAACTAAAGAGCGATTTGCTTATAGAACTTTGTATTTTGGCTTTTGATTGCAAACCAACCATAGCGTGCCTAAAAAATACGCTATTGTTTGCAAAAATGAGTGAATGTGGATAAGACGATAAGCTGTACAAGTATAAGCAGTTCTTGTCCAAAATACTCGTTCTTGCAAATTATAGTGTTCGTTTCTGTAATTTTGCATGCACTAAAAATGAAGTTTGATGGTTCCAAAAGTCATTTATTTAATCTCAAAAATATTGTTTCTGCTTGTTAATTTAAAATATGGTAACACTCATCTGCTTGTTAAAATTCTCTTATATTGTTTGACAATTAAATGTATAACAGATTATCAAAGTTGTTAGTGTCGGTTCTTTTGTTTTTGTTTGTGTTTAAAACATGAATTACAAGGCTTGAGATGGCATAACCGCATAAAACTGAAGATACATGAAAGAGTAGAATGAATCCTATTTGTAAACTTTTGAAAGTGCTGATTTGGTTGTGTTTTATCTCAAATGGGTCGATTGGTCGAATCAAAAGGTCTAGCTATGGGAACGGGTCAAAAGGTTCAAACGGGTTGAAAGTAGCCATGATTGTTGTATTATTATAATAGTATTTGTAATCATAACTCATACATTTATTATATATGAAAGGGAAAACTTCACAAAATAGTAAGCAAGTTTTAGGAGTGTTTCAATTAGGTCACTTGTATTTTTATTTGTTCCAATTAGGTTACTTTTTTTATTCCAATCAGGTTACTAAAGTTTTAGGATTGTTCCAATTAGGTCATTCATAATTTCTTTTTTAATTTGAGTTAATTACATGAAAGGTCCCTATACTTAGGCCTGATTCACTTTTGGTCCCTAGGTTTGGAATTTTACAAGGTCAGTCCAAACATTTGACAAAACGTATCAAAGAAGGTCCCCATCTTGGATGGTCGTTAAAAAAATCCGTTAAGTGCATGTGAAATGACCAAAGTGCCCCTAACTATTAAAAAATAAAGTTAATTATATGGTGGAACCCACCCACCACTTCATCTTCAACCTTCACCATCTCTAATAACCCTACTAATCCTCCACCACTACCTTTTACCGCCAGCACCACCTCCTGCCATCAACACCTCTAATAACCCTACTAATCCTCCACCACTACCTTCTACCGCCAGCACCACCTCCTGCCATCAACACCTGCCACCAACACCTGCCACCATCGTCACCAGTCTGTCACCACCACAAGTTTGCACGTCCTGCCGCCGGCACCTGCCATCATGGTTGCTTTCTTACGCCTCTGAACCACCATCACCACCACCACCACCTCTGATCCAACACCACCACCACCAACACTCTGATCCAACACCACCACCACCACCACACAAGCACCACCACCTTCTGATCCACCGCCACCACACAAGCACCACCACCTACGATCCACCATCACCACCACACGAGCACCACCACCACACAAGAATCACCGCCTTCGATCTACCACACAAGAATCACCGCCTTCGATCCACTACCACCATCACACACACCACCATCTTCGATCCCCCACGTCTCTCTCTCTCTCTCTCTCTCTCTCTCTCTCTCTCTCTCTCTCTCCTCGTTCATCCCTCCGTCTCTATCTCCCTTTCTTTCTCTTTTAACTTAAAAGGGCATTTTAGTCATTTTTAAAAGTTTAACAGAAAAAATAAATGTTCATCCATGTTAGGGACCTTTCTTGTTACGTTTTGATAAACGTTTGGACCGACCTTGTAATTTCCCAAACCTAGGGACCAAAAGTGAAATCAGGCCTAAGCATATGGACCTTTCATGTAATTAACTCTTTTAATTTTTTAAAATGATTCGCAAATCTTTTTAAATAATTCGGTTTTTATTATTAATTTTATTCATTTTTTTAAATATTTCAGTTTTTAAAATACTTTGCAATTTATGAATAACCTAATTAGAACAATTTTGAAACTTTAGTGATCTGGTTGAGAAACAAAAAATTATGAGTGACCTAAATTAGAACAATCCTAAAACTTGATTGCTATTTTACAAAGTTATCCCTGTATGAAAAGATTTAACAATGAACGTAATAGCATTTGCGGATCAATCCAGCCTCATTTTGGCCTGTTTGAAGATGACCCATTCAACCTGAACCTGAGCAGTTTTCTTGAATAAGTTAATAGGAAAGCACGTAATTTCTGATGATCATTTCAACACATAATGTAACTGTCTTTATTTTATTTAGTATGGAGTTAGTATATATGATACTCTTATTGTTTTAAAAGGTTATGATATTATTAAATCAAGTGTAGATATAATTTGTTTAACATTTAGAATGATGTATAAAGTTTGCCTTAATAAACTTTTGATATACTAGAGCATGAATAGAATTTGTTATGTAGTCCACTGTCCAAAATGTAGCATTAACCTGCTTTTTACTCCTTTTTGTACAGAAATTGCTGCATAGAAGAAGTTTTCATGTTTTGCATACAGTAAGCGACTTTAGGAGAAGGACCGTTTCTCAGTTGAACCGAACTGCAATTTCCGTACATATCCCTCACCAGCATATGCCACGTCAGTATCTTTAATGCGATTCGATCCGAGGATTCTTGATAAGATACATTTATACATATCAAGAAAGCCAGTTTAAAAATGGGATTTTCTTCAAGTTGATGAATTTTGATTTCTAATTGACATTTAGTTTCATTGGAGTTGTAAGATCAAGAATGAGTGATATATTGTGCATCCCTTAAATAAGGATAGTATAGCAGAGAAATAATATCTGTTTTTTCTGATATTTTCCAGTAAATTACTGAGGTTTTTTGTTATTTTGTTTGTTAATTGTGTTCTTTCAGCATAAGGGATTTAGCCTATTGATAAATAGGTGTGTTAAATAGTATCTCATCCCTTAGAGGTCAAGGGCTCAAGTCCCTTGATGGAATGTGAAGTAGAAATATGAGTAATTTAGATGGTCAGTGAGTTGAGGTTTTTTTTAAAAATTGTGTTCTTTCATCAGGTTTTGTGCTTCTGTCGAAAAGAAACTTACAGATCAAACATGTCTTCTTTTAAGTGAAGCACACCAGTTTTTTTTTTTTTTAATTATAAAATACTTACATACTTTATTTTCAGAGTTAGGTCCCAATTTGCATCAAAACTTGTCACTCGTAGTGACATATCATTTCATAACATTTAAAAAACAATACAATAGAAACATAGTTGTTTTACTACGAGTTTTATCCTACAACTTGAGAGTAAGGTTTGCTATCCGTCCAGTCACGTCCAGGAGCTTTAACCATCTATGATTGTTTTTCCTGAAAACATTTAAAATATATTTTTATTAGCTTTCGCTAAGTAAGTACACCTCTTTATTTATATATATTATTGGGATTTAACACCAAAAATTCTTGTGGGTTAATTGTAACCCTTGAGGATTATTAACTTCTCTTTTTATATATGTGGGGTTCAAAACCCAAACCCCTTGGGATTTTAACATACGAAATCCTTACATATATTTAACTCCTCTTTTTATATATATGTGGAGTTCAACACCCGAACCCCTTGTGATTTTAACATCCGAAATCCTTACATATATTATAAATACACATCATTTTTAAAGTCATTAAAACATATATTTGACCCGTATCCCATAATCACTTTCATCATAATCAAGCATTTTATAGTAAATGAGCTCATATCACATGTTATTAAACATGTTTTATCTCCAGAAAATTCATACAAACTTATGATATAACATGTAATTAAACATGTATTATGATTAAGTTACGGGTCAGTGTACTTACCTCTTGATGCCACTAAATTAAGCACAGAGTTTAGTATAAAAGATTATATACATTTGATAAAATGGGGGAATTCGAAAGATATTCCAATTTTATATATTCAGACCGTTTTCATGCGTGAAAATATTTCTTTCATGCGTGGTAATTCTATCCTTAGATTTGAAGAGTTGATTCTAAATCAATAACTCATGATCCTTTGTACCTTTTATATGAAAATACCCTTTATATTTTAAACAAAGAATAATAACTTATAGGTAAATTTTAAAAGTTAAAAAAATAAAACCTAATTAAAACAATATTCTACTTCCAGGACATAATTAATTTGTAATTTCACATGAATGAAGAAGCAAGAAACACTCGCTAGTCCATAGCATCGATGAATGGGGGTAAAAAAAGTTGATTATGAGGTTTGTAGTTCAATGGTACCCGTTGTGTGTATATAGTGATGTATTTATTTTGAGGCTGAGAGATTGAGTGCTGCTGTGGATAATGTTGTTATTTTTCTAGTAAGATTAATTGAGCGTGTGTATAATGTGGGGCTAGTATATTTGGTAGAGTATTTATTTTTTAGAGGGGAGGTCTTAAGTTTAAACCCAGACAATGATGTAATATGGAGTAATCTAGAATAGCAGTATGATAGTTAAAAAAAGATGGGTGTGTAAACAGACTTAGTTATGAATGATACACAATAAATGCATATTGATGGGATTACTTGCCTAACAATTAATTATAGTTTTAGAAAAAACAAATAAAACGATTGGGTTGGCTAGACCGTCAAACCAACAAAAGTACAAGACAACGGTGAGCTTAGTTTTTCGATTACTAAATCTTAAGTTGAACCATTTAATGTCAATCAATTCGTTCATGTTAATTTTAACCCGCCTAACGTATTCCTTTTCTATTTAAGTTTTTGTATTGTATTTATCTAACTCGTAAAACATAAAATATAATCCAAATCAACCTATTTATAAATAAGCATTCTTCCAATTCTCTCATTTTCAAGTTAGGCCAACTCCTTGATAGAGTCGTACAAAAAAACCGGTTCAAAA
This sequence comes from Flaveria sonorensis, assembly GCA_025506505.1. Lineage (NCBI taxonomy): Eukaryota > Viridiplantae > Streptophyta > Magnoliopsida > Asterales > Asteraceae > Flaveria > Flaveria sonorensis. The sequence goes on from CM046431.1 coordinate 3,730,574, forward strand.
AATGGTAAAAAAACGATCCGGTTTGAAAAAAACCGGTTCGAGCCAAACTGGTTCCTAGCCCGACTCGAACTGGTGGTTTGTATACCGGTTTGGTAGGCCGACAACAAAACTGGTCTGCAAGTTTTAATTAAAAAATCTGGGGTAAATACCGTTATAAAAAAAAAAACTAATTTGTAAACCGATCCAAACTGATTTGAACGGTTTGAGAGTTCTTGACGAAAACCGGTTAAAAAAAACGATTTTTACATATTAAAAAAGAATGAATACATAGATTTTGTGGGTTGGGCTTTGCTTAACTTTAACGGGCCGGGCTACAACATAACGGCTAGAATCAAGGGCGATATGGTAACTTCACAAAATGCCACGTGGAAACTACTAAGTGGCTGCATAATATACCAACGGTCATCTCCCAAAAATCTCCCACAAAACACAAAATTCTCTCCCCTTGTTACCATTTTTCAAATTCAAACTCTCAGAGGCTACCCCAAATCTTCTTCACACACAAACACACACTGAAATCAATTTCTTCATTTCGATCCAATTACGAAGAAGATCATGAATTCATACTCACAGGTCATCAGGAATGATTTCGATTTCATCTATTCAAAAACTAATTTCACGATCCAAAATCAGTTCAAACCCTAGGATATCACGACAATTATGGTTTCAACGCCACAACCGGAGGATCCAAACGTTAAGTTTTAAGTTGATCGAAGGACTCAACTAAGAAATCTCACCGGATTGGAAGATCGGCAACATGAAGAGTTACCGTTTCGTGCAGATTTGCATGTAAAGGTATGAATTAACTCCTTGATTTATGTTTTTTTTATCATCGGGGGTTTTGTTAGGTTATAGTGTGGATTAGATCTCCCAATTCTCGCGAAAAAGAGGATTATAGAGTTACTAATCTGTTAATAATCACTGTTATCTATAATCCTCTGTTATCCTAATTTCACGATCCAAAATCAGTTCAAACCCTAGGATATCACGAAAGTTATGGTTTCAACGCCAAAACATCCAACCGGAGGATCCAAACGTTAAGTTTTAAGTTGATCGAAGCACTAAACGCGAAACTTATGGTTTCTGACGAAGAAATCTCACCGGATTGGAAGATCGGCCACATGAGGAACTGAGGAAGTACCGGTTCCTGCAGATCTGCATGTAAAGGTATGAATTAACTTGTTGATTTACGTTTTTGATCATCGGGGGGTTTTTGTTAGGTTATAAAGAGGATTAGGTCTCCAAATTCTTGCAAAAGAGAGGATTATAGAGTTACTAATCTGTTAATAATCACTGTTATCCTGAATTAGCTGTGATGTTTGAGTATTAGCTGTGCATATGATGCAGTTAAGGAAGCACATTCAAATGGCAAAAGACTTGATTTAGTTTTCAAAATCTTAAAGAACCAAAAGGTTCTTGAACAATAGGTTCATACAAGCAATATTCAAAAAGCTATCATAAACGGTATACCAAACCATAATATTTATAACTAAACCCTAACAACTTGAAGATCATAAACTAGTAAAGAAAGATCATACACCCCGATTTGGAAAAAAGACTCGACCTCGAGTCTTTCACAGGTCTCGATTTGGGGTATGTCTGTTGGTCAAAAAGTGCAACATTTTAGGCTGTTCGTTTGATAACAAAACAGAGTTATATTCTTCATTTGATAACAACAGTTCATGTGCAAAGTAAGTTCAGTAATCTTAGATGTCTCAATTTAGACACATTTACCAATTTGGGTTGAGATTAGACAAATATGCACCTTGAATTCATAAGACCTCATAAGTCATTTCATTGTAATAATATAATTGACACACTAATAATTTCGAATAGGTTTAAAAACATCAGAGGTGCCAATTTCGACATATTACGTCTGTGCTGGTGTATTCGGGTTATGTTTATCTCAAACTGGTCAAAAGTAGCCAAATGTACTTAAATGCAATTTTCTTATACATATATGACCCACAGAAAAATTATCAGTTTTGACCCGTTTTGCCACCTATTCATCAAAGTGATCCTCCAGTTGATATGCAACCTGATACTCTTTTCTGGAACTATTGGTATTTCCCATTTTGAGCCGAAACTAAACTCATGTCAAATGCAGACTAATAATCTTTCTATCTGTTCATCTCACCAATATTGATCCTGAAACTACTAAGATCAAATGATATGCAACTTGAATATCTTTTCTGGTAATATAGGTGCTCTGCTGAAACTATTAGTACACTCAGATTCGGACATTGTGCAAAAGTTGTACACAATAATCCGGAAATAAACAAAATAACAGAAGATGATGTTAATAATCTTGGTTATCAAATTCGTGAATTAAAGGTATTATCTACTTAAAAAGACAGTTACTTTTCAGTTCATTTGCTATTACTTAAACACGGGTTGATTTTGTTTGATTCCAGGGAGACCTAATATGAGCTAAAACAGATTCAAGTCACTCCATTGGATCTAACACGATTTATAACAATTTGACACTGATTTGAAAGAAGTGAATATTGATGAACATGATGTCAAAGACTTACAACTTCAGTTTGATATGTTACATATGTGATGATGAACTTAAAGAAACCTCCAAGGGTGGTTGTAAGGGTGACATGGCAGGTGAACAGTTTGACAGCTGTCAAAAAGACAGTGAAAATGAAGAATATATTCAGAAGAAGCTGAAACTTATGCATTCAGTTATCCTGCATTATCAGAATCTCTAAAACCTGGTAATGCCACGAGAACAAGCGCGATTTATTCTAAAGATAAAATGTAAGTAATTTTTTGAGATCAAGTAAAATGTTTGTGGGTCCCACTGGATTGCTGGCGGTGAGTGTTCAAAGAGGGCTAGAGATCATTGGTTTTGTTGTCGTTTGATCATTTGGCTAGAAACACAAATGATGCATCTGTTCAAACAGAGTTACAAAGAGCACATATATATGCTCAAATTGCCAGTAAATAGAATGTTCATAATGTTGTTTATTAATTTTAGTCGTTTATCTACGTCAGGTTGCTGCAGGAAACTTCAAGAGTGTAACAGATCTTGAAAATCTTTGCGTGAAACAAGCAGCAGAGATCAAGAAGTTGAATAATTTGGTAAGTTTCTCTTCACGTACGTTATCAAAGGTGGTAAAAGTTAAGTTTAATCTAAACGGGTCAAACAGAAAGAAAAAAAAGGAAAAAAACCCTTAGCTGTAAACAAAACGAGTCAAAGTCATCTGAATTGTATGTTTGCGGATTCAAGTTATGTTTTATCTAAGCCGATCAAACGGGTAATTGGGCAAAATGAAAAAAGAAGGAAAAAATTGAGCAAAATGAAAAAAGAAGGAAAAACTCTTAGCTGCCAGCAAAAACAGGTCAAAGTTGAAAGAATTTGGATTATTTCCTAAATTGCTTTATTAAAACATTTGGATTATTGTTGAAAGAATTTAAACTTTACAATCATACTTTATACACTACTGTGTAAAAAGCTAAAAAAAATGAGCTAGCTATGTCCTGGGTCAACCCGGGTCAATCTGGTTCGACGTACTTTGACCCAAATGAAATAAATACTTGTTTCGATCTAAACTTGCTTTGACTTATTACCCAATCTAACTTGTCTTTGTAAAAATAATATAATTAGTAGATTAATCACACTCATTATCTAAAACTAATTTTAAAAAAAACTTGAAAAAATTTGTTGAGTTAACCCAGCGAACCCATTTTAAGCGGTGATCCATCCCGTGAAAACCTATCTATTTTTCTAACCATTTCAACCTGAATCAAGCAGTGTAATTTAATTCTTAACATTCTATTCTTCAGGTATTGCAATACAAACAAGAGAGTAGGTGAAACATCACTACTTGATGTGCTAAGGAATGGCAACATTTCACGTAACATCGAATCAAAGGTCCGCCCACTTCACCAAAAGCACCAGTTTTTCCATTTTTACTCATTTTCTTAATCTTAACAAAATTCAATGTTGTTAGACCCGTACACTGTTGGCCCTAACCGGTTCAGTTGGCATGGGAAGTGGGAACCAACACTGTTGGCTCAGCGATGGTCCAACCGGTGAAATGGTTTTGGAGTTAAAAAAAAGTTTTACAAAAGAAGTTTTACTAAATTATAATAATATATGAACTATTTTCATCAAGAAAGACAATCTTAATCGCATAATCATTAAAAATTTAAAATTGATTTTCATTTGATTTTGAAGTTGATTTTTTAACATGTTGAAACATGTAAAAAGAATCCATAATCCATAATAAATTTAAACATGCATATTTATATTCTGAGTTCAATTTTTCCATTTTTACTCATTTTCTTAATGTTGGGCCTAACCGGTTCAGTTGTCATGGGAAGTGGGAACCAACACTGTTGGCTCAGCGATGGTCCAACCGATGAATGGTTTTGGAGTTAAAAAAAGTTTTACTAAATTATAATATGTGAACTATTTTCATCATGAAAGATAATCTTACTCGCATAATTATTATAAATTTAAATTTGATTTTCACTTGATTTTGAAGTTGATTTTTTAACATGTTGAAACATGTAAAAAGAATCCATAATAAATTTGAACATGCATATTTATATTCTGAGTTCTTGAGTGGTGGAACTTCAAAAGTGATTCATGCTTAAACACTCACCATGTGACATGTCCAAACATTCATTCCTAAATGACCATTTAGCATATGTTTGGGATTGCTTATTTCCCATCTACTTTTGACTTAACTATCAAAAGTTAATAAGTCAAAAAAAATGTTTGACAATCCCAAAAGAATTTTTCAAATTGACATTTCATATAAGGTAAAAGGTAGGTTTAGAAAAATAAAGAATGAGTTACTTATTAATTTTTGAAACTCCTTTTAGTTAATTTTTATTATATCAATTTACTACCTCCTATTAACCCCCCTCATTTTTAAAAATATGTCTTTTTTAATCATTTTACAATCTTTTAATTTATAAGATAATACAAATATTTTTTTTAAAAACCTTTTTTGAAAAGTACTTTTTGTTAAAAGTAATTTCAACCAAAATAAACAATCCCAAACATGATCTTAGTCTGCAATGTCAGTTTAGTGGGCCTAAGAGCCCATTATGGTCGTTTGCCCTAAACGGGACTTTATATGCATATATTAATTGTATTCAATGTATTTTATACTTATATAATAATTAATTGAAATTTAGTTTTATATACATTTTAGTTTATTTTATAAAAAAAATTGCACTTAATAATAAATATTTTATGTATGATTTCAATATATATGCATATATTAATTGTATTCAATGTATTTTATACTTATATAATAATTAATTGTAATTTAGTTTTATATACATTTTAGTTTATTTTATAAAAAAAATTGCACTTAATAATAATATTTTATGTATGATTTCAATATATATATATATATATATATATATATATATTAAGTTTGTATTCTATATATGTATATATTTTATAATTTAAATAGTCATAGTCACACCTGCCGTCTTGCAGCTACCGATAGGATATAGGAAGGGTAGGATATAGACAAGTCTTACCTTCATAGGATAAAGAAACTATTCCTACTGAGACCCTCGGCTCTAACGCTCATAATAGGATCAAATGGTCCATAGAACACGGACACGATGTTCAACAACATAATCAAATATACAGAAGATACAAAAAGCACTCATTGGAAGTAATCGATCATATTGCACACACTAGTCGATCATTGTATATTAAAGACACATGTAATAATCAAAGATATACAAGGCTCAACAATCAACACCAAAAAACAGTTGTACACTAAGCAATAAACAGTAACTAATTAAGATATCTCAAAACCCTCCCCTAGACGTTTTTAACCTTAATCCTATGTCTTCGCATACTCCTATCCCAGACCATGTCCTTAGAGATGCGCCATTACAACAAATAATGTCTACCTTCACATCAATTTAGATCCACCTCTACTCTTTCGCCTGCAAACATTTAAAGTCTCTACTTCTTTAACCGTTTTTGTCCTTTTTCCTCTCTTCACATGTTCAAACCCCATAATCTCCCATCCCTAATCTTATCCGCTATACTAGCTATTCCTAACTTGTGTAAAAAACTTCATTTCTTATTTGGTCTAACCTTGTATTTTCACACATCCATCTCAGCATCCTCATCTCCGCTACTTCCATCTTGCATGATTGGTTCTTTTTGATTACCCAACATTCTATTCCATATCATAGTTAGACGAATTGCAACTCTATAGAATTTTCACTTTGCTTGTGAAGTTCCTGTCTCAAAGAACCTTTGAGGTGTGCAATGACAATATCTATCTCACCATGCCCCTTGCATATACGATCCTAGATACATGAACTAAGTTGTCTTTAACACCCTTTGTTCTCTAACGATGCTCTTCATTCTTTTAACCGCTCATTCAGAGCCCTTTTACTGCCTTCCGACAAAACATCATCTGCAAAAAGCATACATCGTAAAATTGTCCTTTGTTGGTCCTTGATAACTCATCCAAGAGCACTACAAACAAGAATGAGCTCAACGTGGACCCTTGCTCCATAGAGAAGGCCTTGGTGTCTTCCACCGGGAAATGAATCATAGTTTGTGTATACTTTGTCTTGAAAAGTCAGAGGCCAGTGCTAGTGCCATGAGGAGCTTACGTTGTTGCATCTCGTTGTCTTTTGAGAATGTGTAAAGCATTTGCTAGTTGGGTAACATATGAAAAAGAATAGTTAGCAAATACATTTTGTTCTAGGATTCTTCTTCTTCTTAGGGCATTTGTGGCACGCAGAAGGGCTTGTGCAGTTGCAGCAGCATTTGAAAAAGGAATTGATGGTAATTTTAAACATGTTCTCTCCATGACCCCTCTTAATTAAGACAGGAAATCAAAGACTTGAATTAGGAGTCACTTTGGTTCATGTCATAAAATTAAAAATTGAAAATTGTCATATGAGAGAACTGCTCAATATCATAAATTGAAAATGCTAGAAAAAAATGGCAGACATTGAGACTTGATGCTAAACCATTAGATGAGGATGAAATAGATGAACTGGATAGTGGGGAAGAAGAAGCGAGTGATGAAGAGATGGAGGATGGTGGAGCAAGTACGTCTTACTTTGGTGGTTTGCCTAACCATTATGACACTTAAAGGGATACCAAGGTATGGATGAATTTGAGGTTCAACATAAACCTACAGATTTTGATACATGGACGGGATACCAGCATGTCACTTATAATCAAAATAAATATGGATTTGAGCAGTTACACTGGGATAATATGTTAAACCACAACAAACAGGAACATTGGAATCGCACTCACGCATGAAATCAGGAGCGTGAGGTGAATTTAAGATGGCAGGATGATTAGAGGAGGAAGATGCACAATGCTTGGAGAGCAGGTGCGTCGGTGATTAAGCATGGAACATTGGAATCGCACTCACGCATGGAATCAGGAGCGTGAGGTGAATTTATGATGGCAGGATGATTAGAGGAGGAAGATGCACAATGATTGGCGAGCAGGTGCGTCGGTGATTAAGCATCCGGAGATTATGGATTACACCACTCGTGCACCGTACGATAGAACAGTGAATTACCCGGTCCCACCAGTTCATCATTCTCAGTGGATCGACCCCATTCAGGATGCACAACAACAACACAATCAAGGAAGCTCATTTGATGCTTTCAACTTTGGAACCTTCTCAAATATGATGAGGAGCATCTTTAGGGATCCATAGAAACCTTACTACTGAGTACTCGCTGATCTATGATTAGGTCCATGTACTCTTTTATATCTTTTGATATTTTTTTATTTATTTTGAACTATTTCTATTTGGTTTGCATTTGGGTGGTTGGGCGGTGTAAGACAAATTACGCTTTTTATTTGATGTTTGTTTGTGTGTTTGACTAGTTTGTGATATAAGTTTGGTGGTGAAAAGTGGTGTTAATTGATTGAGAAAAAAAACTTTTGATGTATCTCTTCACTTAACCTAATCAATTAACATGACTTTTCAATCCAAACTGACTAGGACGTAAACATAATTCCCAACACATAACAATAACACCATCAAACTTACATCACAAACTATTCAACACCGCCCAACCATCCAAATACACAACCAAATAGAAATAGTCCAAAATAAAGAAAAACATCAAAAGATATAAAAGGAGTACATGGATCTAATCATAGATCAACAAGTACTCAGTAGTAGGGGTTTTGTGGATCCCCAAAGATGTTCTTAATCGTGTCTGAGAAGGTTCCAAAGTTGAAAGCATCAGATGAGCTTCCTTGATTGTGTTATTGCTGCACATCTTGAATGGGATTGATCCATTGAGAATTATGAACTGGTGGGATCGGGTAATTCATTGTTACGTCGTACGGTGCAAGAATGGTGTAATCCACAATCTTCGGATACTTAATCACCGGCTCATCTACCCGCCAAGCATTGTGTATCCTCTTCCTTTGATTATTCTGCCATCTTAAATTCACCTCACACTCCTGATTTTATGTGTGAGTGTGATTCCAATGTTCCTATTTGTTGTGGTTCAACATATTGTCCCAGTGTAACTGCTCAAATCCACGTGTATTTTGATCGTTAGTGGCCATCCCGTTCACAAATCAAAATCTGCAGGTCTGTGTTGAACCACAATTTCATCCATACGGTATCCTACGTAAGCGTCATAATAGTTAGGCATACCATCAAAGTAAGGCGTACTTGCTCCACCCTCCTCCATCTCTTCATCACTCACTTCTTCCCCACCATCCAGTTCATCGTTTCACCCTCATCTAATGGTTTAGCATCCAACCTCAATGTCCGCCATTTTTTTCCAACATTTCTCATTTAATGATATCGAGCAGTTCTCTCATATAACCACCCGAACGTGCTCAACCTTTCTAAATTAAATACTAAAAATACGTCTCTTCGATGATAACTCCAAAATATTTATCGGTTAAACACTAAAAACACCATTCCAACACACTCACATTAGTGTCATATGACACCAGTAGATCAAGCACCTAGCACTTCTACCCAGGCCGACCCATACGTCGTAATCCAATTCAGCAAGCTTTGTATGAAAGTTTGGCAATCATATCTACAACCACCGTACAGATGATAATGCACTTTCTGATCACATAAGATCATGTCTACGTGTCTCTTATTATTTCATTTTGATGTTTGAACTTCTTTCCTTTTCTTTAATTTTTGTTTTATGTTAGTGTGTTTCTTTTTAGTTTATGAGTATTTTGTGGTATTTTATGTGCATGGTTGTGAAGTATAATCACTAGCAGATAGTATAATGAAGGTAGGAAATTAGCCTTACAATAGGTGATTAAGAAATTAAAAGTTTAGAAAAATTGGTCGATGTTGAAGACCTGATTAAATAAGAAGAGAGTTATTTATTTGTGCTCCTAGATAGGGGTGTCGATCCCACAAGTAGTCACAGATGGTGTCATGCGTTGGATAGTGAATTAAAGGTGAATGAAAACTAAAAACTTTAAGGAGTTAAACATGAACTTGGACTTGGTATGGAATTAATGAGATGAAAGAGATCACACTGGGGTTTCAGGAAATGTAATTAACTATACGACATATATTTTACCTAATCTTAAAATCATATAGAGATATTCGACTATGTAAATTAAAAGCTATAATCAAATTAATGATAATGACCTAATTACTACTCAACGATTAATGATGTAAAACTGACAACTTGATGAGTAACAACCAAATTAATTAACACGAATCGTTAATCAACACATGGTTCAAACACATAAATAAAGCAAAGTTCATGTCTTGAAAGGTAAGCATAAACTAATCATAAACCATATCATGCGTAAAGCCTTGTATCTTCTTCGTAATCTCTTCAATCTTCAAATTAAGAATGAGATGAAAGAGATCACACACGGATTTCAGGAATGTAATTAATATATGACTATGTAAATTAATTAGTAAATTAATTATTGCTATAATCAAATTAATGATAATAACCTCTTTACTACTCAACGGTTAATGATGTAAAACTAACAACTTGAATCATTAATCAATACATGATTCAAAACATATAAATAAAGCAAAGTTGTTAAACAATCAAAGTTCATTTCTTGAAAGGTAAAAACATAAGTAAGCACAAACTAATCACAAACCATCCACCCGGAGATCATGGGTAAAGCCTTGTATCTTCATCGTAATCTCTTCAATCTTCAACTTAAGAATGTAAGTTCTAAGGGTTGAAATTCATCCTAAAGGTCATTCTTGGGGCTGAAGGTAGGTGTCTTTTCATAACCCTAATGTTAAATGTTTAAAAATTTGAAACAATAAGTTATCGCGTCCAACAAGAAAGCCTCACCTTCTGCCTTAAGGGGTCTCTAGACAGACTTTACGTAGGGTCGTAAGCCGTAGCTAACAGCCTCCCTGCTTTTTCCACATTATTCTACATTTTCAACACCTTTCAATTTGTAATCTTGCTATCATCTATATACTACTCAAATCATTTCCTTTTAGCTCCTTTTAATTTGCAATTCAAACACATATCAAAGTAATACCATTCGATAAATAAAGTATATTAAAAACATGATATTAACTAATATATGCATGTACCTGATTATCACTTATCTATTACATGTATAATACCCAATTCAAACACAAATCAAAGTAATACCATTTGATATATAAAGTATATTGAAAACATGATATTGAAAACATCTTCCTTAGTTTAAGTCTAGGTAGTTCATTGTAACTAGTTCACTTAAACTACGACTTAGTTTTCAACTTGTAACACCCCCCTCCCAAGACACACCCTAGGGAGTGTTATGCATCAAATGTACATAACATATAGTAATTAGAGTAATCACAATGGAAATCTAACTTTAGTTATACATCATAATGTATTGTACATATTTCTTCAATAATGCTCTAGACCTCTATTTCCTCCCAAGAGATCCCATAATCTATCCTTGCATCATTTAAAACCTAGGATATGTGCCCATAAAAATAAAATATTAAGACCAAAAATAAAGCTGGTGAGTTTATAAACATAAAAGTTTTCGAAACAAACTTTTATAAACTATTGCTTCAAGCAGATATATACAAGACAAACAAACAGGTACAAAGTACGCACACTACATTTACATAACTAAACTATGTAAATAAAATCCACCGATTAAAGTAGAATCATCAAGCAACACTAAAGCATTCTATCAAGCATTACCACATATCTTTGATGTTGTACATGATCAATTCTATAATTATCACTAGAAAACATAACATCACATTCCATTTTAGAAACAGTTCAAAGAAACTCACCTCAATCAATCAAGTTAGTGACATTGTGTACTCAAGTTCACAACTATCAAGTATTATCCTATAGACAAAATAAATATTAATTGCTACATTATATCTAGCAACTATCTTATGTATACTTGTTGTCCCTTTTTATTTGTTGGCATTATTAGAGCACTTCCTCAGCCCTATACTATAACACCCGAAATTTTGCCACATAAAAGAAAGAAAAGAAAAGTATTTTGAAGAAAACTAAAAGAAGTCAAAGTTGAGGGGTGCTTTGTGTAAATAGTATAAAAAGTCAAAAAGGTGAGCTTTATATGGGCATGGCTGCCCATATCTTCCCTGCTATTGATGCTGTTCGACCGAAACAAGAAGAAAAAAAGACTGAAACTTTGTTCTCTCGGTTTAAAAAGAAGAAGGGCTGAAATCTTCTTAGGTGAGTGTTTTTTGTGTTAATTGGTACGGTTTTTTTGGGATTTTCATCCTTAAAACCGATATTTAAGTGCTCTTTGTGTTTGGGTGAACTTGTTCTAGTGTTTGAACTCGAAAGTAAGTTTGTGGAGTTTTGCTTATTTGCTACAATAGGTGAGTTCTAGACCCCGTTTTATATGTGTTTTAAACAAGTTTGGGGCTGAAAATGCATTTAAAAGGTTTTCACAATAGATTTCTTGTAACCGTATGATTATATGTTATATGCTTATGTTTTATGCTTGTTTATGTGTTGTGGTTGCTTAGAATGTTAAGTTTATGCTTAGAACAGGTGCAAATGCAGATCTGGGATAGTTTAGATTCTGAAAAATTCATAACAGGTGGTCATGCGCCTAAATAGGGTCCATGCGCATGAGTTTAGGCTTAGAAATGCTTAAGTACAGGTCATGCGCCCAAACAGGGCCCATGCGCCTGGAATCTGCCTTAGAAAATTTTAAGTTGGGCTCATGCGCCCCATAGTGTCCATGCGCCCAACCCTTTTGTTCAGGCGCCTAAGTGATAGCATGCGCCTGAACAGTTCATGCACCCAGAAATGTAAGCTAAAATGCCTAAGTGTAGGATTCATGCGCCCGAATAGTATTAATGCGCCTAAGCAGGGCTCATGCGCCTGCATAGTGCCCATGCGCCTAAACACTTAGAAAATTTTTCTGGAATTTTGGAAATCAGAATTTTAGTGTTTGACCCTGGTTTGACTTGGTGTTATTATTTGATTATTTTATTTATGTTTTGGGCCGTTCTTGTGTTTCTTATTATTATACTATTACGTGACTTTACATGGTGTGATTTTATCCGTATCCGTGAAGTATTATCATTAAAAAAGTAGAAAGATCAATGATAATGAAAAGTGGGACATAAAGAACGAAAGAAAGTCTTGCAAGCAAATTCACATGAGGTCCACAACCATTAGGTTGTTCGCTCAATTGTGTGTGGTTTAGCTAGCCCGTTGGATGCACACAGGGTCAATCTTTGAGATTGAGGGGACCTTTGTTGCTGCCCCGGTACTAGAGTCAGCTTCGTGCACCAGTTTGGGGTCTATTTGTAGACCTCGGCCAGTACCAGTTTTATGCGCATTATTTGGGGGCATAGCACATTGGTCTGGATTAAGTGAAAGATTAAAATAAAAGTTCGAAATGAATGATGATGAAAATGGTAAAAAAAGATAATGGATGTTATCTAACTGTACGTATGATGTGTGATCACTTACGAAAGAAATGAATATTATTTTAAAAAGGGTATTTTCATATACAAATCTTACAAGGTATTTTAATGTTTTTTTTAAACTAGAGCTCACTTAGCAACGCTGACTTTTATGCATTTTCAGTTGGCAGGTAATTTTGTTGAGGATGGCACATGGGGAGGCTACTCATCAGGGCTAGACTGGCATCCGTTCACCCTTAGTGTCATTGTTGTTTTGTAATGCAAATAATATGGGTTTTTGTAACTAATAATAATCAACGATCTATTGCTTAGCAACAATCTTTATTAATGAATGGGTGGCTTTTGATATTGACTCCGCTGCATTGATTCGTACACCATATAATGTTTTTATATATATTTTACTATGATTGACCAACTGTGAGGTCTCCGGAAACGAGGCCTTACAAGTTGGTATCAGAGCCAAAGTTTAAGAGAAGTAGGTAAATATTTTCAAAACCTAAACTTAAACTGAGAATGGGACGAATGGAGGGATGCCAACCCGAGTAGCTACGTGCCATCAGGTATTTCTTTTCTTAATGTAACCGGTATTATGTGCGTGTGCTATTTGATTTATGTGCCTTTAGTAGATTTGAATACTAATGTAGTCAGGATAGGAAATGCTCGGAGGATGAAGAGTAAAGTAAGTCGCTAATCACAACTGGCCACTGTAATTAGGGACTTACTATATACTTGAGATAAACTGAGTTATTACCTTGAATGACCGTGTTGGTGTTTGAATCTTATAGTGTTTAGAGGATGGCCCGAGGGAGATCATCTAAGGCTTCTAGAGGTGGAGCACGGGGTGGATGTGCTGGTAGACCACGGGCCGCAAAGAACAACACGAGGACTGCAGAGACGGCTCCTGGTGAGCTTGGGATTCATCACCCAGAGGGCGGTGATGAGAGTGCCAACCTGAGAGCCTCAATGAAAGAGGCAGTGGTTGAGGAGGTTCTTCAAGTCATGCAGACGGTCCTACCGTCTGTAGTGACTGAAGTCATCCGGGCTGTAAGGAATGATGAGAGGAAGGAGAAGGAGGAGGAAAGAAGGAAGACGATTGGGAGAAGGGAGAATGAGAGAGATCATGATGATGAGGAGGAGTTGAATGCTGCAAGGGGAGCCTCCAGTGATGAAGAAGATGTAGAGGTGCGGGAAACTGCGAGGGGATGCAGCTACAGAGCATTCCAAAGATGTAAACCCTATACTTTTGATGGTAATGGCAATGCTGCAACTGCTTGTAACATCCCACATTGGTTGGGAAGGTGAACGAAGGCTTCTTTATAAGGGGCTTGAGACCTTCCCCACTGTGACGCGTTTTGCCTGGGCGATGGTGGTACGTCCCGGTCCAGGTGAGGACAAAACCGTGAGGCGATGGTGGTTCGTCCCGGCCAAAGCGGACAATATCATGATACGGTTACGCTGGGCTGTTACAGATGGTATCAAAGCCAGGGTCGGGCCAGTGTGCCAGCGAGGACGCTGGGCTCCCTAAGGGGGGTGGATTGTAACATCCCACATTGGTTGGGAAGGTGAACGAAGGCTTCTTTATAAGGGGCTTGAGACCTTCCCCACTGTGACGCGTTTTGCCTGGGCGATGGTGGTACGTCCCGGTCCAGGTGAAAACAAAACCGTGAGGCGATGGTGGTTCGTCCCGGCCAAAGCGGTCAATATCATGGTGCGGTTACGCTGGGCTGTTACACTGCTCATCGCTGGGTAAGGAGATGGAGGCGGTGATAGAAGTCAGCGAGTGTCGGGAGGACCAGAAGGTGAGGTTTGCCACTCACTCGTTTTTTTGACTCGGCTCTATGCTGGTGGGACAATATTGTCCAAGCCGAGGGCAACAGGGCCATTAGGAGGAAGAGTTGAAGAAGAGGTGATTGAGGAGTTCTGTCCTCACAGGGAACTAGACAAGATAGAGAGAGAGTTCCTATAGCTTGAGGCGGGAACCATGACCCACCAGCAATACACTACCAAGTTTAATGAGATGGTGAGGCTGGTGCCGGATCAAGTGATGCCGATGTCGAGGAAGATTAAGAGGTATGTGCAGGGATTACCAGCTGATATCCGCAGGCACTTGATTGTTGCCGACCAAGCACCTTTAGGTTGGCGGTGGATCTGGCTGGGAGGTTGTACGATGAGAGAGAGGTAGCGGTGGTTGAGGTGAAGAAGACTGGTGGTGGTGACAAGAACTGGAGAGGAAACGATTCGGGCGTGGCGGTTTCACCCCGAATAATAAGAGGATGAGAATGGTTGACCGAGGAGTGGGGTCATCAAGCTTAGGGATGAAGAGGTGTGGCCGATGTGGGAAGGAGTACACTGGTGAATGCATGAGGGGCGTGACTGTGTGCTTCAAGTGTGGGAAGCCCGGTCATATAGCAAAAGATTGTGGAATGCCGAAGTGCTTTAACTGTGGCGGGACTGGCCACAGGAGCCACGAGTGGAGGAAGCCTAGAGCTGAGAGCTCTGGGGCCAAGAAGGGGGCTGAAGAGGGAGGACAGATGGCAAGTGCTAGAGCCTTCACGATGACCCGAGAAGAGGCCCGGGTAGACCCCGACATCTTGTCAGGTATGTTTCTAGTAAACCAAACTTGTGCCTCTATATTATTTGATTCTGGTGTTAGTAGGAGTTTTATTTCTGCTGCTTTTTATGCTAAGTTGTATGTTAGTAGTAGAAGTATTGATGATCCATTTGAGGTAGAAACTGCTATTGGTAAGTCTACCAGAATTTCTGATATGTTAGAAGACTGCGACATAGAACTATATGTGATGCCCCTAGACGGATTTGATGTAGTACTAGGGATGGATTGGTTAGCAGCCTATGAGACAAATATCATGTGTCGTAAGAAGATGATTCGAATAGTTGCGCCCGATGGAAGTTCGGTGACGGTCTACGGTGATCGCGTCACTACGGTTCCGAAGGTGATTTCGATGGCGGTGGCAGAGAAGTGCATGAAGCGGGGATGTAGTGCCTACCTGGCTTATGTGAAGGAAGTGGACGCGTCAGTACAATAGTTGTCTGAAGTACCCGTGGTGTTTGACTTCCCAGAAGTGTTCCCAGAAGATTTACCAAGTGTGCCACCAGATCGCGAGATTGAGTTTCAGATTGATCTGATACCCGATGCTCAACCCGTTGCCAAAGCACCGTATCGATTAGCTCCAACGGAGATGAAAGAACTGATGGTCCAACTACAAGAGTTGATGGACAAGGGATTCATCCGACCGAGCATCTCTCCCTGGGGTGCTCCGGTCTTGTTTGTTAAGAAGAAAGACGGTAGTATGAGGATGTGCATAGACTACCGGGAGCTAAACAAGTTAACGGTGAAGAACCGATATCCCCTGCCCAGAATAGATGACTTGTTCGATCAGCTCCAAGGTGCTAGTTGGTTCTCAAGATAGATCTTCGATCTGGCTACCATCAATTGAAGGTGAAGGAGCAAGATAATCCTAAGACAGCTTTTCGCACGCGTTATGGACACTACGAGTTTCTCGTCATGTCCTTTGGTTTAACTAACGCGCCAGCTGCCTTTATGGATCTGATGAATCGAGTGTGTCGGCCAATGTTGGATAAATCAATAATTGTGTTTATTGATGATATCCTGATCTATTCAAGGAGCGAAGAAGAGCATGCCGACCACATATGTGATGTGTTGGAGACACTTAGAAAGGAGAAGCTATATGCTAAATTCTCTAAGTGTGCTTTTTGGTTGCGTGAAGTTCAATTTTTGGGTTATGTGGTGAATTCTGAAGGAATCATGGTGGACCCTGCAAATGTTGAGGCGGTGATGCAATGGAAGTCTCTAAAGACGCCATCCGAGATTCGCAGTTTCTTGGGTTTAGCGGGATACTACCGAAGGTTCATTCAATACTTTTCCAAGATAGCCTCACCTTTGACCAAGTTGACTCGTAAGGATGTGAAGTATGTGTGGGGACAGGAACAAGAGGATGCTTTTGAGGAGTTAAAGGCGAGATTAACTCAAGCTCCTGTCTTGACATTGCCCGAGGGGAACGAGGATTTAGTGGTCTATTCGGATGCTTCCTATTCGAGACCGGGTTGCGTGCTAATGCAACGTGGGAGAGTGATAGCTTACGCATCCCGACAATTAAAGACCCATGAGACCAATTACCCCACTCATGACTTAGAGCTAGCAGCGATGGTTTTTTTGCGTTGAAGATTTGGAGGCATTACTTATACGGGACAAAGTGTACAATCTTCACGGATCACAAGAGCTTAAAGTATTTCTTTGAACAGAAAGATCTCAACATGAGGCAGAGGAGGTGGTTAGAGCTGATCAAGGATTATGATTGTGAAATCCATTACCACCCGGGCAAAGCCATGTAGTGGTCGATGCCCTGAGCAGAAAGGAGAGACCCGAGCCAATCCGGGTGAATGCTTATCAATTGGTGATGACCTCTAACGTGATGACACAGGTCAAAGAATTTTAGGATGAGGCATTGAAAGAAGTTCGCCTTAACTCTGAAAGGATGAGAGGTCTAGTGCGGAGTTGGGAGAAAATACCCACGGAGTTAGAACCCGCTTCGGGCTGATGTGGATTCCCCGATATGGAGATCTACGGGGGCGAATTATGGACGAAGCTCATAAGACTCGATACTCCAATCATCTCGGTGTCACCAAAATATATCAAGACATGAAAGATTACTAGTGGCCGGGAATGAAGCGCGATGTAGTATAGTTTGTGAGTAAATGCCTTACTTGTCTACAAGTAAAGGCAGAACATCAGAAGCCATACGGGAAGATCCAATCATTGGATATACCAGAGTGGAAGTAGGAGCACATCACCATGGACTTCATTACGAAGCTACCCTGTACGGCGAAGGGGTACGATACCATATGAGTGATAGTTGATCGTCTGACAAAGAATGCTCACTTCCTACCTATCCGCGAGATGTATTCCTCCGAGAGACTGGCGGATCTGTTCATTAAGGAGATTGTAGCTCGTCATGGTGTGCCGGTTTCTATCGTGTCAGACCGTGACACCCGGTTCACATCGAAGTTTTGGAAAAGATTCCATGATGCGATGGGGACGACGCTACACATTAGCACAGCTTACCATCCTCAGACAGATGGTCAGTTTGAGAGGACGATTCAGACGCTCGAGGATATGCTCCGAGCATGCGTGATCGACTTTGGAGGAAGTTGGGATGAACACCTACAGTTAGCGGAGTTCTCATACAACAACAGCTATCATGCCAGCATTGGTATGCCACCTTATGAGATGCTATACGGTAAAAGGTGTAGGACGCCAGTATGTTGGGGAGATATTGGGTAGAAGGAGTTGGGAAGTATTGAGGTGATCGAGGCTACGACAGAGAAGTTGGAGAAGATCAAAGCCTTTCTGAGGGCGGCAAAGATAGGCAGAAGTCATATGCCGACAAGAGGCGTAGACCGATTGAATTCAACGTGGGTGATAGAGTCATGTTGAATGTCTCACCTTGGAAGGAGATCATTCGGTTCTGAAAGAGGGGCAAGCTGAGCCCGAGGTACATAGGGCCTTTCCGAATCGTTGCACGAGTAGGGGAGGTGGCCTATCGATTAGAACTGCCTGATGAGCTAAATGGAATTCATTCGACATTCCATGTATCTCATCTAAGGAAATGCTTAGCCGATGAAGACATGATTGTACCACTGGATGATATCGAAGTGGATGAACGGCTCAACTATGTGGAGCAACCAGTGGCAATCATCGATCGGAAGGAGAAGAGATTGAGAAATAAAGTGGTTTCATTTGTGCGGGTGCAGTGGAAACACCGGAAGGGTTCTGAGTCTACGTGGGAGACGGAAGAAGAAATGAGACGACATTACCCACAGTTATTCGAAGGGTGACGGGTTTCGGGGAAAAAACCTCTTTAAGGGGGTAGACTTGTAACACCCGAAATTTTGCCACATAAAAGAAAGAAAAGAAAAGTATTTTGAAGAAAACTAAAAGAAGCCAAAGTTGAGGGGTGCTTTGTGTAAATGGTACAAAAAGTCAAAAAGGTGAGCTTTATATGGGCATGGTCGCCCATATCTTCCCTTCTGTTGCTGCTGTTCGACCGAAACAAGAAGAAAAGAAGACTGAAACTTTGTTCTCTCGGTTTGAAGAAGAAAGAAGGGCTGAAATCTTCTTAGGTGAGTGTTTTTGTGTTAATTGGTTTGGTTTTTTTGGGATTTTCATCCTTATAACCAATATTTAAGTGCTCTTTGTGTTTGGGTGTTTGTTTATGCTTGTTCTAGGTGTTTGAACTCTTGTGCAAGCAAGTTTGGTGGAGTTTTGCTTGTTTGCTGCAATAGGTGAGTTCTAGACCCTGTTTTATATGTGTTTTAAACAAGTTTGGGGCTGAAAATGCATTTAAAAAGGTTTTCACTATGGATTTCTTGTAACCGTATGATTATATGTGTATATGCTTATGTTTTATGCTTGTTTATGTGTTGTGGTTGCTTAGAATGTTAAGTTTATGCTTAGAACAGGTGCAAATGCAGATCTGGGATAGTTTAGATTCTGAAAAATTCATAACAGGTGGTCATGCGCCCAAACAGGGTCCATGCGCCTGAGGTTTAGGCTTAGAAATGCCTAAGTACAGGTCATGCCCTAAACAGGGCCCATGCGCCTGGAATCTGCCTTAGAAAATTTTAAGTAGGGCTCATGCGCCCCAATAGTGTCCATGCGCCCAACACTTTTGTTCAGGCGCCTAAGTGCTAGTCATGCGCCTGAACAGTTCATGCGCCCAGAAATGTAAGCTAAAATGCCTAAATGTAGGATTCATGCGCCCGAATAGTATTAATGCGCCTAAGCAGGGCTCATGCTTCTGCATAGTGCCTATGCGCCTAAACACTTAGAAAATTTTCTGAAATTTTGGGAAATCAGAATTTTAGTGTTTGACCCTGGTTAGACTTGGTGTTATTATTTGATTATTTTATTTATGTTTTGGGTCGTTCTTGTGTTCCTTATTATTATACTATTACGTGACTTTACGTGATGTGATTTTATCCATATCCGTGAAGTATTATCATTAAAGAAAGTGGAAAGATCAATGATAATGAAAAGTAGGACATAAAGAACGAAAAAAGTCTTGCAAGCAAATTCACATGAGGTCCACAACCATTAGGTTGTTAGCTCAACTGTGTGCGATTTAGCTAACCCGTTGGATGCACACAGGGTCAATCTTTGAGATTGAGGGGACATTTGTTGTTGCCCCGGTACTGAAGTCAGCTTCGTGCACCAGTTTGGGGTCTATTTGTAGACCTCGGCCCAGTACCAGTTTTATGCGCATTATTTGGGGGCATAGCACATTGGTCTGGATTAAGTGAAAGATTAAAATAAAATTTCGAAATCAATGATGATGGAAATGGTAAAAAAAGATAATGGATGTTATCTAACTGTACGTATGATGTGTGATCACGTACGAAAGAAATGAATATTGTTTTAAAAGGGTATTTTCATATACAAATCTTACAATGTATTTTAATGTTTTTTTTTTAACTAAAGCTCACTCAGCAACGCTGACTTTTATGCATTTTCAATTGGCAGGTAATTTTGCTGAGGATAGCACATGGGGAGGCTACTCGTCAGGGCTAGACTAGCATCCGTTCACCCTTAATGTCATTGTTGTTTTGTAATGCAAATAATATGGGCTTTTGTAACTGATAATAATCAACGATGTATTGCTTAGCAACAATCTTTATTAATGAATGGGTGGCTTTTGATATTGACTCCGCTGCATTGATTCGTACACCATATAATGTTTTTATATATATTTTGCTATGATTGACCAACTGTGAGGTCTCCGGACCAACCGTCTCGTAACCTTTATTAGTTGCATATTTCAGACAAAACCCTTATGCTACTTAATACCTTCTTCAAGAATAACCTTAATGCTAAATAATAATAATTATAACAACAACAATAATACCTAAACATAAACGACAATATACCTGAAAACTATATACGTAAATTTGTTGTGGAGTCTTCTCTATTCCGCTTCAAAAATGGGTGCTAACAATACCAAAGAGGTATTCTCTTTATATTATAGCGTTCCCGAAAAAAATACTTATACTCTAAAGCAAACCTATATGGTTCTGTTTAAAGGGACTTTTGAAGACTGTTACTTTCTTAATGTGTCGATGTGGGATTCAAATTCACGTGCTTCCTACGTATCAAAGATAGATTGTAAAGTTTGATTTTTATTATTAAATATAATTATTACAATTAATTTAGTTGTTTAACTTATTTTTTTTATAACTTCTAATATATAATGTCTTATAAAATTATGAAAATATCGTTGGGATGGGTTTATATTTCTCTACGAGTTGAGCAGGTTGAAATGTAATATATTATTTGTGAAATGTAAAGTTGTATTTCTCATGTTTTTAACATTTACATCAAAAGTCATGGTATTCCGTAATCTTTATTCGCCTATTTCAAGTTCATCATACCGAATGCTCAAGATGTTACAACCATGCTGGTCCGGATGAGTGTTACAGATGATGTCTCGGAGTTTGACATGTTTCATTGAGTATTAGAGCTGGTGGAACCAATATCAACGTGACGTAAAAACATACGTTCGCCACCGCAGTGGCACAAGCCTCCAAATCAGTAGCTCCTCAAGACACGTATATAAAATGTAATTTTCTTTTTATTTGTACATATTTAAGGTGCATATATATTTTGTTCTTAATTCTTAATTATTATATAATATTTATATTTATATATACGTATATAAAATACAATTTTTTATCTAAAAAATGTTGCCATTGAACATCCTGAAATTCTCTTGACTTCCGTTCATCCGAACTTAAAATTATATTTGTCTCTCAATGCCATCCTTCCCATACCCAATTGAAATTACAAGGCTAACTCGCCAATCATTCACTATTACTCCTACGACTTGACACTAGAAATTAACATAATCCCACATAACATATAGTTTGTTACACCACCAAAAACAATATAATACAAACAAATTGTTTTTCTACAAGGCTAACTCGCCAACATTTTTAAGCCAATTTTATTTTTTAGCACGTGTAATGTAATGTGTTAATGTACCATTTAAATTTTTGTTTAGGGTTAGTGTTAATAGAGTAGCAGTATATATATATGAAGTAAAAGGTTATAATGACCAAATTTGTGAATACTAAAGTTTGTGAAAGAAATTTTACCCAAGTTAGTCATTTAGTTGTTTATTCCATTCACTTTTGAGTCTTAGCATACCTAGCTAGGTTCTCTTTTAAACCATTATTTAAAATTAAAGTTAATTTCTAGTTTTGTTTTCTTAATTGCTTAAAGAGTTTAGTCTCATTCAAACTAAATTCATGGTCACTTGGTCAGTCTTCTAAATTCATGGTCAGTCTTCTTAAAAAGTAAAAGATTTTCACTTGTCAAATTCTCAAACATATTTTAGCATGTGTCACATTCTTACCATATCACCTAATTCTCTCTCATATTAAATAGTTATATTAGCAGTTATGTTATTTTTTGACACGGCGAGAAAAATCTCTTAAGGCTGTTTGATAGCCTCTTAATGATTTCCGTTAATAGACTACCTCTGAACCGGTAAAAGGTTAGAGTGTTTGTTTTGAATGGAGTTGTAGACATGTTTACCCCCTTCATAATACATCGACCAACATGAGGGGCTTTCAAATGAAAACTAAAATTTTTTAAAGAACCAAAAGAACTAAAATCATCCAATCGAAATTTTAATAAATATTATAATATTTTTGTTTTACTAATTTTCCAAAGGGTCAATAATGTAATTTAACATTTTCAAATCAAGTTAGTGGCAAGAAAACCGTTCCCTCCCTTCAAGAGAACAACCTGTAATTATTTAGCCATGATTCTTTTTTATTTTTTTCAAGGAGATCAAATGAATTAAATTTGGATACCCAAATTATACAATCGGTCTACTTTTCAATTATTGTTGTTCCTCTTTCATTCGACTTATACATGTTATCTATTGCTAGTCTTTAATGGGTAATACATTTCGTTCAATGTTGATTGTTTTTTTTGTTTATATAACTGGTTGTTTAATGATTTGATGGTATTCTTTGTAGATAAAAGAAGTAATGACCCATACGTAAACACTATAGTGGTTGAATTTCATGATGCTCGTGTTGCTGAAGATGTTTTGAACAGTGAGAAGGTTGTATCGACATCGAACGAGACTGCTTGTAATGTAAGAAATGCAAAAAGTAACTCCAGTTTGGTGTACGAGTAGGATATTCATGGTAATGAAGAAGGATTGAATTTTTAAAACACTTATACCGATTTATTGATGTTGGATGCTCTCCAACAACTCAATAAGGGCAAGACGATAGTTGAATATAGTCAATAAAAAAAAGTATAATTATGAAGACCCTTATGATGTATTGTGTTATTGGGATGACACATGTATCATCTTATTTCTATTTTTGTAATTTGTATAAATGGTATTGATAGAGCTAATTATATCATGTGAAAAAAATAGTTTCATGATTATTGGTGTATTTCTTATTAGATTACGATAATGTTTCATTTTTGAATCTTAGATTATGTCTTAGTTGAAAAATATGTTTGATAGAGCTAATTTTATGTTGCTAGTTGAATTATATAGATATATAGGTTTTATAAATGGTCACTGTAAGTATTTATGCATATATGCATTCATGCATATTAACAAATGATCTAATATACAATAATATGATCATGGTGTTGTCATTGATTTTTATTTTTTGAGTTAATGGTTAATTTAAATTAAACCGAGTGTGATTCGTGTAATTGTTCAACAAGAAATTATATAAGGGCTTTCAAACTTGTATAATGGTTGCTTTTTGCTAGAATCTAGCTTCATGAGATCTTTTTTATTATTTTGGTATTTTTGAAATGACCTTAATTACTCATTCAAACTTGTATAATGGTTGCTTTTTGCTAGAATCTAACTTCATGAGATCTTTTTTATTATTTTCGTATTTTTGAAATGACCTTAATTACTCATAATTACATCTAACCACGTGATAGAACTTGAGACCACCTATGAACCTTCATGATATGTGCATTTATTCATATTAGCAAATGATCTAATATATAGTAATGATGGTGTTGTCATTGGTTTTTAATTTTTGAGTTAATAGTTAATTTAAAATAAACCGTTTGGTTTGTGTAATTGTTCAACAAATAGTGATATCAGGGTGTTTAAACTTGTATAAATGTTGCTTTTTGCTGGAAGCCACCCCCTAAGATTTTTTTTTTATTTTTTTATTTTTAGAATTATCTTAATTACTCTTAACTACATCCAGCCTACTCGAATATTTTGCAATTAGACCATATCTTTTGAAGTTGATTTCGTAGATATTACTGGTCCTCCTATAAGAGCTTCCTCCAACTGTATATTCCTTCCTCCTATTTGTTTACTATATATTAATAATAATGTGCAAACAAAATGTAGAATTCCATTATGCTAAAAAACCACTTTGTTTATCTCTAAATGTAAAAAAATAAAAAGGTTACAACAGACTCATTTATACAAAAGGATATATAAATTCTAGGAGGAAATATTGGGGTTAACATTTCAAACCATTTTGTTTGACTTTCTTTATGAATATCCAATCTTTTCAGGTACAGTAGAACATGGTATTTTGGACATATCACTACATTTTGTTCAAAAAGATTTATTGCAGACATTTTGTATTGTTAAGCATGTTTCTAATTAACAAACTCTATTTATATTTACCATACTAAAAACAATCCGTTTGAACTTGAACCTTTTTTGATGTGTCACCCAACCATCTGACTCATCCATATTGCCACATCTAGTTAACATCAAGTTACAAGTGTCGTTAATTTAAATTATATTGATCAGGATGTGTCTAGTCATGGCATAATAAATAATAATATCAAAATGTTGAGACTTGTATAAATATTGTTTTTTTTATAAAAGCTAGCCCCTTCAATGAAGAGGAACATTTACATGCATATATGCATATTTTATTCATATGCATATGTGCATATTTTTCCGTATGCATATATGCATGATTTTTGATTCGGTTGTACATGTTGTCATTCAAAGTGACGACCACAATTCAACCTAATCTCGATGCTTTTTAACAATCAAAAACTAAATCGCATGTTATTATTTTCTTAAAGATTTAACTCTTTAATTTAATAAAACATTTTATAGTTTCATTTATATCTTTGTTATTTTTTCACTTAACTTATTTCCCTAAACAGACACGTATTCTTTACAAAATCACTTCTAAAAGGTGTGTATATTTATTAATCCAATGCTTTAGTCATTGAAGTTATTGAATGCAGATATTTATATGAAATAAAAAGAGTGATTTGCTAGCAAACTTCTTGTGGTAATATTGGTTGACAAATGATGGTCGATGACAGCCTTGGCTAACAACTTTAGTGGTAAGTCAGTGGTGCATAACAATTTAAGATGGTGACGTTTAAGGATGACAAACGAAGGAATTAAACTAACGAGAAACAAAGACTAAATAGTGACTTTCGGTGGTAGATTCCGGAGGCAAGCATCAGAGTCAGAGAACAAGGACGATTAGTAGAAGTGATTAAACACATTGTTTGTTAATCCTAAAGAACTTTTGGGGTTAAACAGTTTGTTTCCGACAACCCCATGTTTAATTATGTATTTTGTTTCTTGTAAAATGAAACGAGGAATACTAAGGGGCTGTTTGATTTGCTTCTGACCCGGTCAAACTATCTGACCCACTGACCCGGTCAGACATTTTGGCCGGTCAGCGTGTTTGATTTTCACTCTTTCGCGTCTGACCCGGTCCGACACCACTGACCCATGCATATGTTTCCCCTTACCAGGTCAGTTTTGGAACAACCCCTTACCCGGTCATCACTTCCGACCAAGTAAGGGATTTCAAACATCCCCTAAGTAAGAATAGTTTGAAGATCTATATGCTATGTGCATATAAACTTTACATGTATTAAATTTAAAAGGTTTTATAGTGAATGGAAATGAGGTTGTTTTATAATGATATTTATAAGTGCAGGTGTAAATATCTAAGTATGTAAAAAAAGTTTAACCAAGAAAAAAATACAAATTACTTAAATATTCACATTCATTCATGAGCTTCTACACAAAATCCATCTAACTAGAATTTGTCAAATTTTGTTTAGTTTGTAAATTAGAATTTTCTTTAAATTATTGCGAGAAGATATAGATTTTATATGTATTAATTAATGTTGGGTAGCAAAAAATAATTTTAAAATATAATAATTTTAATCTTATTTTCTCTCACTGCTTGTTACAAAGATCTTTTAATACATAATAGATGGTAGAATATAACAATTTAAGATGGTGACGTTTATACCCATGAAATAAAAAGAGTGATTTGCTAGCAAACTTCTTGTGGTAATATTGGTTGTCAAATGATGGTCGATGACAGCCTTGTGTCACGGAGTGATTCCCAAACTCTCGAGCGGCACTTAGAATCCTTCTAAGTTCAGCCTTTGTGACCCAAACGAGTAACAATTAAAGTTACAATGCGGAAGCGTTTGCAAGCTTGTAATACAATGTCTTTGTATTGCTCACAAGGTAGTTTACTAGTGTGCTTTACAAGTACTTTACACTAGACTTGTATGGATTTTGGTGCTTACAAATGAGAGTGATCAGCCCTATTTATACTACTCATATGGATCTAGATTATTCTTGATCTAGATCCTTCTATGTCAAGATATTTACATAATGTGTTCTAGATCTTTCTATCAAAATATCCAGCTATCTAGATCTTTTTTAGGTCATTCAAGAATGATCTAGATCCTTCGACTTTGTATTTCTTGATCCAAATTTATTTGGGTTGTTTTGGGGTCTTCTGAACAGCCCTAGACGCCTCTAAATGTTTACGGAAACTTCCGGAATCCGAGATACATGACCTGATTTTAGGCAGGTCGTGACACTTGGCTAACAACTTTAGTGGTTAGTCAGTGGTGCATAACAATTTAAGATGGTGACGTTTAAGGATGACAAACGAAGGAATTAAACTAACGAGAAACAAAGACTAAATAGAGACTTTCGGTGGTAGATTCCGGTGGCAAGCATTAGAGTCAGAGAACAAGGACGATTAGTAGAAGTGATTAAACACATTGTTTGTTAATCCTAGCCCTTGATCATTTATACCCATGTTATCTCTAACCCTTGATCATTTAATCTATGGTGTGGATTGGTTCTTTTAGTTTTTTACAAAAAATTGATTCTTATTTGAATGGATCCCGACCAAAACATCCTGAAGCATCCTCCCCTCCATCGCATAGCACATCTGCTGCACCTTCCTCGCCAACACCGCACCATCGCCGCCGCCACAGCCCCTCTCGCTGCCGCACCCCTCGTCGCCGCAACATACTATGGTCACTGGTTGTAATCTAATTGGAATGAAGCCGTAACAATGGTGACCACATCATTTGCATCGCTACTGGATTCGTTAAATTTTGGTTTTAATATTATTTATTTTTGGTCCATGAGAATTGCATATTTTGTTGCTAATTAAGTGTATTAAAAGTTTGATTTAAGCTATATTACTAGTTACATGTTACAAGGGACAAAGAGTTTAGATTTGATACAAGGGACAAAGATTCATTCAACCTAATACCCCAAACAATTTATTACAAAAAAAACTTTTATTACTCATACTTGTTATTTTAAATAAATCACGTTAACTATTTATATAATTAAATCATTCTACCAAAATATCTAGATCCGCAGGACACCATTTTCTTATTCATAACACATAAAATCAACCTAACACCCTTTAACATTCGCAAAAACCTCTTTCTAGGGTTTACTTTGTGGATAAAATGTCATCGGCGACGTCGGCCGTCGATCCTACACCGTCAGATTCCGACGGAGATGTCACCGGAGCCAACGCCACCGTCACCGTCACGAACCCTAGTTCTACCGTCACTTCCGATGCCTTAACAACCACCAGTCAAGCAAGTCCGCCTCTAGTTTGCATTTTCCGGTTCGCCGGCGACTCCGCTGCCGGCGGATTGATGGGCTCCGTCTTCGGTTACGGTAATCTCGTTCTCGAAACATAATCGACATCTAATTGATTGATTTTAGTGTTGTATTGATGATTTATGAACTTTTTTGAAGATTTGGTGATGATGTGTTTCAATTGAAGCATTAAGTTGATATGTGTTTGACTTTTAGTATTGTATCGATGATTGATGATTTTTTGAAGATTTGGTAAATATGTGCTCAATTGAAGCATTATGTTGCTACGTGTTTGATTTTTAGTATTGTATCGATGATTTATAATTTTTTGAAGATTTGGTGATTATGTGTGTCAATTGACGCATTATGCTGCTACGTGTTTGATTTTTCGTATGGCGTCGATGATTTATGATGTTTTGAAGATTTGGTGATGATGTGTTTCAATTGAAGCATTAAGTTACTATGTGTTCGATTTTTAGTATTGTATCGATGCTTTATAATTTTCTGAAGATTTGGTAATTATGTGCTCAATTGAAGCATTATGTTGCTACGTGTTTGATTTTTAGTATGGTGTTGATGATTTATTATTTTTTGAAGATTTGGTAATTATGTGCTCCATTGAAGCATTATGTGGCTACGTGTTTGATTTTTAGTATTGTATTGATGATTTATAATTTTTTTGAAGATTTGGTGATTATGTGTTTCAATTGACGCGTTATGTTGCTACGTGTTTGATTTTTAGTATGGTGTCGATGATTTATGATTTTTTGAAGATTTGGTGATGATGTGTTTCAACTGAAGCATTATGTTGCTACGTGTTTGATTTTTAGTATTGTATCGATGATTTATGATTTTTTGAAGATTTGGTGATGATATGTTTCAATTTAAAGCATTATGTTGCTATGTGGAACGAATGCAGGATTACATAATAGTGTGCAAATGATTGTGATTGTCTGGTTGTTACTCTTATAAAACTTCTTCTGATCGTTAGAAGATGCTTTATGCATGCAGTTGATGAAAATTTTCTTGCGTATATTCTATATGTTGTTGCTGTTTATTGCTATAGATTTTAATGAATTTAGCTGACTACTTTAGGAGTTATATTGTTTTTTGAAGATTTGGTGATGATGTGTTTCAGTTGAAGCATTACGTTGCTACATGGAAGAATTACATAACCTTGTGCAAATAATAGTGATTGTCTGATTGTTTTTCTGATAAAACTTCGTCTGTACGTCAGAAGATGCTTTATGTGTGCAGCTGATATAAATTGTGTTGTGTGTATTCTACATGTTGTTGCTGTAGAGTGTAATGGATTTAGCTGATTACATTATGAGTTTAATTTGTACGAATTATGTCAGGTAATTATTTGGTGACTAATTAGCCAATCACATCTTGGCTGAATGGCTGGTATGTTGTGTGAATGGTCAGTAAGCTCACCTAAATCATTGTGTTAGAAGCCCTTGGTGTTTTGAGTTTTTTAATCTTGTTATGCCAGGGCTATTAACTACACTTGTTTGAGTTAACATTGGATTTTTTTTTTGTGTGTGTGTGAATGGCAGACAGCTTATCTACAGTACTTTTAGCTGCATTTGGTGTTTAGATGTGATTTTTTTTATGCCAAGGCTGTTAACTACATGTATGTATTTTGTTAATAGACGAAGCTGCCTGATATTTGATTTTTTTTATTCGTGTGTGTTTGGACTTTGGAGTGCAGAAGGCTTTAGTTTTCCTAAAAGTCATGATAATGTCATTTACAAAAATTGATTTTCTTTATCACGGGAGTTTGTATGCATTTAGCTTCAGAAGTTACAGTGAATTATCAGCTGAATATTTTCATGTTTTAATATCAAGTGAATTATCAGAAATCTGGTTTCATTTGAATTTTGTTTGATAGAAGACGAAGAGGTCAGTATTTAGCTCATAGTGTCCAACACAGGGGCAGGTTCATCAGAGAACCACACAAACATGAGAATGAAAGAACACTTTTGGATCTAAGATAAAAAATGAAAAGGTTTTAAATCAAATCATTTCACATGTGAATGGAGGTCACATCTGGATTTCTTCACACATGAATTACAATGTAATTAAATCTGAAGATAAGTTCTCCTTTTTTGATCTAAAGGCCAATATTGGTTATTTAGTTTTCAAGTTTTGTGGCACTCAAATGTACTTTCTATGCCAAGCTAATTCTTAAGTCCTCTGCGCTGTTTGTCAATAATAACATGGTTTAGTTGGTATTTGTGGATGTTTGATAATGAATGATATAGTTGGATACTTGGTATAGTGTCTTTTAAGGTTTATCATTTGTTTTCCCTGTTTTTTGTTTGTTCTTGTTATTTGTTAAAGCTAGGATTGCTATTATTATGTCCTAATTGGAATAATGACTAACCATTTTTTTGCCTGCTTATTTTGTCTAACTTGTTTTTTATGTTTTAGGAACTTGTGTTCTGATCTTGGCATTTTATTTTTGTGATCTTTAAGGTTCTGGACTGATTAAGAAGCAAGGGTTTAAAGGATCATTTGGAGAGGCATTATCATCTGCTAAGGTATTGAATATTATTTGGTTGCAACTGCACATTGTATTATAGAAGTTATTGATCAAACTTTTTTCTTCTTATTGTTAATTTAGTATGGCTGATTATTTTTATGATTTTTTTCTCATCAGACTTTTGCAGTTCTGTCTGGGGTCCACAGTTTGGTTGTATGTTTCTTAAAGAGGCTTCGGGGGAAAGATGATGGTACAGAATCTTTAATTGTAGACTTAAATTACAACAAGATTGATCACACTAATTCATCTATGTTTTTACAGTCATTAATGCTGGTGTAGCTGGATGCTGTACTGGTCTTGCTTTAAGTTTTCCAGGTACTTGATATCTTAAGCATCATGTAGATTTGCCAATCATAATTAAGATATTTGGACTTTTATGTGTTTGTGGTTGCATTTTGCTTGTTTACACTTTCTTTGCATAATTTTTTTTTCTTAGGAAAAAGCCCTTTGCCTTCTTATTTAACTGAAAACATACAGATTTTATGGGTCAGAAAATGTCCCATGGGTCTCTGCTTAGAGCTTTTGAATGCAGTTCTATTTATAAATTAATCATAAGCAAGAGGCGGCTGCTTATTTAGATGGAAGAATTTCATTGATTATAGAGCGTCTTTAGCGGGTGTTTAGGATTGCTATTGCAAAGCTGATTTTTATTATTGCTTTTTCAAATAAAATATCATCAGTTCTAAGTGTTTGGATGTAACTGATTATCTGATTATTTTAGACTGAAATAGTTAGTTTTGGATAAGTTGGTCAAAACTAGATTTATCCAAATTGATTATTCTGAAATGCAATTCAAACACACCCTTATTTAAGCACACAGAAAAGTTCATGCTGCAAAATGTACTGGTCGAATGGGTTATGTGATCGGTCAAAACAGGTAAATTGTTACTTTTAGGTATGGGTCGTAACAGATTTGCTCAGGTAGACCTGCCAACACTTATTTTAATTGTTAGGATGGAGGGGGCACTCCCACCACACCTACCACACTACATAAACCTACCAATCAAATGTTGTCATGTCACACTGCACCATAGTACCACACTACACCACAGTACCACACTACACCACACACTCAAATTTTGTGGCAGCGGTGTTGCCACACTACACCACACACACACATATGGGGCAATGGTCACAGTGAATATATGTTGTGTCAATGAAAAAAATCGGCGTAGAGAGGAGCGGCAGTGCCGGTGCCGTCGGCGCTGTGCCTGGCCGTGGGCTCAAGGCGGGTACGCCCTGCCCACCCTTAATGTTTTTACTCATAAATAATATATAAAATAGATAACTAAAACTGTATAGTGGGCTGTTAGAAGGTAGAACCTGTGCAGAAAATATCTAATTTTGACACCAATCTGATAAGCTCTTATTTTCTATCCTATATTCCTATTGTAGAGTTTCAAGAATTTCTGTTTTTTCATAATTTTTTTCTAACTCGTTTATATTATCTGGAGAGGATTTATTTGTTTCTCTGATTTTGATCGAATATTAAAACATTAAACAATTAACTTATTTTTTTCAGGTGCACCACAAGCTCTTTTGCAGAGCTGCATCACATTTGGTGCATTTTCTTTCATAATCGAAGGGCTTAACAAACAGCAGCCCGCAATGGCCCATTCTTTTTCTTCTCGGGTCACACGAGCTCAACAAGACTATGGAATACTTCCTTCTTTGAGCTTTCCTCTTCCCAATGAACTCAAGGACTCGTTTTCTTCTTTCTACCAAGCCATTGACCAAACCAGCAAAAAAGTCAACATTGGCCGGGGCTCACGTTAACTTGCTAATTCAAGGTTATGAAACTTCTGTCCCCTACCTTCTAGAAGTTCCCGCGTTCACTGGCCTTTGTAAATTAGAGATTACATGCTTTTGTTTCCCTTAGAGAATTACTCTCCGAGTATCACGCAGTTGATTATGAGGCTGCTTTTTGAAAATTTGAAAGTACTGATTATGAATGTCATAACAAGCTTCTATCTTTAAGGTGAACCACACTCCTGTTGAGTGCCCTTTCGTGTATTATCTGTTTTCATGAGGTGTGTAAATGCATAAAAGGATACGTTCATTATGTTTTTATCAGTAGGGCTACAAATCCTGCAGTCGAGTCGATTTATTTTTATCAAGTTTATAGAGTTCTTGAACCCAGTAAAGATATTGACCTTGATTAGTTTTAAGAACTTGAGTTGAGCTTTCGGGCCTTGTGTTATATGTAAGAACTACAATGTTGGTTTAAAGAAGTTTGAAACGCTTTGAAACATTTATGTCTTGAGAGCCGAGGTGATAGCGTCACAAACAAAAAGTATTATGTAAAACCAGAAGTCGTTGTCAATCTCTTCTACATAAGAAAACGAATAACTAAATAAGTATTATGTAAAACCAGAAGTTGTTCTCAATCTCTTCTACTTAAGAACCTTTTCTATCCAATAACAATTTCATTATTTCTTCTTACTCATTTGGTTGTTTTTACAGGTCAACTTCTGTTGACTTCAATCTTGACTAGATTTATTGATCAATTTTGACCCAAATGTGTGAGTTGCCGTCTCAAAGCTCTAAGATGGTTTTGTAATTGTCTTGAGCTTAGGCATGCTTTTCTAAACTAATACTAAACTATATGTGATTTCAGACAAATCAAATGTATTGAAGCTTGTTAAGTTTAAAATGAAGCAAATTTGGTTGAGACTTGTTCACGCTAATCATGTTTTAAATAACTTCGGCTTAAATAGTTAGAGTCATCAAACTTGTCAACGTGCCTTTTAATGTTGATTATAGTTTAAGCACCTCTAGTCAAAAGTAGCGTGTCGAGCTATTGAAAGCTTGCAAATGTATGTTTGGTGATTTAAACACGTATAATATTATTTTGTAGTACGACTTTTGTAATTATCTTATCTTAAAAGTTAATAAAAACTCACCCTACTCCCTCTACAAGCACGCCCCTATTGTATTTTCATCATGACAACATCCTCGCCACTATGTGTGACAATATTCAAGTATTTTGATGCCTTAGACAGAGAAAATGAAGCATGAACATTCAAAGTCGTAGTATCAACAAGTCATTTGTCATTGGCAATCATCAACTTAAAATTGTTGAAATTATTGGAGTCTAACTAGATGTGTGAAGCTGTTTGTTATTTCAACAAACAAACAGATCATTAAATCAACATCATAGTTTTGAAGCTTAAGAATAAATGCTACCATTAAGTGTGTACACAAAAAAACTAAGCCAAAAAATCAGAACTCTATATGTACGCATGGTTCTTGAATATTGTTAATAAAACATATAAAACATCAAAAATATTTATAAATTATTTTCAATACACAAAACGTTATAACTCACTAATTTAGAGCTAATGTTATTATAATATTATTTAACTAATTAATCATCTCTAATCTCTAAGTTAAATAAAGGAAGAATAATTTCATATTCACCTCAACAATGGTTGATTTATCTAGCTAACACCATTAAAATAATATATTCTTTGATTTAGCATTGCAACTTTTTCAACATAATTTCACGTGTATAAGCCCTAAATTTTTTTAACAACTTTTACTCCCCAAAACCATCTTATTGAATCCGCACAATATTTGTAAGGACAACACTAATATCGCTAGACTGTAAGACCATGAACATGAAACTTAATGTTATATACTAATAATAACACGATCAGATTTATGTAAAACTATTTTGCTCATATGGAACCCTAACTATAAATACTTAAATCATTTTAAACTAAAAACATCTCAAATGGAGCTGCTCCTAGCTCCATTTGGGTCCGATTACCATTGGATCAGCTCCTTGAATCCTCTTGGGTTGACCCGACCAGTTGGGTCCTTATCAATACTTCCGGCCCGGTGAAATGACTTGTCCTCAAGTCGAAAGGGAGGAATTGACTCGCCAGTGCGTGAGACTTTTTCCAGGACGGTTCAATGGTGAGATGGTGGAAAGTGGCTAGATTTGGATGCACTGTAATGCACCTTCGATCCTTTGAACTCGTTCGGGAGGCCTAGGTTGTTTTCCGAATTGCTTTTGCCCATTTTTCTTGACGTGCGACCGTCCAAACGCAATTTGACGTTCGGTGTGGAGACTAAAGTTGTGAACTTCTATGGTTTCCCTTTAAAAATTACCTCTAAACAATAAGATCTGATCCAAATCTTCAATCTTCTTGTTCATGGGAAATACGTGCACAACCGATTGGACACCCAAAACTTTTTGATTCTTAGGTTCTGAATATGGCCATTTCGCCAACTGATTAGCACCCAAAACAGTCTCAGATCCAACTTCTTCATCCTTAACTTTATTAGATATGGTCCACTCCAACTCCTTGCGCAGATCTTCTTGTTCGTCCTTTTTTCCTTGATTTTTTTCTGCATGCTGCTCATCAATATGATGGTAAGATGCATAATCATCATTTTGATTGTTGCACTGAAAGGAAGTTCCATAAATCAAGGTCTTTAGTGAGGCTTTCTGTTGTGTTGGTGGTTGTTCACGGCATGGCGGTGGTGCATGGTTGTTGGTTGGTTTTCCAAACATTATGTTCTTGAGCGCTGCAACATCATCCCTCCATAAAGGTTTTGTATCTCTTTTGTCGGCCGTTAAACTGCCATCCACCACCCTGTTCTTCTGATCCTCATCTGGCTTTTCACCGTGCCGCAATGACTGATAACTGGGCAGCGATTACCGAATTTCGGGTAGTTTGCGCCATTTGAAGTTCACGGCAATGGAACCAAATAATAGAACTCGAAACAGTGGCTTGATTAAAACAGGAAAGAAATACAAATAGACCCAATTTAAGATGGGTTGATCTCTGATAACAAGGAATTAACCTTAATCAAAGTACTATAAAACAAGACATGAAACAAAACAAATGAAACAACCTCTAATACTACTGCTACGAGCAGTTATGCAACTGTTGGCCACTTCCCCACTCAGTCACTATTTTTCTATGTGCATTTGACCCAGTTGACCAGCAAAACTCCCATCAGAAATCGGTGCTACTCCATAGCTCCATTTGGGTCCATTACCCATTGGATCAGCTCCCTGAATACTCTTGGGTTGATTCGACCAGTTGGGTCCTTATCAATTCCACACTAATAATAAGAGTTAAAGATTCTAAAAACATCTTGGGCCGGCCCAAGAAACCTAACCTAAAAACACAAGACCAGACCAACTCGACCTATTATACATACATGATGTCTGGTTTTCGATCTTAACGTTGAAACTATTTTGGTCTTTAGTCTGATTCGACCCTTACATGTCATACATTTCGGTCCACAACCCGCTCCAGTTTAACCTAATCCGGTTCGGGTTTGACCTATTGCGTCCTTGGTTTTAAAAAGCGCGCCTGAGGCGCACCTAGGCTCAAGGCGACAGGCGCAGAGGGGTTCACTTTATGTCACACAAGGCGAGCTATGTACAAGAAGCGAGCGCCTATGTCGCTTTTTCAGTTGAAACCAAAGGCGCAAAGCGCGAGATTCATGTACAGGAACATGAAATCGAAGTTTTAAACTCCAAAACGAAGATGAAAGTTAAGAAATAGAAGCTTACCTGGTTCGAAGAGGAAGAACTGCGATGAAGATGGAGAAGAACACGGAGATATAGCTCAACAATGGATGGAACAGAAGTGGAACAAGAAGATGACGCCTTTTGAACCTTCTAGGGTTACAACTTTAATTTAATTTTATTATAAGTTACACATTTCACCTTTGATGTTTTTGTTTTTATCAATTTTAACCTAAAACTTTTTATATGTTTGTTAGTTTTTTCTTTTCCTTAATTCATTAAGAGTTGTGCTTTAATAACTTATACAAATAGCTTTATATGTTGTACATTGAGGTTATTTATAGATTAAATAATATACATCTTTTAATTATCTAATTTTTTATCATAAAAGATTAATATTATAGTAAATATTATATGAAACTAATTAAAATATGTATTATTAATACTTTGCGCTTCGCGTACCGAAAGCCCGCCGCTTTTACGCTTCAGTTTTAGATCTTGTCGTTTTTGTGCGTTTCTCGCTTTTTAAAACCAAGATTGCGTCTTGAAATAGAGTATGGCTATATTGAAAATGGTTATAATTTTTCTAGTGTTCGAGATTAAATACCCAAATCAATAGTGTGAGCATTGAGTAAGATCAAGGGGTACGATTGTAATTTCGCGTTCACTAGGTTATCAGCTTCACCTTTTAAGCCCTCACAAACCCTAATTTCACCTGAGTTTGGAGGCGCAGCATAAACCCTACACGAAGATCACCTATCATCTGCAACCATGGGTAAACAAACTCAATCGAAACACTAAATCAATACCATACATCTAATCAATGTTGCTGATTTGTAATCTCATTTCACGATGTTAGATTTTCAACATTTCGAATATGATTCATTGCTGTTTCAGGTATCTCTCGTGATTCCATGCACAAGAGACGTGCGACTGGTGGAAAGAAGAAGGCGTGGAGGAAGAAGCGAAAGTAATTCACTTATCTGCTAATTAGGTTTTTGATTGTTAAATTCGTTTCGTGATTCGATCTATTTGCTTGTTATTTCTGTAATGTGTGTGTTTGAATTATGTTCTCGTTGTTTGCTTGTGTTTGTATCATCATTTTGGTATTGGTAGCAGCTAGATCTTCTTTGATGCTTTCAATGAAAAGATATAACACATGCATTTGTTGTGGGACGGTTTTGTTGATCATGTTTGTAGTTCTTAAGCAGTTATTAGCTTCATTCCTGAGTCTTATAAGATTTTTTTATTTGTATCTAGGGGCACTCATTGTTAGGTTTTGACAATATAAACAGCCCTTGGAACCAAATTCAGTGAAAGGTTTGACGTGTGTGATACCGACCATAATCACTAGGTTTCTTGATTTTTTAGTTTAAAAGCAGTGCTTGTACATGCCTCTCATTTCCGACAGTTTCACGAAATTGTTCTTGTTCACAATCTATTCTTAGCTTCACAGAACTCTCGATCAGAGAATTAATTTGAAAAACTTCCTACACATTTGCTTGATAGGGATTTAAAGGGCATGAAATTTGGTTAGACTTTTTGACTGAGTGGTATGCTTTTATTTGCTTGACTAGGAAAAATGAGATCTGTGTTGTTTTTTATGTCAAAATTAATTGGTTTTTTGCTGTACCCAACCTAATTGTTCCATTATCTTTTTTCTCATTAAGGTATGAGCTGGGAAGACAGCCAGCCAATACCAAGATCTCCAGCAACAAGACTGTTAGGAGGGTTAGGGTTCGTGGTGGTAATGTGAAGTGGCGTGCCCTTAGGTTGGACACAGGTAACTACTCTTGGGGAAGTGAGGCTGTGACTCGAAAGACCCGTATTTTGGATGTGGTTTACAATGCATCCAACAATGAGTTGGTCAGAACCCAGACACTTGTCAAGAGTGCAATTGTTCAGGTGGACGCTGCACCTTTCAAGCAATGGTATCTGCAACATTATGGTGTTGAAATCGGTCGCAAGAAGAAAACCGCTGCTTCTGCAGGCAAGAAAGAGGGAGAGGTATGTTCTTATTTGTGATTTATTAATTATGTGTAGCTTCATATTTGAGGTGGTAATTTTAATCTGTTTATATGGTTGTATGTTTTGGCATTATGTCAAAAGTGTTAAATCTATGTAACTATTTTGTGTCTTTCAACATTAATTATCTTTCAATACAACATTTATTTTACAGCCCAAACTCATTTTGATCCACCACTCATCTTACTTGTTTTCCTGTTTCTAATATATATGATTAATCCCATTGTTGTCTATATTAATATTTTTTTTGATTAATTAATAGGAAGCAGAAGGTGCAGCAGAGGAGGCCAAAAAGAGTAATCATGTTGTGAGGAAACTTGAAAAACGTCAAGAGGAAAGGAAACTGGACCCCCATGTTGAAGAACAATTTTCCAGTGGTCGTCTTCTAGCTGCCATCTCATCACGCCCTGGCCAGTGTGGTCGTGCTGATGGGTACATAATTACTAAACCATAATCCTCACATAGTTTATGATCTACTTATCATTTATATTGTGTAGCATATAATCTATAAATTAAAATCTTTTAGTTTGGTCATTGTTT
Organism: Flaveria sonorensis; assembly: GCA_025506505.1. Lineage (NCBI taxonomy): Eukaryota > Viridiplantae > Streptophyta > Magnoliopsida > Asterales > Asteraceae > Flaveria > Flaveria sonorensis. Next base: position 3,769,028 of record CM046431.1, read on the forward strand.
TATAATAGAAGGGGTGAAAAACTGTATGAAACTTGGTATACCCTATTATGCTAATCATTTTAATATATGTTTTAAAAAATTTGTTCACTGAAATTAAACTCAAAATTGGACTCATTTGGAGTGTATTAAGAAGAGCATTTTGATAATGTAGTTTTTTTACATTTGTTCATAATTGGTTTTTGATGATATAACCAACTACATTGAGGTTATAAGAAATAGAAATTCATTTAAATTAAATGTGAAAAGAAATAGACGAGAAATGAAAAATATTATGCATGGGAGAGACTAATAGAGAACACACCTTGACCTCTTCTCTTCCTATACACATGCATATGTATATATAGGCAGAGAACAATGAGAAACCGCATACATTGTCTTTAGAGCACTACAAGTTTGTAGGTGTTTTTGTACACATTTCTACCATAAAATGAAACGACTCTCTGTATGTGCATGTGTGACCTTATAAAGTGTACGTGTGAGTGTATGCGTGCATTGTTGGTGTGTGTGTGTGTGGATTTTTATGTTTTACGAGTTTGGAAGTAAAATGTAAGCTCAACTTGACTTGTGCATATTCTCAGATACATATTGGAAGGGAAAGAGCTTGAATTCTACATGAAGAAACTTCAGAAGAAGAAAGGAAAGGGTGCTACTGCTTAAAACCATATTTCCTTATATTAGCTTTGTATTTTTTATTTATTTTTGAGGAATGGCGTGACCAATAGCTTTGACTTCTTTGAGTGTTGACGGTATCTTTGCATTTAGTGTCATGACTTTCAAATGACGCATGTTGATCGAATTTAAGGGTTAAGAGGGCTGTCTTTTAAGACTTGTTTTAGTCTTTTATAGATGGTGTTATGTTATTGTTTGTGATGTTAATCTGTTTAGAGGCTCGTAGGTAAACTTTGTGTTGAGTTATTAAAAGGCCTGATACTATAAAAGGTAACTTTTGAATCATTTAGTAGTAATTGAAACTTATCCATAAAAAAGCTCCATGAATTATTAAGAGATGTTTTTGAAGTGTATTAAACAAATGTTATTTTTTATTGATTTAGATAATCTTTTAGTGAAATCATTAAGAGCCTATTAATGTTAAATTTTGCAACTTTACTTGCATGTTTTTGGAAAGGTTTTATAACATGTAAAACAAGACACCTACTTGTTTGATATGTTTTTCTTTAAGTCAACCAAGTTTTTAGTTCCTGATAATTGTCAAACTTTAAAGCCAGTTGTCATAGTTCCGGTTATTACTGTTCTTAGAATTGTTAAAGAAATTGCTTATCAGCAATGTTTTAATAACCGGATTGGACGGTGAACCGATCTTTAGTGGTCCGTTGGTCTGACCGGTTCGACTGGTTGGACCGGATAAAATTATAATTCTTTTAATGAATATATGTAAAAGAAATCTGAAAATTTCAAAAATATATATAAAAAAATGGTTCGACCGACCGGTTCAACGCCAAACTGATTTAAGCAACGAACTGGACCTGATTGGAGTCCAATTCCCGGTCCGACTGGCCGGTCTTGTCACATCCCGACGGAAGCGTGAAATGCTTGGGTGTGACTATTCGGTTCAAAACTCATTGATTATAATAATATGAAATCATAACAATTTAACTAAACAAAATTCATCCATTAGTCATATATTTATAGGATTACAATTATACAAAATTTAGTCTAATAATTAGACTTTTATATTAGTAATCTTATTTCATAGTACACATCTTTATCATTTCATTTATTCTTCAGCTAGTAGTGGACATAAACATCCACGAAGAGGCTGAAGTCTGTTAGATCAATAACACCCATATGCACAGCTTCCCTATATAGCCGTGCCAATCATTGAACATGTTGAACGTGTACAAAAAATTATAACACATTCTGGTTACCTGAAAAAGCATACTCAAATAGTCAAAAAAAAGTTTATGAGAACATAGGTTTAATATCTTAACAAAATTTTCTTACTGATGCAACATAAATAAGATCACAACCAAACCTACTTACATGTCAAATGATTTATAACTGTCACACATATAAATCACAAAATCAAATAATATAACATCATGACACTTATTCAGTCAGTGCAGGAAACATGTTCCTAAGTGGCGCTACCTATATTATCTGACGGTTTCTTATACGAATTAATGGTTGTGACTTATGACAGTTAATGACAGTAACTTATCAAAATTCTTATTCACGTTAGCATCAATAGTAATATACACAATATGCTTTTTCCCCCCAAAAATTTATAAAATAAAAAGAGACTATGTTACTCACCTTATTTCCAGCAACAAATCAAATATTTCCTATAAAATAATTATTTGTTAGAAATAAATCTTATTTCTTTAAAATTTTCAGCATTCATATCATTAATTAAATTAAAATTTCTAAACAGTAGCTACGGTTGTCCAAAAATTAACAAATTTTACAGCAGTAATGTCCCAAAATCTAGATTATCACATAAAAATTTCAATCAGTATTTATTTACAGGTAATTTCCTAGAATTTTTACAAGTTTCATAATAAATGGAAGAAATAGCTACATATCTCCGAAAATTCTAAAAATTATACAAATGTTTTACTCAATATTTAAAATTTTATGTAACATTTTCATGATTTTACCTACTGTTTTGTTATTATTTTCGATTTTCTTCTTATTATTCATTCTAAAATATATAACTTTACTATACTAGTGAACTAATTCACGAAACTTATTCTGTAATTCCAATCTAATGTTAGGGTCATTATACAATTTTTCTAGATTTTTATCAAGTTTATATCTCCTGTTTGGTATTTTTCTTTTATTTCCTTGAATTAATCATATAAATTAATATATCCTATATAATTTTTTTATAATTTCCAGATTATTATTTCCAGTATTTTCTAATAAATTCCTAAATTTTATTCCCACAATCACAGTCATTTAAATATCTAACCTAGTTCACCTAATAAATCATGAAATAACAATTATTTCACACTTTTAAACCCTTTGTTCTTAATTGAATCTTTTGTTTTTATAAAAATCTCAAACTTTCTGTTACTAAATCTTTTCTTACTGATTTTTGATTGAAAATTAAGTGTTTATAAAGTTGGTAAATAGTTTTGATAGTTTATAACATAAAGGGTTTGATTTATATGTATGTTAAATACATATATAACTTTGTAAGCTTGTTAATCATAGAATTTGAGTATCTAACCTTGATTAGAAGTACAAGAAAGGTTTAGAGAATTTGTTCTTAAGCTCTTGATGATCCAACTTGGTGTGGTTGTTCTTGAACTTGAAGTGTTTGTCACAAAGATGAAGAAGGTTGATGTTAAGATGATGAAATGGTGCTTATGATGGTGGGCTCGATTGATGTTGGAACTTAGAGAGAGCAGGAGGTTGTTGAGAAGGTAGATGATGATGATGGGTTGTGTGATGTTGGAATCGATAGTGAGGAAGGATGGTGGCGGTGGTCGATGGCAATGGTGGTGTTGGCGGGTGTTGTAGCCGAGAGGAAGAGAAGAGAATGTGGGGAATCATGATTAGTTCTAACTAGGTGTGATGAGTTGGTGTTTTTAGGCTTCATTAGTTGGCATTTAGGGTGCTAGGTGTCATGGCTTAGCAGGTGATTAGTGTGAGGTTTGCTAGGTGTCAAGTTTTTGTGCTAATGACACTCTTAGTCATTAAGTTTAGTGTTAGTTTGTTAATTAGCTACTAATCAATGTTTGATAACACCCTAATGATTTGAGTTCTTGAGTTTATAAGTTAGTTTGGTGTTTAAGTGTTTATGATTAGTTTAGATTTGGTTCTTCATATCAACTTTCTAAAAGTTAACTTATTTGGTAATGTTTGATTAAGTTGTAATCTTAGTTCATTACACATTAAATGGAAGCATATATCAATCAAATAACTAGTCACATAATCCTATGATTTGGTATCTTTAATAGCTTACAAAATTCACAAAAGTATATATACATGTACACGTAAATACTTTTGCATGCATGCATGTTCACGTGTCATATTCATATATACATGCATTTAAAAATATATATACAAAATTCTTATAAGTTAATCCAATAATATTATATTAACAAATTTCAAGTAATAGTCATCTTAATAATTCTTAATTTAACATTAATATATAATCCTAACTTATAATAATTCTTAGAATTTTAAATTGTCTAACCTTAATTTTTGGGTCGTCACATTCTCCTTTGTAAAAAGAATTTCGTCCCGAAATTCATCTGTTGTTACTATTTGATGATATGGAGAGTTTGTCTTTATAACTGTCATTTTCATTCAATTTAACCTCAAACAACTGTGGGTATGTGACGACCCTAAGAATTAAGGTTAGAAAAGTTAATACTAAGATTTTATATAAGTTAAATCTATATATATGTGTGTGTTAATATTAAATTAAAACTCTAAGGTGATCTTTATATGATAAAATTTTGTCTCTATATATGTTTTAGCATGTATAATATATGTGTATGTTTCATAGTTTGCATGTATGCATGATTCTTACGTGTGCATGTATTATACATTTGTGATTTTTTTTTGCGAGATATTAAGGATGCTAAACCATAAGATTATGTGATTAGTTATTTAACTTACATATAATGTTTCTATTTAATGTGTAGTGAATTAAGATTTCAACCTAATCGAACAATAACCAAATGAGTTAACTTTTGGAAGATTTACATGAAAACCTTAACCAAACTAACCTTAAATACTTAAACATTCAACCAGAGCACCAACTTAACCTTGTAATCGGTTTATTAAGACATGAACCAATATGGATTAGTAGTTTAACACTACATTAACACTAATCAAATAACTAAGAGTGTCATTAACATCCTAGCTTAGCACCTAGCATGACACACTTATCAAGCTTAATTACATGCCACTTTACACCTTCAAATTTTGACACCGCATAAGTCTAAAACAACCAACACACCACACCTAGCTTGAGTTTATTAATGAATTCTCCATCTCTTTGAAACCTCTCGGCCGATTAACATCATCACCAACATCATACTAATCTTCATCTAAGCTTGACACTTAACATGCCTAATTCTTGGACACCTAGCATTAAACAACTCATCAAGCTAATGATGGTTTCTTAGCCACCATACCTCTCGGCCGCTTTCAAGCATTATCACAAAACATAAACACTAATCACCCTGCAAATGTTGACACCTAGCTCTTAAGTGCCACCTTATGACCCTAAAGACACAACTCATCAAACCTAGGTAAAAACTAATGATGACTCTTTCCACCTTACCCTCGGTCGATCCAAGCACCACAGCCATATTCATTATATTGGTTTCTAAACACCACACAACCACCACTCTTTACACCAACAAAACCCCCAACACTCCTTTCTTCCTCCTTTCGGTTATAGCACTACACAAAACCACCAATTCATAAAGCAATCACTCTTTTCTCTTGGTTGTGACACCACCATAACCATCACCAAAATCATCACCAAGATCCTTTGAAGAATCCTCCAAGTTCAAGAACATTTTCTTCAAGCTTTGGAATCAAGAAGCTAGAAGTCACCTTCAACCATCTTCAACACACTTTCTTTTATCCATCATCAAGGTTTGATTCTCAAAAACCTCATGATTAACAAGATAATAAATCATACATATATGATCTACATGTTTGATCAACCTTTTAAGATTAACCACCAAAAATTATTTACAAAATCTCATAAACCATTGATTTCTTTATCAAAATCAGTAAGAAAAGGGTTTAAAAAAAGAAAATTTAAGGATTTTATAAAAACCAAGAGTTTAAATAAAATGAAGGGATGGAACATTTGTTATTTCATGAATTATTAAATAAAATAAATTAAGTATTTAAATGACTGGGATTATGGGAATAAAATTTAGAAATCTATTATAAAATATTAGAAATGATAATCTGGAAATTTTTGGGAAAATTTTATAGGATATATTAATTATTATGATTTATTCAAGAAAATAGGATAAAAATGACTAACAGGAGATTTAAAGATGATAAAAATCTATAAAAATTATATGATTACCCTGACAGTAACTTGGAATTTCAGAATAAATTTTGTGAATTAATTAATTAAAATAATAAAGTTACATAATTTAAAAGGAATAATATGAAGAAAATCTAAATTAATAGCAAAATAGTAGTTAAATTCATGAAAATTTTATATAAAATTTTAAATACGTTTTAGGATCTTCTTTATGAATTTTGAAATTTTTAGAGACCTTTAGCTATTTCTTCTATTTAATGTGATTTTTGTAAAAATTCTAGAAAATTATATATAAATAGGTATTAACTGAAATTTTTATATATTAATCTGGATTTTATCATGTTACTTATTATAAAATTTGGTAATTTTTGGATGGCCATAACTACTTTTTTGGAAGTTTTATTTGATTTGAGATATAAATGCTGAAAATTTTAAAGAAATAAAATAATATTTCTAACATATAATTATTTTATAAGGATTTTGCTGGATTTAAGGTGAGTAACATAGCCCCTTTTTTATTTATAAGTTTTTGGAGAAAAAGCCATACTGTGTTTATTACTATTGATGCTAACGTGAATAAGAATTTTGATAAGTTACTATCATTTTTCTGCCATAAGTACAACCATTAATTCGTATAAGAAACCGTCAGATAATATAGGTAGCGCTACTTAAGAACATGTTTCCTGCACCAACAAAATAAGTGTTGTGATGTTATATTATTTGATTCTGTGATTTATATGTATGACAGTTATGAATCACTTGCATATAAGTAGGTTTGGTTGTGATCATATTTATGTTGCATCAGTAAGAAATTTGTTGATAAGTTATTAAACCTATGTTCTCACCAACTTATTGTTGACCATTTTGAGTATGCTTTTTATCAGGTAATCAGCATGTATTATAACTACGTGTTTACATAGGATCTGTATAATGGCTGGTATGATGTAATAGGAAAGCTTTGTGTTCGAGTAATCGTGGATTTAGTGGATCTCAGCACCTTCGTGGATGTTCATGTCCACTACTAGCTAAGAAGACTATTTGAAGTGGTTATGATAAACTTTTGTAATAGGGTTACTAAAAATATGTAAAAGTCTGAAAAATGACAAATTTTGTATGTTTGTATGAAATGTAACCCGAAAGTTATGAATGGTTAATGATATGCTTATTTTAAATATTTGTTTTGATTGTTTACTTTGTAATCAATGTGTTTTGAGCCAATAGTCACACTAAAGCATTTCACGCTTCCGCTGGGATGTGACAGGGTATTTTTTTTATTTCATCTTCCCGTTCCCATGTGAATTCAGGTCCTTGTTTTGAATTCCATTTGACTTTCACTATCGGGATCTTAATTCTCTTTAATCTTTTTACTTCTTTATCCATAATTGCTACTGGTTCTTCCACAAAATAAAGTTTCTCATCTATTTTGACTTCCTTAATTGATATCCTTAATGTCTCATCATTCAGACATTTTTTCAAATTGGATACATGGAAGGTGTTATGTACTCCACTTAACTCTTGAGGCAGGTCTAACTTGTATGCTACAGGGCCAATTCTATCTATTATTTCAAAAGGACCAACTTACCTAGGGTTTAGCTTATTTCTTTTCCCAAATCGGATAATTCCCTTTGATGGTGATACTTTTAGATATACTTTGTCCCCGATTAGAAATTCTAACGACTTTCTCCTTTTATCAGCATAACTATTCTGCCTATCACGTGCTGCTTTCAATCTGCCTTTGATTTCAAAGATCTTATTAGACGTTTTCTGTATGAGTTTTGGGCCTGTAAGCTGGCTATCTCCCACCTCATTCCAACACAAAGGTGACCTACACTTCCTTTCATATAAAGCTTCAAATGGAGCTGCCCCTATACTAGTAACTATTGTTATATGAAAATTCTATCAAAGGTAAGTGTATATCCCAATTACCACCAAAGTCTAATGCACAAGCTCACAACATATCTTCCAACGTCTGGATTGTTTTCTCACTCTGTCCATCTGTTTGTGGATGATATGTCGTACTCATGTTTATTTGAGTTCCTAATGCTTTTTGTAAAGTCTGCCAAAATCTTGAAGTAAATCGGCTGTCTCTGTCAGATATAATTGAAATTGGTATGCCATGTCTAGACACAATTTCCTTCATATAAATCCTTGCTAATTTCTCCATTTTATAATCTTCTCTGATTGGCAAGAAATGCGCTGACTTAGTCAGTCTGTCGACTATAACCCATATCATGTCATACCCACTTGAGGTTCTGGGTAATTTAGTTACAAAATCCATGGTAATCTGGTCCCACTTCCACTCAAGGATTTCTGGTTGTTGTAAATATCCAGAGGGTTTCTGATATTTAGCTTTAACTCTTGAACAGATATCACATTTTTCTATAAATTCTGCAACTGATTTCTTCATACCTGGCCACCAATACTGGTTCCTCAAATCCTTATACATCTTATTATTTTCCTGATGTACTGAATATCTTGACTTGTGTGCTTCGTATAGAATATTTAAAATTTTATGTAACATTTTCATAATTTTACCTACTGTTTTGTTATTATTTTCTATTTTCTTCTTATTATTCATTCTAAAATATGTAACTTTACTATACTAGTGAACAAATTTACGAAACTTATTCTGTAATTCCAATATAATGTTAGGGTCATTATACAATTTTTCCAGATTTTTATCAAGTTTATATCTCCTGTTTGGTATTTTTCTTCTATTTCCTTGAATTAATCATATAAATTAATATATCCTATATAATTTTTCCATAATTTCCAGATTATTATTTCCAGTATTTTCTAATAAATTCCTAAATTTTATTCCCACAATCACAGTCATTTAAATATCTAACCTAGTTCACCTAATAAATCATGAAATAACAATTATTTCATACTTTTAAACCCTCTGTTCTTAATTGAATCTTTTGTTTTTATAAAATCTCAAACTTTCTGTTACTAAATCTTTTCTTACTGATTTTTGATTGAAAATTAAGTGTTTATAAAGTTGGTAAATAGTTTTGATAGTTTATAACATAAAGGGTTTGATTTATATGTATGTTAAATACATATATAACTTTGTAAGCTTGTTAATCATAAAATTTGAGTATCTAAACTTGATTAGAAGTACAAGAAAGGTTTAGAGATTTGTTCTTAAGCTTTTGATGATCCAACTTGGTGTGGTTGTTCTTGAACTTGAAGTGTTTGTCACAAAGATGAAGAAGGTTGATGTTATGATGATGGTGCTTATGATGGTGGGCTCAGTTGATGTTGGAACTTAGAGAGAGCAAGAGGTTGTTAAGAAGGTAGATGATGATGATGGGTTGTGTGATGTTGGAACCGAGTGTGAGCAAGGATGGTGGCGGTAGTCGATGGCAATGGTGGTGTTGGCGAGTGTTGTAGCCGCGAGGAAGAGAAGAGAGTGTGGGGAATCATCATTTGTTCTAACTAGGTGTGAGTTTTTTCAAGTAATTGTAGGCGGGCCGGCAGCACTACTCTAAAAGCAGTGAGCTCGGCGGTGGTAAACTCCTCTTTTCGGTAGTAGAAGGGAAGCTCGTCCTCTTATTGTTTGTGTCAATACTCAACTTCGTCAGTCTGGTTGAACAACCTCCCAATGAGAGCGAGCCAAGACTTTGCTTGCTGTTTGTGTTTGTCTGCCACGACTGCTCAACCAACTGCTAAATCATGGGTTCGAATCCCATTTCCTCCGGAAACAACCCTTGGCAACCCGATATTTAAGGAAGCACAGCTAACCTAAGCGGGGGCAGAATCAATGACCCAAGGTTTGGGAGTCAAGGAACTAGAAGACAGACACGCGATGGACTGACCTCTTTAGGCAAGAGAGACAGTAGGAAGAGAGCCATTAGAAAGAAATTAAAAATGTTCCTGATGGAAGTAGCCATGGGTAGCTAAAGTGTCTGCACTTTGATTCCCTTCCCTGTAGATATGAGAGATGGACATGGAAGGAAGTAAGAAAGTTTTGAAAGATCTGATCATATAAGGGACTGCACCTCCACAGATGCTATCAAAAATTATTTTTTTCACTCTCCACTGCTACTTTGGAGTAGCCTAATCTGTAACAAAGCATCAGACCAAAAAGGGGAGCTCTGGCTTCTGCAAATGTGTTGGTACCTGGGCCATAAAAGGTAGAAAAAGCAACCAAAGCGGAGCCCTTATAGTCCCTAATAATGCCACCACCTGCTGCCATGCCATTCCTTGAAGAACCATCTGTGTTCAACTTCAAAATACCAAAAGGAGGAGGAGCCCATTTGATCCATTTTCTTTAGGAATATTAGGGGAGACCATAGGGATATGCATTACTTGGAAACAAATAGAATCATGAAAACCAGAAGAATGAGTGGGATAATCAAGCTGCAATAAATCCTTACACCAGTGCTTGACTTTATTGATAATAGATGAAGAAGACATACCAACTGAATCATGAACAGATGCATTTCTAGCAAGCCAAATCCGGTCACACATGCTATATCTTTGAATGAATCATCGACTTGGGACCTATTCTTTCATTTTTCCAGTGAGGGTTTTAGCAATAAGAGCCCGCCTTCCGAGTCCTATATTCTAGTTACTAGCTTCAAAGGAACCACTAAAAGAAGGAGTCAAAGCATCGGATAGTGCTAGAGGGAATTTAGGACTTATTTTAGATTGGTTTTTTTTTTTTTTTTTTCTGAAAAAGGCTCAACATTCGGACATATCTTTTCGATTGTTAACAGGAAGAGAGAAATTTGGTGGGATCGAGGATGGAATCGAATAGAAGACTACTTCTGTAGCTTAAAAACTAGGCTTCATTAGTTGGCATTTAGGGTGCTAGGTGTCATGGCTTAGAAGGTGATTAGTGTGAGGTTTGCTAGGTTTCAAGTTTTTGTGCTAATGACACTCTTTGTCATTAAGTTTAGTGTTAGTTTGTTAATTAGCTACTAATCAATGTTTGTTAACACCCTAATGATCCGAGTTCTTGAGTTTATAAGTTAGTTTGGTGTTTAAGTGTTTATGATTAGTTTAGATTTGGTTCTTCATATCAACTTTCTAAAAGTTAACTTATTTGGTAATGTTTGATTAAGTTGTAATCTTAGTTCATTACACATTAAATGGGAGCATATATCAATCAAATAACTAGTCACATAATCTTATGATTTGGTATCTTTAATAGCTTACAAAATTCACGAAGTATATATACATGTACACGTAAATACTTTTGCATGCATGCATGTTCACTTATCATATTCATATATACATGCATTTAAAAATATATATACAAAATTCTTATAAAGTTAATCCAATAATATTATATTAACAAATTTCAAGTAATAGTCATCTTAATAATTCTTAATTTAACATTAATATATAATCCTAACTTATAATAATTCTTAGAATTTTAATTTTTCTAACCTTAATTTTTTGGTCATCACAGGTCTGGTCCGGTTTTTAAAACAATGCTTATGAGTAGTAAAACAAAAGGATTTGAGGACTTCAAGCATGGTTACTATTGATGGTTGAACAGATTACTGAGGGTAATGATGCCCCTTCTACCCTAAATAACACGGTTGAACCAAAACTGGATTCATAGGTTGGGCTTAGTTTGGGGTATTATTTCTCGTATACTGATGTAATGTGATATTGGTGCCATCGGATCAGAAGTAGAACTTTTATTAGGGTACCAAATAAACCTAACTAGGTCTGTTCACAAGCCGAGCCGAACCGAGCGGACATTTGCTTGTGCTTGGCTCGTTTTTAAACCAAACCGAGCCGATAGGCTCGTTTACAATCGAGCGAAAAATCGAACGAGCATTTTTGAGCTTTAATTTTTCGATCGAGCATCGAGCGAGCACAAACAAGCGGTGAACAATTTGTACGTATTAACTATTTAGTGTGTCATCTGATTTATATTGAAATACGAGACGGTATCAATGTTGGGTCTTAGCTTTTAACGACTTAATAAGAAGCCACATTTCATAACATAACATTTTTATGAATAACAGTACGTTGTGATTGGCTATAAGACTAAAACTATAGCTGATGAGGATATGAACATATTGAATAGAACGATACATGAGAGCCGGAGATGATCGACTAAGAGTAAGAGCGGGGCCAGATTTTTATTTATAGCGACTTAGGATTTCACATTAATGCTTAGTATTAATTTTTTTATTAGATTGATTGATCTAATATGTAAATTATAATTGTATAATTGTATATCGTAGGTCAAATCTACTAGAGTGCTATATATATTATGTATATAAAAAAATAAAAAATAATTCGATCCGAACCGAGCCGAGCGGATCTTTGCTCGTGCTTGACTCGTTTACAAATCGATCCGAGCCGATCAGCTTGTTTACAACCGAGCAGAAATTCGAACGAGCATTTTTCAAACAAATTCCGAATAAGCGTCGAGCGTCGAGTGTTTTGAACAACACTAAACCTAAGTACCTAACACATTTCTTATTTTACTTAAAAAAGTCCTCAATTAAATTTTAGTTAATTAATTCTCACGTAAACCTTTTTATAAAAGATTGAAAAATACAATTATGTCGCTTAGATAAGAGCTAGAAAATTGTAAAGAGGCATTTGGTATGCAAAAATTCAAATAAATTAGAATTTGAATTTCATTAGTCATTGTGTTTAGTTGGTATGAATTTATTGAAATTGGAATTTGAATTCTATTCTTAACATGTTTGTTTGCTAAAGGGATTAAAATTGGAATTGAGATTAATTCCCTCAAATTCATTTCAAAATCCTTCCAAAATTTGAAGGATTTGAAATTTCACCGACCCAACTCCGCCACCAACTGCCACCTACACCCCCGCCCACCGCCCGCCGACACTACCGACGACCCTTGCCGACACCGCTACCCTCTAACCACCGCCCGATCTCCGCCGACCTCCGACCACCGCCACCCTCCGACCGCTGCCACCCCAATCGCCACCTCCGACCCCTACTGCCACCGCAGCCCTCCGACCACCGCCGTCCTCGACCTCTGACCACCGCCGATCGCCCAAAACCGTTTAACGCTCCACCCACTGCTTAGTTGTGGCCCTGCCCCGCTGACAACCGATCGTGCCATCACCGTTGTCGACAATCGATAGTCATCGTTAACTGCACCCGCCGCCTACAGACACCCGTCTCCACTGGCCGCACCCGCGTCCGACCACCGACATCAACGCCAAACCATGTCGGTTTTAGACGCACTCGAGGACGACTGTTGGTTTTCAGCGTTGTGCGTGATCGATTGGTGGAGACGGTGGGGTCCAGTCGGTTTTCGGCAACAGTGTGACCTTTTGTATATTTGTTATCTGTAGTTTACTTTGGTTATCTCTTGTATATACTATTTATGTTATTAATACAAATAAGAGGGTTCTTTTGCAATTGTAATATTTGTTATTGTAGGTTACTTTCGTTATCTCAAGAATTCTAACTAATAAATCCTTCATTATACCTTGAATTTATAAAATATTTACAAGTTCAAACTTGGATGAAGGTTATTGTGAAACAAGTATAAAGATGTATGTACTAATTATTTAAAATAGTACATCATAAATCATTACTAATACATTAAACAGTTCCTTGGGTAAGGATGTTTACCTTATTATTAATAAATCTCAAAAATTTTAGTAGTTAAATCGCATCGTTTCATTCAATTTAACAAAATCAAATAATAAAAAATATATGTATTATCAAATTACTAATCCCGATTACAATTGAAACTCTAGTCTTCGTAAATCGTCTTTTGACTATACCGGCTAAATTTCTAAATCTTAGAAACACTCATTTTTTATTTAGGAAATTTTGAAGGCATCGTTGGAGTTACCCCATCTTTGTTATTTTCAAATACATCAAATATCATGTGAGTTTTCCACACCCCGTTTTACTATTTCACACGTTTTGGGATGAAACATATACCCGTATCATTAGTCACACTTGTAAAGACGTTTGAATACTTGTAATGCACGTGCAATTCATCTTTTATTTTGTCATGGTTATATGGGACTTGTGTAAATATTATGTGATAGACACTTGTAAACACAATCATTAGCTATTGCTAGCCTAGCGACGTCATAGATCTATGGGCTTGACAAGTCTATTTGGTGCTAAAGCCGAGGTTATTGCCGGCTCCTGATGACGTCTTGTTGATCATCATGGGAACCAAGTACACTTAGCTAATTGTATAATTTCGTGTGGCCATTTTGTCAAGGTTTGATTGTTTCATTATGCTATCCATTTATATTGGCATTATCCTTTAACCTATGACTTGAATTACCTCTTTAAAAGATTATATATGTATGTACAATCTACGGGAACTCACCAACATTATATGTTGATCGTATTTTCTAACATGTTTCAGAAAATGCTCAAGCTTAGTTGTTACTCTTGAAGATATGAAATCATCTAGGATTGGACCTAGAGAAAAATAAAGAACTTACTCTAATACTTGATGTTCGGATTAAACTTATGTTATGTTGGGTTGATTTGAAACTTGTGTTTTAAATTTGTATGACATGAATAGGATATTTAATAATTTTTACACTTTAAAGTAGCGTTGTGTGGCATGAACAATCTTAACCCTCACATCTCAACGTTTTCGCAGTTAAGGTTGGGGTGTGACAGATTGGTATCAGAGCCCATAACAATAGGGATTTAGGTTATTAGAAATGGCGACCTAGACTATGGTTAAAATAGGGACCTTTTACATGAGCATTTCTTATGATCTTGTAAGCTTACTTATATGCATATCACATGATGTTACATGCTACATGATGAATCCTTTATGTGCTACTTGACTTTACTTAGTGAAATTGTGCCTTAGGAGGTTAACCCTTTGACGAAACCTTTAACCTTGTACATCTCCAACTTCTTAACCCTCTTCACCCGACACTAGTTTCAACGTGCCCTTGTCTCTTTCTTAAACTTATTCTCGACTACATGTGGAGTTATACGCATTATATCGATTGGATAAATCCTTTAGACAATATGTGTAAATCTTGAAAATCTCATCAGTTTTAGTTCTAATAGCTTATAGGGAAAGTGTGTGGCACATAAACACCTGTATTCTGGATTTCCTGGCAAAAAGCCCTCGGGCTAAGGTAGCATTTTGCATAAATCCCAGTCAACTGCGGGACCAGTTATGCTTACCTGGGGATTTCTGGGATGAGTGATAAATTATGGTCAAAATACACACCTTCCCCATGGTAAATTGGAATTAAGTCACCTTGACGTGTCAATGTTCCTATTGGTTGTGTGTTACCAAATGGAACAATCCTGTATACGTTTGTAAATTCCAAAGATTTATGTCTATATGAACTGATTTATCTCCAAAACTCTAATATCTACTCTATTTTTGTATTTAGAATGTCTCGTCATCATGGAAAGCGTGGTAGCTCCGATCGAAAACTCGCCGCTATGATCGCCCGGCAAATGGCTGTTGTCCTTCCTACCATGATCGTTGAGTTAAGTAGCACTTTAATGGCCAACACTAGTAACAATGCCAATGGGAACAATGGTGGTGATGGTAACAATGGTCAAGGAGAAAACAGCAACAACCAAGGAGGGAATAACCGAACCTGCACCTTCAAACACTTCAACTCTTGTAAACCAACTAGTTTTAGTGGGAAGGAGGGAGCCACTGGACTTCTCGAGTGGTTCGAGAGTATGGAGAACATTTTCATCAATAGTGAGTGTCCTGAAGAACTAAAAGTTCGTTATGACGCGAGTGTTCTTCAACAACGGGCACTTACTGGTGGAATAGCGAGAAGAGAAAACGGGGTGCAGAAGTTGTGTTGGCATTATCGTGGGAAAAGTTTAAGAATATCATGATCCAAAAGTTTTGCCTGAGGAGTGAACTACAAAAGTTGGAGGAAGAGTTTTGGAATCTCAAACAGGATAGTGGCAACCATTTGGCATACTCCACTCGACATCATGAATTGAGCATGCTCTTACCACACATGGTGGATACTGTACCCCGTAGCATTGAAAAGTTTATCAAAGGGGTACCACCACAAATTCAAGATGCTGTTGTGGGGAGTAGGCCCACGACCCTGGAAGAAGCAATCAACATTACTGCACAGCTCACCGAAAATCACATAAAGGCTGGCACCTTGACGGTGAAGGGCGCCAAACCAACTGGAAAGGTGACTCCAGAGACAACTAAAGAAGTGAAGGCTGAATCCTCATTCAAGGGCAAGAAACGTAAGTTTACACCTGCTCGAAATGTTGCGGTGACAGCACCCAATGCACCACAAAAACAAGCTGCCATAGCGAATCAAGCACCTATTGCTAGAGCTTATACAGGTCCACACCCGATGTGTAACATCTATAAGTATCATCATGCGGGAAAAAACCCATGCTGTATTTGCTCACTTTAAGGGAAATATGGGCATTTGGTTGCTACATGCCACCGTGCACCAAACAATGCTGCTGTAGTCGCCAATGGAGCTTGTTACAATTGTGGCGAAACCGGCCATTTCCGCCCATAATGCCCCCGTCTTGCGGGAAATGTTCCAGCAGCTCAAGGACGTGCCTTCAATATTAATGCAAACCAAGCGCAAGCAAATAACGAGGTGGTGAACGGTACGTCATTCTTTACTGCTACTCGAACTCTTATTGAATAAAATTTTACTCTGCTTTCCATGTACCGACAATAGCCCTATCTCTGAATAGGTATGTATCTTGTAAATAATTGCTATGCTTCTGTATTGTTTGATTCGGGAGCGGATAAGAGTTTTGTGTCCTTAGAATTTGAACCCGTACTTGCTAAGCCGCGCTCTAAGCTAGAAAAATCCTTTACGGTAGAAGTCGCTGATGGTAAATCTATCGTTATTGACATCATCATTCGTGATTGCACCTTGAGTCTTAATGAGCATGAGTTCCCTGTTGACCTTATTCCCATGCAACTCGGGAGTTTTGACGTCATCATTGGCATGGATTGGTTAGCCAAACACTATGCGGAAATTATCTGTTTCGAGAAGTGTAATCGCATTCCTCTACCTTCGTGATACCCTAAAAGTTTTTGGGGAGAGATCGTCTAAAGGACTCAAGCTTATGTCGTGTAAGGCTCGAAAGTGCCTAAGTAAGAATTACATAGCCTTTTGGCTTATGTAGTCAACACGAAAGCCAAAGGGAATGAGCTTAAGGATATCCCTGTTGTACGGGACTTCCCAGATGTGTTTCCCGAGGATCTTAGTGGATTACCTCCTGTTCGAGAGGTTGAGTTCAAGATTGACTTGATTCCTGGTGCAAACCCTATGGCTAAGTCACCCTATCGTCTTGCACCTTCGGAAATGCAAGAACTAGCCAGTCAACTGCAAGAACTGTCTGATAAGGGCTTTATTCGTCCTAGCTCTTCAGCATGGGGTGCACCTGTGTTATTTGTGAAGAAGAAGGATGGCTCATTTCGCATGTGCATCGACTATCGAGAACTCGACAAAGTCACCATAAAAAACCGATACCCTCTCCCTCGAATTGATGATCTTTTTGATCAACTTCAAGGATCTACTCAATTCTCAAAAATTGATTTACGTTCTGGGTATCATCAACTACAAGTCCATGACAATGATATTCCAAAAACCGCCTTTCGTACTCGTTATGGACATTATGAGTTCATGGTCATGCCTTTTGGTATGACTAATGCTCCTGCTGTCTTTATGGATCTCATGAATCGGGTATGTAAACCGTACCTGGACAAGTTCGTGATTGTGTTCATCGACGATATTCTTATTTACTCCAAGACAAAAACTGATCACGAGCTGCACTTGCGACAAGTTCTTGAGCTCTTGAAGAAGGAACAGCTGTACGCAAAGTTTTCTAAATGCGAATTTTGGCTTGAAGAAGTCCAATTTTTAGGTCATGTGGTGAATAGCCAAGGAATTCACGTTGATCCTGCTGAAATAGAAGCCTTGAAAAATTAGTGTGTTCCCAAAACTCCAACTGAAGTTTGTTCTTTTCTTGGATTGGCGGGTTACTACCGGAGATTTATTGCCAACTTCTCGAGGATTGCGAAACCGCTTACGGCCTTAACCCAAAAGAATAAACTCTTCGAGTGGGGACCTGATCAAGAGGGGGCTTTTGAGACTCTAAAACACAAGTTATGTAATGCTCCTATTTTAACTTATCCTGACGGGGAATGACGATTTTACCGTGTATTGTGATGCATCTAGTCAAGGCCTTGGTTGTATTCTCATGCAACGAGGAAAGGTCATAGCATATGCATCGAGACAATTGAAGGTTCATGAGGTGAACTACACAACCCATGATCTTGAACTTGGTGTCGTGGTTTTTGCCTTAAAAATTTGGAGGCATTACCTTTACGGGACCCAATGCATAGTCTACACTGATCACAAGAGCCTTCAACATGTTTTCAGCCAAAAGGATCTTAACATGAGACAACGTCGTTGGGTCGATTTGATTAGTGACTACGACTATGACATTCGTTACCACCCAGGAAAGGCGAATGTTGTAGCCAATGCGCTAAGTCGTAAAACCCATAATAAAACAGTCTCACTCCAAGAAATTCGAGATAGACGACAATGGTTTGACACGCTGGGAGAATTTGACACTGAGAATCACGTGGATGTCAACGAGGATACTGTTATGCTTCAAATATAAGGATTGATAGTGACCTCTAGTTTTGCATCCGTGAAGCTCAACAAGTTGCTTTGGCTGAAGGAAAAGAGGATGAAGGATTGGCGAATACTGTTCGGTCATAGCTTGAGACAAAACCAAATGGTATGTTGTACTTCTTGAGTCGACTTTGGGTTTCAAATCGTGACAATCTTCGTAATTTCATCATGAACGAAGCCCATCAAACACGTTATTCTATTCACCTGGGTCCGATAAATATATATGGACCTACGCGGGTCAATATTGGTGGCCAGGAATGAAGAAGGACATCACTTCATACGTAGCCAAATGTCTTACGTGTGCAAAGGTCAAGGCGGAGCATCAACGACTAGTGGATTACTTGAACAACCTGAAATCCCTATGTGGAAATTGGAGCACATATCCATGGATTTCATAAACAATTACCTCGTACTCCTCGTGGTCGACCGTTTGACCAAAACAACACATTTCATACCCATACGTGACACTTACAAAACCTCAAAGTTGGCTCGTATTTACATGATGAGATTGGTGAGTTCTCATGGTGTGCCCTTGCGCATCATATCTGATCGAGATGCTCGTTTCACGTCATATTTTTGGTCGTCCATGCAAGAACTCTTGGGTACACAACTGGACTTAAGCACGGCTTACCATCCTCAAAACAGATGGTCAAACCGAGCGTACCATTCAAACCCTCGAAGATTTGCTACATCTTTGTGTTCTTGACTTTGGTGTGACTGGGATACGCATTCACCTTAGCGGATTTGTGTATAATAACAGTTACCACTCAAGTATCAAAATGGCACCATTCGAAGCTCTATACGGTCATAAATGCCGTTCACGCTATTTGTTGGACTGACATTGGTGAAAAACTTCATTACTGGTCCTGAACTCATTCAAGAAATGATCGATAAAGTTTCTAAAATCCGTAACAACCTTGAGGTGGCTAGAAGTCGACAAAAGAGCTACGCTGATAAAAGACGCAAGCCGTTAGAATTTCAAGTCGACGATATGGTTCTTCTTAAAGTCTCACCATGGAAGGGCGTTGTTCGCTTTTGGGGAAGAAGGGTAAGTTAGCTCCACGGTTTGTAAACCTTTCAAGATTCTGAAAGGGTCGGAAAAGTGGCTATAAAACTGAAACTCACCTCTGAACTTAGCGGGGTTCAACCCATCTTTCATGTATCACTTGAGAAGATGCTTGGCCGATGAAAGCCTACATGTTCCTTGGAGGATATCCAAATAGACGATTTCTGGGCATTTTGTTGAGAAACTGTCGAGATCATGGATCGAACAATGAAAAAGACCAGAACGACTACCCCACCCAATCGTCAAAGTTCGTTGGGAAAATAAACGTGGAGCCGAGTTCACTTGGGAACGTGAGATTACATGAAGAAGAAACATCCTCATCTGTTTATCTAGTTTGATCTTTAATTTCGGGACGAAATTCCTTAAAGTTAGGGAGACGTGACCTTTCGTATATTTGTTATCTGTAGGTTACTTCGTTATCTCTTGTATATATTATTTATGTTATTAATACAAATAAGAGGGTTATTTGGCAATTGTAATAATTTCGTTATACATATTAATTCGTAACCTCGAAACTATTATACTTGTCTTATTATAAATAAATTAACTAAGTGTTAGAAATATTAAATATTCAATATATATATATATATATATATATATTATATATATAAAAAGAATCTATTTGTTAAAAATACAAAAAATAATATAATAATAATATAAACATAATAAAAATTTAATATAGTTTGGGCATGAATAACAAATTATAAAACACCAGGGACCAAAGGTGTAAAATCTTTTAAATCCCAAACCAACAACCCCCCCCCCCTCGTTTTTCCGGCCACACCTCCGGCCAGCTCCGGCCGAACTCCGGCGAGCACCAACTGCCGTTATAACACGTTTTAGAGCTTCCAAATAGCCTCAATCAATCGTAGAACCGTTTCGAACTTGAGAATGCACATTAATTGAATTTTAAATGAGGTTTTGTTAATCATGAACCCGAAACCGAATCCCATCAAATTTCAAATCCGTTCTACACTTAAATCGTATTAACAATCAAATTTATTGGGTTACAAGTTCGTATAATCAAGTGGAGCTCACTGTTGGGTATAATTGCAATTGAAATAGTTGTTATTACACTTGCATTGCACCTGAAACCCCCGAACTTAACTCGAACTCGTTGAACACGAATCGGTTTTAATCGAAGCTATATAACAGAGGGGAAAGGTGCAAACCAGTTCCTTTCCAACTCTCTGAAATCTAAATTGCTCGAAAACATACACCAACAACCCTTTTCGATCACTTCTACTCATCGCGACGGTTCTAGAGGTGTTCGTCCTCAAATCGAATCTGATCAGGTAATTAAATGCATGTATACACTCGATTTCATGTGGGAAATAAAAGCCCTAATGTTATTTCACTTTCGAATTCGTTTCATGTTCATTGGATTGAAATTGAAACTAGGGTTTATGCTAATTTGGGGATTCAACCGAGTATTGTTTTTATGTTTAAGCAGCGGGTATATGATAGGCGCAGGCGCCCTAGCCTGCTGGTTAAAGCACAATAGGGATACACAAGGGACCCGGGTTCGAAACCGAGCCCCTGCAATTATTTTTTAAAGTTGTTTTTTTTTGAATAATTAATTCCGGAACTTTTGAAATATTAATATTTATATAAAAATTATTTTTATAACTATACTAAATCAGAATTTAAAGAAATATTTTATTTTAAATTCTAGAATTTAACTTATAAATCTTTTTTTTTACTTTGGAAGTTATAAAATTTTATAAATATTTTCTAATTTTTAAAATTGTATAAAAACTATTGTGAATCAAATGGAAATATTTTCTTTTAAATTCTCAAGAATTCTAACTAATAAATCCTTCTTTATACCTGAATTTATAAATTATTATAAAATATATTTACAAGTTCAAACTTGGATGAAGGTTATTGTGAAACAAATATAAGATGTATGTACTAATTATTAAAATAGTACATCATAAATCAGACTAACATTAAACGGCTCCTTGGATAAGGATGTTTACCTTATTATTAATAAATCTCAAAAAAATTTAGTAGTTAAATCGCATCGTCTCATTCAATTTAACAAAGTCAAATAATAAAAATATATATGTATTACCAAATTACTAATCCCGATTACAATTGAAACTCTAGTCTTCGTAAATCGTCTTTTGACCATACCGGCTAAATTTCTAAATCTTAGAAACACTCATTTTTTATTTAGGAAATTTGAAGGCATCGTTGGAGTTACCCCATCTTTGTATATTTTCAATACATCATACATCATGTGAGTTTCCCACATCCCGTTTTACTTTATTTCACACGTTTTGGGGGGAAACATGTTACCCGTATCATGAATCACACTTGTAAAGACGTTTGAATACTTGTAATGCACGTGCAATTCATCTTTTATTTGTCATGGTTATTGAGACTGTGTAAATATTATGTGATAGACACTTGTAAACACAATCATTAGCTATTGCTTGCCTAGCGACGTCATAGATCTATGGGCTTGACAAGCCTATTTGGTGCTAAAGCCGAGGTTATTGCCGGCTCCTAATGACGTATTCTTGATCATCCTGGGAACCAAGTACACTTAGCTAATCTTTAATTTCGTTGTGGCCATATTTGTCAAGGTTTGATGTTTCATTATGCTATCCATTTATATTTGCATTATCCTTTAACCTATGACTTGAATTGCCTCTTTAAAGGATTATATATGTATGTACAATCTATGGGAACTCACCAACATTATATGTTGACCGTATTTTCTAGCATGTTTCTGGAAATGCACAAGCTAGTTGTTGCTCTTGAATATGAAATCATCTAGGATTGGACCTAGAGAAAAATAAAGAACTTACTACTCTGATACTTGATGTTCGGATTAAACTTATGTTATTTGGGTTGATTTGAAACTTATGTTTAAATTTGTATGACATGAATAGGATATTTAATAATATTTACACTTTAAAGTAGCGTGTGTGGCATGAACAATCTTAACCCTCACATCTCAACGTTTCCGCCGTTAAGATTGGGTTGTGACAAACAGGCTTGGTCGTTGGGTGCAATTGGTGGTCGCGGTTGATTGTCGTCAGTGACAGCGGCGGCTGTCGGTGGTATGTAGCGGCGAAGATCAGTGGTCATGGAGGTGGTAGCGGTTTTGCAATGGGTGAGAAATCAAATTCTTTTATAAGTGTTTTGTCACTAAAAAGCATTTGGAATATAAATTCTCTTTATAGATTACAATTCCTTTGAATTACAAATCATTTGAAAAAATTGAATGCCAAATACATTGTTTTTAATTCCAATTTAAATTCCAACAAATTTCGTGAACCAAACGCCCCTGACTATTCCTAAAACTAAACGCTCGGAAATCAAACGCACAGTAATGAGATCGCTTCAAAGTATTTAATTTCGCACTATTTCACCCACAGAAATCCCAAAGCTTTAATCTCTTCAACATTCTTGCTCCGCAGACATTTTTGCAGATAAAAAATATCACTAGTATGGCCAGGGCTTAACACCAATACAACCATGTCAATTCTTTTTAACACTTATTAATACGTCATTTCATTAAACCTGTATCCCTTTAATGCGTAAAAAGTTGTATAAATCAAAGAATCACAAGCACCTCCATGACTCTAACGTAGAGTTGCACAAAATGGGTTTGGGCCGGACCCGGGCCCGGGTACAAACCGGGTTTGGGTCCAACCGTGGTTTTTTGTACCCGGGTATTGGTAACCCGGGTACGAACCGGGTCGGGTTCAGCGAGATACAAACCTACCCAGTATACCCGGGTAGGGTCGGGTCGGGTTCGGTTAGGGTATGAAACCCGGGTTCAACCGGGTTTTTGCCCTTTATTTTCTTTTTTCTTTTCCTGTGTGTGTGTCGAACACCGGGTCGTATGTTTTTTTTTTCTTATATTTTCTTTCCTTTTTTTTTCTTTTTATTTTTCTTTTCCTAACCGGATTCACTTGAATGACAAAAATTTAAACAACTTTAATATATAAATATATACAAATCTTGAGAAGAAAATGTTACACTTATAATATACAAATATAAATACTTTTATATAAAACATTTGAATGACAAAGAAATTTAAAAAGAACATGAAAGACATATATATTAAACAACTTAAAAATAATAATATCATCTAATTTTATCTATCACGAGATGCTTGATCAAATGCTAATTCTTCATCGGATATGCCAGAAGATACTCCGTCTTCTACCTCTTCATCATGTACTTTAGCTTCGAGTGTAATCTCGTCTTCGAGGCTTGTTTAGTCTTTATACGATCCGTTGCGTCTAAGTGATCCTTTAAAACAAATGCACATCTCCACTGCTTCCGGAGTTAGTCTTGTTCTTCGTAATGATATTACCCTGCCACTAAGAGAAAAAGCAGATTCCGAAGCTACCGTAGAAGCTTGGACGCTTAGTAAATCACGGGCCATATCAGAAAGAATCGGAAATTGAGATTCTTTTCCTTTCCACCACCCAGCAAAATATCGAATGCACGATAATCTTCGGTAGTCATAGTGGAAATAAAATCCGTTCCACTATATCTACCGAGCTCACTTGTTGGGGTGTTATCCCTTTGTCGTTTAGCCGTCACATCCGGACAACATTCAACATAGTCAAAACTGGGTCTTTAACCGATGTACTAGCACTTGAGGTTGATTCGCTTGGCATAGTTATGTTTACGTTAGGCCCATATCTATTTAAAATAAAAATTATAAATTGTTTTCAAACTATGATTAAATTTTCTTTGCCTCATTTGAAAAATTAGGGTTTTTCGTCATGCATATCCAAATTGTCATTTATCTCATCTATCAAACATTCAACCCCCGCAACATTTAGACGGATACGGATTTAAAGCGGCGGCACACGTAAAAACGGGTGGTAAGTCCTTAAAATATTTTTTAAACTTTTCTTTCATTGGTTCTATTATTTGATTAAACATATTATTTTTATTTTGAAAATTTTTAAAATTCAAAGACATAAAATAATTCTTGAAGCACCGAATAACTAGTGGAATAATAAACTCCCGATAATTTTGTTGTTGAGTTTTTAAAACCTCAAGAAACTCGGATAGACGTTGAAGATTCTCCCAACCCGCATCCGGAAATGGGTCGACTTCACCATTATCCGAAAGACTATTATGAAAAGCTTTCAAAGTGCCCTTTTGTTTTAAAGCACATTCAAACATATGACAAGTCGAATTCCACCGAGTAGGTACATCCCAATTAGGACCTAAAAATCTAAAGTGCGTATCCTTACAAAGTTGTTTATAATCTTGATATCTCTTCTTCTACTTTTTTAAAAACGTCATGTAACATAAATCGAAAAAGATGTAATAAAGTTATTAACATATTGCCCGGATAGTCCGTCTTGCACTACTAAATTAATAATATGTGCAACACAACAAGTATGGAAAATCACCGTTTGCAATCGGAAGATATTTTAATTTTAATTTTTCAACCGCGGTTGTGTTGTTAGAGGCGTTATCAAATGCAATTGAAAAAAGTTTATTTAATTTAAAAGTACTTATTACTTATCTAAAAAGTAAAACAAAAATTCTCCGGTGTGTGGATGTGGAAAAAGATCAAATGCAATCGTACGTTTCATCAATTGCCATGAATTGGGATCCACCCAATGAGCGGTGACGCAAAGGTACGATTCGGGTAAACCGTGTGGAGCCGACCAAACGTCACTAGTTAAGTTTTCACCGGTATTTAAATTTTCAAATAATACAATTAAATCATTTTTTGCTTTTTCCATAATTTTAAACAATAACGTCTATGTAGTACGACTTACGTGAGTGTAACGAGGTTGAAGCGTCTCTCGAATTAAGTTGGTCACCGAGGATTGTCGAAGTGACTAAAAGGCAAAGCTTCTTGAATCACGAACTTCGCCATTCGATCTCGAACCGTATTAACATCGTAATTAAAGATTCCACCGTCTCCACCCAATTGTGTTTGTTGCGAATCCGGATTACTTTTCAACGACTTACAAACTTCTTGCTAATGTGTTTGTTTAAGTCGTGCTAGAATCTTTAGCAAGCAAAGCTCCACAAAACTTGCAACGAGCCTTTACAGACCCGTCACTCAACTCAACCATATCCCAATTGCACCAAACATCCATGTTACGATTGTGTGCAAGAACACGAACGACGGTGGAGCGTTGGCCGAACCTTGACCAACGGAAGATTGTGAGTGAGCCATATCAGATTGAAGAGAGTGAAAGTGTAAAACGAGAGAGTGAATGTGTAAAACGAGAGTAACGAGAGTATTTTTTTTTTGCGTTTTTTTGCGAATATTTTTGCGTTAAGACTTGGGTACTAAACCATATCAACCCACACCTATTTATACTACTTATAGGGCAAAAGTGAACAAAAAAACGGTCACAAATCGAAGGTAACGGCTATATAGCCGTTAAAAAACGGCCACTTTTTTTTAAAAAAAAAAAAAAAACGGTCGAAACCGGGTCCAACCCGGGTTCAACCGGTTCCGGGTCGGGTTCGGGTCGGGTCGGGTTCTACGAAATTCTAGAAAATCATACCCTTCCAACCCTACGGGTTTTTTTCGGGTCCAACCCGGTATGCATATACCGGGTCGTACCCGTACCCGGTTTCCGGGTCGGGTCCGAACCCGTTTTTATGCCCAAGTCTACTCTAACGTACCAAAGCTGGGTTGAAGGATTGTTGATGTAAAATAAACTAGATATTAACTTGTGAGGAATATTTGGATTATAGAGATATATTGATTTACTTTTTTTTTTTTTTGAACAGCAAAGGGACCACACACGACACACCCAGGATCATCCTGACAAATGGATTACCTGGCCACCCGAGGAACAGATATGATTACCCTACCTACCTACCGCCAGAAGGAAACTCATAACTGGGACACTAGAGGTGGGACAAGATTTTTTTCTTATAGAGTCATTATTTTGGTGCTTGGATTTTTAAAAAGCCAAGGTCTAATCTTCGGTGCCGGTTCGGGTTAGGCTGGTTCTTAAACATATCATTATCAAACAGAAAACAATTATCGAGCATAAACCAAATCGAACCAAACCTTTGCACTCTCTATCCTTTACCATGTTCGGTAGCTTCGTTCTGAAAGTAGAGAGATGCAGGTGGTTAGGCTAGCGATGAAAGAAACAATTAGGCTTTGGAAGAAAGTTAATAAGATGTTGAGGGAACAGGGGATTAAAATGTGTAATTTCAACAGGTGAAAAGAAAAAAAGAACTTCAACAAGAGTTCGAACCCGGAACAAATGTTCAAACGAAACTCCAACCCATGACCTTTCATTTGAAAGGTCATAGGACTACCACTCCACCAGAGGTTCAGTGGTAAATATTGATTTACTTGACACACGTAATAAAAACATTTAGCTATATTAAAGATGATGTATAATCATCAAGTCAATACTTGTATGTAACTACTTTAATGCTATTTATTTATTTGTGCTTATAATGGCCATGTACAATGGTTGTACACTTGTAGATGAAGCTGCAAAACAACACTAACCATGTAATCACCAACAAATCATTTCAAACCAAGAAAGATAACTGCCACGGTGGTCAGAGACGACAACATAATCCTGGCGGTGGGTCCTAGGTGTTGACCGCTAGGTGATGTGAATTGCCAGCCCGAGATGGTTTTTTGTGGCAGGAGATAGGTGCCTCTGCCACATCAGCATCGTTTAGGATCGGGTTGGGGCCTCAGCTGGTGGCACTAACTGTGGCGTCATGAATTCCAGTAACTGGCCTGGTTGAGCAGGTGCATGTATGGGGGTGTCTGCTTTTGTGATAATCCTAAACAACGTTTACCTGCATTTGTGACAATTTTGTAAAAAATTAATTAATCGTTTGAAATAAGTAATGGTGTTGGAAGTTTAGTGAGAAAAATATGATTTCTCACTCATTTTGGGACATTAATAATTAATTGTATTTGTTGCAATTAATTACCAAACCATTTCGTATGTGTTCTCCTAAGTGAGAGGAACACAACGAACTAAACCGTGTTCAAAATGGAGCTAAGATGAATGAGATATCGATGCTCAAAGTTGTGTGGTTGAAACACAAAAGCTGTGAAAAATCTGAGTGGAAGTTGTTGTCCCACATTGGTGGAAGGATAAACTATAAATTAGTTTATAAGTGGGACTTTTCAAGGGATTGTGTTCCCACATATGTTGAGGGACACCCAAGGCCAAGCACAAGGGTGCGAAGCACCAACGCGCACGCGCACGCGCACGGGCACGGGCACGGGCTCGGGCGATGGGCGCAATGTGGCGTTTTGATGGCGCACTTTGCACTTCGCACGCTTGAGAGCCGTCTAAATATTTTTGAAGTGTTGACTGACTGTTGGACTTTCGTAACAGATAGTCTGTTCGCTTTCGTAACAGACAGTCAGTTCGCTTTCCTATTAATAACTAGGGATGCTCCAGTTCCTAACTGCCACAGAGTTCACAGCATATATACAAGACCTGGTGTCTTGTGCAGAAGATGAACCCCAGTTTTTACATGTTCCACAACACACAGAAAGAACAATTTCCAGCTTTCTCGCAACTTCGTGCTCTCGTTTCAGGTAGTGGTTTCGGGTGCTAGGCTAACTCCGGCAGTACTCCTGCTCCGGCTGTTGTACCCTGGGAGACAGACGGGATTCACCTGGGTGGCCCGAAATCTGTTTTAAGGGACCTCTGTTCAACAGAAATCCTCAGCCATTGTTCTGTTTCTTTTGTTTATTTGTTGTTTCTTAACATCATGTATTCTGCTTGTTTAGTTTCTTTTGTATTGTAATCAAAGTTCTTTATCGATAAAACAATTATTTTTTTTTTTTGTGAACGATGTCCCTACAAGCTTAAAACAGATTCCAAAACATCGTTCTTTTATGTTTTAAAGAAAAAAAAAAAAAAATTTTACTTTGATTTGTGTTTTGAAAACAACTTTGTTGGAAGGCAACATATTCTTGATTTAGAACTGATTTGTTTGGTTATATCGTTTCAGAAATGGCTTCTGCTTCTACTACATCCTCTACATCTAACTCCACTATGGGACCATTGGTTGGTTCTGATGCTGCCCGGGCTGTGGCTAGCCATGCTGAAAAACCAGAGAAATTCTCTGGTTTGAATTTCAAGAGATGGCAGCAAAAGATGTTATTTTACTTAACTACCTTGAACCTTGCGAGGTTCTTGACTGAGTCTCCTCCTACACTTGCTGAAGGGGCTGATGCTCAAGCAGTGAGTGCACTTGATGCTTGGAAACATTCCGAGTATCTATGCCGTAACTATGTGTTGAATGGGCTTGAGGATACTTTGTATAACGTGTATTGCAAAATAACGACTGCCAAAGACCTATGGGAGTCGTTAGAACGCAAATATAAGACGGAGGATGCCGGCACGAAAAATTTGTTGTCACCCGTTTCTTGGACTATAAAATGGTTGATTCCAAGACTGTGATCAGTCAAGTCCAGGAGTTACAGGTTATACTAAGTGACATTGCCTCCGAAGGAATGGTTCTTAGTGAAACATTTCAAGTGGCTGCCATGGTTGAAAAATTGCCTCCTAGTTGGTCGGATTTTAAAAATTATCTTAAACATAAACGAAAGGAGATGACAATTGAAGACCTAGTGGTTCGCCTTCGAATTGAGGAGGACAACCGTATGGCCCACAGGGGACTCAAGTTCAACCACTTGCTAAGGCAAACTTGGTTGAACATGGTCAATCCTCCCGGGGAGGAAAAAGGTTTAATAACAAGAACCGAGGCAAGGGTAAGGCTGTGGATCTTGGGCCTCGAAAGGGTGGTGTGAAGAAGAAGGTGGCTCCCTTCAAAGGGAAATGTTACAATTGTGGTGAAGCCGGTCACCGGGCCGATCAATGTAAGGCACCAAAACGTGACAATGCAATGATGATAGATGATGGGATGCCTCTTGTTGCCATGATCTCGGATCTTACATCAATGAAAGAAGAGGTGAATATGGTATCTAACAACCCTAAAGGTTGGTGGGTGGATACCGGGGCTACTCGCCATGTTTGTCCCGATAAAACTCTCTTTAATACGTTTAAAGAGTTGAAGGGTGATGATAAGCTGTACATGGGAAATGCAGCAACAGCCGACATCAAGGGTGAAGGTGAAGTGATCTTGAAATGGACTTCGGGGAAGGAGCTCACTTTAAGCAATGTTCTTTATGTTCCGGATCTGCGCAAAAGTCTTGTATCCGGGTGGTTGCTAAACAAGTTTGGCTTTAAATTAGTTTTTGAAAGTGATAATTTTGTTTTGTCAAAACGTGGAATGTTTATTGGAAAGGGCTATGCCCAAAATGGTATGTTCAAACTTAATGTAACTGCTATTAAGAAAGATATGAATAAAACTACTTCTTCTGCTTACATGATTGAGTCTTGTGATTTATGGCATGGTCGTCTTGGTCATGTTAATTTTAATTCAATACGTCGATTGGTTAAATTAGATCATATTCCATCTTTTTCTTTCGAATCAAACTCAAAATGTAAAACGTGTGTTGAAGCCAAACAAACAAGATCATCGTTTAAATCGGTTGAAAGAATAACCGAGCCCTTGGGCTTGATTCACACTGATGTGTGTGATTTTAAGTCAATTCCCACACGTGGTGGAAATAAATATTTCATCACCTTTATTGATGATTGTACAAGATATTGCTGTGTATATCTGCTAAAAAGTAAGGATGAAGCAATAGACAAATTGTTTTGTACAAAACTAAAGTTGAAAATCAACTTAACAGGAAGATTAAAATCTTAAGGAGTGACCGAGGCGGTGAATATGTTTCACCGTTTGCTGAATTCTGTGCTCAAAATGGAATAATCCATGAGTATACTGCTCCTTATTCTCCACAACAAAATGGCATTGCAGAACGAAAGAATCGTACCCTTAAAGAAATGATGAATGCCATGTTGTTAAGTTCTGGGTTGAGCAAGGATATGTGGGGGAGGCTGTTTTGTCAGCTACTTATCTTTTGAACAAAATTCCTTTCAAGAATAAGGATGTTACACCTTACGAGTTGTGGATGGGTAGAAAACCATCTTACAAATTCTTGAAAGTGTGGGGGTGTTTAGCCAAAGTGGTAGTGCCACCACCTAAGGTTCAAAAGATAGGACCCAAAACTGTGGATTGTGTATTCATAGGCTATGCCGAACATAGTAAGGCATACCGATTTCTTGTACATGAGTCGAAGAATCATGAGATACACAAAGACACGATAATGGAGTCGATTAATGCATCTTTCTTTGAAGATGTGTTTCCTTGTTTATCTCAGGATCATGCAAGTTCATCAAAACCGATTGATGAGATTGTTTATGGAAAAGAACAATCAGAGGTTGAAGAGGTAGAGCTAAGAAGAAGCAAAAGGCAAAGGATTGAAAAGTCGTTTGGCCCTGAATTTCTTACCTATATGGTTGAAGGTGAGCCTAAAACCTACCAAGAAGCTGTAACCTCTTCAGAAGGACCTCAATGGAAAGAAGCCATCAAAAATGAAATAGATTCTATCTTGCAGAATCATACTTGGGAGCTAGTAGATCTTCCAACTGGTTGTAAACCACTTGGATATCGATGGATATTCAAGAGGAAGATGAAAGCTGATGGCTCAATTGATAAGTACAAGGCAAGGCTAGTGATCAAAGGGTATAGACAAAAGGAAGGTCTAGATTACTTTGACACTTACTCGCCTGTCACTAGAATAACCTCTATAAGGTTAGTGCTTGCAATTGCTGCTTTGCGGAATTTAGAAGTACATCAGATGGATGTAAAAACCGCATTTCTAAATGGGGATTTAGAAGAGGAAATCTATATGGAGCAACCTGAGGGTTTCTCTGCTCCTGGCCAGGAGGGAAAAGTATGCAAACTTGTCAAGTCTTTGTATGGCTTGAAGCAAGCTCCAAAACAATGGCACCAAAAGTTTGATC
Organism: Flaveria sonorensis; assembly: GCA_025506505.1. Taxonomy (NCBI): domain Eukaryota; kingdom Viridiplantae; phylum Streptophyta; class Magnoliopsida; order Asterales; family Asteraceae; genus Flaveria; species Flaveria sonorensis. The sequence continues at coordinate 3,800,600 of CM046431.1, forward strand.
AAGCCATGCTTGATTCTGGTTTCAAGATCAATGAGTGCGACAAGTGTGTATATGTGAAAGATACACCAAGGGGTTATGTGATGCTATGCCTTTATGTAGATGACATGCTTATCATTGGAAGTGATGATAACATGATTAGGTCTACAAAACATATGTTGAAAGCGAGATTCGACATGAAAGACATGGGCTTAGCTGATGTGATTCTTGGAGTAAAGATCATTAGAACCAAAAATGGTCTCGTGTTAAGTCAATCTCATTATGTGAATAAGATCCTTGGAAATTTTAACGCAGAGGATACTAGTGTTGCTCGGACTCCAGTTGATACCTCACATCATCTCTCTAAGAATAGAGGAGAGGGTGTTGCTCAACTGGAGTACTCAAGGATTATTGGCAGTCTTATGTATCTCATGACTTGTACCCGACCAGACCTTGCATATGCTGTGAGTAGGCTAAGCAGGTACACTAGCAATCCAAGCTCTGAACATTGGAAGGCTATGACAAGGCTTCTAAGGTACTTGAGATACACAAGAAACTATGGACTGTATTATGGTCAAGATCCAGCTGTTGTGGAAGGATATACTGATGCAAATTGGATATCCGATATAAAAGATTCCAAATCCACTAGTGGTTATGTGTTTACCCTTGGGGGAGCGGCTATAGCTTGGAAGTCATCCAAGCAAACTGTTATAGCCAGATCAACAATGGAATCGGAATTTATCGCTTTAGATAAAGCTGGAGAAGAGGCGGAATGGCTACGTCAGTTCTTGGAATATGTTCCAGGATGGCCAAAGCCAGTGACGGCTGTTTGTATACATTGTGATTGCCAATCAGCAATTGGTAGAGCTCAAAGTACAATGTATAATGGCAAATCAAGACATATAAGACGTAGACACAATACGATACGACAACTACTCTCAACTGGAGTTATTACTATTGACTATGTGAAGTCAAAAGATAACATTGCGGATCCGTTGACAAAAGGCTTAAGCAGAGAGTTAGTATACAAGTCGTCGAGAGGAATGGGACTAAAGCCCTTGGAGTAAGTGTGTATGAAGGAAAACCTATCCTAGAAGATTGGAGATCCCAAGATCTAGGATCAATAGGACAACCTAATTGTACAAACTAAGGTCACTGTGGGGGAGTACCCCAAAATCATAAAATAGAAATTGAACATTTCCTAGTCCATTCCTAAATTTAATTAGTGACAGCAAAGAAGGTTAAGCCTATGGCTTTTAATGACTTGTGTGAAGCCACCTATGTGAGAGAGAAGTGGGGTCGCTTCGAATGGATTTGTTGGGGCACAAATCCTAGAGCTCTTGCAGAACCAGGCTAGTGGTCCATGACCATAACGGACACAACAATGAGGGGCTAGCCAGATCAAGGAGAATGTTGCGTGAAGTGTAATAACGTCTACAGAAGAAGGGGTTAGTTCAAAGACATCGAGTCTACTAATCGCTAGGAGACTAAGTGTGCTTCACAAAGGAAGGTTCAAAGAGAATATCTACCTATCCTGCAACATTCAACTGCTGAAACTATATCTTGATGCTTGAGTGCAAAGATCGATCTCCATTCATGTGGGGGATTGTTGGAAGTTTAGTGAGAAAAATATGATTTCTCACTCATTTTGGGACATTAATAATTAATTGTATTTGTTGCAATTAATTACCAAACCATTTCGTATGTGTTCTCCTAAGTGAGAGGAACACAACGAACTAAACCGTGTTCAAAATGGAGCTAAGATGAATGAGATATCGATGCTCAAAGTTGTGTGGTTGAAACACAAAAGCTGTGAAAAATCTGAGTGGAAGTTGTTGTCCCACATTGGTGGAAGGATAAACTATAAATTAGTTTATAAGTGGGACTTTTCAAGGGATTGTGTTCCCACATATGTTGAGGGACACCCAAGGCCAAGCACAAGGGTGCGAAGCACCCAACGCGCACGCGCACGCACGGGCACGGGCGATGGGCGCAATGTGGCGTTTTGATGGCGCACTTTGCACTTCGCACGCTTGAGAGCCGTCTAAATATTTTTGAAGTGTTGACTGACTGTTGGACTTTCGTAACAGATAGTCTGTTCGCTTTCGTAACAGACAGTCAGTTCGCTTTCCTATTAATAACTTAGGGATGCTCCAGTTCCTAACTGCCACAGAGTTCACAGCATATATACAAGACCTGGTGTCTTGTGCAGAAGATGAACCCCAGTTTTTTTTACATGTTCCACAACACACAGAAAGAACAATTTCCAGCTTTCTCGCAACTTCGTGCTCTCGTTTCAGGTAGTGGTTTCGGGTGCTAGGCTAACTCCGGCAGTACTCCTGCTCCGGCTGTTGTACCCTGGGAGACAGACGGGATTCACCTGGGTGGCCCGAAATCTGTTTTAAGGGACCTCTGTTCAACAGAAATCCTCAGCCATTGTTCTGTTTCTTTTGTTTATTTGTTGTTTCTTAACATCATGTATTCTGCTTGTTTAGTTTCTTTTGTATTGTAATCAAAGTTCTTTATCGATAAAACAATTTTTTTTTTTTTGTGAACGATGTCCCTACAAATGGTTTCTTGGAAAGACGTGCAGTCGATAATTAAGCAAAATGAGCAATCATACACACAACAGATAAATATATCTTGTTTAACACAATATACGTCGATCTGAGTTATGTTTTATCTCTAACGGAAAAATGGGATGAGCTAAAAGATAAAAGAGGAACCTGGTCAAATGGGTCGGTCAAATGGGTTAAAAGTCATTCACATTGTTTTCAAATTCATAAAACCTCCAAAACCGTGAAAATGATGGAATTATTATTAAAATATATAGTCTTTGTAATCCCACTTAACATGTTTAAATGAAATTAGAAAGAAAAGTTAAACTGAATAGAAGTTTTTATGGAGCCGGACGACCTTTTGCAAATACTCGTTTTGACCCGTTACACGTATTTTATTAACAATTTTGGACTATTAATGTAATAAACTAATAATAGTGATTTTGTAAACATAATTGACATACTAATTACATATAAAATTGTAAAAGTAGATAAAAGATGTTTGCACTTCAGCTCAACACGACTGGCCCATTTCAACCCAGATCTTTCCACGTGTACATAATGCTCTTATCTCTTGTCTAATTTTTAACAAAACAGCATCATACGTAATTATTAACGAGTTTACTGAAGACATAAAACTTACTTCTGTATCGGGCTGCAGTAGCTGGATAATCTGTAACAACACCATCAACATTAGCTCCCAAAACATACGAATTTATTTCAACATACGGGTCAGAAAAGAAATCCCATGGCTGTGAAACAAACTCATTATTCATGATCTGTACATAAACCGGGAGCTTAAATGCTTGAAGTTTCGCCACAACATCAGTTTGACCAAGAAGAAATCCTGCATTTCTAGGGAAGACGGATTCTTTTCCAACGACAACAGAATTAGCAATCTCGCTGATTTCTGAGATAGTTGAATTTAGGGTGTCACGAATGTTTTCATTAACTTCATAAACAAGCTCATGCTTGTTGTTTTTTGCCTTAAATGCTTTTAAGACCCCGCATCAGAAGATTGGATTAATATTTCTTGGCTTTTAGGTTTTTGTAAGTAGAGTTGTTAAGTACATCCATCACTGCATCTACGATGCTTAATCCTTGATTTGCAGCCAGATATGGTGCATTCTGGATGTTAAAGAACCAAAATGGTGTTAGTATCATTTTTAATAAGATAGAGTTCACAATATGTGCAAGTCGTAACAAGCTAAAATACGGGTTTGGTTGACCTGCAAACACTTGTTCCCCATTGTTTAAAACTACTTTATATTAAATATTGCACAAAATGGTTACAGAATTCGAATATAATTATAATAATCTAGATGTCTTAAGAAAAATGAAGGAGTTGTATGCATTGCACAAGGTATTGTGTGACTTTGAACCGTTGCCTTTTAGCTATTTATTTTGATTTGACACGTTGGACATACGACTCTCCCCAAATTGACTCATAATAAGTAAAGGGGTCAAAATTGCCACCTACAGCAAACAACATGGAAACACATATGACCCAACTAAAATTGTGATATAAACAAGAAAGGCTCAGCCTTTTTTTCACAACAAATCAGGTTAATAGGATCTTAGAATGAACAAATAATTGGCTTTTTTTATTAAACAATAAAGTTATATAACAGGCTGGGGAGTCATCATAAATCAAGCCATTCATAAGCAAATGGGTTGAAAGTCATATCACAAGACTAAAAAATTCTTGTGATTTCCCAAAGTGGGCAGGTCGGGCGAGTCATATAATGGGTCAAACGGGCACTTTTTCTCGGGTTGGCTTAGGTTGACCAAGATAATTTTGTCCAAAATATTTAAGATTTTAAAAAGCATTAGTGATTCAAATATGACCACCACCTGATAATATACTCATTGGAAAAAATGCACTAGGACGTTTTGTGTATTAGAGTATTAGAAGTACAGTTAACTTTCACAAATCAAGCCATCCATGATCCATTAGAAGTACAGTTAACTTTCAGCCCATCTGACTTCTTCCCTGTTTAGCTACTTTTGTTTAAACATTTGACCCGACGGCTATAAAACATAACCCAAGTTAAGCCACTCATAAGCAAATGGCAAGCACATACTCACCTTAATGTTGATCAATACACCAGAAATAGAACTAGCATTACTTGCAAGGTTTAGAAAGTCGGCCAAGGTCATAAGTTTCCCTTCATTTTGAATTTTGGATTCCGTAACATAGAGTAGTTCTTATATGTGTTGAATATTGCAGCTAAAACATTAAAAAAACAACATAGAGTCATAGAGATCAGTAAGAGAAATGTGGAATGACAAAAATAATATTAATTATTTTAACTGAAAAAAGTATCTATAATGAAAATCATTTGGAAGATCAGAAAGCGTGTCAGCATGATTATGGGTATGGTGAAATTCTTTTCGGTAATTCAAGTGATCAACTTTATCTTATTGATGTGTATTTAACATATAAAAAACACTTAGTTGAAAAATGAAGTTTAAATTATTTGGATTTTAACTGTAAGTGTCAACAGATGGGATGTTTAAGTACAGGCAGGTTGGTAAAGACACAAAACATTAGAATTTAAATGGGTCTTGTTTAAGTACAGGTTAAACAGTCCTTTCAAGGTGGGCTGACAGCTAATGTTTTTTGACCATTAAAAAAATTATAATTAAGTATAAGAATAATGAACACATTAGTTATGATTTACAATTCAATCTTAATACTTGAATAAAACGTATCTGGAGGTTATATGCATTCAAAACAGACTTTGGGAACTTTCAATTCGAATGACCGTTCCCCTGTTAACTACACTATATGACATGGCAAGTTTATAATAGAACAGAACAAAACTGACCCTCTCATAAGTAACTTGGTCAAAATTTATGCCTTTAGTAATATTATAATAAAACAGAAATGGTGAATCGTATACTTACGCCTCAAGCTCCGAATCTGGCTCCATGTGAGGCTGAAGTAAATATTCCAGAACCTTCATGAAGCTCAGGAATGGCTGATGTAAGGTTGTCAAAACCTTCTTGTGCAACTGTTGTTCTATCAAGGAGATTTATAGATCCTAAACAAATCGGTATCCCATCATTTGTAATCTGAACAGGACAATCAATGATATCTGCACCATCAGCAACAGCTTTTCTATATGCTAAATCGGTACAACCAGGGTAGTCTCCACTTGCTCCTTCAGATGTGATGATTAATGGTTTTGCTAAGGACAAAGCAGTAGCTATTGGTCAGTCAAATTTACAATTTAGAGGTGGCAAGATAGGTGGGTGGGGTAACAGGTCAAAGGGTTGGGGTGGAAAAGGTCGTTCAAATATGGGTCAAAACCATAGTTGTTAAAGGCGTGAGGCGCACTCAAGGCGCAAAGGGTGCGCCTTGGGCCAAGGCGCAAAAAAAGCGCACGCCCGAAAAAAACAAGGCGCAATAAGGAAAATAATAAAATATATATACAACAGTCAACAGGTATATAAAATAATATTACTCCCTAAAAATATATTTAACACTAATATAATTAGCAATTAAAATTATCAAATCAATATCAAAATCAAAAAAAATCTTTTAGGTGTTCACATTTATAAAAGTGTAACATATCTAGCATACTAGTATAATGTTGTCTGCCAAAAAAAAATCTAGCATACTAGTAATAGTTAGCATACTATACCTAACCACAATAAAAGATGCTTTAGGAAGCCTTTTTTGCATGTTAAAACATGTTTTGACCGGACTTTTGCCGGAATTTACAGGTTCTGGCCGGAATCCGGCTGGAAACTTGCCGAACCACGCCTGGACTGTCATGAGGCGCTTTTCTAGCGCTGCGCCTCACCTGAGCGCCTAGGTGCGCGCCTAGTGCGCTTTGACAACACATGACTCAAAACAGGCTGTCCCGGGTTGGTTTGACCCACTAACCCTTTTTGTCCACTTTTAAACAAAACTAAAATAAGTTTATTACAACTACAAAAACATATTATTTGAACAGAATAGTTTAGGAGGTTTATGCACTATAATAAACTTTGGGAGACTTTCAATTCGTTTAGCCTGTTCCCTTTTAGGTAACTTTTTTATTTAATACATCTGACTTGAAATAAAACACCAGCCAAACGAGCAATCCCTAGGTAAATGAATCAGAATTGCCACTTTAGTCGCTTTCAAACATCAACCACTTGATCAAATTTCTAAGAAAAAGCTGTTTAAAACGCTGACCTTGTCGCAATTGATTTTTTCGCAGGTGAGATAAGCAATCTGCAGAGTTAAGAGAATAAGAATTCAGAAAAAACAAAGAATAAAATAAAATTTGTTTATGAACTTACCTATAGCCAAAGATGGAGTGATTGGGTTGTCTGAAAGCACACCATCCACAGAGAATTTTCCGTTATCAATGAAAGAGAGATACTCTGCTACAGGGTCATAACTGTAATTATATGCAAATGACACATCATTCATAAAATCAGAGGCAAAAATTTCTAGACCCTCCTTGTGAGCATCTAACACCAGTGAGGTAGATGGTTGCAGATAAAAATCTTTATCCACAGGCCATATATATGATTTAGGAACCAGAATTCCTGAAGCAAATGACTTGATTAATGTAAGGTTAGTCAAAAGAGAACCATATGTTTGGTTGGTTGACGGCTCAGTTTCATCTTGTCCTAGGAAACGGAAAACTAGTTTGGTTTTGCTTGCTTTGAATCTTGGCACGATACTTCTCAGAAAGTTAACCTCGGGAGATGATATGTAGCTAATAATGGATCTTTTTGCTCTGTTGATAACAAAATGTCTCATACTCAAATTGCGTTGGCTGAAAAATGTAGCATGCTACAAAGGCGCAAAGAGAAAAATGCTAGTAACTAGAAGCCACAATTTCAACCAGTTTACTTATAAATCAGTCAATTTTGGTCATGTTTTTCTCAAACGGGTCAATGTGTCAAAAAAATGCTAGAGGACGAAGTCACGAACGAGTTGAAAGATGTGCAAGTCTAGTTTATTGCATACAACCACCTAGTTCATTTGAACTAAAAATTTAGATTAATATTCTTTTGTAAGGTAAATGTCGAAAAAGTCGAAAAAGTACAATGGACTTTTGCTTAATTTGTACATAAGTTGTTTTGGACATTATTTTAGCATGATTAAATCCTCTTAACTTATTAAACTTAATGAAACGGTTATGAGAAATAGGAGCCGCCAGTTTTTATGAGTTTACGAACTTAATCATGCAAAAAAGGAAGTCCAAGGACTTATACGTGAATTCCACAAAAGTCAATAGGATTTATTTGACATTTTCCCTTGTAACAAAAATTAAAAAAATGCATGTCAACCTAACATTGCCTGTGTTTGTTGACCCGTATTGTATAATGACCTGTTTCAACCAGAACCCCTTACCCATCCTTCCTACATACAACTACACAAGTCAGTCCAAGTACATGGAAATAGCTGGCAACTTTGTACAGTTTTAAAAATTACAAACCAATCATTACCTGAACGTTCAACCACAGTCCAGGTGGTTTCACTTCCTTAACAACATCTTCAACTGTAAGTATTCTTGATGAGCCATCAAAAACCGGACTTCTAGAAAAATTCCCTGTGCTACTGTTATAATGCAAACAGGATTGTAAGTAGTGGTACATTTGCATAACATACAACAGTATCAATGAAATAATTATATTAAGCTCAAATTAATACTGGACATTAAATGTCAATTTAAGTCAAAGAGAATTTGGAGTTGCTGACTATAAGTTAGAACGTGTTGGCTCTTTTCTAAAAAACATCTACTGTTCAATCCATCTCGATGAATCAATGCTTCAAAGTTTTTTGCTTGGTAAAATAGTGATACATGTTGATTTCCCACTACGAAAACATATATAAACTGCATTATATCTTTTCTTTAAAAAGTTAGAAAAACAGGAAAAACAAAGGAACTGATGTAAAAAACAACTAAGGTTATCAAATATTTTACAAGCAGGACTTTGGAGTTCAGGGAGGAAAAGGAGAGTAAAGGTTTTGTACTGGTCAGTTCAAGGCACAATTTGTTATAAACGTGAGAAAGGTGTCAGGCATATGACCATAATCGAATTAACACGTCATATTATGCTCATAATTGACACTGTGAAAGATCAAGAAATATGAGTTCAGCTTACAGGATACTTTGTCTAAGTCATCAAGCGAGTAATCCACAGAAAACCATCCTGACATTAGCACCCCATTCACAGGGTAGGTTTTGTTCCCCTTATCATAAACTAAAGAATTGTGGTACCATTGTCAATATTAAGATTTGGAAGGCAGATCCCAACGTTATCACTAGTGAGTTGTACATCACACCACAAGATTATGTCAGATACACCAATAGTCTTAGCAAAAGTGTAGGCATAGAAACTTGAGTCAGGAAATAATCCTGAAAACCCACCACGTGCAACAACCAAAGGACGATTCCCTTCAAAATAATAGAAAGTATACATCAGATTATAGAACATAGCTAAGTTTATACTCAAAACACACATAGATGACAACTTGCATTAACCAATCCTAAACCCTTTATATGATGTAAAGTAGATGGGTCAGTAATTTGATAAACATGAAGCATTGGGCCCAAGTCCCATCTAACTGAACCATTAACCCTTGCTGGACAGTATATATCAAAACAATTCCTTCAATTTACAAACCATTATACAGTATCAAGTAGCTAAGCTGCTTTCAGAATAAACATAATCTACTGTTTACGAATTTATGTCATTAAACTCGTCAAGCAATCAATCAACTGCTTACGAATTTATGTCATTAAACTCGTCAGAAACCGTCTAATCTTCCATACATAGTCACATAGATCTTTCGAAAACCCTCTATTACTTAACCTTTTCGTTCTCACTCTACACTAGAACACTCAAACTGAATTTAAACACAAAATCTCCCGAATCCTCACTTCCACAGCCCTAATTTCTCCCAAACTAAAACAACTTCATATAATCACATAACCTCAAACAATCAATCAACCGTTACCAAAATCATACAATCACATGCAATAAGTCCGTCTTACTTACACCGTCTCATCACAAAGTGCCAAACTCATATCCACAACTCCTCCAATCGCTCAACACCTCGTTTCTCCACTCTCTAACCCTAGAAGCACGTTAAAATCGCATAAAAGTGATAAAACTCCACACATTCACTCTTCAGACAGCTTAATTCCTCCGATGATGAAACAAATCAACCATCATCTCAACTCAACGATCGACGAGTGAGAATAAAGCACAAAGGAGTAAAATCAGAGGCCGTAACAGTATTACAATATTACCTCTTAGTGTTAGCCATGGAGTCGTTTTACTACGAGTTCGTTGAGCAACGGTTAACGATAAACAGCAGATAAACAGAATCAACAGCCACCGGAGGTTGTGCATTGCCGGTGAGATGATTTGAGGTGATGTGATGTATAGTGAGCGAATTTAGGGAAGATACACGCAATTGAAATGAAATTTGAATGATGATGTGTGTTCAATATTCGTCACCCTTGTATTTAGTGTTTGCTGGTGAGAGTTTTTGCTAGCTAGCAAACCTAGTCGTCATGTTGACCATTGTTTTTCATGGGAAAATCACGTAAACGGGGTTTTACTTTTCAGATAATATTAAAATAAAATAATAATCTGAGAGTAATAAAAAATATTTAATGGTTGAAACTATTTAGGCTTCAATTTAAATATTCAGTCATATAGAAATTAAAATTTTATGAATTTTTAAGAGAGTTTCATGAACCAGAAGAACAAGTATTAACCAAAATTCAGAAATTCGTGTTCTTTTAGGGATGGGGCAAACTGCAAAATGCATTTTTGAAGTTAAAACGTGCACTTTTTTGTTTTTACGTCGAATTTCATATGTGAAACTTTAAGAAAATCAAATTTTGATGTGTTTTTAATAAAACAATTTTAACCAAAATATAAGAACCCAGCTAAGGGCTGCCGCTCCTTGGACCTCGATACCAGGGGCACGACCCCTGCCAAGGCGGCGTTGTCCCCTTGGAACCTCCATTTCTTAGGGGCTGCGCCCTTAACGAGGTTCTAATGTTAAAGATCACTATAAACAAACAAACGTGCACTCAACACCTCCTGACTTGTATGATGAATATTATGATCACATTCGTCAACTAATCAATTAAATTATACTGAAATATTTAACACCACATCGTATCATTAGTGACGTAGCTTGAACATTTTTACAGGGGGATAAGGGTGAAACTAAATTTTTAGGAAGGGGGACTCCCTATATATAAAATTTTAAACTATCAGATAAAAAATAACACTACCGACGAAAAAAAATGAGAGGGGAGCAATTAACCTTCGCCACTACAGGTAAGGTTACAGTCCGGGTCAATGTCATGTCAACACGATACAATTCTTTTTTCCACCATTTAGTGTTTTTATTACATCACATCACACTATATTATTTTTCTAATCTTTCTTTTAATTTCTTTTTCCACGCCACTTCTTTAATGGAATGGTCACATTTCAATTTGAGGCTCGATTTGTATCGATGGTGATGTGTCAGGTTTCACCGCATCGCATCAACTGTAACGTGTTACCGCCATTGCTGCACCATCCATGTCACTCGCCGAGATAGACAGCAAAACACCAAACATAAACTTAGTATCCTTGAAGAGTCCAAACATAGACTTAGTATCCTTGAAGAGTGTATTTTTATAATAATCTTTTTTTTCTTTTAAACATCACCTAATCTTATATTTATAATAACTTAATCTTATAATATTTTTGTGACGAATAACTATTAATACTATTTGATTACAAAACCATAGCCTTTTAAAAAGATAAAACTATATATAAGAAAATAAGAAACTATTGACGGCTATACTTATAAAACAAAATAAAAACCAATATTATAAGTGAAAAGGTTATAAAGAAGACGTATAAATCTATTTTTTAACAAGTTCTGAAAAGTTTAGATGTTATCTTTGCAATAAAGGTCATTATACGTATAGTTCTAATAAAAAAATAGTTTTAACACAAAAATTACAGAATATTAAATACTGATAAAAATAAGATTACGGAGTTTTTACCTATTAATGGTTTTTAAAATATCGATTCTAATTAAAGTATTATTCTAACCAAAACATAATATGCATCTTCAAATGATGAATAAAATAGATACAGAGATAACATTTAATGTTGATACAAGTAGTACGATAATTTATTGTCAAAATGAACGATTCATTGAATGTAAACAATACATTTTAATAAGCAATAAAAAGTAAAACACGTATAAGACACGAAAACTTTTTATTTAATAAAGTTGTCTATGCTTTCAAAAAATACTTAAGAAAAACATAAATATAACAAAAACTTTGGATATAGAATAACATTGAGGTGTCGTTGACCGGTGGACTTCATATTCATGAGATGCGAAAAAAAAACAGAGAAGATCCATAAACTGTTATGCTGTAAGGATACTCAGGGGCGGAACTACACTATAGATTATGGGGTCAAGTGACCCCATTGATTTTTAAGCGGGTAGTGCAACGTATATTACTGAAATTCTAAGTGAACCCATAGTTTTTCAGATTGTGAACCCATTAGTATTTTCAAGTTTAGAGAATAACTAAAAATTGGTTTCGGTTCACTGGTTAACCCCTCGTGATGATGCAGAACAGGTCATGGGTTCGACCCTTGCATCCTTTTTTTTTCACTACTTATTAATTTGTAAAATTACATTTTTACCCTTAAGATACATAAAAACCCTAACCCCAAACACTCATCCCAATCGACCATTACAATTGCACAGCCCCTACCACCTGCTGCCATCAACTCCGGCGAGCGGTGGGCGGCGGCTAGTACTCCGGTGGGCGGTGGCTAGTATTCCGGCGGGCGACTATTGGATACCAACTACAAAGCCCCAATTCATTCAACTATTCAAGCTTTCAAGTTTTATTATTTCAAGGTTTGTTTTCTAAAGTTGTTTCTTTATTTATTTGTCTATAAATGAAGATTCATAACCTAGATTTTGTTTACATGATTGAGGTGTTTTCATTCTTGTTATTTGTTAGTTAATTTGTTTGGGTGATTCAAACTCTAGATTGTGTTCAAGTTTTAATTTTATGTTTATTAGTTTATCACAATTCATAAAATGTGTATGCTAGGTTTAGTGATTTTCTATTTAGTGATTTTAGTTTTTGTGTAACCTTAAATTTTAGAGAATTTAAGAGAGTTTGAGCGTGGACTTGTTATAAAAACATAGACAAATGATTTTAGGGGTTTGTTTCAATTATCAACACTACTATTTACCATGAAATAACATAATGCAAATCAAACATGTAGTATGAATCATGAACTATAATAAAACATACATTCATATAAGATTGACTCCACATAATATCAAATTGTTGTAAAGCACATATGTGATGGTAAAATTGTGAATCACCAAATCCCTAATAGTTAATTGTTAAGTCTAGTTGCTAACATGTTAGTTTTCTAATAATTTAGGTAGAATTCGTATTATTAGATTTCTAGAACTTGTGGGTTAGGATTAAAATTTGGAACGTTCATACAAAGTTATATGTAATCTTTTTACCCTAATAAAAAAAATAAAATTAGAAGAGCTACAGAGCATATTTGACCCGACTCGATTAGACGACCCGAAAATATATATGTTGTTTTGTTAAAAAGCTAATCACAAAAAATGACCCCATAAGAAATATTTCTGGTTCCGCCACTGATGATACTAATAGCTTCCATTCCATGTGACATAAACCTCACTCATAATTCACTTCTTTTTTACATTATTTTCCTTGATTATATATGAGATTCATTTAAGATATCCCTTAATACGTGAAACGAGTAACAACCTCAAACAAAAAGATTATCTATCAAGTTAAACATGATCACAAATCGTTTGTATTAATTTTACGTTTGCCGATCATTTTATACCCAATTACATAGGAAGTTGTTAGAGTAGATTCTTTACACGTAACAACTCCGTTTATGCATGAAATTTGATCACCAATATAAGTTTACAAGAAAAGGAAGGAAAGATGCCATGGTGATGAGGTTTGGTGAGAAACACTTGGATGTGTGCAATACATGTTGGAATTATGAGAAAATAAGTACGGAAAAATTCGTGTTTAAAAAAGACACTTAGAGAAATTTATTAACATTTGAATACCCTAGTTAGAGTTCGCTATATGGTTGAGCGGACCCTAGTTTGTGGACCTACAAACCTTACACATTATAATATCTCCTTACACATCTTAATCTGATGAGGTTCGCTTATAGGATCAAACCTCCTTTTTCGTAGATTTAGTGTGTTTGCTTGCCACTTTAGCGGATTTAGCATGTTAGCTTGCTATGTCAGGGATTCAAGGAGTTCATATGACGCATTTTCATATGATTTCATGTATTTCTAGAGTACGCCATCCACGGTAGCAAACTACCTAGAAACCAAACCAACTTCAAACAAATCCTAAAAAACTATTATGAAATCTAACTCATATATGTATGGGAAAAAATTCAGGATCCTAAATGGGTTTGGTTTAATACAAATTGTTAGGCACATATTTGATTAGTAAGTTATATCTCAAATCCGGTCATATTTTAGTCTGGTTACCTGGTTACTTGTTGTGTTTATTAGTATTGGAGATTCATGTTTATGATGTTAAGTGGTTAATAATTACTCGTTGTGATATGCCTCATCCTATCTCAAACTGATCTAGAAAACTTACTTTGAGATATCAAATAATCAAATATAATTTTAAAAATACTAAATTTTCTAACAATTTGAAGTTTATAACAAGCTCAAACATATGTAAAACCTGATATACTTAAAAAAATTGTGTTACATAATATATTAATTTTTTATGCGGGTAAACACTAAACAGCTTTGGTGTTGGTTGGAGATAATAGGATGAATTCACCAAATATAATACACATATCTTGAAACTTTTATAATTTAATCTCATATTCAATCAAGTATTTGAATATACATCCTAAATATTTCTGATTTCAAATCCCACAGTCCTAAAATATAGTATGCCATTTACTTATACATACATATGTTTTAAAATGGACAGTTAGAGTGATAAGATGTTTTGTCTCTGTACTAGAAGTTAAAATTTTACATTCTACAAAAAACATGTATTTGGAGTCGATTTTTAACCGTTCTAAAAAAAATATACCAGCATGTTATAAGACTTCACTATTAAATTGAAAGTGCATCAACTAATACATTACCATCATTGTTTCTTTACATTTGGATAGGAATGTAATTTTTGCTACATGAAATTGGAAGACAAGATGAATATCATATTGATTTAGTGTCATTTGGACACTCAAACAATATTTTCATTAGGGATTTCAACTACTGTTTGAGGTATAACAACAGGTTGTTGAAGCAAACAATTGCGGCAATTCGGGCAAGAAGAATGCGACTCAAACCACTTGTCTATGCACCCGACATGAAACTCATGGCTACAGTGTGGCATAACACGAACATTTTGCCCGTCAATAAACTCTTCAAGACATATGGTGCACTCGGTAACACATATCTTAACTTCTGACCCAAGCACCCGCGTTGACATCTGATGTACAACAGATTTTTTAAGACCAACAGAGGCTTCATATGTTTGAGTTGACACATCAGTTGAATGTCTGCGTGGGATAACACAACGTGCAACTTGAAACACCGAAAAAAAGATGATTATCCCACATAACAAAACAATCCACAAGATATTAACCATGAGATTGATCTCCTTTGCGTTTGTAGGATTCATCTCATGGTCGTTTGGGGAGGAAATAAACGATCCGACAGTAAGATTATGATGGTGTAAACCAGCCATATATGGTTTATGTTTATTTTTGACAGAATTAAGGATATGAGAACTGAGAAGTTTGTTTGATTTGTTTTGAAACTAGCTTGCTCCCATATATATGGATCCAATATGCTCTTTTGCTGGTTTAGCATCTTGGTAGCAAATCTTGTGGGATTTCACTTTTCCAATTGGATTGCAACTTTTGTGAGTTTGGTCATTATTACAATTAGAGGTGTACAAACCGGTTTTTTTACCCAAACCGGTTCGGGTTCAAAACCGAACCGGTTTTTTTGTGAGGGGGTCAAACCGGTTTTTTTCCAAACCGGTTCGGGTTACAAACCGGTTTGGCTCACCAAAAACTCGAACCTGTTAAACCGGTTCGGACCGGTTTGAAACCGGTTTTTTTAAACAAACAGGTTTAACCGGTTTGAAACCGGTTTTTTTAAACAAACCGGTTTAACCGGTTTTTAACTTTTTAAACCGGTTTTGAGGGTGTGGTTACCAAACCCGCATACAAACCGGGTTCGGGACAGGTTTGGGCCAAACCGGTTTGGGCCGGAAACCGGTTCCGATTTTTTTGAACATGTCTAATTGCAATATTTGCTCTTCTAAAACCATAAAATGCATGCTAAAACTAGTTCCAACAATACCAATACCGGCAACGATGATTTTCACACATAATCGGTACTGTTCGTCATGGCACCGCAACGGAAACTGCACTCGTTATAACCTGTGATTCCATAAAAAACTCGATTTTAAATACAATATATATATATTTTTTAAATTATCAGATGTTGACAAAAAAAAACTAAAACAACCATGTATTCCGGTTTTTACAAAAACACATGAACGAAGTTACACACGGAATTAGTCTTGTTATTGGCTAATAAATGATTTAATAATTTATGTAATACTAGGTTATAGTCCCGTGTATTACACGGGGCTTTACAATAGAAATTATATAATTTTATAATGTGCGTTGGATAAAAATATTTGAACTACAAGCAAACAAAGAAAAAAAAATTGTAAGCTCTTAATTAATTTACATTCATGTCTAACAAAATCATGTTTTAAGTAGAACACAAATAGACAAAGTTTTGTCTCACACTATACATTTATACATACAACTATACAATACCATAACATATGGTATATAATTTTAAAAACCACCATTATTTTATGCTCTAACAACCATCTGAATTTAGTATTTTAACAACCACAAACTAACCATTAAATCAATATATAAAAAGTTTAAAAACACACTTTGTTAAAAAAAAACAGCTCCGTTTTAAATAGCATTTACATCATATCATTTAGATAAGAGTTATAAGGAAAACTATGTATTATATTTTTTTGTTTAAGCTAACGAATAAATGTTATTTACGAAAATTTTTATTAAAATGTTAAATGCAATATTATAATAAAAATATAAAAATATAAAAAGTTTGTTGTTATATTTTGATTGATTTAATTATTTAAATATGAACCTTGAGTTTTTCTAAATTAAGATTTTGATTCTAATTGTTCAGATATTTTTGCAACAGTATGTGAGATTAATTTGGAAGGTGTTCAAAAGGTAACTATTGAGGACACGTGGCAACACGCATTCCTTCTTACAAAATTTTTTCCGCTTCTCTTTCCTATTAAATAATTACCTTAGTTACTAATAATATTATTTAAGTATTTTTTAGATTAAAAATGGTTTTCTGATAAATTAAAAAAGATATATTTTTATTAAATATTATTTCTAGAGAAACAAGATTTTATAAAATAATTTTTTCTAAAACATCAAAAAATTTTAAAAATATGAAATATTTTAAAGTTAGTGTTTTTAAAAAGTAATTTTTTTATAAACCAAAAATAATTAAAACTGAGAATTATAATAAGGAAATTTATAAAAATGACAATTTTTTTTAAACAAAATGTGTGATTTTTTTTAAAAAGTTGATATCATTGTTTTATTGCTTATAATTTTTACACCTACATAATTTAAATCATATCTTATCTTAGAATCTCGTTTTATAATTAACAAAATTTTATTATATTTAATATTTTATTTATTTAACCTGCGTAATACACGGGTTTACTAAAACTAGTTAGTAATATTAAGTGGTCAAATGGTTAATTTGATAATTACCATTTAGTTTAATGGGTCATGGAATATTTGAACGGGAAAACATTTTTATGATTAAATGTGATGTTGACACGTGTCATAAATTGTAATCATTTATTATTATAGATTTTGATTGGTTTGTGAAATTAGTATCTAAGCAAATGATACATATAGATTATACCATGATGCATTAAATCTCTGTACAACACTATTTATTCTAGTGCTCTTTAAATATAAGAGTAGTAATGTGTCATTCTCATATACAAGATTGTTGAAGATTTCACATTAACTGATAAAGTATCTTAAAAAATGTACTTCCAGCTGGGAAGCATGAAAACCTTAAACTCAAGTAGTAGGATCGAAAAATTGAGTTCTTTACTTTAGTATAAGATAAAGAAATAATATCTTTTAAGTTATCCCATGGCTTCTTTTTAATAAAGTAACCGATTTTAAGATAAATAAATATTGTTTTTAAGTTATCCCAATTCCTCTTTAATAAAGTTATAAACTAATTGATTATTAATTTGTCATATTAGGCAATATAACCACTTGACTTTGCCAAATTAACCTAATCCTTAATAAATTCCTAATATTTTTATCTTAGGTTCGATTGCTTTAATTATAGGTGTGCTCAGGGGCTGTATAAAGTCTTAATAAACAAGAAAACAAAGTTGTTACCTTTAAGCTTTGCTCGTAGATTATGGTTTGATTTGAAGTTGTCGTCTCCGAAATTTATCGAATGGCGAATCACAAACTTCAACTTTGGCTACAAACTCGTCCAAGATTGAAATGTGTGGTAGTAGCTTGAACTTGATATTCGTTGGACCGAGAAGACCATTTAACAACTAATACAACCACTAGCATAGTCTAGTGATAAAAATGTATGTCACTCATACCTGATATGATAGGTTCAAACTTCACTTGAGTCATGAATTAGATTTAATTGGAGTAGACTATGTAGGTAGACTAGTAGACTAGTGTTGTTAAAAAAACTCTAAGACAATCCTCATCGCTTGGCCCGTGGCCGGCCCGTCGCCGACGTGGACGGCGCCCGCCGGAAGGGCGGCGATGGGGAAGCGGAGGTGGAGATGTTGGATCCGTGGGTAAGGGCGGGAAGAAGGAAGGTGGTGGTGGGCCCCACCACTATAAAATTAATTCTAAAATAAAAATATAGTGGTGGGCCCCACTATTATAAAATGATTTTAAATAATATTAAATTAAAATGTTTTTAATTAAAATGTTTTAAAGTGTTTAAATTAAAATAATAATTTAAGTATAATATTTTAATTAAATGTGTTAATTAAATAAAAATATTTTTAATTTTTTTACATTTATAAAAATAATTTTTTTATAGTTTATGTTTTTTATTTTTAAAAATTTTTTTTGTTCTATTTGTAACGGCTATTTTTTTTGTTTTTTTCATAACGGCTAGTTTTTTTGTTTTATTTATAACGGCTACTTTTTTTGTTTTTTCATAACGGCTAGTTTTTTTGTTTTATTAATAACGGCTACTTTTTTGTTTTATTCATAACAGCTAGTTTACCTATTATAAATATGTGTTATTCGCTTGAGAGTTTTTCTCAAATCACACTTCATCTTCTTTCTAACATTCTAACTCTCTTCTAAACACAATTCAAAATTCAATTCTCAATGGATCCAAGAGCTCCATTCTCTTTCACACAAATGTTAAATGATGCAACCAATGAAGAATACCCATATCAGCAACCCGCGTTCTCCCAATATCAACACCCTGGGTTCTCCCAATTTTCACAACCTGGGGGATTCCCATATCTTCAACAATCTGGGGGATTCCCACATGTTCAACAACCTAGGGGATTCCCATATGTTTAGCAACCTGGCTTCTCACAATTTCCACAACCTGGGAGATTCCCATATCTTCAACAATCTCAGTCTTCGTTGGAAGACTATCAACAATATCAAGCATGGCTTAAACATAAAGAGCTTCAAAAATGCAGCAATCGCAATCACAATCACATAATGAACAACTAATTGATGAAGCACCATCGTCACCCAAAAAAACACCAACAAAGAAGAAAGGGAAAGGAAAAGAAAAAGCTGAGAATTCTGTTCGTATCAAGTGGGCAGCTGATGATGAAGTGTTGTTGGCTAAGGCTTATGTAGCCATTTCTGAAGACCCAATAATTGCCAACAGTCAAAACCAACATGCATATTGGGGGAGGATAGAACAACATTACAATGCTGGGAACCCTCAAATTCCAAGAAATGCTCACAATCTTAGAAGTCACTGGCATATGATCAAAGGAAAGGTTGCTCACTTTAATGCGTCTTATGTTCGTATCAAGTCACAATACAAAAGAGGTTGGTCAGAAGACCAATATGTAACCCAAGCAAAATATGATTACACGAACGCTAACAATGCTGCCTTCACATATGAACATGTGTGGAGGATAGTTAAAGACATTCCAAAGTATTCTGGGCCTACCAAAGTGTATGGTCATCAAGCTTCCAAAAGAACAAAGACAAGCAGCGCAGGGGAGTCAA